>CM055096.1:17110277-17723214 GCA_029204225.1 Diphasiastrum complanatum
GGCTGATCCTCAAGATCTTCCTTCTTTTGATGCTCCTCCTCAATGCAATCAAGATCACACTTTGCCAAGATCTCCTCTTGTTGTTAATGAAGTAGACTCTGGCAAACTTACTGTAGTCATCAATGAAGGTGATGCAGTACTTCAAACCTCCTACTGAAATTGCATCGGAAGGTCCACAGATGTCCGAATGTACCAATTTCAAAATCTTTGTTGGAGGAGGACAAACAAAGAAACCTTGCAAAGGAGGAGGAGGAGGATGAAGTAGATGTATTCTTGATGTCATCTACATCTTCACCAACAAGCAATAGCAATTCAAGAGGCAATTGGTGGATTGGCAATGGGGCTAGCTCCCAAATGTCTTGTGAAACCTTACACTCTTTCAATGATGCTAAGAAGTTTGTCTTTATTGCAAATGATGAAGAGTGTAGGATAGATGGTGTTGGCACCATCTCTTTGTGTCTAGAATCCTCAAAATGCATGGATCTAGGAAAATGTCCTTCATGTACCATCAATCACAAGAATATGCTTAGTGTTGGTCTACTCTTAGAAAGTGGTTTGGATGTCCACATTAAGCATGGTGTTTGTTTCATCTTGAAGAATGATGTTTGCATTGCAAATGGGAATTTTAACATGGAGGATTGTTTAAGTGGAAGCTAGTGTTGCTTTTGAAAAAATAAGCTTGGCAAAGGAGTAGATCACTAGTCAAAGCACTTGACAGGTTTTATAGAATACGTGAACTGCATGGAAAGATGCAAAAGAAGTAGAGTGAAAGGGTATGCTAGCATTAGCCATGTATTGGTGAGGTGAGCAACATCAAAGGAGATATCTGGTCTTGTACAGACCATTGCGTACATGAGAGATCCTAGTATCGATCGATACAAATACTCCTCTCATTTGCTGCTCTTCCTGCTGGTTTGGAGACATTGCTCCTTTGAAAAATGCAGGCCTGATCCATTGGTGAGTGAGCTAATTTACAATTCATCAAATTGTATCTGCTAAGAACATTATGAAGATACCTTTGTTGAGTGATGTAAATCAGTCAATTTGTTTTGTCTTTGTGGATTTGAATTTCCAGACAGAAGTGAGCTTCGCCTAGATTAGTCATGTCGAATTCTACAGCATCTGTTTCAAATCCTTAACCATATTGGTATCGTTGCTGAAGAGCAACGTATCATCGACGTACAAGGTGATGATAATGAAGGATTGCTGCACTAACTTCGAATAAATGTTGCAATCAGCAGTGCTTGGTTTGAATCCTTGTTCAATGAGGAATGTGTTGATCCTCTGAAACCAAGGCCCTGGCAGACTGTTTCAAGCCGTACAGTGCTTTGTGGAGTTTACAGACATGATTCTTCATGCCTTCCAGAATGTGGTGGCCTAGTCGTTATAGATTTTCACAAAATCGATGAATTACGTAGTATAAAAGGTTTGATCATTCCCCAAGAGAGAGAATAATCTCATCTTTTGCATGGTAACTGTATGTATGATGGTAAACAGACTAGAATATATAAAACTCACAATGAATACTACAACGACATAACTGATTATCCAAAGATATTTTGGTATATTGGCATCCAGGAATACCAATGGTGAAACGATTTGGTCAAGGTCTGCAATTGCAAAGATTACTTTATCTTTCAGGCTCTTCAGTCATCAGGTAAACAGTCAGAACAAACAACAACTAGCAAATAGATTCATCAAGCAGAATCACATTGGCTAAAGATTCTTCTTAATCAAACACAGAGTATTAGTTCTTATCGTAGGAAGCAACCAAAAACAAAACATCAAATAATCTCATTATCTGAACACATAGCTCATTCAAAATTGAAGGAAGTTTTGCTAAAAGTTATGCTTAACAGCTTCAGCTAATTTCTTGCATCCATTAGTCAGAATTGTTACTTGCTGGTGTCACCTGAAAATCCATGTTAGAGTAACTGAAATTCAGTAAGACGTGAAAAATGTGTGTGACGTAAACAGAACAGTATTGCAATCAATCACAGATCATACAGAGTGTATTTGCACAAATGATAAGAAGTAATTCTGTGAAAGATAGCATAGGGAAAGAATGCTCAAGCTATAGAAACTTGCTCTTTACTCTTTATTGATACTCAGCTCTACATAAAAATGCGTCAGTACAATAGCACGTAGTGTTGTCTTTATAGGAACGTTCTTCAGCCTCAACATCGTTTACGAACTGTCAAAATGTCGGTTCTGAACTGCTACTGCGTTTTTTATAGAACGTCACAACTTCTATTCTAAATATGAATTTACAAGGTGCAATTAGGCCTTTACATGAATTTAGGCACTATAGCACATTTACATATATAGAAATTGAATTTTTTTTTCAATATATGACAAAACTTGGATAATGTGAGATCATGAGACTCCACATATCCCCTTCCTCAATTGTGCAACGACTCGAAAACAACTGATTTACATCCTTCTCTATCGCTTTCGTTTGGCTGGCTTGGTGTGAAAAATGGCCTTGGCTCGAGCTTCGTTCTCTTCATTTACTTGCTCCAATGTCATTCTTTTTGTTGCTAGGAAATAATTGTCCTTCTGATTATAGTCTTCTTGGAATGACAAGTTCGGATAACCCCCCATTCCTCGATTGCCCATTGGTGCGAGGGGGTTATCAATTGATGTATTATTAACAAGATGCGTGTACCAACTATCCTCAGTCAGGATTTCAGACATCTCGGCAGAAGGGACAATTAGTGAAAGGGCAGCATATGTATATTCGAGAAATTTTGCTTTAATGTACAGTTGTTGAACAGACAGAAGGGCATACAAAATAAGGGAAGCAATATTTACATGGCTATAAGTGTAATATGATCTGGTTATTGGATTAGTGGAGCAAAGATATTATTTGTTTTTACTTCTTCCAAATAACGAGAATAGTTAGCTTCCCAATCTGTGTAAATTTCCCACAGATCAGGGAATAGTAACTGATGAGAAACTCGGGAAGAAACTGATTTGGAGTTAGAAACAATTTCCTTCACATCAAAAATGTTAATTGATTCTAACTTATTCAAATACTCATCCAGAGCTGGAAAAATATTATTTTCAAATGTTCTTAGGTATTCTAAAATGTATATATACAAGGATCCTACGACCACATGGACGTAGTTAGTTTGCACATTGAACTTATTCTCAACAATGACAATGGCTAGGATTCCTTTTTGATGCACAATTAGTTTGGCCCAAAGAGTATTTATGTTAGAAAAAGTCCAAGGGTTTTCCCATTATTCTTTTGTGTAACCAAAAAGTTTAGGTAAAAAAGGTAATCCATTCTCCATTGGAGTTCTGAACTACAAAAGGGTGGAAGAAAGAATGTTAGTTCCTGATGAAATGTTTGAAATTCTGACCTTAGAAGTGAGTACACTATCTTGTTCTTCTTTACAACCGCTCCACTTGGTGATGCCTAAGCTTGATATGGAACAATACTTAATGTCTCAGATTGGTCTTCAGTAGTTTGTACCTTCGCGGCCTCCTTGGATTCGGTTTGTGTTTCCTGATCCTTCTGGACTTGCCTGCAGATGGTATCCGTTTGGATGGCCTTTTCTGACATAACCTGAGCTGGCTCATCTGTCTGCGTCTCCTAATCTTGGCATTGTGCTGGTTCTTCCACGTCAGAAATATGCATTTGGCCTGATTGAAATTTGGCCTCTTCCAACTCTTTCTTCAATTTTTCATAAGCAATCATCTATGGTTGCAGATATTACAGCTGGAAAGTTTGGATCATCTTCTCTTGAATTCCCTTCCATGCTACTGGGTCAATTTTGTACCCACCATGAGATACACAGGCACCTAATGTGACTTTGGCGCTGATTCGCCATAGAACCGCTCTTCGGCCTGTCTCTTGTATATTTGATTGCCTTTTTTTTAACATTTATGTAGAATTTTGCAGTTGGGCAATTGAGTCGTGAGCACTACTGGGCTCGTTACAGAGCTCCGCATTACTATTTTGGAGAGTAGATCAAATACATCTCTCCTCCTGCAAAGTAGCCTACAGAGTCTGAATTTGTTGTTTAAGCGATATGTTTTTGCTTTTGAAGGCATTGGACTACTCCTGCATTTCTTCCAATACTTCGAGCGTAGCATCTTGCCTTTCTTTTGCTTCTTCAAGCTTTATGTCCTTCCTACTTATCTCTGCTTGGGCCGCTTCAAGTTCTTCGTTTTTATAGAACAGCTCAGCCTTTGTTCTGTTCAGCTCTATATCCCTCTAGATTAGGTCTGTTTGGACCCTTTCATAATTTGATCCAAGCTTCATGGATACCTTCTCCAAGCTAGCAAGATGCCGAATAGCTGCCCATGTATCCAGCAGTAGTGTTCCAAAAATCTTTTGATATAATTCGGCATCGAGAATTGGTGCCTCGACGTCACTTTCACTGCTCTGCTGGTCATCAGGAAGCTGTTATGCTTCTTGTGGTGCTGGCTCTTGTGGTATATCACCCTGATTCTGCTCTTGATCAACAGTGTCCTCCGCTTCCACTTCCGCATCCCTATTTCCTTCTGTACTAGAAAATGGCGTATATTGGGATGATGGTGAAGTCATTCTCACCGAGATCCCTTGACTTGATGATGATGATGTGGTTGCTACGGTGGTTGCTTTTGATATCTGCATCTGGGATTCAGCCTCTATTGATGGGGCTAGCTCTGACAGCACTGGTGCAATCCTGATGTCCTCCTCCACTGTTAGCACACCAACATGCATACATAAAATACCCATTTGTAGACCCAGCCTAGAAAACTGATTAACTTTTACTAATTTATAGAATTGCTTGAAAGCAATTTGTCCGAAGGCAATAGGCTCTCCATTTAAGGCTCTTAGCAGATATCCCATATTTGTATTTGAGATGGTGTACTCTTGCTCCGGTAAAAAGATAGAAGCAAGAGCAAATCGAACGAAGCTTTTGAGATTGGGATCTCTAATGTAAGAGAGTTTATATCCCCGTTTCTCAAGATAAGTTTCTTTTTGAAAAACTCTGCTCTCTGCGATGAAATCTGGTTTAGTAACTGGCATACTGCCATCCATAGGCAATCCTAAGACACGACAGTAAAATCCTTCTGTAATATCAATCTCTTGATTTCGGACGGTAGTGAAAATATGTCCTTCTTCTGTTTCACTCAAATTGCGGATCAACTCATAACATAAATCAGTAAGAATTACTGATGGGTTAAATTGAAGAAGACTTTCAATTTGCGCTCGAACAACTAGTGGTTGTAATACTGGTATCACTGGATTTGGGTGCGTTTTGAATACAATCGCCATGGTGCTTGCAGTTGTAAACGAGCGATGGCTAAAAAGAGCTTGATCACAACAATTCAGAAATCGGAGAGCAAGAGTGATGGAAAGTGGTAGCAACAAAAACTGAAGTGTTTGAGGTTTTAGGCGTATTGATGGTATTTCGGCGGATTAGACTAATATTAAATGGAAGCGTGTCCTTCATTTTGAAGGTACATACTCAATAATAAAGTGTCTAGTCCTAAAACCAAAATGGAATTACCAAAGTTTGATGGTAATGTGGACCCTCATAGATTTTTACAAGTCTGTGAGAATGCATGCGAAGTGTATGGAGAATATACTGACAATGCAAAAGTCCAACTTTTTCCGATGACCATGGTAGATAAAGCACGAGAGTGGTTTTTCAACCTCGATCGTGACGATCGACAAGACTGGTCAAGTTGAAAGAGTCTTTTCTTAAACGCCTCCAACTTTCGACTCACAGAAAGCCCATTTGTACGCCTTAGTAATATAAAAATAAAAAAAGATGAACGCGTACGTGACTATATTGAGCGCTTTAAGTGTCTCAGAAGTCAAGTCTAGAAACAACCAATTGATAAAATGTTGATCATATGGTTTCTCGTTGGTCTTCCCAGACGCATCTGGAAAGAGCTTAAACCTAGCGAAGAGTATTTTACTATTAAATCTACTATGTCCGACGCCATTTGTGAAGAAGATGAAGGTTTTGATGATAAGGACCAGAAAGAGAAAAAAGCTCACAGTGTATTCCCTGATAACCGTCCAAGTGAGCCCCGAGATTTCGACCAGGTCTGGAAATCTCAGTTTGAGTTGATGAATTAACAACATCAACAACAAATAGAGAAACTCAACAAAGAGTTTAAACAAGCCTTGAAATCTTTCCAAAGTCAGTTTCCAGACAATTGCCATCCGGTAACACTATCCATCGGCGAGAAAACCGTCTGGTGCCCACAATGTCGTGGTCCACATATCGGTAATGAGTGCCCATTACACCGTTCTTACGAACCGCAGCACTGTATACTGTGTGATACGACCACCCATACCACATTCAGCTGTAGGTACAACCCACGCAACATGGAATACTCTCGACCTCAACAATATGCCCCATGCACACACCCACAAGCACCATATAACCCACGTTATATGACACCAGTCCAAGTCCAAGAATTACCTAGACAACAACTACCTCCACAACAACAACGCTTGGCATTTCAGCTCCAAGAGGATCTGCTCCACCCAACAGGCCAACCCAATAGAACCGACTTCTAGTTCAGGCCCATGTAGTGCAGAATACCTCCTATGATAGACAACCAATCTCAACCGACAACCAGTGTGAGATCTCAACCGACGCACTCTGCTAAACCTCACCCGGAGCCCGTAGCTCAATTTTCAACCAGAGCGCTCGTTCAAATCTCAACCCAAGGGGTTCCTCACCATCAAAACGGACCACCTCCACCTCCACCTCCATCCGCATTCACCCATCATAGCTGCACTCTATTGCAAACGGACAAACGGACTACCTCCACAACCAAATCACCTTCCACCTCCATCGCATTCCATAGAAGGTCACAACCATCGCAATTACCCTTCATCCGCATTCCATCACACAATCCGCATACACCGTCGCGACTGCCTTCTGTCGCACACAACCGCATCAAACCGTAAATAGACGCCTTACGGCTACCCTCGGCCACCTTCATCGCAACAGCAACTTTGCACTCATCCACCATCGCCATCGCAAACACCGCCAACACCACAAGCATCCACATAACACCGCAAGCAACCGCATACAGAAACACCCTCATTACACCATTGGGCTCGTTTCCATCATATTCTCGCAAATGGATCCCTGTCCACATCCACAGAATTCCATCGCACCAACGCCAACACCTCGCCTACACTCGCAGCAATCGAGTAAACAGACCACTGTTGCAAACGACACACCCATCCGCTCATCGTGACCGCATTCCCTTTGACCATCGCAACAACCATATTCCATCAAGCAATTTCCATCCGTTCGTCGCACCCGCATTCCATACTTGCAATCGCCTTCCATCGCCAAACCTGCATTCAACCATCGTGACCGCCTTGGGCCATTCAGGCCGCATCCCATTTAGCCATCATCATGTATTCTTCCACACCACCCTTCACGCTACTTCTGTTACCTCATGCTAAACTCTTGACTGGCGCCAGAGCCATCTCTCAGATCTCGACCGACACCCATCAGTCAGGTCTCGACCGATGCGCTACAATCAAATCTCAACTAATGCCATCCTCTTAAATCTCAACCGACGGTTAGCATTAAATCTCAACCGATGGCTCTCAATCAAATCTCAACCGATGGTTTGCATTAAATCTCAACCGACGCCCTTTGTTAGATCTCAACCGACGCCATCTCTCAGATCTCAACCGACGGCCACTGTTAAATCTCAACCGATGCCCCTCCGTTAGATCTCAACCGACGCCCATCTCTCAGATCTCAACCGACGGCCACTGTTAAATCTAAACCGACGCCCTCAGTTAAATTTCAATCGATGTGCTACACTCAGATCTCAATCGACGGTCAGTCTTAAATCTCAACCGATGGCCTGCTTCCACCGGCCCAGATCCATGGTAGACTACAAGCCTTTCGAACGACATTTCGGACTGACGAGCACGACGTACCTCAAATACACGACTTGCATCATCGATTTTTCTAACAATCTATCTATCTATCTGCAATGCCATAATGGATACATCAAACCAACTACACGAGCCTGCATATGCATTGGACCGTAACGACTGCATCCAGCTGTAACAACTACCTTCAGCCATAGCAATAGCAATAGCCGCTCAATGTCTATCATCATCACCACATCCACCATAACCCACCGCACATAACTCCCCTCCCTACCTCCGCATGGAACAACAACCAACATCCATTCGTCCACAAACGTAACCACCGCATTCCACCACCATCTGCTCTGGAACGATCACTTTATCGAAAACAAACCACCCTCCGTATTGCCCCGTGACCACCACACCACACACGACCGGCCTCCACCACCATCACAGCCCCAGACCGCAACGAATCGCAACCCACCGTATTCACCAACACACTCCCTCCACCGTCAGGACCGCAATCCAGGCCATCCTTCCTTCACCCGTATTCCAATCCCCCCATCGTTATCCCGTCATAACTGCCATTCACTGCAACTCACCCTTACCATCGCATTCACACTGCCCCTGACGCAATCCACAATCCATCACTACCCTCAAACTTCAATCTCAACCGCAACCAGAACCAATCATCAGATCTCGTCCGTAGGGGTTCCACACCATCTTAACCGGACCACATCCATGCCAGATCATAACAACTCACTCCACATTTTTTTTACATCCACCAACGTCAATCTCTGTTTGCATCTGATACACTCTGACTTTGTTCATCTTCCATGCCTCTCCACCTGTTTTAATCACACACGCACTTAACAGAGAACCAGCCCACACTCCAATCGAACCATAGCTACCGTAAATTCCCACAACCACCACCTTATGCCTTCCCAAGGATCCCTCGCCTACAAATGTTCGCTAAAACAGCACTCACCCATCTCCAACGACATCAACCGCATCCCTCGTCCTCAACCACATTAGACCGCAACCAGACCACTGTAACCGCAATTGTCCGCTACATCCGCAAGTGCCCGCTACAACCGTAATAGACCGCTGACACCACTAACACCGTAATCCACCGTAGTCACCCATCTTCCTCACCTCCGCAACAGACCGCAATTCTACGGCCTACGACTACCCACGACCACCTTCGACCGCTATAACAGCAAACGACCGCAATCCCACCGTAAACCGTAGGGATTGCAAAAAAAAAAAAAAACCAAAGAACACCAAAAAAATCACTAGTACCCAATGGACCAACAAAACAAGCCTCAAGTCCCAGACGATTATCCATATGAGATCCAGTCCCCTGAAGCTGAACAAATCAGACGTCATAGGTTCTACCGAATGAGAGCCGAACTCCAAGAGCCATCCACAAACTCGTTTGATGGACAAGAACCTGATAGAGCCGAGTCTTCACACGCACGACCCCATATTTATGGTGCTGACTCCTCCCAGGCCAGAACCAACCTTAATGGAGTTTCTGCTACCCACGGAGCTCATCTTGAGAGACGTACACCAAAACTAGACCTACCAAAGTTCAACGGTACTTTGGACCCTCAAGATTTTTGCGACGCGAGCTTAAATCCAATGATGAATATATGAGCCTAAAGTTAGCCATGTCTGATGCCATCAAAGAAGAAGATGAAGGATCATATGTTGAGGAATCCAGGGAAAGACGAGCACCACGTGCTCCTGTCCATGAGTCAAAGCCAATCGAGGACACTCGAGATCAGCTTTGGAAATCCCAGTTGGAGTTGCTTAATAAGCAACATCAACTACAGATGGAAAAACTCACCAATGAGTTTCAAGCAACCCTGAAGTCTATCCAAAGCAATATGTCTGCTCAGCCAAACCCTGCACAGGTACCTTATAGACAAAAAACAATATGGTGCCCACACTGTTGGGCTACGCATCATGTTGATGCTTGTCCTTCATATCCGCCTATCCAAGCGCATACAGTCCAACAATATGAAGAACACCCATCACAATCTGGAAATGCCTTGCTTTATCAAGAATATCCATCAGAAATTCCAGAACCATTAGCCATACAAGATGGCTATGCTGTTATACAAGGGCCACTGCACACCAGATGTTTCATTTGTGGTGAAACCGGCCATTTCATGGTTGGTTGTCCAGTTAAGACCAAGTACCATCTTGAGTGTCCCGACTGTATCGTAAGACACAGTTTCAAAGACTGTCCAAAACAACTGACCAAGATCCTACTGGTCCGTCATGTCAGTTACGAATCACAATAGGATCCTCATGACAACACAACACGAGCACCATAGCAACTCAACAGTTAAACTTGTTGCCCAATCGAGACGTTTCTTGCAAACTTCTACAACACCGCACAATACGCCAGCGCCATTATGCAAGAAGACACTATGAAATGAGTCATTGTCAAAAGAAAGTGAAACCGATATTCCGTCATCTGCTACAATGTCCAACCAAGAGCAACCTCCACAGGGAATTGACAGTTTTTCTCTCTTTCTACAAACTCCAATCTATTTTTCTTTCCACATGCTGATCAGATTTCCAATGTGCCAATATACAACAACTATAGGATTCGGAAATCCATATAGAGATTCGGTTCTGAATCTCTTGTTCAAAGAGGTCCTCAGGACATAGTACCTCACCCATACATGCATCTCACGCTATATTTTACAACATCTGTTATCCATGATGATAGATGTTCGTGTCACCAACCCTGCCTTGTTTTGACAAGGGCATATGAGAGTAAGTCACATTACTCTACAACACAAATGAAATATTACAACTATCAAGGTGACTTATCAATGTTGATGAATGCAAGTTTTGTTCGACAAGTGCTATGCAATTCTCACTCTCTGCCACATTTGTTTATTTCCTTGTTTCTCTTCACCTATTTTGTGTGATTGATTTTTGCATGAGGAATAGCTACAACACGAGAGTCTTATGTAGAGCATCTCCAGAAACACATTTTCATTCATCTCACCATCTTCAGATTCCCTTGCATAGAAATTTAGGATTCTTGAGAAATATGCGAAATCCATGTCGCATTAGAGTTGATTCCTGCATCTCATTCCCATATTCATCTTCGAGTCAACTACAACAAGATCGAAACAAATTTAGTTAAAATTTGTTCAATCTTTAGTACAGTCACATATTCAACGAGTTTCAAGTACGTGTTCCACACGCAGATCCAACCTTGAACATGACCGGTTACCAACAACAACATCCCCACCAATAGATTTTTTTTTTGGGGGGGGGGGAGAGAGAGTGGATCCACTTGGATCCACTGGAGCAGTTACGCTGCCAACAACAACACCAGCAAGATCGACAGCCAAGGTCACAAGTTAAATATGAAAACGACAAGGCTAAGAAGACCGATGGGCAATCCAAAGAGACTCAATCAGAAGAAGTACCCCAGTCACGACGAAGATCCTTCAGAAAGGGAAACACAAACATTGGAAAATTGGTCTCTTTCTTCAACCAACCTCTTGCCATACTTTTGCGCCCATTTTCATGCCTATCGTCCACACCATCTACTGCTGTCACCACCATTCTTCCTTCCATCGGTTTGTTTATCATCCGTTTACTATTCTTCTGAGAAATCCCAAGTTTTGATAGTCTTACCGAAGCAGCTGATAGATCTTTGCAAATGTTCCGTGGAGACCAACTGCCACCTACAATGGATGATCAGCCAAACGAAGATCTAAGAAGCAGGCGAAGCAGCTAGAAGAACTAAAGAGAAATATCCAAGAATCTGAGGAGGAAAGGACAAAACTTAAGCAACAGATGAGTCAGATCAATCTTGATCAAAAGAAACTCTCTGGAGCAATGATAGTTGAATTCCCTCTTATGAAGCCCAAAGAGATCTAAATGTAACGGACCAAAAGAAAGAGCTGCAAAAAAAAGAAAGATGAAGACAATGTGAACCTGCAAATAAAGTGAGCTCCTCACCTAGCAAGTGGTGGTCAAAGCTCGGCATTGCAAGGGTCCAAGGCTGCAACTGTAGAACTATCAGTCCCCTCATCCTTCCACCAAGTCTTCATCATGTTTCCTTTCTGTTATCAAACCGTCCGTCCAAATATGTTCCTACCACCAATTTCTTGATGATGAGTCCATCCCCTTGAGACTGATAACCAAAGTTTGTGCAACCTGCATATCAAAGGTTTTCCTTGAGACTGGAACTTCAACTGAGAGAATAAGCATGAAAACACACAGAGGCAAATGGAGGATACAAACCTCCCAGAAGATAGAATCTGCCAAGAAACCAAAGATGAAACCGTCAATGACAGATACAAGTGACAAAACAAAGAGACACATGGAAAGCACTCGAGCATACAAGTTGTGGAGTTGCTAAGAGCTCTCCGATTTTGAGAATGTCAACCACCTATAGCAATAAGACATTCTGATCCAATTGCGGCAATTCGTGAAAAAACAGTTTTTGTGATAAAGACTGGCGACAATAAGCACTTGGTTTTATGTAAGCGAACGAGGATCTATGCTTTTCCAAGTGACAATCGAAGATGCCAATGCAAGGCGGAGCGACATCGTCCAATATGAGTTGTAGTGGGTCTTGAAACACATTAGGGGTGGGATGATGTTGGCTGATTCTGTCGAATCCCCAAGATATTCGGACAGAGCAACTCAAGAGCACCTCTCACCTTAGACTGAGGAGGTCTCTGAGAAGACGAGACTAATGAGACTGAGAGCCAAGTATGAGAGCCGAGGAATACTAGTTAGTAATGACAAGTAAGAACTGTGTACACCTCATGGTGAATCTCGGAAGATGGAATGACCATGTAGGAACTAGTATTTCTAGGCTAAAGTAATAAATGCAAGTAGACCCCTCTTAAAGAAAGTAGAGTGAGCCACCTTTTTATGGTGACCTCTAGTGGAGAGCATTATTTCACTTGTAATTTGTGAAATGTGGAAATTCCACTAGGATGCCACCTAAGGAGCTCTCTTGCTTATTTAAGAGACTCCCTCTTTGTGAAGAGGAGCTTTTGAGAATTGTATCAACTCCATGCTGAAATAAGAAGAGCTTCCACGAGTTAGATGCATCCATTGAGCTCCTCGATCATGATGGTTTTCTTGAGTGATGCCCCTATGATCATGCCCTTCCATTCAAATGTGTGTGGTTGTGAAATGTAGAGTGGATTAGATTTCCTGTTTTTGTAGAGTGGATTAACTTTCTTGCTTTCTTGTGGATTAACATAGGAACCAACATTTAGGTAAACTACATAGGCTGGATCTGTGGTGTGATTCTTGTATATCTCTGTACAATCGAGTTCTTGATGTTCTTGGGATGTCCAAAAATCAAAAGGCTGGCTAGTTTCTTGATTCTTGGACTTCTAATATGCTGTAGATTAGTTTTGTTTCTTGTTTTTGTCAAGTTATGCAAGGTAGCTCAGTGTTAATGTAGTGTGGGCTCTGATTTCAGTCCGTTTTAAGTGTAGGTAGCTGTAGAAATCCATTGAACGTTCATTGGTTTGCATGCTGATCTATCTCTATGTAGAATGTAAGTGCGTTCAAGAGTGACGTCCCTGAGTAGTCCTCTGACAAGCAGGACACAATAAAACTATACTACATAGTTATTCAGTTCGTTTCTGCCTGTCCTTGGCATTGTAACAAATAAGAAACAGTCAAGTAATGCCCAAACGAGCCTGGTAACAAGCAAGAAATAGATCTGTAAGCAGGAAGCAGAAAAGTAAACAACAGGTCCTCTGGAGCAGGGGATCAGTCAACAGCTTGTTTCGGCATTTTCGCAAGAATGTACACGCTGGTTTCGGCATTTTTGCAACCTTCAATGAACATGATGCATTAGAAATTAGTCATAATAGCACTTCACCCTTGAACCATTTACTCGAGTGTCAAGTAAATGTCCTTTGGAGATCAGCTAACTGAAGTGATCCATTAAAAACTTCTATGACTTTATACGGTCTCATCCATCTGGTGTGTAATTTTCCAAGAAACAACATGTGTCTGTTATCATACAAAAGCACATAGTCTCTTGGTTTAATTTTTATTTTCATAAAGGATTGGTCAAAAATTTCTTTTCTTTTATTCTGAACTCGTTCAGTCTCGATTATTGAAAGACGACAATCCTCTTCCAGTTGCATCAAAAAAATCATCCGCTCCCGGAGACTATCGTGTTCATCCATTCGCTCTTCATTACCGATGCGAAACGTTGGAACTTCGAATTATATTGGTAGTATGGGATGCATTCCATACACAAGATAGTATGGAGTCTGCCTAGTTGTAATCCTTTCAGTAGTTCTATATGCCCGTAAGATAGACGATAACTTCTGATCCCAATCAGAAGAATGTGTTTTTGTAACTTTATTCAAAATTTTACATAAAACTCCATTTGCCCGCTCCGTAAGCCCATTTGGTTTTGGATTATATGGAGTGGTTTGGCGATGTGTAATAGAAAAATGTGGTCAAACTCCACACAAAACGTATCCTTCGGACTGGATCATGTAGATATCTTCTTGTATAATTCCATTCAGATAGGCTGTTTGTACATCAAGTTGATGTACTTCGAGGTCAGCAGTTGGAGCATAAGACAAGAGCATTCGGATCGACGAATGCTTGATGACTGGACTAAAAGTCTCACTGTAGTCAACATTTGGGATCTGGGTGAATCCTCGTGCTACCACTCTAGCCTTCCTTCGATCAATCGCTCCGTTGGTGTTATATTTGATCTTAAAGATCCATTTGCAATCAATAATATTGCAGCCAATAGGAGCTTCGACTATGACCATGTCAGATTCTTGATCAGAGAGGAATACTCTCTGTCCATAGCTTCTCTCCAAAGATCAGAGTCTGGTTGGCTAAGTGCCTCTTCGACTGTTGTCGGTTCCTACATTAAAAGACAAGCAGACTCAGGAGTATACCTTGTGGGCTGTGTGCGCACTCGGCTTGATCTTCTGGGAGAATTCAACTGATGAACCGCTTCTGAGACTTGTTGCTAGGTAGCAGCAACGTCTTCGTCTGATTTGCTATCTCGAAGTGGGTCGACAATACATACGCCTGAGCCAGAAGCTCGAACTGTTGTGTCAACGACAGGTAATGAAGGTTTTTCTTGAGCAATATCCTTTCCCTTGAGGTCGACGAACTGATCCTTGATTAAGACTGTATCCCGGCTATACAAGATTTGCTAGGTATCAGGATCATACAGCTTGTAAGTGTTATCAGACGAAGTATATCTGATTAGGATGGTCTTTAGACCTTGGAAGTCCAATTTCTTCCTTGTGTCCTTTGGGATCTACACGTAGGCAATGCACCCAAACACTCTTAGGTTCTTCAAAGAAGGCTTAGAGCTTGTCCACACCTCGTGGGGTGTCTTGTCTGAGAGGGCCTTTGTCGAACATCTATTCTGGATGTAAGCTGTAGTGGAGATAGCTTCAGCCCAAAATCTCTTGGGCAACGATGCATGCGATAGCATACATTTAGCATATTTGACCAGAGTACGGTTCTTCCTCTCAGCTAAGCCATTAGACTGAGGACTGTAATAAGTGACGAATTGCTGCTCAATGCCTTGGCTTTGCAGTACTCCTTAAACTCGATAGAGATATATTCTCCACCGTTGTCTGACCTTAGGGCCTTGATCGTCCTTCCTGTCTCCTTTTCTACATGCTCCTTGAAGATTCTGAAGCAGTTGAAGGGTTCTGATTTCTTCTTTATGAAGTACACCATACTCCTTTTGGAGAATTTGTCAATAAAGGCTATAAAATACTTGGTATCCTTCAGCGAAGGATTTTTCATCGGGCCACAAATATCTGAATGTACAACATCTGACAATCCTCTAGCAACATGCTGATGGCTTGACTTAAATGGTTGCCTAGTCTGTTTACCAACTAGACAGTCTTGACAGATAGGTAACTCAACCTTTTCGCGAGGATAGTCAAGAACAAGAACAATAGATTGTCTAGACATTCGTTGTACAACAACAGGATTTAAATGACCAAGTCTATAATGCCAAAGTAAACCTTTATTTGAATGAATTGAAGTACTGAGAGCCTGACTAGAGGCAGAAAAACAATGACTCAACTTATACAAGTATCCATGTCTCTTTTCGAGTGCTAGGATCTTGCCTGTCCTATCAACTACTTTACACTGATCACATTCGAACTCTACTCTATGTCCTAGATCTATGATTTTGCTTACAGAGAGTAGATTCGTAGATAACTTTGGTACATACAAGACTTTAGAGAGTAGCTTAGACTGATCATTTGCAAAGCATAATCTTACAGTGCCTTCACCTTTAATAGCTTGTGTGCTACTGTCGCCAAGGTGAACGAATTTCTAAGTATTGTAAGGTGTATAGGACTCGAAACATCCAATGAGGCTAGTCATGTGCTGAAATCCAGGAACCAAGAACTGTCGCTAGATGCTCCTTGATGATTGGTCATGAAGGCATCATGATCCACTTCCTGAATAGGCTGTGGAGCTTCTGCAGCTGCATTTGCCACTTGATTCGACTGCCCTTTGCTGTTGTTCTTCGCTTGAAGTATTCAGCATTTCGTGGTTGTTTCGTTTGCAGTATCTGTAGAACAGCTTCTTCTTTGTCTGAGGATTCGACTGTTCCTTGTGCTGAGCTGGTTTTTGGTCTAGCTTTGATTGCTTCGGGCCTTTCTTCTTCTTCTGCTTTGTCGTGCTCTTGTTGGTGTCCAAGACGTGAGAATCAGCTGAGGAACAAGTGGCTTCATTGTTTCTGTTAAATTTACTCCTACTCTCCTAAATCCCAATTTTAATCTGCCTCCATTCATGCTACATATTTACTAACGTTGTCACGTAGTCTGCATAATTACACGCAAATTCGCACAAATGAAAAAAAGGCAAATGAATTGTGACACTGTGTCCTTACGTAGGTTATGGTGATAGGCGAAAAGGGGACACTACCTTACTGAATACCAAAAGTGCCCTAAAAGCTAAGGCACCTTGTAAACCTTATCCTAAGGCCATTCGTAAGAGTGACGCACTTTTGCATCATCACCAACGTTCACTTCAATACTAACTGATGTTGCACCCTTTTCATGCTCACCCTATGCAGCTGCGCTAACAGATTGGACAACAATTATAGCCACCCACGATCTCTTATAGACAACACATCCACTCTTTACTTTCACATCTGCACACCTGTAATATTATGTATATATATTGGATACCATCTGAGTATTCATAATGCATCAAGATGAAGAGATAAGAAGAGACTAAGAGAAGAGGTTTGATTCCTCATTACAGATAGAAATAAGCTTTGTAGAGCACACGATTTCGTCCGCTATTGTATTGTGTTCTACCGCATTATTAACATGTATACATGATATACTTAATCTGATACAGCTCTTTGTTTTGCATTCAGATCTATGTTAATATTGCTATGCTTATTCTTCATTCTGTTTGATCTTTCTAGTTGCTCTTTCTAGTAATAGACAATTTACTTTTAGTCTTGTCTTTTGCGAATCATTCGCGACTAATTATCAGTCGAGCACAGTCTAGCTCTTCGCAAATCATTCACGACAGATAATTTGTCTTGCAATTCGCGACAAATTATTCATCTAGCGCTTCATCCATTAAACATTTGGCTACGTAATCTAGAATGACTGTGATATCTATCACTAAAGTTCTGTTAATTCTGATAGGCGTAGTCATGCTTAGGGAGAGAGTCAAATAATTTATTCCGCTGCACACGAACATTTTCTATTCGAGTTCGCTTTTCGTTCGTTTCTTGTTCGAGTTCGTTTCTCGTTCGTGTTCGTCATTTATTCTTCCCCCTCTCTCCCAACATGGTATTAGAGTTATCTTTATAGCTTGATTGGCCTCCATAGTACAAGACTCTACTAGCCGATAGAGTAATTGTTTTCTTGTTTTGTATTTGTCAGTATCAGATTTTCATACTTAAGTCACTGATAGTTTCTTCTATCACTTAGACTAATTCTTCCACATGGATTTCCAAGGAAAAGCTAGTCCTCTGATGGACAAGCTTGATGGAGCCAATGACCATCTGTGGAAATTTAAGATGAAAACTATACTAATGGCAAAAGAATTGTACAACATTGTTACTGCAGAAGGGAAACCCAAAGCAGACGATGCGACAATCGCCAGATGGAAGCTGAAGGATGAAAAAGTTTTCGCGCTAATCATCCTCAACATCACGGATACACAGATCGGCCATGTATCCGAGGCACAGACATCGAAAGAAGTCTGGGACATCTTGAGCATGCTATACGAAGTGCGAGATATAGCCTCTAAGCTACATCTCAGGAAGAAATTCTACTCCCTCAAGATGACGAATGGTGATTCTCTACAAAATCACATTAATCAATTCAAGAACCTGCTAAGAAAAATGGCCGCTGTTAGATCTTTCATAGACGATCAAGACGCAGTAATGCAACTGCTTACAAGCTTGCCAAGTTCTTACTATAGCTGGGTGATGATCATCACGACTCATCCAAAATTGACTTTTTTGAGAGTCATCACTATGTTGTTGCAGGAAGACACACGAAGGAACGAAGCCTCGAGTTCCTCAACCGATTCTCATGCCTTGTACACCAACAAGAGCATGAAAAAGCAAAAGAAGAAGAAAAGCCCAAAGCAATCAAATCCAGACCAGAAACCAGTTCAGCACAAGGAATAGTCGAATCCGCAAACGAAGAAGAAGCTATTCTGTAGATACTGCAAACGAAACAACCACAAAATACAAGATTGTCAAATACTTCAAGCGAAGAACAACATCAAAGGGCAGTCAAATCAAGTGGCAAATGCAGCTGCAGAAGCTCCATAGCCCATTCAAGAAGCGGATAATGATGCCTTCATGACCAACCATCAAGGAGCATCTGGCAACAGTTCTTGGTTCCTGGATTCCGGAGCCACTCAGCACATGACTAGTCTGATTGGCTGTTTCGAGTCCTATACACCTTACAGTACCCAAAAATTTGTTTGCCTTGGCGACGATAGCACACAATCTACTAAAGGTGAAGGCATTGTAAGATTATGCTTTGCAAACGATCAATCTAAGCTACTCTCTAAAGTCTTGTATGTACCTAAGTTATTTACAAATTTGCTCTCTGTAAGCAGAATCACAGATCTAGGACACAGAGTAGAATTCGAATGTGATCAATGTAAAGTAGTTGATATGATAGACAAGATCCTAGCACTCGCAAAGAGGCATGGATACTTGTATAGATTAAGTCATTGTTTTTCTGCCTCTAGTCAGGCTCTCAGTACTTCAATTCAGTCAAATAAAGGTCTACTTTGGCATTATAGACTTGATCATTTAAATCATGTTGTTGTACAATGAATGTCTAAACAATCTATTGTTCTTGATCTCGATTATCCTCACGAAAAAGTCGATCTATCTGTCTGTCAAGATTGTCTAGTTGGTAAACAGACTAGGAAGCCATTTAAGTCAAGCCATCAGCATGTTGCTAGAGGATTGCTAGATGTTGTACATTCAGATATTTGTGGCCCAATGAAAAATCCTTCATTGAAAGATGCCAAGTATTTTATAACCTTTATTGATGAATTCTCCAGAAGGACTATGGTGTACTTCATAAAGAAGAAATAAAAAACCTTCAACTACTTCAGAATCTTCAAGGAGCATGCAAAAAAGGAGACAGGAAGGACGATCAAGGCCCTAAGGTCAGACAACGGTGGAGAATATATCTCTGTCAAGTTTAAGGAGTACTGCCAAAGCCAAGGCATTGAGCAGCAATTCATCACTCCTTACAGTCCTCAGTCTAATGGCTTAGTTGAGAGGAAGAACCATACTCTGGTCAAATCTGCTAAATGTATGCTATCACATGCATCGTTGTCCAAGAGATTTTGGGCTGAAGCTATCTCCACTGCAGCTTACATCTAGAACAGATGTTCAACCAAAGGCCCTCTCAGACAAGACACCCCACGAGGTGTGGACAGGCTCTAAGCCTTCTTTGAAGAACCTAAGAGTGTTTGGGTGCATTGCCTACGTGTAGATCCCAAAGGACACAAGGAAGAAATTGGACTTCCAAGGTCTAAAGACCATCCTGATCGGATATACTTCGTCTGATAACACTTACAAGCTGTACGATCCTGATACCCAGCAAATCTTGTATAGCCGGGATACAGTATTTATCGAGGATCAGTTCGTCGACCTCAAAGAAAAGAATATTGCTCAAGAAGAACCTTCATCACCTGCCATTGACACGACAATCCAAACTTCTGGCTCAAGCATGTCTATTGTCGACCCATTTCAAGACAACGAATCAAACGAAGATGTTGCTACTATCTAGCAACATATCCCAGGAGCGGCTCATCAGTCGAATCCTCCCAGAAGATCAAGCCGAGTGCGCACACAACCCACAAGGTATACTCCTGAGTCTGCTTGTCTTTTAATGTAGGAACCGACGACAGTTGAAGAGGCACTTAGCCAACCAGACTCTGATCTCTGGAGAGAAGCTATGGACAGAGAGTATTCCTCTCTGATAAAAAATCAGACATGGTCATAGTCGAAGCTCCTATTGGCTGCAATATTATTGATTGCAAATGGATCTTTAAGATAAAATATAACGCCAACGAAGCGATTGATCAAAGGAAGGCTAGACTGGTAGCACGAGGATTCATCCAGATCTTGAATGTTGACTAAAGTGAGACTTTTAGTCCAGTCATCAAACATTCGTCGATCTGAATGCTCTTGTCTTATGCTCCAGTTGCCGACCTCAAAGTACATCAACTTGATGTACAAACAGCCTATCTGAATGGAGTTATACAAGAAGATATCTACATGATCCAACCCGAAGGATACATTTTGAAAGGCATGAAGAATCATATCTGTAAACTCCACAAAGCACTATACGGCTTGAAACAATCTACCAAAGCTTGGTTTCAGAGGATCAACACATTCCTCATTGAACAAGGATTTAAACCAAGCACTATTGATTGCAACGTTTATTCAAAGTCAATGCAACAATCATTCATTATCATCACCTTGTATGTTGATGATATGTTGCTCTTCAGCAAGAATGCCAATATGGTCAAGGATTCGAAACAAATGTTGTTCTCAGAAATCGACATGACTGATCTGGGCGAAGCACACTTTTGTCTTGGAATTTAAATCCACAGACATTAGAGGAAGTTTAAACACAAAAAAGGGCCTTTTGTTAAGATTCCTTTTTAATTTTTTATTCACTTATTTTGTACATGTGGCCCAATAGTTTCTTGACATAGTGGCTTTAACGTAACGTTACTTCTTTGAGTCACATTTTGAGTCTACACTAAAATTGGCATAACTTTTGATTGCCATATCAAAATGTGATGAAAATTGGTGCGTTGAAAAGCGCTCGTCAAGTGCTTTCCAATAATATATTACATGTCATACTTTTGAACCACTATTAGCAAGTTATAGCAATTCAAAGATATTGGTTGAAAATAGTGACAAAATGTAAAAGAAATCTTGGCACGAAGTCATATGCGGCCCTTTTTGAACTCAAACTTTCTCTAATGGATAGAACAAATCAACTGCTTTACATCACTCAACAAAGGTATCTTCATAATATTCTTAACAGATACAATTTAATGAACTGTAAATTAGCTCACTCACCAATGGATCCAGGACTGCATTTGTTAAAGGACCAATGTCCCTAGACCAAGCAGGAAGAGGAGCAGATGAGAGATTATCCGTATCGATTGATACTTGGATCTCTCATGTATGCAATGGTCCATACAAGACCATATATCTCTTTTGTTGTTAGCTCACTCAGCCAATACATAGCTAATCCTGAAATTACCCATTGGAAGGCTCTTATTCGAGTCATGAGATATATTTGAGCTACCATGGACCGGTGCATCTACTATGGAGATGTTAGCAATGACAATCTTCATTAGCTCAGTGGTTATTCTGATGCAAGCTGGGGAGGAGATGCAGACCATCGTAAGTCCACATCTGGATTTACATTCTTCTTCAATGGCGGTCCTATTTCATGGAACAGTCGTAAGCAAACCTCTATCACACTTTCTTCTACTGAAGCAGAATATATTGCTGCTTCTCAATCTATTAAGGAAGTGTTTTGGTTGAGAAATTTGTTGTCAGACATCAATATGTATCAGTACAGTCCTATAATTTGTTTTGTGATAATCAAAGTGCTATTGCCTTATCGGCCAACCCTAGATTTCATTCTAGGAGTAAGCACGTTGAGATAAGATATCACTACATCATGGGCAAGGTTCTCGACAGAGAGGTGAGCTTAACGTACTGTAGAATGCAGGACATGGTTGCGGACATTTTCATGAAAGCACTCGGTGTCAATGCACACAACAAATTTTGTGCATTGCTCAGTTTGAATATCAAGGCATTCACGGATCCAGATTAAGGGGGGTTGTTGAATTTACTCCTTCTACTCTCCTAAATCCCAATTTTAATCTGCCTCCATTCATGCTGCATATTTACTAACGTTGTCACGCAGTCTGCATATTTACACGCAAATTCGCACAGACGAAGAAAAAGGCAAATGAATCTCGACATTGTGTTCTTACACAGGTTATGGTGACAGGTGAAAAGGAGACACTACCTTACTGAATGCCAAAAGTGCCCTAAAAGCTAAGGCACCCTTTTAACCTTATCCTAAGGCCATTCGTAAGAGTGGCACACTTTTGCATCATCACCAACGTTCACTTCAGTACTAACTGACGTCGCACCCTTTTCACGCTCACCCTATGCAGTTGCGCTAACAGATTGGACAACAACTGCAGCCACCCACGATCTCTTACAAACAACACATCCACTCTGTACTTTCACATCTGCACACCTATAATATTATGTATATATATTGCTTACCATCTGAGTATTCATAATGCATCGAGATGAAGAGATAAGAAGAGACCAAGAGAAGAGGTTTGATTCCTCATTACAGATAGAAATAAGCTTTGTAGGGCATGCGATTTCGTCCGTTATTGCATTGTGTTCTACTGCATTATTAACATGTATACATGATATACTTAATCTGGTACAGCTCTTTGTTCTACATTCAGGTCTATGTTAATATTGCTATGCTTATTCTTCATTCTGTCTGATCTTTCTAGTTGTTCTTTCTGGTAATAGATGATTAACTTTTAGTCTTGTCTTTCACGAATCATTCGCAACTAATTATCAGTCAAACACAGTCTAGCTCTTTGCAAATCATTTGGGACAGATAATTTGTCTTGCAATTTGCAACAAATTATTCATCTAGTGCTTCATCCATTAAACGTTTGGCTACATAATCTAGAATGACTATGATTTCTATCACTAAAGTTCTGTTCATTCTGATAGGCATAGTCATGCTTAGGGAGAGAGTCAAATAATTCATTCTACTGCACACGAATATTTTTTGTTCAAGTTTGCTTCTCGTTCATTTCTTGTTCGAGTTCGTTTCTCGTTCGTGTTCATCATTTATTCTTCCCCCCTCTCTCCCAACACCTTCGCGTGTCTTCCTGCAACAACATAGTAATGACTCTTGAAAGAGTCAATTCTGGATGAGTCGTGATGATCATCACCCAACTGTCGTAAGAACTTGGCAAGCTTGTAAGTAGTTGCATCACTACGTCTTGATCGTCTATGACAAATCCGATAGCGGCCATTTGTCTTAGCAGGTTCTTGAATTGATTAATGTGATTATGCAGAGAATCACCATTCGTCATCTTGAGAGAGTAGAATTTCTTCCTGAGATGTAGTTTGGAAACTATATCTCGCACTTTGTATAGTGTGCTCAAGATGTCCCAGACTTCTTTCGATGTCTGAGCCTCGGATACATGGCCAATCTGGGCATCCGTGATGTTGAGGATGATCAGTGTGAAAGCTTTTCCATCCTTTAGCTTCCATCTGACGATTTCCGCGTCGTCTGCTTCGGGATTCTCTTCTGCACCTGTAACAACATCGTACAATTTTTTTTTTTCCATTAGTACTGTTTTCATCTTAAATTTCCACAGATGATAATTGGCTCCATCAAGCTTGTCCATGATATGACTGGCTTTCCCTTGGGAATCCATGTGGAAGAGTTAGTCTGAGTGACAGGAGAAACTATCGGTGACTTAAGTATGAAAATCTGATACTGAAAAATACAGAACAAGAAAACCTAGCTTGTCATTACTAACTAGTATTCCTCGGCTCTCAGTCTTCGTTTGTCTCACCTTCTCAGAGTCCTCCTCGGTCTAAGGTGAGAGGTGGTCTTGGGTAGCTTTGGCCGAGCATTTTGGGGATTCGTCAGAATCAGCCAACACTGGTGCTTGCTTCCTCTTGAAGCATTCCGAGGCATAGTGCCCCATCTTTCTACAATAGTAGCATTTTATCTTTGATTTGTCCTTCTTAGTCTTGCTTGGAGTTGGAGTTGAAGATCCATCTTGATCTTCAATCTTTGCTTGACTCTTGTTGAACGTGACTCCTTTTCTCTTGGTTTTTCCCTTGCCCTTGGTGAAGAGTGCTTGATCATCTCCATCATGAGTAGAGAGCTTATCCATCCTTGCATTGAAGTGTTGTCTCCTATTTTTCTCGGCCATGAGGACACCTTGGAGGTCTTCAAGTGAGGGCAATTTGTCCATTATGGCATATTCTTGCACCAAGTTAGAATAATCTACACAAAGGCCATTCAAGGTTAGTTGTACAAGATCATCTTCCTTTATAGGCTCTCCTATAAAGGCAAGTTCTTTGTTCAACTCCTTTTCCCTCAAAACATATGAATGAGCACTTTCCCCCTTCTTTTGGTAGCATTGAAAGATTGGATGCTTTAAGACAAGCAATCTTGTAGTGTTCTTTGATTCATAAACCTTTTGAAGGGACTCCCAAGCCTCTTGGGCCGAGGTACATTCTCCTACTTCCTTTAGGAGGTCATTGGCTACATTCATTTTAATTCAATAAAGCTCTAGTTTGCACCTCTTCTTGTATTTAGTAGATTCTTGAGGGTGAATAGGTTCTTCCTCACTCCCACTCACTATATCCATTACGTATTGCATTACAAGGATTGATTCCATTCTTAGTTTCCAAATGGAATAGTTTGTGAGTTCATGAGGAGGAGGTGGAGGAAAAAAGTTTAATTTTCCTCCCAAAAAGTGGTTAGAATGCTTCTACTGTAAATTTTTTGTGTTTGCAGGTGGCAAAAAAAAAAAGGATGGACAAGGGGCCAAGGGAAGTGGAGAGCTACACCCCATAGGCTTGTACTTGTTGTAGGTACAACCTACAAGTACAACTTATGTACCTCTTCCACTCCCTCCTCCTCTTTCTTTTATTTCAAGCTTATGTGTAAATTGCAAGCTTATTCAAATTATAGACTAAAAGATGTTAGGAATTCTTGTAATCTTAATTTAAAGCTTAGAAAATTTAAGTTATGAAACTTATAAATGTTTCACAAACTTTTAGATTATGAAACTTATATCATAAGTTTCGTAAACTTATGTTTTCTTTTGTGAAGTTAAAGTGTATACTTTAAAAGTACCTACAAAAGATTAAAACTTTAACTTGAGTTTCATATGAAACTTAAGTTTAAAAAGTCACAATTTTTTCTTATTAAAGCCATAAAGTTCAAGCTTTGACTAAGCTTTGATAGCACACAATAAAGTGATTTGTACTTTTGCAGAGTAACAACTCCTCTTTCTTTCTTGAGAATTGTCCTAAGCTGACCACCAATGGAAGTACGAGTTATTCTTCTTGCTTACAGGTTACCTTTGTGTTCTGCCTATCAACAACAACTGTGGGCTCTTCTTTAAGTTTATTGTTCTTGTTCAAGGCCCAGATCAGACAGAATAGTTTGAACAATGTTGTAGTAATTGTCCTACCTATTAGAGGACAATCTAGGGTTGTCACTCTTGAACCAAATGCACATGCATAAACAACCAATCATGCACACCAATATGTTTAACCATAAAATCAGCATGTAAATTAGTTGAACATCAAATAGTTTCTACTTCTAACTGCTACAAAACGAGTTCGAATCAAATCCTTACTAAGAAAAACTAATCTACACATGTATTAATCCACAAAACAAGAACAAGAAACTTAACTAGACAACATTTGGAGAGCCCAAGAATCAAGAAGTACACATTTCTTGATTCTTGGACTGCCAAGAACATCAAGAAATGGGCTGTCCTAGGATTTGCAAGATTTAAGCCTTAACCCAGCCAAGACGAATTACCGCAATGCTGATTCCTACATTAGTCCACAAGAAAACAAGAAATCTAATCCACGCTACTTTAATCCACAACTACAATCCACCCCACACACAAAGGAATGGAGGGGCAAGATCATTAATACATTAATGCATCACTCAAGAAACAAGAATGATCAAGGAGCTCAAGGATGCATCAAACTCATGGAAGCTATTCTCATTTAAGTGTGGAGTAGATACATTACACAAAAAGCTCCCTTCTCCAAAGGGGTAGTCTCTTAAATAAGCAAGAGAGCTATTTAGGTGGCATCCTAGTGGCATTTATGTTGAAAATCTAGCAACTTCACACGTGTGGGAAACCACAACAAATGTGTGAATAATCTTTACCATGCTTTGTGATGGCACATAGATCACCTATAGAGCAATCCTGCAATCTACCAAAAGATCTGAGGCTAGAGCACAATCTAGAATGCTACAGATCAAAGCTACATTAATTCCTCACAAAAAGGGAAAGTACACAAGCAAGATCATGTACGAAGAAGACACAAAATCCGAGCTAGAGAGAGAATACAATTACAAGCAACATAGAATGAGATCCAAATTTGACATTATGACATTACAAATGCTTGATTCTTCATTAGAAATGAATGAGAACCATATGTACATATATAGGAGAGCCAAAATTCATGGTACTTCTTGCATTCAATGCATTTCCTACACCTATTCAAGTGCAAACTACTATTATCTTGACACCTAACTGCTTACATGCACAGATTGCACCTAGCTTCTACCTACTTTCTCCAAATGTCAAATTTTCAAATATGAACCTACAAAACTACATGCATGTGTCCATTAGAGTATTTGCATGTCTTGCCTGTCTCAATGTAAACTTAGGACACAATGGTTTTGATGTGGCTCGAGTTCCAACAAGTCCATATTTGTCCAATTCTATGTGAAATTCTACATGCATGTCAATCTAGACATTGTCAACATTATTGCATGTCATACGAGACCAACTACTACCTAACCCAAACTCGTCCTATTCTACAAGGATATGTGCTCAATTCACATACCTTGGATATGTACAAAGTATTTACATGGGTAGGACCCCCAATCATCAACAAACATAAGATAGATATGTTTTACAATTTTTAACAATTTTCACATTCCACAAATTACAAGTGGAATTATCCTCTCCACTAGAGGTCACCATCAAAAGGCGGCTCACTCTACTTTTCTAAGAGAGGCCTACTTGCATAAATTACATCTGCCTAGAAATACTAGCTCCTACATGGTCATTCCATCTTTCGGGATTCACCATGAGGCTTACACAATTCTTACTTGTCATTCTTAACTAGTACTTCTTGGCTCTCATACTCAGCTCTCAATCTCCGTTTATCTCGTCTTCTCAACGACCTCCTCAATCTAAAGTGAGAGGTGCTCTTGGGTAACTCTGGTCGAGTACCTTGGGGATACTCTTGGGTAACTCTGGTCGAGTATCTTGGGAATGCTCTTCGGTAACTCTGGCCGAGTATCTTGGGGATTCGATGATATCAGCCAACATTTTCGATTGTCACTTGGAAAAGTGTAGATCCTCGTTCACTTGCATAAAACCAAGTGCTTATTGATGCCGATCTTTACCACAAAACTATTCTCACTGTTATGTCCATTTCCAGTACAAGGGAATCGGAATAATTCTTGACGTGGATAGCCGGTCACTCCAGTTGTATGTGGTTATTAGTTATGCTACATCATTCTAGATGTGATCGTATTAAATAATTAATAATCATATGAGGGCCCAGACCTATAATTGGACATAGGAGCACATGCATGGTGAAGACTGCTTTGATGCAAGAATAGGAGGTCAATAGTTCAATTTAGGTTGCATGGAAATCCTAAACAAAATATTCTCTCTCTTTAGAACTGTCAGTGCTTGCATGCAATGGAATTATAGGGATTTGGATCTGATTGCACGAATTGTGGATTTTTCCCACAAATTTTGGTCAAAATTGGTCAAAAAACAAGGTTTTTTGATGTTTCTTGGACTAATTTTGGAGTAGATCTCAAAATTCTCAGCCAAGACTTGGTAGGAACGTTTTCAGAGATGTAATGAAGTTGTCCCTAAGATGTCATGAAGTTTGGTAGGGATTAGACACCATTAGGGGGCTCAAAACACTCAAAAATAGTGTATTTTTTTATGATTTTTTGAGCATGAATACCTCTCAATTGGGGGTTAGAACCTGTTGAATCTTGTTACAACCTTAAATATATGTTGTATTGCCTCTGATTTGAGCCATCATGTATCCAATTTGGATAGATGTGCATTAGACACCAACATATTGAAGTTTTGCTTGTTGAAGGAGGCCAAAAATGCATTTTTTGCATGATCTGAGCTTATGATTGCTTGCTGGACCTGTTAGAAGCTTTTATCCCTCTCTAATGAACCTTAGTAAAGTGCTGGTAACCTCTAATCCAAGGCTTATTAGTCTGGGATGCAATTTTTGAACTAAAATTTGCAACATTTTGGAATTCTTCTGATGCATGCATGCTTGTAAATCATTATAGTGCTTTCCTTATGATGGAAATGTATGAATAGACCTGTATGCATGCTTAAATGCATGTTGCCTACGTAACCAGTGATTTTGATCAATAGAATTCTTGCATGTAACTATTTTTGACAATTCTAGATCAAAAAGCGAGTTCCTAGCAAATAGGCCATTTACGGAAATTTTTTCAGTTTTTTTGAAAAAGACTGTGCATGTCAAGTTAGTTCCATGCATGACCTTTCGAAATGATTTCGATTTGAGATAGTGCCTATGTTTTTGCAAAATCAATCTTTTGAATCGATTTTCATAGTTGGTCCATTTCGAACAAATTTGAAAATCCCAGTTTTTTCGTAAATTTGAGTGTTTGGTCATAAAAAGTTGTTGTTTAATATGATCTGATATTGATTTTGCAAAAATTGCACAAGTAAGTGAAAAACCTTGCTGAATAATATAAGCCAGTTATGAAGGTTTTGAACGGTTCACTTATTAGTTGATGATTGGATCTCGACTAATTTAAGCAAATTTTGCATGTCAAAAAATCAATATGGCAAACGATAATGCAAATGCAGCTCTCGATGGTTCTGCCCGGAGCGAAACAAAGCGCAGCTCTGAGATAGATTTTGAGAAGCATGTTCTCTCTTTTCAGGAGGGTAAAGAAATAGGTACATTGTTTGGAGACAATTTTGTACATCCATCTAGGATGAGTTCATTTGCTAATGTAATGGAAATTTTTGATTCGCAGTATGAAGCTTATTTTTTATTTTCTAGGCCAATTTTGGATTTATCTGAAATGCATCTGAGTAGTTGTGAATTATAAAAAATTCTTAACTTGGTAGACTTAGATCAGGAGCAAATTGAGAAGAATAAGTTATTGTCTAAATTTAAAGATGTATTTCCAGAAGGATTACCTCATGGAATACCGCCGTCTAAATCGGTAGACCATAAGATTGAGTTAATTCTAGGTAGTCACCCTATCTCTAGACAACCTTGTAGGTTCTCTCAGAAAGAAGAGGTAGAGATTACTAAGCAAATTGAAAATTACCTAAAGATGGGTCATATTGAGCCAAGTAAGTCGCCTTGGGGTGCTCTTGTTCTTCTGAAAGCTAAGAAAGATGGAGGCTTCAGGATGTGTGTGGATTACAAAGGGTTGAATAAGGTAACTATTAGAAATGAATATCCTTTGCCTCGTATGTATGATCTGGTAGATCGATTAGGTGGATTTAAATACTTCACGAAGATAGATCTTAGAACCGGATATCATCATATTAGAATTCATCCAGATGACATGCAGAAGATTGGTTTTCGGACGAGATTCAGTCACTATGAATTTCTCATGCTTCCTTTTGGGTTGATGAATGCACCAACTACGTTCCAACAGATGATGAATGATCTTTTTTGTCCATATCTAGGGAAGTTTGTCATCTACAGTAGAACACTTAAGGAGCATTTGAGTCATCTTAGTATTGTCTTAGATATTCTCAGACGAGAGAAACTCTACGCTAAGGAATCTAAATGTGAGTTCTTTAAGCATGAGTTGTTGTACCTCGTTCATAAGATCATCTGTAGTGGGTTGGAGATTGACGAGAGTAAGGTCAAGATAGTGCTAGAATGGCCAATACCAAAGACTGTTAGAGAAGTTAAATTTTTTCTCGATTTTACAGTTTTCTTTCGTAAGTCAATTGAGGATTATGCTAAAGTGGTAGCACCTTTCAATAATTTGACTAAAGGCAGAGCTAACAAAAAGAAAAAGAGAGGTCAACATGGCGAGCCTATTGAGTGGAATGATGAATTGAACCAATGCTTTGAGAAACTCAAGCAAATGGTTGCTTTAGCTCCTGTTTTACAGATCGCGAATCCTGATTTACCTTATGTCGTGCAAACTAATGCAAGTAATTTGGCGATAGGATCAGTTCTTCTACAGGATGATAGGCCAATAGCATTGAAAGCAAGAAACTCACGGGGCCTCAGTTGCGTTATACAACTCAGGAGAAAGAGTTATTTGCTATGATACATGCACTTAAAACCTGGAGGCATTACCTTTATAGTAGTCAGATTATAGTGTATACAGATCACCAACCTCTGAAATACTTTTGTAATCAGAATGATCTAAGGGGTCATAAAGCTCGCTGGGCTGAGCTTATGCAGGAATTTCATCATGAGATCCGATATGTCAAGGGCAGCTCTAACCAAGTTGCGGATGTGCTTAGTCAGATTGGTGAATTAAATGAACTTTCATTCACCCAGATTTCCACTGATCTATATCTTTCATTGAGAGGAAAATGTGAATTAGATTCTCATTTTGGTCCCATCTGGAAGATGGTGGAGACAGGAAAAAATTTGAATGGAATAGAGATTAACTCACAGGGATCTCAGGTTCCTAAGAAAGATAAGAAAATAGCAGAACAGTTCTCTATTCGAGGTGGGTTACTATTTCGGAATGGAAAAATTTGTGTACCAGCAGATGATGAGTTAAAGAAGAAGATTCTTTATGAATGTCATGACGTTCCCTATGCAGGTCATCCAAATATACACAAGACTTTGGACTTGGTCAGAAGAGAGTTTTATTGGTCGAAACTCAAGCCATTTGTCGAGTCTTATGTGGTTAAGTGTAGACCTTGCCAGTTAGCCAAAACTGAACGTTTAAAGACTGGAGGGTTGTTAATCCCCTATATACCCCTCAAAAGTGATGGGAAAGTATATCTATGGATTTTGTGGTCGGACTTCCAAAGACCCAATTCCAAAATGATTCTATTTGGGTTGTGGTGGATAGGTTGACAAAGTTAGCTACTTTTATACCAGTCAAGTCAACTGCTAAGGCTTCGAATTTAGCCCAGATCTTTGTGGAAAGATTATTTAGGCTTTATGGAATGCCAAGTGATATAGTTAGTGATAGAGATCCTAAATTTACAGGTCACTTTTGGTCAGCTGTATTCCATAAGCTTGAAACCTCGTTTAGTTTTAGTTCTTCTGATCATCCTGAATTAGATGGCCAGACTGAGAGATCTAATCAGACTATGGAGTATATGTTGAGAACTTATGTGTCTCACATGCAATCTCAGTGGGAAGATTACATTCCTTTGATTGAGTTTGCTTATAATAGTAGAAAACATTCTGCTACTGGTTTTAGTCCGTTTATGCTGATGTACGGTTTTCAGTCTAGATCTTCGATAAATGTGGGGACAAAGTCAGTTAAGATCCAGAAAGCTGTAGATTTCTTGCATGATATTTGTGAAATGTTGCAAGTGGCCCGTGATTGTATCCGGAGTGCTCAGGATAGAGCTAAGCACTATGCTGATCTTAAGAGTTCTCCCAGAGATTTTAGATTTACACCCTTAGAAAAAGGGACACTCACCCTTAGAAAAGCGACAATTGCCTCAGAGTTGGTTGTCCTACTGTCGGCTTTTTGCCCTTCGGCTTTTTCTCCTTTCGGAAAAAGCGACACCTACCCTTAGAAAAAGGGACATTGTCCTACTGTCGCATTTTTCGCCTTTCCAAAAAAGCGACACTATCTTCAAAATGCCTTAAAATCATTTTCAGACCTACCTTCACATTTTTCTCCTTTTTCAAAAAATAGCGAAGGTGCCCTTGACATTAGAGGAGTTTTTAAGAATTCGTGCAAGATGTCTTTTTTATTATTAAAATATTAAAACACTAATACTTTTGACTTGCCATAACTTTTTAATTGTAGCTCAAAAGTATGTCATGTAACATATCATTGGAAAGCCCTTGTTGAGCGCTTTCCAATGCACCAAACTTTGCTAAATTTGGACTTACTACTAGAAAGTTATGCTATTTTTAGTATGAAATCAAAATGTGGACTCAAAAAGTTATGCTACGTAGATTTCAAATTTGAGTGCTTTGATTGGTCCATGTGTAAAAAAAATTTGAGAAAAAATATAAAAGGAATCTTTACAAAGGATCTTTTTTGGATTTAGAACTCCTCTAATGAAAGCAAAGGTGTTATCAAAACAAAAGGTGACACTGCCCTTAAAAACTTAAAAAAGGTCTATAAGCAAAAGCGAAGGCCTACAGTGTGATGGCACAAGCACAACGGGCAAAAAGACAAATGATTCACAGAGGTCAACGACAGAAAATTGGAATCAGTTTTGGTTAAGACTAATGCATTTCTTTTGATTAGATCTTCTAGCTTAATCAGTCCCTTGGATTGATCACATAAAAGAGATCAAGGAAGGATGTAGAATATATGCAGATGAAGACACACACAGTCACAGATAGAATACAGACAGACAATCTGAGATAGCTCTAGAGCGAGTTTACGGATTAGCAGTAGCTAGTCATACTATTCGCGAGAAGAGAACATCTCTCTTGTGCCAATGCGCTGATCTGGAAAATAGACAACACTCAAGAATTGTATTGTAAAATCAGTTCTGATATAGAAGCAATTTTCTCAATGGTCTGTTCAGTAATGTGTATGATCTGTAATACTTGAATGCATGCTATCAGTAGATAAATTTTTGTTGTTGTTTTATTTAACATTGTCTACTATTTACAAGTTTGAATTTTTCCAACAATGTTAGATCAAAGCCAAGGTTGGTAAGAATATCCTTGGCGAAAATGAGTTGTTCAACATAACTCTTGATGGAAATCATGAAGATGTTGTCTAAATAAGGCTTACGGCCCTTACGACGATGAAGTGAGAGGAATGAGTCACAAGAGCCATGGTAGTAGTGATTTTAGATGGTTCTGGAGATTTTGAAAAATTTCGAAAAATTTTAGCATGAACTCAGGAGCAAAAATCTAGAATGAACTCGTGGAGGGAATGGTTGAGGCCTATATATAGACTCTTTTTGGACTGGAAATTGCAACTGCTCTCAGAAATCGTCCTCAGTGACGATTTCCTAGTGAGGTGCACAAATTTTGAGGCACTGTTCTGAGAATCGACGAATTCTTGTAAGTGATTATTTTGTATAAAAATGAGAAAAATGGTTGACAATACAAAATTTGGTCTGATTAGAATTCGCAAACATGAGAGAAATCATGGAGATGATTTAAGGCTCAACGAATTATCTAGAAATTATGTCAGGGAGAATCTGATGCAGAAAACTATTTTTTTCTATTTCAAAAAGGTTTTTTCTCTGAGACAGAATTCGTGGAGGTAAAAAAATGAATCGTGCATATTAAAAAAGTGGTTGGGTGAATTCTATCTGATGTGGTTGTGAGAGAAATTTTCTGAAAATAATGTTTCTTGTGGTTTTCACAGAACAAGAGTAATTGTGTACCTGATTTGATGATATCTTAATGTTCTGAAAACATAACAAAAAAATGGTTGAAATGGCAAGCAGACAGTAAATAGAATTAAAGAAGAAAAATTAGAAAATAAAGCAACTAGTACATATCAAGATATAGGTTTCATTGTACTTTCTCAGTTTGCTCCCATTGACCATAGTGTCTAAAAGATCGCCTTGTAGGGTTTGGACTTGGACATATTCGGAGGCAAATATCTTTTGAATGACATAAGGTCTTTGGCTAGAAAATTTGAGTTTTTCTTTGAATGCTTTGGCTTGGTATAATAGAATCTTATCTCCAACCTGAAACTCTTTGAGTTTTAAGCATCGATCATGCCATGCCTTTTGTCGACGTTTGTGGACTTGTTGAGCATGGATGCTGATCCGACGTGTTTCACACAGTTGTTCCAGATGAAATAATCTATTTTCTAGGATCTGTCGATTATCCAGCTCAAGATTATAGGCTACTTGAAGGGATGGGATATGGAATTCTACAGGCATAACGACTTCTTGGCCATATACTAGCTGGAAGGGGGTTAAGCATGTGGCTCGCTTCGGGGTAGTGCGGTAGGCCCATAGAGCAACATGAAGTTTTAGTTCCCAATCGGATCGACTGGACTCGACAATTTTGGTGAGAACACCACATAAGATTTTGTTGGTGGATTCTGCCTGGCCATTGCAGCATGGATAATATGGGAAACTTTTGCGATGTACCACAAAAAATTTGGAAAGGAGATATGCTATGACAGAGTTAAAAAAATGTGTACCCCTATCGTTGATAAGTTTTAGAGGACTTTCAAAACGAACAATAACCTGTTCATAGAGAAATTTTGCGGTAGAACGAGCGTCAGCATTGCGAACAGACCTTGCTTCAGCCCATTTGGTACAATAGTAACGGGATTGAGTGTGTCTAGCAGCGGGACTAATGCATCCAACATAATAAATTTCCCAATTCTGGAAAGCTTGATCAGTTGTGATAGGGTGAAAAGACATGTAGTCGGCCTTTTTAAATCATTTGGTTCTTTGACAAACATCACAAGTCTTAGTGTAGGTGTGCATATTCTTGAAGAGAGTTGGCCACCAAAATTTGGCCAAGAGGATTTTCTTAGCAGTCATTTCGGAAGAGAAATGACCTGCCCCAACACCTTCATGAGTGAGAGAGATGACAAAGGGTATTTCACCTTCAGTAAGACAACGTCGGATAATTCCATCTAACCCTTGTTTGTAAAGTTGGCCTACAATTAACATATAAGATTTGGTTTTGAGGACTAGCGCACATTGTTTGGGTTTAGATAAGGATGGATCCATCTACCTAAGTTAATGTTGAAAATTGTCACTTCTCACTTGACATTGGTCCATGTAAATATTGATCAAACATTAGAATATGTTGATGATATGATTTCACACGTGTGAAGCCTATTCCCACGTGTGAAAGGATGTACTTTTCATGTTTGTATATATCCAAATTGATTTTGTATCATTCTAGTTAGTGTGAATATGTGAACATGAAATGACTAGTTTTTAGTCAAGTTGACTAGTCACCTACAAATTAGCTTTTCCTTCCATGTGCATGAGTAAATGCTCCCACATGTCAAGTGGATGTTCACACGTGTGTATAGAGTACTAGAAGATAAGAGTTGACCGTTTTCCTTAGATCCTATTTTGTAGGGAATATTCCTATATTCTAGGAGACTAGCTTTTTGGATTTTAGTCATATTCTAGAAGGTCAACTATTGGATAAGGATCAAGGATGGATAAAATGGATAGATCTGAGTGATGTGGCACTCTTCACACGTGTGAAGGCCTGCTAGACTGTACCAGACTCATGGATGTACTTGATCCATAAAAGGATCATCATTTTGCTAGAAATATTGATGAGACTTTTGCACTCTACACTTTTGTGAGATTTCTAGTCATTTGTCTTGTGATTTTTATGCATGATTGCTATCTAGTATCATTGTACTTGTTGTTTCAGGTGCAGGCCGTACAGTGGACAGTACTCCACACGTGTGAAACCGCTCTCACTAAAAAATGATGTGTTGATCCATTGCTCTTGCTTAAATCCAAGTGTAGTGAATCTAGATCAAGATCTAATGTGTAGAACTTGATAGATTCATTGATTAAGCAACCAATAACTCTCTATGATTGTAAAGTACAATCATTATTGTCCTAAAAACTGTAAAATTTATCATGGTATCAGAGCTAAGTAAGAGAGTGATCATTGAATCATAAATCTTGTAAAGATCATTGGCAAAATTTGTTTTTTGGCCAATACTAGTAAGGGCGAGTTCTTCTAGAGTGATAGCTTGTAATCATTTGGATAAAAACGACTTGGAGGCTGTGTATGTACTTTTCACACGTGTGAAACCGTACAGCAACTTTCAATTCAAGCTACTTTGTGTTTGTTGGTCCCAAAATCACAATACTAGTTCATTTTTGGTGCTTTTTGAAGCATAGTATTGATCTAGATTCATTCTAACTAATGCCTATGACCAAATAGTGTTTTGGATCATTGAAGCATTTCTTTTTAGAGTCTAAGATCAGATCTTAAGAGGCTGATTTGTTCAGATCCTTAGTTGAAGTGAAATCTCTAGAAAAGTGTAAAGCAATTTTTTTGTGAGAGTGAAAGCTAGAAATTTTTGGTAAGATCTTTGAGTATCATTCAAGCTTGTGTGCTAGTTTGATAGAGACAAGCCTATAGGCATTCTAGTAAGCTTTAGGCCTTTTCATAGATCTTTTAAAATTCAAAAATCTTCGTGATTTTTAAAAGAGCATTCATTCTAAAATGTCATCCATGGGTGGATATTTGATGGAATCAAGTGAGAGACTCACTTCCACAAATTATTCCATTTGGAAAGTGAGAATGGAATCACTCCTAGTGATCCATGATCTATATGACATATTTCAAGGAGTAGAGGAAGAGCCTCAAACTCCCCAAGAACAAGCCAAATACAAGAAGAGAGCAAGATTAGCTCTACATTGCATAAAGTTAAATGTATGCAGTGACCTCTTGAAAGAGGTGTCTTCTTGTACCTCATCCAAAGAGGCTTGGGATTCATTAAAGAGCATTTATGAATCCAACAATACTTCAAGAATCCTCATGCTAAGAAATCAAGTTTTCCAAAGCATGAAAGAAAGTGGAGAGAGTGGACAAGAGTATGTTCTTAGGATCAAATCTCTTAACAAGGAGTTAAGTGCAATAGGAGAGAGGATCCAAGATCAAGAACTAGTACAAATCATTTTGAATGGTCTAAGTGATGAGTTTACCAACTTAGTCCAATCATTTGCCATTCAAGACTCTCTTCCATCCATTGAAAAGTTGCACAATGTTCTTGTGGCCGAGGAGAGTAGGCTTCTACACCTCAAGACAAGAATGGATAGCATGTCACTTAATGGAGGAGAGGAGAAAGCTAACTTTACATCTAAAGGCAAGAAAAAGCAAAATCCATTCAAGAAAAATCAAGGTAAGGAGGCCAAGATGAAGAAGGAAGGATCTACCTCCAAAGGCAAAGTGAAGAACAAGGCAAAACTAAAGTGTTTCTTTTGTGGAAAGAAAGGACACTTTGCCTTAGAATGCTACTTGAAGAAGAATCAACAAGCCAAAGGAGATCAAGGGAACATTTCTCAAGAGGAAGAATATGAGGATGGATTCAACACATCCTTAATGGTTGCATCTACACCAACTTCAAGTCAAGACACATGGTGGATAGATAGTGGGGCTAGTTCCCACATGTCCTTTAACAAGCATTATTTTTCTACTCTTCTATCTTGTAATGACTCTAAGAAGTCAATATACACTGCTAGTGATCAAGCATGCAAGATAGATGGCATAGGATCTATACCTCTTTGTTTAGGCACATCTAAAAGGATAGATCTAGATAATGTTTTGTATGTTCCTACCATTTCAAGAAACTTGCTTAGTGTAGGACAATTAATGGACAATGGACTAGATGTACATTTCAAGAATGGAGTTTGTTCCATCTTGAAAAATGATAAGTGCATAGCTAGTGGCATTAAGCAAGGTAGACTTTTCAAGTTGGATGCTAATGTTGCAAGTGAAAGTGTGAACTTGGCTAGGGAGGAGCTAACTCAAGTGGAGCTTTGGCATAAGAGATTAGGCCATCCTAATCTTCAATCTATGGAGTCAATGGCAAGCAAGGAACTAGCTCTCGGCCTACCAAGAACTTTCAAGAAGTGTGGAAAAATGTGTGAGGCAAAATCACACAAATCTTCTTACAAGAAATCTTCATCAAGATCTCTCTCTCCCTTGGATCTCATACATTCTGATGTACATAGTTTTTCACATGCAAGTAATGGAGGTGCCTTGATGTATGTAACTTTTATAGATGATTGTACTAGATTCACATGGATTGAGTTACTATAAAGAAAAGTCTTGTTTATGAAGCTTTCATTAAGTTCAAGTCTCTAGTAGAGAAACAACTTAGTACTTCTATCAAAGCACTAAGATGTGATAATGGAGGAGAGTACACCTCCAATAAAATGAAAGACTTTTGTGAGATCAATGGTATTAAGTTACAATACACTTGTTCCTACACCCCTCAACAAAATGGGGTGGCCGAGAGGAAAAATAGGAGTCTATGTGAGTGTGAAAAGTCCTTGAGGCTTGATGCATCACTTCCCATCTCATTTTGGGGAGAAGCCATAACATGTGCTAATTATTTGTGTAATAGACTTCCTAGTAGTGCTATAGATGGGATCTCACCTTATCAAGCCTTGTTTGATAAGAAACCCAATGTAAAAGATTTTAAGATCTTTGGATGTACTTGTTATGTACACATTCCTTTGGAGACTAGAAGGAAAGAAGATGCTACCTCCTTCAAAGGAATCTTTGTTGGCTATGGAGAAAATAGCAAGGGATATAGGATATATGATCCTACATCCAAGAAAGTAAAGGTAAGCAAAAAAGTACTTTTTGATGAGTCACAATTTGCTAAGAGCTTGTCAAATGGATCTAACCCATTGTGCATTGAAGATCTTGACAAATCCGAGGAGGATCTTGACAAAGCCGAGGAGGATCATGACAAACCCGAGGATGGAGATTTGGATCCGAGTCAAAAGGGGCCAAGAAGATCATCAAGGAGCAAGGCCGAGCACTCAAGGCTTACCTATGTGGACAAGGGAAAGCAAAAGGAAGGCTCTACATCTTCTACCTCTTACTCTTTTTTAGCTACATTGATTGAAGAACCATCATCTTTTGAAGAAGCATGTAAATCTAAAGTTTGGAGAGATGCAATGCAAGTAGAGTATGATGCATTAGAAGATAATCATACTTGGAATCTTGTAAATCTTCCAAGAGGAAAGAAACCACTTGCATGTAAGTGGATTTATAGAATTAAGTACAATCAAGATGGATCTATTAGTAAATACAAAGCTAGGCTTGTTGCTAAGGGATTTCTTCAAATAAAAGGATTGGATTATGAAGAAACATTTGCACCTGTAGCTAAGCTTGTAACTATTAGATTAATCATTTGCATTGCTACTTTGTTCAAATGGGATCTCTACCAAATGGATGTGGCAAATGCCTTCTTGAATGGCTTCTTAGAAGAGGAAATCTACATGATGCAACCCGAGGGCTTCATCAAGGTTGGTGAGGAGCAAAAGGTGTGCTACTTAAGGAAGAGCCTATATGGCTTGAAGCAAGCACCTAGATCTTGGTACTCTAGGTTGCATGATTTTCTCTATTCCCTTGGCTTTGTACTAAGTGCTTATGAACCTTCTTTATATTTCAAATGTAATGAAGGAAAGATCATCATTTTGGTTCTTTATGATGATGACATCATTATGACAGGAAATGATGATGATGGCATAGGCAAAGTAAAAGTTGACTTATCTAGTGAGTTCAAGATGGTAGATCTAGGCTTCCTAAAGTTTATACTTGGGATAGAAGTGTCTAGAAGTAGCAATTGTACTTTCATAAGTCAATCTAAGTATGCTACTTCCATTCTTGAAAGATTTGGTATGAAAGATTGTAAGGGGATTGACACCCCTATGGAGCATGTTGTGAAAGCAACTAATGAAGGTGATGAAGCATCCTTTGAGGACATCACTCTCTTTAGGAAGCTTATAGGCTCTCTAATCTATTTAACTATCACTAGACCTGACTTAAGTTTTTGTGTAAGCAAGTTGAGTCAAAGTATGCAAGCTCCTTTAGTTCATCATTGGAAAAGTGCCAAGAGAGTACTTAGATATGTTTCTAATACTAGATTTTTTGGCATACTTTATGAAGGATCTAACTTGCACTTGAGAGCCTACTCGGATTCAGATTTTGCAGGTGACAAGATGGATAGGAAGTCCATTAGTGCATTTGCAACATTTCTTTGTGGAGGAGTGATATCTTGGCTTTCCAAAAAGCAAGATACAATCTCACTATCTTCTTGTGAAGCCGAGTACAAGGCATTGACTTCAACAACCAAAGAGCTCTTATGGCTAAGAAGACTCTTGATGGAACTACATGTGCTAGAGGCCGAGGAGATCCCTTACATATTTTGTGACAATCAAGCTTCTCAACAAATTGCTTTAAATCCTATCTTCCATGCTAGAACAAAGCATATTGAGATAGCTCACCACTTTGTGAGGGAGAAGGTACAATCCAAGGAAGTGCAACTACATCATGAACCATCATCCGAATGCATAGCTGATATCTTAACCAAACCATTGTCCAAAGATCCATTTTTTAAGTTAAGATATGCTCTTGGAATTGTAGATAGATGTACACTAGATTTGCCAAGTTAGAAGTGAGGAGGAGTGTTGAAAATTGTCACTTCTCACTTGACATTGGTTCATGTAAATATTGATCAAACATTAGAATATGTTGATGATATGATTTCACACGTGTGGAGCCTGTCCCCACGTGTGAAAGGATGTACTTTTCATGTTTGTATATATCCAAATTGATTTTGTATCATTCTAGTTAGTGTGAACATGAAATGACTAGTTTTTAGTCAAGTTGACTAGTCACCTACAAATTAGCTTTTCCTTGCATGTGCATGAGTAAATGCTCCCACATGGCAAGTGGATGTTCACACGTGTGTATAGAGTACTAGAAGATAAGAGTTGACCATTTTCCTTAGATCCTATTTTGTAGGGAATATTCCTATATTCTAGGAGACTAGCTTTTTGGATTTTAGTCATATTCTAGAAGGTCAACTATTGGATAAGGATCAAGGATGGATAAAATGGATAGATTTGAGTGATGTGGCACTCCTCACACGTGTGAAGGCCTGCTGGACTGTACCAGACTCATGGATGTACTTGATCCATAAAAGGATCATTATTTTGCTAGAAATATTGATGAGACTTTTGCACTCTAAACTTTTGTGAGATTTCTAGTCATTTGTCTTGTGATTTTTATGCATGATTGCTATCTAGTATCATTGTACTTGTTGTTTTAGGTGCAGGCCGTACAATGGATAGTACTCCACACGTGTGAAGCCGCTCTCACTAAAAAATGATGTGTTGATCCATTGCTCTTGCTTAAATCCAAGTGTAGTGAATCTAGATCAAGATCTAATGTGTAGAACTTGATAGATTCATTGATTAAGCAACCAATAACTCTCTATGATTGTAAAGTACAATCATTATTGTCCTAAAAACTGTAAAATTTATCAGTTAAATATTCTATGATGGCATCAGGTAAATCATCGTTGACGTCCTGATCTAGGCTGGGTAGATTAGGGATTCGAGATAGATGGTCTGCTAAAAAATGTTGAAATCCCTTTCTAACCATGATCCTAAACTCAAATTCTCGCAGTAATAGGATCCATCGAGTGATATGACCAGTCGTGCAAGTCTTGTTGATGAAAAATAAGAGTGCTTGATGATCAGTGAAGAAGGCAAAAACTTTTCCCAGAAGATAATGGTGAAACTTCTGAACCTCATATACCATTGCCAAAGCTTCACACTTGGTAGTGGTATAATTGACTTCAGCAGATATCAATTTTCTATTGAAAAATCGGATTGGATAATCGTTTTTGAATTCTCCCGTTTGGGTGAGCACTGCTCCAATGGCATACTTGGATGCATCAGTATGCACATGGAATTCTTTGGAGTAATCAGGAGCTTGGAGGATAGGTGCATTGGTAAGGGCTTCTTTGAGTTGTTGAATGCGACGCGTTGTTCATCAGTCCATTTGGGGACAACAATCACTTTGTAGATTAATCATGCTTTATTAGCGAAGTAAAAAACAAAGCACCAATAGTAGTTGGCGTTGCCAAGGAAAGAATACACTTCGCGGATGGTACGTGGTTCCGGTAGATTTTGAATGATGAGGATCTTTTCGAGGTTAGTTGCAATGCCATTTTTTGAAATGATATGGCCTAACACAATACCGTGTATTACCCAAATCTGGCATTTTTCAGGGTTCAGGTAGATGCCGAATCGTTGACATTGGATAAAAATTTTCTCAAGCACAGACAGATGTCATGATTTTTCTGAATGTGCACCTAAATCATCCAAGTAAACTTCTAGGGTGTCGCCCATCTGTTGAGAAAAGGCAGCTTGCATAACACGTTGGAAGGTGCTAGGGGCATTACAGAGACCAAAGGGCATGACTTTCCATCAGAAGGTTCCCCATTCTGTGGCAAAAGCGGTTTTATGTTGATCCTCTTCAGCATTTTGGATCATATTATATCCGCTAAAGGCATCTAAGAAGAAGTAGGCCTCATCTCCTGCTAGATTTTCTAGGATGGATTCTCCAAAAGGTAATGGAAAATGATCACGTTCTGTGATGACACCAAGTTTATTAAAATCGATGCAGATCTAGAGTTTTCAATTTTCTTAGGAAGGACGACGATTGGGGAGACCCACTCAGTATGTTTGATTTCATAGATGAATTCCGCATCCAACAAGCGTTGTAATTCTTCTTTGATTTTGGCCTTGTAGATCGGATTGCATCTATAGGGACGACTAGCAGTTGGCCTCGCACCCGGTTTAAGGGGAATATGATGCATAGCTACCTAGGGTGAGACGCCTTTCATGTCTTTATAGGACCAAACAAATACATGTCGATATTTGCGTAGGAGCTTTTCAAGCCGTCTGTGTTGTTTGTGATTGAGATGAGCCCTGATGTGGACAATATATTCGTTACTTTCATGTGGCTTGCTCAGGGCAAGAGTGATGGTTTGGACAAGGCCTTCGTAGGGCGAATTACCATTTGGCTCACGTTGAGCTTGGGGTAATTGGATGGTGACATCCTCGATCGTATAGTCCTTAAAGTACGTAGACAAATCATGGGCTGGAGATTTGAGGGGGGCCTTGCCTTTCAACTGTCTGGATGGTGATTTGGGAGGTTCGGGGGATGGTGTAGGAACAGATGCGATCTCATGGAATCTCCCTAGCAATGGTAAGGTCTCTAGGAGGCTAAATTTGAAGAGGTTTTTTCATCTTTTCCTTCATGGTATGGCCATGTGGTTGTGGCTTCAGAGGATGTGAGGTGTGCAAATGAGGGAGTGGTGGCACATCATAGAGGATCTCATCATCGATTTGAAAAATTGTTACTTCCTCACAAAGGTTCCATGGATAGTTTGGTCGTTTGACCCGGTAGAACTTGGGATCAGGTTTTTTGACGGTAACCTTGGCCATTGGTTCACTTTGGATGATTGTTGCAGAAAGGCCTTGAGTGGAAGGGCTTCCACGTAGTTGAGGATTTGAATGTCAGAAATGTCTAAATCGTCTGGGCAATCCTGAATTTGTAAGCCATTCTCATCATCTACAAATAAATCTTGTGATTCATCAATAGTTAGCCATGCAACATTTAACAACTCATCATTGTGTGGAAGAATATCAATAAAATTGATAATAATGATAGGGCTGTCTAGATCAGGAATTTGTTCGTTATCGGTCAGGGGAGGATAGGTACAATCATCTTGATGTTGAGCACAAAAATCGACATTCACACAATCAATGGTAGCTAAACTGTGACTCCAGTTTATGATATTAGTGGATTCAACATAATGACCTTCTTTGTGGGTGGACTGGTATGGCTCAAACACTGAATCATAGTAGATGATTCCTCGTCGTAAAATCGTGCGGGTTTGAGTTTGCCAGATGAATCGATGGTGACAGGGCTGTCTCAATTCCCCAAGGTGACTCGGCCTTTGCTCCAGTCATGAACGACTCTTGCATCAGTGAGCCATGGGCGACCAAGTAGTAGCTCGTAGGAATAGGCATTTCTAGGAATATCGAGTACGACTAGGTCTATAGAAAACCTCAAGCCTCCTAGTTTGATCAGTACTTGTGGAAGGAAACTGGTACGTCGAGCACACTTTGATCAGCCATCCTAAGCTGACAAGTGAGTTTGGTGAGTTTGTCTCTCAGATTCCATTCTAACATGAGGGAGGTGGAAATGATGTTGACACCTGAGCCACCATCCAGTATAGCTAGGACTTCGCGAGATTGGCAATGGGTAGCTGGAACTTTGATATTGCTCCTTTTACTAAGTGGATTTGTGAGATGTAATGGCATTTCGGGCAACTTGTCAGGGGTGGTGGTGTCAGTGGATTGGATTTGTTGTTTCCAACTTTCCACATGTTTTCAGAGAACATGGAAAGGGAGAGTCACATTAGCTTGCAATAGATCTTCCCAGACTTCAGTGCCTTCGAGGGTTTTGGTTTCAAAAGGCTTGTGAGGTACTTTATGGGAGGCAAAACTCCATTGCAAATTTACTGGCAATACTGATGATGCAGTCGAATTTCTTCAGATGGGTGAAGATAGACAATAGGTATTGAGTCTTCACTCGGAGGTGCAACATGCGGCTGGGTTTTGCTGGGTGCAAGTGTAGGGGCTTGGCGTTGGGTTTGTGCACGAGTCAAGACCCATGTTGGATGAGTTTCGACTGGCAATGTTTCTACTTGCACGAAACAGACAGGAACAGCTGGTTTAGATCAAGATGGATAGTCCTTCACGTGGTGTTCAATGCCACAATTTTCACAAGCTAGAGGAAAGTGAAGTTTATCGGGGCAGCGAATACTAGGGTGTTTACCTGCACAGATAAAACATCCTCATATTACACAACTTGGTTAGGATCATAGGTTTGGGCATTGGGGTCAACCGCTTGAGCATTAGGATCATATGTACAATAAACAATGGTCTTAGTGGTGACTCGGTTGAGTAGTGTCTTCCACATAATATGTTGCTGGATCGATGGTATTGGGATCAAGATAGTGGACAACTTCTTGTGGAGCGGGTTGGTTGACGACAAACTGTTGACGTGCTTGGTACTGATTTGGTGCAGTTGGTCGTGGCTGGGATATCCCTGGTCATGGAATGGACTATTGTGGAGGGTAGGGATGGTATACTTGATATATAGGTCTGGGTGCTGATGGAAAATAATTTCGCAGTTGAGGGCACTCATTAGCAGTGTAATGTTATGAGCAGATTGGACACCAGACATTCTCTCTTACTGGAAAAGATTTTTCAGCAATATTTTTCATGGCAGTTTGGAAATCAGTAGTGAGTTTATCCACATGAGTTTGTTGAGCTTTCTGCCAGGTTTCCATTTGCTGCAAAAGTTTAGAAAATTGGGTAGCATTTTCAAACTTCGGGTGGTTAAGACGTTCAGGATTGGTAGATTACTTTTCACGATGGTCAAAGTTGTCATCAGAACCTTCCTCTTCTTCACGGATAACATTAATCATTACGTCTTTAAGTTGATCATAAAGGTCAACTGGTTTTAGTTCACGGCGAATGTTTTTAGGTATTCCAACCAAGAACAATTTGATGGCCATACGTTCAGTGATATTTTTGTCAACACATTCTACTTTGAGACGTTTAAAACACTCAATGTAGTTTCGAACCGGCTCTTTGCGATGCATCTTGATATGGGTGATTTGGATGAATGGGTCTGAGTCAGTTTGGATGGTTTGAAACGCTTGATGGGAGCGTCCTTGAGAGTAGTCCAAAAAACAAGATTAGGAGCTTCAAGGTTGAGATACCGCTCTTTGGCTGTTCCATAGAGTACCATCGGGAATAGTCGAAGCTTTTCGGTTTCAAAGGTATCTCCATAGAAACAACATGCATTATCAAAGTCTTGGAGAAATCTAACTGGGTCAGATTCTCCATCATACTTTGGTGCATCGATACATGGAATTTTGTGTTCTAGTCATGGAGGAGTCAGATTGGAAGATTCAGCATAGTCTCGAGACATGATGCAGTATGAGGAGTAGGGTAATAGTACAGATGATCAAGACAGTACTATACTTAGCCAAAAATTCAAAAAGAGCAGTTTTCTTACAAAATGGAGAATGTTGGGTAAAACCTGAACTTTTGTGCAACAATAGAAATCGTGGACAGTCAGCAATACTCGCGAATTCTGACACGGGGTGTTTCTTGTCAAAATACTGATTTTTGATATTTTTTTGGGTATTTTTTTAGAGATAGAATTCATAGAGGGTACAGAGAAATCGTGCTCACTATGGCAATTTTGTGGTATGACTGGTGATTTATGATACTGAGGTTCTTCTGATAGACAAAGAAAATAGTGAAAAAGGTGATTTTCTAAAACAGACAAAATCTCAGAGATAGAATTTATAGAGCTGCTGGAGGACTGACCTTTGACAGATCTAGTCTTGATGAAGTCGGCGAATTCTAAGACCAAGATTTGGGTTGAAAACAATGGATTTTGACAGTATATCAAGTTGTTTTCAGAGAATCTGAGCAGGGCCAAAATTCATGGAGGTGATAGAATGGAAGATCAGTGTTTGTTATGACTGCAGATAGATCGACGAATTTTGATATACCTATTTGGTCGAAAAAAATGTCACTTGAGTCACTTCTTTCAAAGAAAATGCCTAAGTTGACACTTTTGTTGCTTTCTCCCCGGCTTGATAGGTTGCGCCATAGCTCGTTGAGGACCTGGAGAGAAGTCTCGTGCTGTGGTGTGAAGGTAAAAAGCAAGCAAGCATACACACAAACACGAAAGCAAAAAAATGAAAGGAAAAGAAAGCTAGGTAGAAAAAATCTTAAAAAGTGGCAACGATGCCAATGTTGGAAGTAAATCTTGTTTATGCGATGGCTAGATCTATTCACGATGTGCTGTAGTATAGAGAAGATTGTCCACTCTTTAAAATTCTACAAAAAGCTTCAAACGAATATGGATAACAAGGATGGAAGTACTAAGGCTCACCCAACTAGTGCTCGGAAGTGAAATAACATTAACTAAAACAACAACAATAAATCCTTACTAAGGCTTACCCAACTGTTGCGGAAGCGAAACTGTTTAGTGTCACGAAAGCGAAACTATTTCTTTTTCGTTTTCATTCTCGTATTCGCGAACGATTTTGTCTTTGAATTTTCTTTTGCGCGGAAGCTTCACAAGAACCTATACACACGACTGCACATTACAGAACACATTTCATTCTAGCAATCGAGACAGACAGCATAAGACAAAAAGATGCATGAAAATAGAGCGATTGTATTATCGATTTAATTTTAGAGTGAGGTCGTCAGTGTCTCGCTCGTTGGCGGAATGACACACTGGTCTTTCGCTGCATTCTATTCGTTGGCAAACTTTCATGCACAACTCTGTACTTTCTAGTATTTTTTTTTTTGCTCTACTCGCTACGTCTCTCTCTCTCTATCTCTTATAGTAATTCTGTCTATTCAAATATATCTTTTTGATCCAGAAAGGATAGTTCATATCTCCACTGTGTGGAGCTTACAAGATAGCTAAATGCAGAATCACAAGACTAGTTAACGCTAATAAACTAATCAGTTACACTCTGTTGTTGCCACTCGTTTCACCTGGGCGTGAAGTCTACGACTCCAAGCCCGTTGAGCTGCCAACTGGCAGCGCGAAAGGTTCCCCTTTGTTTGTTTTGTTTCCTTCATTTGCTTTCGTTCTTTCATAACCTTTCGTTTTGCATCCCTTTGTGGTTTGTGGTCTTGGAGGTATGTTTACGATTCACAAATGATTTGCGAATCGTTTGTGCTTTGATTCAAGGGACGTTGAATTTTGCAAATTGTTCTCGTTCGACCTTCGCTTCGTGTTTGTGTTGTAGCAAAGTTGCACGAGTTCACCATTTTTGACACGCCCTCTTGAACCTTGCAGCTTTGCATGTTTAATTTAATTGTCTTTCTTTGCTTGGCAAAGAGTGGCTTGTCGAGCGGCTTCGTGAGTAGATCTACAATCACATCTTCTGATTCTATATACTGGATCTGGAGCTCTCCTTTCAAGATTAAATCTCGAATGTGATGGTATTTCAGAGGTATGTGGTTTGTCTTTGAATGGAAGACAGGATCTTGGGACAAATAGATGGCACTCTGAGAGTCCATCATCATCGTGCTTGGCCCTTCTTGTAGAATCCCAATTGCTTCCAACATCATCTGCAGCCACACTACCTCATTCACCACCATTGAGGCTGTGACGTATTCAGCTTCACAAGAGGATTGAGCCACAAAGGTTTGCTTTTTGCATATCTAGTTGATTGCAGCTCTGCACGCTATTGTACATCCTCCAATTATGGACTTGCTGTCATCTTTGCAGCTCACCCAGCTCGCATCACTGGTGTAGCTCGAATCTTTTTCCTTTGTTTTCAGATCTGTAGGTTAATCCCATATTTTGGGTACCTTGCAGATACTGTAGGATTCGTTTTGCCATTTGCCAATGTGCCATGCCAAGATTGAAAGAGAATTGGCTCAAGGCGTAAATAGATAAAGCTAGATCGGGTTTGGTACAAATTGTGAGGTACATCAGACTACCGATTAAGTTTTGGTAGGGTATACCTGCCATCTTCTATTCTTCCTCTTCCGTTTTTGGGCAATCCTGCTTCGTGAGCTTGGCTCCAGCTATCATTGGTGTGGCCTTCTCTTTGCAGTCCAACATGTGGTACTGCTTTAGCACTTTTCTGGCATATTCTAACTGACTCAAGTGCATTTCGTCTTTTGTTCAATCTCTTCTGATTTCTAGCCCTAGGCATTTCGTTGTTTCTCCAAGATCTGTGATTTCATAACTTTCAGAAATCTGACTCTTTGTGTCTTTGATCAACATCAAGGAATTTTCTATCATTAGCGAATCATCCACGAAAATGGTCAATATCACAAAATCTTTTCCTCCCCTTTTTATGTAGACATTACAGTCCGGTGGTGTAGGTTTGAAGTCTAGAGACTTCAAAAGACCATCAAGCTTTTTATACCAGACTTGTGACGCCTCTTTTAAACCATAGATGCATCTCTGCAACTGACAGACATATTGTCAATTGTCAGGGTCTTCATAGCCTTCAGGCTGTTTCATGAAGATTTTCTCCTCTCTAGATCTCCGTGGAGAAAGGTTGTTTTCATGTCAATCTGGTGAATTTCCAGATTGTGCTATGTGGCGTATGCAAGGAGTAGTCGTATGCTTGTCATCTTGACCATCGGTGAATATGTGTCGAGATAATCAATACCATATCTTTGCGTGTAGCCCTTCGCAACAAGCCTTGCTTTGTAGCGGCCAATGGTGCCATCTGATTTCATCTTTTTCTTATACACCCACTTGCAGTCGACTATTTTTTTGTTTTCTGGCAGTGGCTCTAATGTCCATGCCTCGTTTTGTCTCATCGACTCGATCTCCTCTGACATTGCCTGTTTCCAAAATTCTCCCTCTGGACTCTGGATAGCTTCTTGGTATGTTGCTAGCTCTTCAGTGAAGCTGCAATACTCAAACTATGTGTCTTTGCTCCATTGAATATTGTCAGAGTAGCGGTCTGGAGGTCTTCTTTGTCTTGTTGACCTTCTAGGTTTGTTTCGTCGTAGTTCGAACGTTTTTTGTTCGTGTTGTTGATCCTCTGCTTCCTGCTGCTCTGGAGTCTACGGCTTTGCATTCTGATTTGATGTCTGTCCTCGATCTCCCTCTTGAATAGGCAGCAATGTGAAGATCTCATGGCCTCTTTCATCTTTCAGTCCAGGAAATGTGGACTCATCGAACTTCACATCTCTGTTCGAAACAGCCTTCTTCGTGGTTGGGTTGTAGAGCATGTATACTTGTGTTCCGTTTGAATAGCCGACCATGATTGTTTGTTCTGATTTGTCATCGAGCTTGTTCCTTTTTTCTTTTGGAATGTGCTTATATGCTACACATCCGAACACATGTACGTATGATAGATCAGGCTTTTTACTTGTCCACATTTTGTATAGTGTCTTGTTATCCAGCGTTGTCGTTGTTGATTTGTTCTGTAGGTGTACAGTTGCAGCTATTGTCTCAGCCCATAATTGACTTAGCAATTGAGCCTGTGCCATCATGCATCTGGCTCCTTCGACCAGCCTTCTGTTTCTTCTTCTACAACACCGTTGTATTCTGGTGTGTATGCAGGAGTGGACTGATATTCTATCCCCTGTTTATCGCAAAATCTTGAGAATTCTTTGTTTTTGTATTCACCTCCGTTGTTAGATCTAAGGATCTGTATCTTTTTTGAGGTGTGTCACTCTGCAAATGCCACGAACTTCTTGAAGAAATCAAACACTTCGGATTTCTTCTTTAAGTAGTAGATCATGGTCATCCGGCTATAATTATCTATGAACGTCGAAAAGTACCTCAAACTTGAGAGCGAATCCATCTTCATTGGTCCACAGACATCAGAGTGGACGAGCTCAAGAACCTCTTTGGCTCTTCTTCCTTCATGTGTGAATGGATTCCGATGTTGCTTTCTGACAGGCTTCACAGAACTCAGTTTTGGGCCTTGAAATCTTGATTTTCTGCTCATGTCATACAGGCTCCGCATGTTTAGATGATACATTCTCCTATGCCAGAGTTGATCTTCATTTTTTGATGCATTTAATATGCTATCAGAGTTGCTGATTATCTTGGCCTAGTAGAGGTTTCCTTCTCTGCATATGACCATCTCAATCATGCGACATGGGATGTTGTCGAACAAAACTCGAATGCCAAGATCTGCCATCTTGGAGACAGATAGCAGATCTTTTCTGAGTGAGGGCACATAGAGTGCTCTTGGCAGCTCTGCTTGGCCTGCTAGTGTTTGCAGCTATCGAGTGCTGATGCCTTTGACATCGTGTCTGTTCCCATCACCTAGAATCACTGCTATGTTGTTTTCGAGCTCTCTGAAATCGATCAAGATCTTCTTGTTGTAGGTGATGTGTGACGTTGCTCCTGAATCAATGACTATATCATAGTCGTGTTCAGTGTAGCTCGGTTGAAGCTTCATCGAGTATCGTGAAGGCTTCGTCACCTCTATCAGCATCCTTTGATGACTCTGCAACATTATCCTTTTTAGCTTTGTTCTTTCTTTTTAGGTTGAATCTGCAATCGTATGCAGAATGCCCTTTCTTCTTGCAGTGCATGCAAGGTATTGCTGGATTGAGCCAACATTTGTTGGCCGTATGGCCTGGTTTGTGGCAGTGATCGCAGGAAGAAGATTGCTGATTCGAGGACTTCGTCTTCTCGAATCTTGGCTTGTTCTTGTTTTTCTTCCTTCCTTTCGTGAAGAGAGCCTTCTCTTGATCATTGATTCCCTCTCCTTCGTCTCTCATCAGTCTCTCATCAACGACAAGACTGACTGCTTTGTCGAATGTCATATCTGGTAGATTCAATATGAGCATTCTCAGCGGTTGATAGGATGTCGGTAGAGATTTTATGAAGTACATCAGCTGTTGTGGTGCTGGGACCTGGTGCTCCTATCCTGATGCAGCGAGTTGAGCGAAGATCGTTCTGATCTTCTCAACATGCTGATCCAATTGGTTGCCATCCCATCATATGGATTGCAGCTGATTGTGAAGGTGCATGACTGAAGCTGCAGTCCTCACTTCATACTTCTGTTTCAATCTTTCCCATGCTGCATGGCTACTTTCGCAGTCTTCAATCTACATGAGTAGATCTTCATTTATGGATGAAATGATGATCGCCATTGCATGCTCATCTTTTCTGATCCATTCAGCTCTCCGCGGGTCTCCCTCTGGAGGCTGCACCTTTGAGAGTTCAGTCACCGACCATATGCCTTCACCCTTCAAAAGTGTTTTGATTTTGAATTTCCAAATTTTTGTAATTTGCGCCATCAAGACTGATTGCTACTCTTGTCTCGATTGTTGTAGCCATATTGTGTTGTCTAGAAGAATCACTGCTGAGAGATCAGTAGTGAAAACTTGTAGGCTCGGATACCATGTTGCGAAAGCGAAACTGTTTAGTGTCGCGAAAGCAAAACTATTTCTTTTTCGTTTTCGTTCTTGTATTTGCAAATGATTTTGTATCTTTGATTTTTCTTTTGCACGGAAGCTTCACAGGAACCTAGCCACGTGATTGTACATCACAGAACATATTTCATTCTAGCAATCGAGATAGATAGCATAAGACAAGGAGATGCACAAAAATAGAGCGAATGTATTATCAGTTTAATTTTTAGAGCAAGATCGTCAGTGTCTCGCTCGTTGATGGAATGACACACTGGTCTTTTGCTGTGTTCTACTCGTTGGCAGACTTTCATGCACAGCTTTTTAGTTTTTAGTATTTTTCTTTTCTGCTCTACTCGCTACATCTCTCTCTGTGTCTCTTATAGTAATTCTGTCTATTCAAATATATCTTTTTGATCCAAAAAGGATAGTTTATATCTCCACTGTGTGGAGCTTACAAGATAGCTAAATGCATAATCACAAGACTAGTTAATACTAATAAACTAATTAGTTACTCTTTGTCGTTGCCACTCGTTTCGCCTGGGCGTAAAGTCTATGACTCCAAGCCCGTTGAGCTGCCAGCTGGCAGCGTGAAAGGTTCCCCTTCGTTTGTTTCGTTTTCTTCGTTTGCTTTCGTTCTTTTCGTTTCTTTCGTAACCTTTCGTTTTATGTCCCTTTGCGGTTTGCGGTCCTGGAGGTATGTTTACAATTCACGAATGATTTGTGAATCGTTCGTGCTTCGAGTCAAGGGACATTGACTTTTGCGAATTGTTCTCATTCGACCTTTGCTTCGTGTTCGTGTTGTGGCAAAGTTGCAGGAGTTCACCATTTTTGACACCAACTAGCAAGGTACGAAACTAGATCCTAAATTAACACCCAAAAGGGAATGGAAATAAATTGCGGCTAACTAATAATCAACAAATAAATCATGCCACAATTAAACCAATGAGAAGGAGGCAAGAGGAGGCCCGAGCACCTTCCCTCAAGCTATTCACCCTCCCAAAGGAAACACAAATGAAATAGAATGATAACAAAATAGAGAAGCATAATAAGCTTAATCTCAAAAGTTTTGTGTACATGGCAAATACCTCTCCTTTTATAGCAAGGAGGGTCCTCCATAAGTATTCACTAACTTATGGGATTGATTTAAAACTAGCCATTCTAGAACTCCTAACTTAGGACTTAGAACTTTAAAAGTTTCTAACTTTGAAACTTAAAATAACTTAAGACAAATATTTCTAGGCTTAAGTTTCTTAAGTCTAAGTTATAATCCTGAGTTTAAGTTATTTTATTATTTTAAGCTTCTACCCATGGACTTACAAAACACATGCCATAGTAGAAGTTTATTGGCAAATACTCATAAGTGGGCTTACATATTTATTTATTTTTTATATTTTGTCTGTGTTTGCACAGTTGCTAACAATGAATATGACCCTAGTTTATACCTTAAGTTTGATGATCATGGTGTTGTACTTTTGCTAATTTATGTTGATGACATCATCCTTAGTGGTGATAGTATTGTTGGAATTGAGAGAGTCAAGGAAGATCTTTCCTTAGAGTTCAAAATGGTAAACCTAGGAGATCTTCATTAAATTTTGGGCAGAGGTCATTAGAGGGTATGATTTTATGCTCAAAGTTTTCTAAAGAAGTTTATGTGAAAGTACTGTACTTTAGGAACATAAATGGATCTACAAAAGATCCACAAGAGTGATTGGATGCTTGCTTAACAATCTATCAAAAAACTAGACACAAAAAAGTTGATCTAGATTGGCAATTTGACAAACAACAAGCATTAACAATCAAAAGCACTGATAAACATTGAAATCCGAGCCCAAATGTGTGTACTACAGGCTGTAGTACGGCCTTCAAGTTGAGAAACAAGTAGAAATTGATTTGGTTTCATTTGGATCACAAAAACTCAATGTACATAGTGAACTAGCTTGAGATTGCCAATGAGCTCCAAAAATTTTCTATCTTCTCACTATGGAGAGAGGGAATACATAGCAAATTCGACTTTCTTCTTGAAGTTAGGTGGATTTCCAGCATGTAATAAGGAAGTTAACTCACTCTCCTTGACCTAAAATGAAACCTTAGTCTATTTCCTAGAGTCAAGCTTGGTAGATAGCTAGTTGGTCAAAATTTTCACCTTAAATTTAGGATTTAGGTCCTATAAACTAGGAATCACTACCAAAATGACATGACCAACCCTATGAACTTGACCTAACCTACATTAGGATGAGTTTCCCATGTGGCATCATGGCCTCACATGTGTGGGACCCACTTGTGTACACAATTTACACTATTCTACATGGTTTTTGATCAAGCTAGATTTGCCAATTTTTGGCAATTCTTCACACTCCTCAAATTTAGCTTGATCTATTTACAACTCTCTTGATAGATCAATGAAAGCTTTTAGAAGTGTCTAAAAAATCCAGCTACAAAGAAGGAACTTTTGAGACAGAGAATGATGTCCATGAAGGATCTTTCACCACCTCTTAGAGGATCCCTTACAAGATGTTCCATAAATGTGTCTATATACATGTAGCACACTTCAAAACTAAACATCATGCCAAGCCATGGATTCCAAGGCATTTTGTGCACTTGAAGATACATCAATTAAAATATTAAGTGCATAAATAATGTTGCCAAAGACAACTTGTCTTGCTTGATCCATATGATTGAGCCTAGATGGCTCCATCTTGATACTCAAGGTTCTTCTTGGATTCCTCGGGTCTTGAGCTTGCTCCTCCACTTGACTTGACTCCAAACCATCAATGAATTGAATAAGGTGTTGATCCAAAGGTGCTTCTTCAAGTTTACAAATCTTCCACTCTTGAAAGATCACATTTCCACCATTGACAAATTCTTTGGCTGAAAACAAGTAGATTCTACAATCTCTACTTGAAGAGTAAAACACTACTATTATTCCTATCATTGAAATAGGATAATCTTTGGTCCTTACATTGGAATGATCATGCTCAAAGCATGTGGACCCAAATATTTCCAATACAAATGATGTTTCATCTTTTATGACACTATTCAAACTATTACAAAAATAGTTATCCAATGAAATTGCTTTATCAACAACAAATGTAGATTTCAAAGCATCCCATTTCATTGTCTTGTCATACAAAGTAATAAACACCATGAATCTTAAAGGTAAGAAACAAGTCACCTCATGTCTACTAATACTTTCCAAAAAGTATTCAAAGATAGTAGACTCTCCAATGCTCACCACCCTTGCAAGATGCACACTTGAATGGACAATTTGCATGCAATTTGATGACTCGGACATTGTCATTGAGGACTCCCTTGGAACTCTCATGCTTTGAGGCTGATCCTCAAGATCTTCCTCCTTTTGATGCTCCTCCTCAATGCAAGCAAGATCACACTTTGCCAAGATCTCCTCTTGAGTGATCTCCTCCTTTGCCAAGCTCATTCTTTTAAAAGCAACACTAGCTTCCAACTTAAACAATCTTCCATGTTTAAATCCCTTTGCAATGCAAACATCATTCTTCAAGATGAAGCAAACACCATGCTTAAAGTGGACATCCAAACCACTTTCTAAGAGTAGACCAACACTAAGCATATTCTTGGTGATTGATGGTACATAAAGGACATTTTCTAGATCCATGCATTTTGAGGATTCTAGACACAAAGAGATGGTGCCAACACCATCTACCCTACACTCTTCATCATTTGCAATAAATACAAACTTTTTAACATCATCGAATGAGTGTAAGGTTGAGAAAAGTTCCTTTTCACAAGACATGTGGGAGCTAGCCCCACTGTCGATCCACCAATTGTCTCTTGAATTGCTATTGCTTGTTGGTGAGGATGTAGATGCCATCAAGAATACATCTACTTCATCCTCCTCCTCGTCCTTTGCAAGGTTTTCTTGTTTGTCCTCCTCCACTTGTGCTCTTAGCCTCTTGTAGCATTCAGATGCATAATGCCCCTTCCTTCCACAAAAGAAGCATTTTTGCTTTGACTTGTCCTTTGAGCTTGATGCATCATCCTCTTTTTTGGCCTCCTTTGGATGCTTCTTCTTTCCATTGGTCTTCTTTTTGAGGTAAGCCAATCATTGCCTTCCAACATGTATCCACTTGACGTAGCCATGTTGCAATGACTTAATCCTTCTCTCTCAACTTGTTCCAATGCACAAAGCACTCTTTTTAAATACAACAAATTTTTTCAAAAAGAAATCACAAAGATATGAAACCTCTCAATTCTCTTCTAGCACTTATATCTAGCAAATCAACACATAGAATGTAGAAATCTTGATCAACCTATGCTCTATCCTCAATCTAATGAATCTTGCCACTTTCTAAGATTGAAACACACTCTAATGAAGTTCAGTAACTCCACAAAATAGAGATCCAATCAAAATTATGGTTTTGACAAAATCACAACAAATTGAATATTTTAAATTCTACATGCAATTGTTAAAAACTTGATATAGAATCTTGTAACCTCAAGTGAGACCTTCATTGCATAAAAAATCGGCTATTTCCAGCAAGTATGGTGTGAAATCGAAATTCCTCAAGTTCTTTGACCTAAATTGAGTTTTGACCTACGAAAGATCCAATCTACATATGCAAGAAACTCGATTTTTGAGTAGAAGTCAATCTAGCATTTTCTAGCATTGATATCTCCTCCAAATCCTTGATAGATAAACCTAACATCTAACCTAATAGATCATTTGATCCACCCTAAGATCTTGAGATCCAAAAACAATGTAATTGAATTGCCAATTTTAGCTCATACTTTTTCTCTAGTCTAGCTATGTACATTTTTGGCCTCATTCCAAAGGTGCTATCACAAATTAGGACGAGGACTAAAGTTCTTGAAAAGAATCTGTTGTGTCGTCGGTGTAGCATAGGGGTCCGTCACTAGGAGCGGCAACTTCACCTTCACCTACATAGCAAGAAGAGAGAGGAAGAGGAGAGAGAGGAGAAAGAGAGTGGAGAGAGGGAGAGAGAGAATGCCTAGGTTGAGAAAGGCTTGGGGGGCTCGAGCGCCTACCCAAAGCTATTCTATCCCAACATAGGGAGAGAGAGAGAGAGAGAGAGAGAGAGAGAGAGAGAGAGAGAGAGAGAGAGAGAGAGAGAGAGAGAGAGAGAGAGAGAGAGAGAGAGAGAGAGAGAGAGAGAGAGATGGAGATGGAGAAACCAAGAGAGTTTTATTAAGAAGAGAATGGAAGACGATGCAATACAAAGGAAATGACTCCCTCTTATAGATTTTAGAGGTGAGCCTCCTTTACTCTCATTGGCCACTTCATTGGAGCAAGGATTCTAATCCAAGCTTTTCAAAGAAACACAACTTAAATCTAATGGTGCTAAGAAAGCACAAGGGCACTCACATGATTCATGTGAGTTTTAAGTTGGGCCCTCTTAGCTTTTTTATTTGCAACTTGACTTAGGGCCTCTAATGTCATTTTAGGGTTTTAAGCCCCTAGTCTCTTATTCCTAGGAATTACGCTACTTGTGCTCATTGGTGGCTAGGCTTATACACACAGGATTCCAGTGCCTTGCACTTATTATTCTACTGTACTGTGGTGGGGCCCACTAGGCAAGGCTTGGACAACAATATTTTAAGTGGTGGGACCCACTTATTTATCTGTATACATGAAATACCCACAACAGGGTCCACGGCCCAAAGTAGTGCTGGTCCCTCGGCACTAGGCTGCAACTGTCGTGAAGGGGTGTTGTTGTCGGTTCATTTATTGCTGGGACATGGGTGCTTCAGGAAAAGCATGGACAGAATTCGCCTACATAAAACCTGAGGCTTTATTGATTGTTGATCAGCAAGAACCTAGACTTGCCAGATTTTCAATAATACACATAAGGGTCTAGTGGCCATATCAGATAACCTTGTTCATTGACAATTGGGTAGTCGAGGCATTCCATCGGAGGATCCCAAGATAAATCTTTCTGATATAATGGATCTTCATAGATCGGCACAACTGGTCCCAATGTCATAGATTCCCCCAAATCATAATGTGGATATGTCGTGTTTGCTTGATGCTCTTGTTTGTCCAGGTATTCGAAGTATGCATCAGTCTGACGACTTTCCTCAACAGTCAATATCATAGATTTAGGACAAGGCTTTATCATTGTAGGTTCTGGTTCTTGCTGTACAATTGGCCATTTTGGGCCTGAATTTCCGAGATTTGGCCTTTGAAGAATGGATATACTCCAAATTGGCATTGATTTGGGGGTGTGTTGAATTGTGGAACAATTAGACTTTGGTTGAATCTTGCTCGTTGAGGGGCAATCATCAACTTTAGTCTTCTCTTGGTTATTGCACTTTCCCGTTGAAGGCTACGTGATGGCACTTTTTCTTGGATCTTGTGCTGAATTGTCTTCAAGTTGCCGTGTTGATGCTAGTCCCCTTTGTAATTCATCACTAAGAATTCTTCGCATTGAGTGCAAAAAAAGCCCTGACAGAATCTGCTAGAGTTCCTTGGTTGCCCGTGTCTTGATTTTTTTGACAGTCATTGGCTTGATAAATTCTACCATCTTTGTCTTCTATGATGGTTCTACTTGTTTGCCCGAGGGTATCTTTGCGTACCTTGGGAGTTTTGTCAGATTTTCTTCTTCGTCACTCGCTTCATAACCTGGTGGCAGTAAGATTTTTCTTTTGTAGTACGTTCGAGGTGGAAGGGTTACCACAGATGCATGTCGGTCTACATAGGCCAAATGCCTCTTGGCTATTTGTGAATTTCTCATCGGGCAATCTCGGCATGGATGATTAACTCCGCATTGCGAACACGAGAGATCAAATGTTGACGGATCCCCTCGGTGTGGACATTCAGCACGTCGGTGTTTTCCTCCGCATCCATAGCACCTAATTGAGTGCAGTATGCCATCACCTCTAAGTTGATAGGCATACACCGGTAACAGATTCCCCTTAGGATCTTCCACAAAATAGACTGGTAGGCTGTTATGATCCTCCATTGAATTCGGTGACATGCAAGAGGATATAACCAAAACTTCTACCTTGCCACTGTTTGTTGAAGAAACTCGTGATTTAGATTGATCAATCTGACATCCACCCTTCTGGTGAGCTCCTTGTTGGCTTGATTTTGCTTCTGACCGTTGAACCACTGGATCTTGTTGTCGAAAAGCCTGTTGCTCTGTATTTTGTCCTTTTAACAAGCGCGGATTCTTGATTGGACACTTGGAACTTGGATGATCTCCAAAGCAGAAGGTACATTCGTCCTTTTCAAGAAACTTAATAGAGTGAGCATAAGCTTGCTAACATCTTAAAGTGCAAGGTTTTGGGTCTTTCGCTGCACTTGTTCTGCTTGACCTTGCTGCACTTTGTTGCCTTGCATGGGGTTCCATTCTTGTTGGATCATTGCTTGTTGTCGACCTTTGTTCCTCTGATTCCCCATCTAGATAGGGAAAGTCCTTCTTCCCGAGTGAGATTTTCATCTTGGCAGCATCCTTACAGAGTTGTACAGGTGACACATAGGATGCTAATTCTGCCATACTAGATCTGATCCTTTTGGGCAGTCTAGCATAGTATTTTGCCATGAATCTGTTCAGGAATCGGTGGATTACAATCCTTCACTAGATGATAGATCTGATAGGTGTAGTCTCGGATTGTTTCAGCAGGGAACTTTTTAAATTTTGATAGTCCTACAAGGGCGGTCTCCATAGTTCAGCAGTAGAATGTCGCAAAGTAGCTGGTTGGTGAATTGCTTCAAGATTTGCTCAATGACTCTGGTGTTCCAACAACTTTTTTTTTTTTTGAAGTGGAAGAAGAAAAAGAAGAGGAGAAAGGAATCAAGAAAAGAGGGATCCGTATGGATGTGAACGGAAACAAAAATGGATTTAACAGATGACCGCAATGAAAGTTACATTGTCAAGAGAATATGGAGATGGACAGAAGAGTGTGGATAGAAGAGTGATGAATGGTTGGTATGGATGGTGGTGGAAACTGATTTTTCTTGGTACTGATCCACTTGATCTGAGGTTCATTCACTTGGTTCAGTCCAGGGATGTTGGATCTTGATGGATATTGTGACTGCAACCTAGATTTGACAAGATCTGATCAGTTTTAGTTGGCTAATAGTGTGATTTTAGCTCCTTTTCTTGGTTCTTTGTGGTTTTTTTTTTTTTTTGGTTGGAATTTCTTCATATCTGAGTGAATCTAACCTTCAACCTTCCTACAATAGCTGTATATGGACCATTTCTAGACAGTGTGAGTTCTGCAAGAGTTCTTGATGGGCAGATTTGTCAGAATCTTGAAAAAACTCAGTTTTTTGGCACTTTTTCTCAATCTAACCATTGGATCTTCACAAAAATTTCACAGTAGCCAGATCTTGGTAAGATCTATCTAAGAAACTCTTTGCAAAGGTTACTTCCCAGCAGTATTAAAAAAATCATGGAAAAAGTGCATTTTTTTGGGGTCTTTTTGCAAACTTTTAATATTTTTTGAGAAAAAAAACCCTCGCAAACTACTATGAACTTGTATCTCAGTCAGATTAAGCTGCTCATCAAGCTGCGAGAGTTACTTCCCAAGGAAACTCAAAAAATATTGAAAAAAGTGCATTTTTTGTGGTTTTTTTGCAAAATTTTAAGATTTTCTGGGAACAAACCCTTGTAGACTGATATGCACTTGTATCTCAGTCATATTAACCTGCTCACCAATCTGCAAGAGTTAATTCCCAAGGAATCTCAAAAAATCTTGAAAAAAGTGCATTTTGTTGTGGTTTTTATGCAAAAGTTTAAGATTTTCTGGGAAAGAACCCTCACAGACTAGTATGCACTTGTATCTCAATCAAATTCACCTGCTCACCAAGCTTCAATAGATACTTCCCAAGGAAACTCAAAAAATCTTGTAAAAAGTGCATTTTTTTGGGGTTTTTTTGCAAAATTTTAAGATTTTCTGGGAATCAAACCCTCGCAGACTAGTATGCACTTGTATCTCAGTTAGATTCAGCTGCTCACCAAGATGAGAGAGTCACTTCCCTAGGAAACACAAAAAATCTTGAAAAAATTGCATCTTTTTGTGGTTTTTTGGCCAAATTTTGAGATTTTCTGGGAACTAATCTTCACAGGTTGGTATGTGCTTGTATCTAAGTTAGATCCACTTGCTTACCAACCTGTGAGAGTTACTTCCCAGAGAAACTCTTAAATTTGCTGTCTGAGAAGGTTCTAGGCCACTTTTTGCTCTTGGGAACCTTCACAGGGGCACTTTTTTTGGGATCTAACTCTCGCAGACTTCTCTGTGTCCTTGTCTCAGTGAGATGGAACTTCAGAGAGCTCCACGAAGGTTACTTCCCAAGGAAACTCAAAAATTTGTTGTTTGAGAAGGTTTTAGGCCATTTTTTGCTCTTGGGAACCTTCGCAGGGGCACTTTTTTTGGGCTCTAACTCTCGCAGACTTCTCTGTGTCCTTGTCTAAGTGAGATGGAACTTCAGAGAGCTCTGTGAAGGTTAGTTTTGAGTTTTGAAAAAAAAAATTCATTTTACAAGGGATTTTTTAATTTTTATGGGTTTTTTTTCTGTTTTTCAAAATCTATTGGGAAGTAACCTTCACAGGCTTCTATGCAGGTCTGGGATAGTACCCTGGAGCTACTGCCAGTCATGCGAAGGTTAGTTCTTGCTGGTTTTTGAAAAATCAAAATCTGATGGGATTTTGGCTCTCTTTTTCCATCCAAAAACAGATTTTGAGCTTTTTTTTTTTTTTTTTTTTTTTCTGATTTTTATGGATTTTATGGATTAACGAAGGGATTGGGTGCTTGGATCTGATCCTACCACCCCACAATCTCTCCCTACAGTGCAAACAAACAAGAAAATCACGAAAAAATGGCAAAAACTAGCATTACTCACACTATTCTACCCTTTAAATTTGAATTTTTTGATGAAAAAGAATGATGAGAGAGAAGAAAGAGAGAGAGACAGGAAAAGAGGAAGAGAGTAAGAAAGCTATGCAGCAAAACGAGTGTGTGGCACTCCCTGGCAACGGCGCCACTGTTGTGTTGTCGATGTAGCATAGGGGTCCGTCACTGAGAGCGGCAACCTCGCCTTCACCTGCATAGCAAGAAGAGAGAGGGAGAGGAGAGAGGGGAGAAAGAGAGTGGAGAGAAGGAGAGAGAGAACGCCTAGTTGAGAAAGGCTTTGGGGGCTCGAGCGCCTACCCAAAGCTATTCTATCCCAACGTAGGGAGAGAGGGAGAAGAGAGAGGGAGAAGAGAGAGAGAGAGGAGAAAGAGAGAGAGACATGGAGATGGAGAAACCAAGAGAGTTTTATTAGAATGAGAATGGAAGATGATGCAATACAAAGGAAATGACTCCCTCTTAAAGATTTTAGAGGTGAGCCTCCTTTACTCTCATTGGCCACTTTATTGGGGCAAGGATTCTAATCCAAGCCTTTCAAAGAAACACAACTTAAATCTAATGGTGCTAAGAAAGCACAAGGGCACTCACATGATTCATGTGAGTTTTAAGTTCGACCCTTATAGCTTTTTTATTTGCAACTTGACTTAGGGCCTCTAATGTCATTTTAGAGTTTTAAGCCCCTAGTCTCTTATTCCTAGGAATTACAACTTGCTACTTGTGCTCATTGGTGTCTAGGCTTATACACACGGGATGCTAGTGCCTTGCACTTATCATTTTACTGTATCGTGGCGGGGCCCACTGGGCAAGGCTTGGCCAACAGTATTTTAAGTGGTGGGACCCACTTATTTATTTGTATACATGAAATATCCACAACAGAATCCTAAGTTATTTAGAATGTGTGACATCCCACAACATGGCCAAATTGCCAATTACAAGTATGAGCCTTCAGTGTTCTGACGTACATAATAGATGAATCAAGTTGATCAAGCTCTTTGATCCTTTGTTCAGTTCTTATTGTTGTACAAGATTCAATCACTAAAGAACTAAACATTGCTCGTTGTTTAAGAATGAACATTAACGCTTTGTCAATAGTGTAATTTCTTGCAATTGTATGTTAGAGATAAGAATCTAAGTTGGTTTGTCGATTATATAGAATGAGATAAAATTCCGAGTCTTAAACTCAGTAACAAGTCACAATACCTATTTGGAAGTGAGATCCAATTCTATCGTTCATCTAGAATGTTGATGTTTTTGCTCACTAATGGCTGCGGTTCAGTTTGAGCAATGCTTTGACTATTCTTGGATCTGAATGTGGAAACTGAGTGTTTTGAATTAATAGAACATATTCGATGTTCAATGGAATCATACTGTTAGACTTTTGTCGTGCCTGTGGAGTCTGACAATTTCATTAAGAGATCTGTTGAGACTCTCTTTGATGTTAATTTTTATTTTTCATACTTGACAATGAGATAGTACTGGCTGCCGGTTGATCAAATATCAGTCGATAACCAAGACTTTACTATTCATACAAAGTGCATTAATCTTTTATATTCATCTATTTACCATCTTTGTGAGAACGATAATCATTTATACTACGTTAAATTTGTATAATTAAGGAGAACTCAGCTACGACATAAGAGTTCATCTTTTGGCACGGTTGATGGGGATGGTAAATACCAATTGAAGACTGAAGAAATATCTTGGCTGGTAGTAAAATTGAATGTCTGGCGTAGAGAGTAGTACTAGAGCTGGACGATTGGAACATTATCAAAAATTACAAGAGGATTTTTTCAATAGCCTTCAGGAAGCGATTCGAAGTGGTAGATCATCTTTCAATACTTATCAGGAAGCTGAAACTTTTTTCAATACTCTTGTTGATAATTTTGACAGATTTTCTGATACAGTTGTTCTAGATATTCCTGAACCAGATCCAGAGCCACCTATACTAGATACGGCGGCTTTGCCAGCACCAAGATTCACACCTATATCCAAGATTGTTAAAAATGTAGCAAATGTGAAGAATTTCAGATCAATTAAGATCCTGTTTACTGATCCCCTACTCTAGAAAATCAGTTGGCTCTACCTTGTTCTTTCTTCTTGTTTCTTAACAGTTTCTGTTTGTTACCAGGCTCGTTGGGCATTTATTAGATGTTTTCTTATTATAACAATGCCTAGATCAGGCGGAATGATGATTCAGACATTGTAGTATTTGTCATGCCTATCAGAGGACACTCGGGTTTGTCACTCTTGCACTGAAGCACATGCATAAACGAGCGCAATCAGTCAATCATGCATGCCAAAACGTTCAACCATCAGATCAGTATGCAAATCCGTTGAACAATGACTGAAATCCTACTCTAATGCTGCAAAACGAGTTACAATCAAATCCTAAACACTACTATACTTGCATAAATCCACAAAACAAGAAACAAAAAACTATCCTACAATATTTTAGAAGTCCAAGAATCAAGAAACCAACCAGTCTTTTGATTATTGGAATCCCAAGAACATCAAGAACATAGTTGTAAGGGGGTATGCAAGAATTACATCACAAACCCAGCCTATTTAGTTTACCTGAATGCTGATTCCTACATTAATCCACAAACAAGAAATGAAATCTAATTCACTCTAGAAAAGCAGGAGAACTAATCCGCTCTACTATCCACAACCACACACAAAGGATGGAAGGGCATGATCATAGGAGCATCACTCAAGAAAACCGCCATGATCAGGGAGCTTAGTGTTGTATCAAACTTGTGGAGGAAGATTTAAGTTCCATAACCCATTGGTAATTAAAGACTGAACGCATACCAAAATGACAATCATCTTTAACTACAAAAAACTTTAGATTACAATCTAGAATCAAATCTAGATACCCAAAGTCCTGCTGAATATCAATTCAGATATTATTCTTGGATTCATTATGATTTGTTATCCAAATTGAGCGCTTTGGGATAAAATCACTAATGAGCTAAGTCTATTCCTTAACTAAGGAATACTCTATCCCAAAAATATTGTATATCCAATGCACATAATTTTAACTGATGAACCCAAAATGATTCACTAATCATGCGTTTACAAGCAATATAATTCAAAGCCATCAGTTCCTAGTGAATCCACATCACACTGACCATTTTACCAATAACTTCACTTTGGAGTAATCAACTACTCAAGTTAATTGCCAATGATTTAGAAATCTTAGATATCTAGGTGAAGAATTCAATTATACAAATATAACCCCACATTTAGATAATCGACTAAATCATTTATTAGTTAACTCATAAATCTTCCATAGAAAGATTTGTTAACTCTGCAAGTATTTGTCAAAACAATATTGGATCATATGTCTATGTTTCATCGACTAGGTTAAGTGCACCATATAACTCTAGTAACCAAGAATACACAGTAGATTCATACAAGATAAATTGTGCACATATGTGAATAATTTCAATATGACCCAGTACATAAACACATATTTATCTGGCAGATTCCTCCAGAACCCACGTATGTTACTCATATATCTCACTGAGATCTTGTAATTCAGCTACAAAAGATTTTCTATTTCTCATGAGTAAATAACGTATCCAGAAAATCTCTGAGATGAATCAAATTCACTTTCAACAATTTTCCAATCCAATTTCCTCTAATAGCATAATTTCTTCCACTCCATAAAAGTTAACTGAAAAGATGACATATGAAAATATCCAAATCCATGAAAAGTCAGTAAAAAGTGCATTCCACAAAAGGATTCACTCTATTACAAACAAGACTTTTCTTTCAAATATTTTCAACCTGACTGACTGAATTATCATTCCTCTGAAATCCATTTATGCAATAGAGATATTCAAGGTTGAAGACATTGAACCAGTTTGACCTTAAAATTTATCTGACTTCCAAGTCTATTCACACAAGTAGTAATTTATATGCCATAACAGCCTTTCAGAAGAATAACTTCATGCTGGAAAGAATCATATTAACCAGTCTGATATCTTATATTCGAGAAATTACTAAGAAGTAAAGGATTAATTAAGAAAGCGAGAAATATATTTGAGGGCCTCTAATTTTGTATAAAATGAGATACCACATTGGGATCTAGATTAAGCCTCAAAATTTTCCAAAATACCCCACATTTGATTAAATAGTTTTATTTTTCCCATATCGCGACTAGGTACTAAAACATACCATTGATCATCAGACCTTTACAGTCCTAAAATTCCCTTTCCAAAATTATTGATGTCCCATACCATCAGCTTTTCCTTCCAGAAAATCCTTAACTGCCTTATCTGATATTCTAAAGATCCACTGATCATCTAGTTGTCCTATAATCACTATAGGATATTATCTCTTGTTCCCAAACATTGGAGAATCCATTTATGTGGATGATTAGCATGCCTATCAGATGGATACCACAAATCCACATCTGATCATGTGACTTAAAGAAAAGAATTAACATGGTTCCGATCCTTTCTGGTTAATGATAAGCTTCAAATCCCCATGCATCCAAGAGCATTAACTCTAGGGGCAAGCTTCTATCAATTAACAGATCCAATGTAATCCATGTATTAGATTCTACTTCTAACATCACAATTGACATCCAAAACTGCGGATAACTCAATGGTTACAAAGATATCACTTATTAATTCATCTAAATGAATTTAATCCAAGAAATTAATATGCGATATTAAACAATTACTTACAGGGATTACCAAAATCCTAACTGCAAAATACATTTTCCGATGACACTTACTACCACTGATTCCAATTAAATTGGACTGTCTTTTTTTTATTGCTCGATTCGGCATTACTCCGTCAATATTAATAAAACTATCAAAACCTCATAATATGAAATTACATGAATGGCCTATCCAACAGGATTTCAATAATCGTATCCAAACAAGATTTAACTGCCTAAATAAAGAGTATTGTCATCACTCATTATATCTGGCCATTTCATATTATTTGATGGTTTTCAATTCGATTTTGATGAGTATCTTGCACAAATGTTAACTTGTCCCATTTCTTATGAATAACTAGAAATATACCAGACAAGTAACCCATTCCAAATTTTAACCAAACTTGAAATTCAATAAAAACACATGCATCCCAAGTTTAGTCACCATCAAGCACAGTACCAGAAAAATTAAATTTTCTTGGACCGGATTTTAAAGCTGTTTCTTTGAAATGTTCGCCCCTGTCGCTTCTGACTTTCGACTTTGGAACTCCTTTGAGCTCCTGATTTGTCCTTGATGTACTTTGTGTTGAGCTCCCTGAGCTCCAGAGTTGTTCAGTTCCGCACAGGTATCAAGGCTCCCTGAGCCGAAGGATTTATCGTTTGATTGCCCACTTTATGGTCCACTCCGTGCCTTGTTGCTTCTGCACCTTGATTTCTCTCCTTGTCCCAGCCTGATCTTGATACTTTTCCATCTTGGCTCTTTGAGGTAGACAAAGATTGAGTACTCCGCAATGCACCTCTCACTTAGCTTGAAGTAGCTCTTTGAATCAGCCCAAATGTAACCATTGACCTCGTGGAAAGCCAAAGGGTCGCACCAGTATGATCCGCATCCGAACTATCTCTTCGCGTTTGTTTGAAGCACCATGTCCGTCGCGCAAAACTTGACTTTCACAATTCCATCACTGGTCAGTTGCCTCACAGTCAAAACAAGAAGCGTACATCGAGCTTGGCTTCAAGTAGCTCTCTTTGAATCAGACACATGCACCCAGAGTTTGCACTAGTCCGATCTCAACGCGAACTGTCCCTTAGCGTCCGTTCGAAATACCAAGTCTCTCATGCAAGACTCAACTTTCACAGTTCCTTCATTGATCAGCTGCCTTACACGTAACACAAGCCAGCGTACTCATATGTTTCCTCATCATTGCTGGTTCAAAGAAAGCCTATAACAAACTTTCCTTTCCACAACAAAATCTTGTCAACTTATTAGGTCCAAAGTTCGCCAGTCTCCTCGTCTGAGTATGGCTAGGTCACCTTGAATTTGCCCCCATTTTTGATCAACTTTCATTCAAAATTTGCCCCACTCCCCTGAAATTGCCCTTTCCAGCTTTTGACTTCCTGCTTGCGTCTGGTGGGCGTTGTCGCAAATGAAACTAACCCAAGAAACAGGCTAGCCATCCATCCTTTGCAAACAATGAGTCGTTTCGTTGTCGTTCACGTGCGAGTACTTGAACTGCAAATATGCCCCACAGATTCTGGATATCGCCCATGCTCAGTGAGTTTCAGTTTCGAAGGTGGCCGTCCCAAAATGAAGACCAACTGCTCCATAGAAGATCTCCCCTGAAATGGCCCTTTCCAACTTTTGACTTCCTGCTTGCGTCTGGTGGGCGTTGTCGCAAATGAAACTAACCCAAGAAATAGGCTAGCCATCCATCCTTTGCAAACATTGAGTCGTTTCATTGTCGTTCACATGTGAGTACTTGAACTGCAAATCCGCCCCACAGATTCTGTAGTCCTCTTTGTTTGATGGTATCAGCCTTCAAAAGAAAAGGTTCTTTCTCGATCCATCAGCTCCTTGTATCACAAGCAATCATGCAAACCAGGCAAAGCACGAGTACTAAGACTCACCACGAATACATACAAGTAAGACACTCAGGCAGGTTTACTAACAAGTAACAAAGACAAGGTCCCCCTTTGAGATGGTCCTGCCAACGGACCTTTGCCTGGCCGCGCCCATACAAATCGATCACGGAATCAGCCCACATAGGACACCCCTCCAACTATCCGTGCTTTCACCATTAAGCAGCACATTGCCTCAGTCACGCCCCACCACTTTTTGGTCAATAGCCCTTATAGCTAAACGATCGGCAGCTATCCCGCACCGGCAGCTAACCACCCGTGCTTTACACCCGAATTCGAGCAGCATCTCTGTATCAATGGTTAACCCGTACAGTTCGAATATGTCGCCCCGCACCCCACAAGTACAGACCGTGCTTTCACCTCCCTAGGCAGCACTTTGCCTCATCCGTCCTACGTGCAGACAGCGCCAGGCCCGAACCGCGAGAACTGACCGTGCTTACACCTCAAGGGCAGCACCTTGACTCATCAAGTCCCCCGTTCTGCGGACCACCCCGACCGTGGACGCACCCGTGTTTACACTGTGGGCAGCACCTTGCACAATAGTTGTCTTGATGAACCCCAAACCGTGGCCATTTCTGTGAGATCCGCATAGCTGACCAGCCAGTCGGCTCTGATACCACATGTAGCGCAGGCATCCCAAAGGGAGCCGGGAACCACGACTTAGCTTCCCAGCCTTCAACTCTTGCCATCCAAACCCACTTGACATACAAGCAGCCAACTCGCCAACAACGATCAGACTTAACCAACTTGAAGTTCCGAAAACCAACATTGAGATCCAACCTGGCACCATGCCAGATCGGGGGTCCCGATGTGGGTGACTTTCCTCCAAGCAAGCCGCCCGACATACATCAAACTTAACCAACTCGAAGCTTCATTACACACAAGTAACATCCATTCCAAGCAAGCGGTCTGACTTACATCAGACTTAACCAACTGAAAGCTTCGTCACAAGCACTGGAAGCCAACCTGGCGCCACGCCAGACTGGACAACCATAAACAGGTAACATCCACCCAAGCAAGCCATCCAACTCAACCGACAGGTTAGAGCCCGTTCCCCAAGAGCTTAACCCATTCACGTTCATGCAAGGAACACTCAGAACCACAAGCCGCGACAGATATGGAAACAATCAGTTCCTGGACCAAATGGTCCCGACGGCATACCGCTGGCGCCACGGACCGAATGGTCCCGACGGCATACCGCTGGCGTCCCGGGATACGACCCTCAGCTATGTGCCAAGTTAAAAATTTTGAAAGCGGCCTTACAACTGGCGCTTTTACCGAACACTGAAACCCAGAAGGTAATCAGAGTTAGTTTGAGAAATCTGAGAAGGTTACATTTCAAGTGTGTGACCGACACCCTAGTCTCCGGGGCGCTAGCATGCCAAGGCGAGAGCCATGACAACATTCCAGCAAGGGAGGCTGAGACTTGGTTGGAGTTCGCCCTGAGTCGCAACCCGCACTCCCCTATAGTATTGGTGTGATTCGGCACCCCCCCTCATAGCAAGCACTCTACCCAAGCTGGTAAAGCACGTTTTTCTCTCTCTAGGATTTTCTCTTTCTAGAAAGTCATTTTCTCTCTCTAGATTTTATTGATCCCAGGGCTTTCTTTAATGATGCCTAGATCGTGTGAGGTGATTGCACATCGATCTGAGCTCTCTGGACTCCGCTAGAACCGATCAAAGATTTTCAGCCATAGGAACTTGGCGCCGGGAGCGGCGCCGGCGCCGTTGGCGCCGGGGACATAGCTGACGCCGATGGCGCCGGAAGTAAAGCTTGTAAAGGTAGCTTTACAACACATATATGTTGCAAAAGTAGAGAACAAAACATTGGGATAACATTCAACAACAAAGCTTTCATGCGTTGAAGCAAGCTATGGTTAAATGAACTACTCTAAAACACCATATAATTTTTTTTTTTAAAGAGAGAATGGAAAGCTTAATGTATGACATGTGTGGCATGCACAAACCACTCTTAACATGTGTGGCATGTGTGAGTCACTCTGAACAATTGTGGCCTATACAAAAACCCTTTACAATTTGAATAGCCACTCTCAATAATGGTTGCTAAACATTGCTTCTTAAACAAACCTAGACTCCCTATCAACGTTAAACAATAGAGCTCTGGGTAAAATAAGTGCTAATTTATCAAGAATGTAAGATCGAAGGTGTTTGTACTATTCCAATGTCATTGAAGCATTCCTTCCTAAACCCTAAACCTAGAGCTCCCTATGAACGTTAACAATTGCTGATGTGGTGATGCATTTTCCATCTGCATTTTCCATCAAACTTTGACATGTGTGCTATTCAAGAGCCACTCTTAACATGCATGGTATGCATGAACCACTCAACATGTGTGGTATACAAGAGCCACTCTTAATATGCATGGTCTCTATGCCTCTACAAGTTAGCCATTTGCAAATACAAAAAATGGTGATTGTAATTTGCAAATAACGTTTATCCAACTACACATGGGCATGATGATATGATACAATAGGTTCTACATAATTAATTTTGTCCATGTTGGCTTATGATATCAAGTCTAAAAAAATAATAGTAAAAAAAATCAACTACGCCAATACAATGAATCTATCAAGTCTAGGAACATGGTAGTAAAACAAAATAATTACTCTACTACAATGAATAATGCCCAAGTAGGATGTAGCTAGACTTCCATAGTCTATTCCCCCTCACACTCGTCATCTACTTAAAATAAGCATGAGAAATAAATTTTTTGTGGACATTTCCACAACATCCTCACTCCCCATCACTTTGGCCACTACCTCTACTTATGATTGCAAGTGACTGGGGTTACACAAGTATAGGTAAGCAAAGCACATCCAATCACATGAAAGAGCATCTAACTTTGTCATATCATCTTTGAAAGTCATCAAAGTCCCATCTATCAAGATCCTCGTCATTATCATCATTAGTGTCAACAAAACTATTTGTGCGTGGCAAATGAAGATTATACAATGCAAAATTTTAGCAATAGTGAAATAGTCAACAACGATAAATGTGTTCTCAAGTCTTGGAAATGACGAAATGATGGTCAAACTTAACAAACTATTACTTCAAGGCCAAATGCAATGTTGGCTTGTGACTTTGCAAGCATGCAATGTTCCTTGCCAAACTAAAAATGGTCAAAGGCCACCTATGAAGGCTTACAGCACAATGTTACTATGAATTATAGGAGATCCAGATTCCTCTCATCATTCCTTGTACAAGCATGGACATGGTTGGTTCATCAAGTCTCTCAACCATATTAGGGTACTAATGTATCCAAAAGTCATTCATACTATTAACCAAGGAAGGGTCAATTGAGTGAATCACAATCTTTCATAGACAATTGTGGCTAGGAATTTGTGGAAATGATATACAAACACCCAATTGGTTCAAATTGGATAACAATTCAATTTCCTAAACAATTACAATAAATGCATAAACAAATCATAATAATTGTGATGCAATTCAACCTACGTGTAGCTGAGTTCCTGCCATGGTCACCCCAAATTTATGAATGGACTGAATTTTTGAAGTAATACATCTTTGCTCCATGGAAGCATGGACAATTGAAGAGTGGCAAATAAGTTGCAAAATCCTAAAGAGTTTCACCAAAAACTATCAGTCCTCAATAACTGACTATTTTTTCATCTTCAAAGATAACAATTTCAAAGTTCTATTATAAAGGTGATTCCATTTATTACTTCACTCCAAATGAAAGTCAAATAATAAAATTGGATTCTCCAACCACAGGCAGTCAAATTAAAAATTCAATCACTTGAAAAGTATTTAGTTCATTCATAAGTAGATTCTTATATGGTTGTAACAACATAAAAATATTGATGGGTCAACAATCAAAATATCCTTTTGTTGTGCAAGACAAAGATTGGACAAGCATAGAAATACAAGCATAATCAACGATAGAGCATGGACTGAGAGGGTGAAAACACGATAATAGGTAATCTCTTGGTGTATACATATAGGTAGGTGGTGCATAGTTTGATGCATCTATAAGTAAGAGTTTTATTGTTTTGAATAACATGTGTCTATTCTAATCTAATCCAATGGCATTGAGACATGTATACATTTGCTTAGTTTTCATAATGCCATATAATTCATATGCAACAAGAATACGATGTAAGAGGTTTGCAACATTTAGAAGAGACATGAGTTTGGCTGATTGGTAAAGCATATTTGTTATTCGAGTTTATTTGACACTGAAGTTGGTGTCGTTTAGGTTCAACTTTAGAGTATGTTTAAGTCATATTATTTTTCCTTTATTATAAGTCTGCTTTAAGTTGAGGTGGATTTATGTTCGGGTCTTCAAATTACACTTCATTAAGGTCATGTGAATACAAAGTTGGACTTCCAATACAAAAGTGTCAATTGATTCTTTGTTCTATATTATTTGAAATATGGGCCTTCAGCTTCGATATTATTCTTTATTGGAATAAGATAAAATTTGATATATTGTCATTTTTTAAAATGCGATGTAATAGGGCATTACAAGTGTCACTATAAATACTATTATCCTTGTCCATATTCAAAGCCTACAATGGCTTCCTCTCAAATTTGTTTGTTTCCACAAGATATAAGATATACCCACATATCCATCACCATGCATCACAATTTGATACTATATACTTATAATAGTAAGTAGATCTAGCCCATTATCTCCAAAACACTCATTTTGTCTACCCTTTATATTGGGTTGCTCCTTGGCACTTTACGCCATGCTTAATAGAGACTTTCTATTTTTGTGTTGCAACTTGAAATTCATAAAATAGTCACAGAAAGATTCAACATTGTCAAGTGGCCAAGTCTTGGAAATGAATGCCAATTAGTCTTGTTCATGCCACATTGTCATCCTTTAACACCAAACACAATATCTAGAACAAAACACACAATATAAGCATCACTCCAATATGCAAACATAATATAAGAAACACTCATGCAAGGCCATGCATTTTGCCACCACTTCTCGTTCTGTCAAACATGTACTCTAGCCAAGTTTCCTTGAAAAATCATGTTCTAGATTCTTTTCCACTTCTGAAAATACAAAATTGGTCACTCATTGGACCCATATGCCATTTCAACCACTTGCATTTAGTCTCATTTGAAATTGAAAAATGATGTAAGTGATGCAACTTTTCAAAACCAAATGTAATCCTCATGCTAGTGTTGTGTGTGTTATAGTCACTCAGCATTGCTGGAATGAAACTGAACAATCGGGTCGCTCTGTAGGAGCTGTTGAAGCTGAGTATTTCGGCTCAAGCAACGATTCCAATTTAGATGGAGTCGATCTATCGGATAAGGCTACTGCCTCAAACCACAATCAATCATCCTTCGAACAACAGATACCTATTGCTAATCTGACAATGAGTTTATGAACAACAGATAATGTCTAGTGACAACGAAAATATATCTACTGATAAATTGAACAAGCATCATAAGATTCAGAGATTGCATATTGAGCAGAAAAATTGTAACTCGTCTATATTATCAAAAATTGAGTATACATCCAAAATTTCCTTTGAGCGTTGTCTGTTTCCCAGATCAGCGCGTCGACGTGAAAGAGGTGTTCTCTTCTCATGAATGGAACTAGCTACTACTAGAACTATCTCTCTTTCTTGATACACGCCTCAGTGAGTGCTACGTTCAGGACTGTGTTTTTCTTTTTTTTTCTATATGTATATTATGCATGTCTATGCAATACATATATCATATTAGATTAGATTACAAGATTTGATTAGCTAAAAGTTTAGCTAAACGGTCATTAACTATTTTCTCTGTTAACGTTGCACGGAGGCGACGGATCGTAATAGTTTAAAAGAAACTTCACGTCCAAGTAGCTGAGGTCCGATAGTTCGTCCATGGCCGATATGTCGTCTTGGACTTAGCTTGTGAATGCCCGATTAGTCGACATAGCCTGATAGAGAGAATTGTAAGAAGAGATAGAGAAAAAAAAAACTTTAATAAGGTTCTCGGGTTTTACGAAAGCGATATCAAATCTACGCTTTTCCCAGACAAAGATATATTTTCAAGTTATGTAATTTTTCAGTACAAAGAGCTGAGCCTCCGACTTGTGGTGTGCCAGCTTTAATGTTAATAAAAAGTGGCCAGTAAATTGAGTACTGTGCCAAGTAGCTTAAATGTATAGTTATTTTAATTGGGAGACACCTTTACTTTAATCTGACATCTGATGAGGACATCAGATTTTATAAAGGTGGGGTGGATGTTGTAAAGCTACCTTTACAAGCTTTACTTCCGGCGCCATAGGCGCCAGCTATGTCCCCGGCGCTAGCAGCGCCCCTGCTGCTCCTGGCGCCAACGGCGCCGGCGTCGCTCCCGGCGCCAAGTTCCTATGGCTGAAAATCTTTGATCGGTTCTAGCGGAGTCCAGAGAGCTCAGATCGATGTGCAATCACCTCACACGATCTAGGCATAATTAAAGGAAGCCTGGGGATCAATAAAATCTAGAGAGAGAAAATGACTTTCTAGAAAGAGAAAATCCTAGAGAGAGAAAAACGTGCTTTACCAGCTTGGGTAGAGTGCTTGCTATGAGGGGGGGTGCCGAAGCACACCAATACTATAGGGGAGTGCGGGTTGCGACTCAGGGCGAGCTCCAACCAAGTCTCAGCCTCCCTTGCTGGAATGTTGTCATGGCTCTTGCCTTGGCATGCTAGCGCCCCGGAGACTAGGGTCGGTCACACACTTGAAATGTAACCTTCTCAGATTTATCAATAAAGTGGGATTTTCCTCAAACTGACTCTGATTACCTTCTGGGTCTCAGTGTTCGGTAAAAGTGCCAATTGTAAGGCCGCTTTCAAAATTTTGAACTTGGCACATAGCTGAGGGTCGTATCCCGGGATGCCAACGGTATGTCGTCTGGACCATTCGGTCCGTGGCGCCAGCGGTATGCCGTCGGGACCATATGGTCCAGGAACTGGTTGTTTCCATATCTGTCGCGGCTTGTGGTTCTGAGTGTTCCTTGCATGAACGTGAATGGGTTAAGCTCTTGGGGAACGGGCTCTAACCTGTCGGCTGAGTTGGATGGCTTGCTTGGGTGGATGTTACCTGTTTATGGCTGTCCAGTCTGGCGTGGCGCCAGGTTGGCTTCCAGCGCTCGTGACGAAGCTTTCAGTTGGTTAAGTCTGATGTAAGTCAGACCGCTTGCCTGGAATGGATGTTACTCGTTTGTAACGAAGCTTCGAGTTGGTTAAGTTTGATGTATGTCGGGTGGCTTGCTTGGAGGGAAGTCACCCACATCGGGACCCCCGATCTGGCATGGTGCCAGGTTGGATCTAAATGTTGGTTTTCGGAACTTCAAGTTGGTTAAGTCTGATCGTTGTTGGCGAGTTGGCTGCTTGTATGTCAAGTGGGTTTGGATGGCAAGAGTTGAAGGCTGGGAAGCTAAGTCGTGGTTCCCGGCTCCCTTTGGGATGCCTGCGCTACAATATGTCATATGCATTACTATACATCAATGTTATGTCTGGGATAGTTGTCAACATAGCAAAAAAGACTTTCAATTTTCAACCTTGTGTCATCTTGTTCTAGCCTTATTAGTCTATTTGTATGTGCGTAGATCCATTGTCTGTTAGCAAGAATGATTAGCCTTATGTATTTTTTTAATTATGATTTTTTGTTATCAATGAAATATATTCCTAAAATATTGGTTGGCATGATCAATACTTTTTGAAAAATAAACTCACAATTGATGTAATTGCAAAATGTATGCCATTGTATGGAGTCTAGACTCAAAATAGTTGATTAACAATGATAATAAATCAACAACTGCACTAATAATGATAGCCTTGACAAGTGACCTTCAAATTTATTCCAAGTGAAAAAGACACCCTAAAGGGAGGCCCACAACTTTTGTCCAAGTTGCAACAAGAACTTGAACAATGGCCCCACAAGGGGACAAGGTATTTTCATGTATGTGTTCTAAAACTCTAACATGGGTGGGTAAACCCACAAACCAAAGTCAAGGAGGTATGATATTTTCATGTTTACCTTGAAAGTTGTTGGCTAAGCATGAGGCTTGTGAGAATTGGCTAAACGTTTAAAGGAATGCTAGCCACGCCCTTCTTGGGATGGAGGTGGAAAACATATGCTAGATTACGATGACTGTAGAAGAAGGGTGATGGCTGGAATCGAGCAGGTAGTCACACTTAAGACAACAACCATTGAAGGTTTGCCTTTTGGAAAGATCCATTAGAGGGACTTTAGTAGACTCAACAGAAATTTCAAACACGTTTGACATTCTAGGGCCATCCTAAAATAAAGCTAGAGATATGATACCAATGTGACACCTCTAAGGTCCACTCAACTAAGTAAGATGAAAGAAATGATATTATAGGAGAAAAAATTTCTGGTCTACTAATGGAATTTATTTGCACAATTGACCTCACATGGACTATTTAGCATATAGAAATGATTGAAAATAACATCGTTCACAGAATGGCACAAATTAAAGTCACATTTGACAAACCCCCTCTCCTTTTGAGAGAAAACTCCCAAATGATTGTGAATCTTATTCCAAGAGTGTATGGAATGGCACTGGCTTCTTTTTCAAATTGAAAATCATATTACTTAATGAAGATCCAAATTCAACTACATATATACAAGTTACAAGTGATGATGACTATCAACATTATGACCTTAACAATATGAATTCTATAGCTTATATTAGCTTGTAATTGTTAAGTAAATGGTTTTATTTTAAAGTAGCACTCTTTTCTACTTACTCTCATAGGATTCAAATTTATTGTAGTGAATAAATATGAATCCTATGAGAGTATGTAAAAAAGAGTAAGCGGAAGAGAGTTGAAAGGAAATGTGGGTGGCACTTATGTAAGAATGTCTTCAATGAAACATTCATTAGGTATGAATCAGTCACTTGAACTAAGATGGTGAGAATATGTAGTGAGCAAATCTAGCTGAGCATGAGCAACAGTTGCATAGAGAAGTTGAATAGCTAACTAAAGTGTAGTTAATTTTTGTAGTGTAATCAATGAGCTAGTTAAAGGTAATGACAAATAGCAAAGCTATTGTATGGCCAATATAAACAATTTATATAAGCAATATGACATTGAATGAATTTTTACAATGCTTTTTTCTAACTTTCAAAGTTTAGCTTTAAACTCCACAAGCGAACTAACATAGTTGCCTACTCTACAATAGCTTTTTTTGAGGCCTTGGTGAGCTAGTTTTGGCGAAGAATCCTCATGAGTCTAATAGAGGTGATGCGATTTGAAGCTGTGGAACTTGTGGATTGAAGCCGGTTCCACAACATTGTGAATTCTTCTTCTTTTTTGTAACTTTTGGTAAGGAGTTGGTTATAGATGTAATTGTGTTGGTGATGACATTAGCTTGGAGCCACTTATGTTTATAATTTTCATGGTGATGAGGTGTTTTGCATTCATTGGAGAACCATAACACATGTCAAGGAATTTTGCTTTTGTGCTTGTTTCCATGTATCGTATAATAAATGAAGATTGTCACTATGTTGCATGAGTCAAACAATCATGGATGTATGTGTAGCATAATGACTTAGTGGAGGGTGCTATGGGTTTGGGCACCCTCGGAGTCCAACAACCCATAATAGGAAGGGATCCAAAAATCAATAACTCTTTCCACCCAAAGCATGTTAGAATCAAATTTTCAAAAAGTTATGATTTTTGGATTCCACTATAAAATCAAATTTGCAACGTGTTGAAAGGTTGTTGAACAAGTCTGAACCTTTTGATTTTTAAAGTGAGATTTTCTTGTAAAACTTAATTTAAGTCAACTACAATGTTAAATTATTTTTATATAATTGCTAGTAGTGTTTCATATCAGGCTTGGCATTTACGAATTGCAATGCATGTCAAATGCCTATTTTCTACAAAGTGTTAATTGAAAGGCAAATTGAGAAATTACTCTTATTACAATTCAAGATTTTGAAAGATGACCTTTATACATGTCATATGAAAATTGAAACCAAAAGAAACATTTCAATCTGAAAGGTGGGTATGCACACCAAATTCCAAGAGTGGTGCTTTGGCTGCCAAGTATTTTTGGGTACAAGCTTGCAATCTTCCAAGTAGATCTCTAGTTGACTATTGACTTGTATCCAAAATAGATTGTTCTCGATGCTGGAGAACTGAACGGCTTTTTGTCTACTTGCATGCTTATTTAACAATGAAATGGGATTTGTTTTTGGAAGCCAAATGTCAAGCTCTTGGGGGAGTTGCTCCCACATCCTTCATCCAACAACTGGGGGGACCCATGACCATCACCAAGTTAAGAATTTTGTATTCCTACCAAGGGCAGTTCAAGCTCTTCCAATTGGAATTGGCAGTAACAATTAAGAAAATGCTCTACATATAAGAAGAAGTACAATAACCTATTAATTAAAAATGTTACAATGTTTATTTCAAGGTGCCATAGGTGTGGATGCTCTCCAACCATGTTTTGCATCATTCCTCCACATGCGTAGGCGAAACAATATCAATGGATGGAGAATTATTCAAACATACTAATTTTTAATCTCAAAGACTACTATGATGATTATGGACAATAGTACAAGAGTTTCAATAATAATCGGCTTGCCCACTACACAACAATTTTCAATTGAAGAGCACAAAGTCCATTTCAAAACTACTCTCTACAGAAATGTTAAAAGCTCGCTACTTAATGGATGAAGCCTATTGTTCTGATGCACATGAGAGAACTTGAAGTTGAGTGGGGAAGCTTATAGCCTAGGATCTTATCCAGAAAGTTGTGGTACCCATAGTCATATTTTGGGTGAGCTCACACAAACTTACATGTTGGTGAGGTCACACAATTTGATGGGATAGTTGCTAGTTAATGTGACAACTCTATTGGGTGCCAAAGGCACTTTAAGTTGTAATTGGCACCCACCTTCTAAATATATTGACATGCACATTTACATTGAGACTTGAAAAATGACAATCCTAGTCTCAGTTGTATACTTCACTTAAAGGTGAACCTTAAACATAAGATGTTTACCTATTATCCACCTTGACTTAATGTTGTGCCATGAGGTGAAATATTCTTAAAAAAACATCAACATTTAGGTATTTGAAAATGTATAGCCTTCATGTTCGGTAAAAAGAAAAAGATCTTGAAAATTTGATTAGAAAGTTCATTGAGACAGTTAAATCTTCTTTAAGATGGTGGAAAGGTCACTAGAAAAATACATTCCCAAATTTAAAAGATTGTCACAATATGTTGATGTTTTATGATGCCCACACTATTTGACTTTTGATACAGTGTATTATTTTCCAACTTCAGTAAGGAATTTTTATGGGCCATAATATGCTTTTGAAAACTTTATATCATAATATGCCACCATGTAGCTTTCAAAAGTCATAATCTCTTTAACATTTGTTTTACAATCTCATTAGATAATTAAAAGATTTTTTTTGTTGTTGTACTCCCAAACCCATTTACTAAGATTTTGTTGTTGTTGTAGTGCCATAGCAATTTAAATGTAATATCATTTTTTATGCAAGAGTAGTAGGCTCCCCGTAAACATTGAGCGCTTTGGCTCCAAGATGTCAACTCTTTGGTGGGCTTGGTTTGAGGTTGCATCGTTGAGGTAGGAATCTTACTCTTACCCTCTCTTACCGAGCTCAACCCGGTGCCCTTGACTTTCAAAGTCATACCTTTCAAGCGACTTTGTACCAGTGCCAAAAAGGTTTTGGCATATGTTATAGCCTCACAAAATTACATAAAGGTCAATATGACATTTGATGCTTTTAGAATAAGATTGAACTCTAGACGTCATCCCACAAGATTAAAGAAATAGACAAAACGAGTGAATTAACCTTCATGGAAAAGTAGATGACACTAAAAATGAGTAAATAATCTTCATAAAAAAAAATTAACATTAGAACAATATTCTTCAAAGGACAATATCGTCACAGATCTTCCTTCTTTTTGAGTTTCAAAGGCTTCGAACATTCTGAATCTATCTGAATCTTTATGTGCAGGCTTAAGTCCTTCCCGAAGTAATTAAGCCCTTTCTACAAACACTTATATCGTTTCTACGAAGACTAGCATAATCATCAGCCTCCCAGATAATCAACAGCATCTACAACCAGATGATCCAGATCAATGTTCACCTGCCACATCAACAAACATCTTCAAGTTTTAAGGACATTTTGATCAAAGCCGTTTTCAGTGCTGTGGCATACCAAAATTTAATGCAATGATTAGTTCAACTTTAAGCTTCTCTTCAAGAACACTTATCTAATATCAAGTAACCTTTTCGTTTGATTAGAAATCAACTACGTTCGTGAAACTTTTGCACTCGAGATTTTAAAAAAAATTGTAAAGCAAGATTAAGGTGACAATTCCTGAGAAAATAGGGCAAGCACATCCAAATTAGGTCCATATATTGAAAGGATCAAGATAGTCATGCTAGGCATGTTTCTTGTAGTATTGTTTAGATCTTCGGAAATGACTTTAAGCCGGGGCTGTTCACAGCCAAAGATCCGAATCTCGTACAGCTTCCCATCGCGCCACAATGTCAACGTGTGTATTGCATTTGTCCCCGATAAATGCTACTATCTGTTTGTAAGACCTTACACCTGCATGGATGGTTTATGAGAGATGAAAAGTTACAACAATTATGCAAGAATGCTCCTAAGACATGAAGACGCATCAGTTTAAGGAGACGTCGAAGCTATTATTATCGCTGTTAAACAAGAATATGCTGGATCATGGCTCACTTCCTTGAGTACGAATGATGATATGCCGAAACACAACGTTACATACAGCTGGCCGGGCCATTAATCAGGAGAGCCTTAAAAAGAACAGGATCTTTGATCTGAGCCCCGCAGCTTCACGGGAGAGGTTAAGTGCTGTTGAACATTATATTGTGAACCTGAGCATTTTTTAAGAACATTTTCAGAGAATTACCAATCAAATTGACTGCCTTTTCTACCTGAATATAACTGCCATCAAGAGGTAGCCGATAAAAACCACCATAAGTACCTGTTGTCACGTTTGTAAAACAGCGATCATAAATTTGCGTTGAAAGTGCATCCTGCGTCTTTAATGCCAACTACCACATCACGAGCGTTGTCTGAAGGAAAACTATTTGCAGCACTATTAGCGGTTGAAGCAAACGTAACGCTCCTACTTTCATTACGCTAGAAGAGCATGTCGTGCAAACTGAATAGGTGCAATAGTCAAAATAACAGACTTTCAAAAACAACCAAGTTAAGGTAATTATTAGAATACAACAATCTTGAAGCTTGATGTTCTTTTTTGCACATGTGATGGACGAGTAACATCTAAATATCCGATCGGCAAATTCCGAATGTCTCGGCATTTACGAATAAGCATGTTGAAATGATCAAAACATACATAAGAATATTACTTCCCATCAAATGGATACAGAAATATATAAAACTGAGACTTCCCACCATCTAAATCGGACTTGATTTAAGCCGCTTATACGAAGTGTATCTCGAACATTGCAGCCTTGTAATCAATATTTGCTGCGTTGTGAAAAAATCAAGAATTCGAGGGATGCATTCTTGAAAGCCTGGAGATGATTGGCAAGCTTGAACCATGGAAAGTGCTGACAAATAGAGAGTGAGCACGAATAGCAACGAGCATAGGAATCATCATGGACGCAGCTACATGTGCTCACTCTCTTCTGTCAGCAGCACCACTGGTTCTTTGCAAAATACAATTCTGACAGACAATTCATAACACTACGTCCTGGCATCCAACAAATTGAGTCTAATGCCGTTGCGCTCAGCACACATGTCCAACTACTGATTGCCTCAAAATCATCACACATATTTATATGTAGATCCAGGCATGAGGATAGACCACCAATTATGACGAGGCAAGAACACTGCAATTTCCGAGTCGCTCTCGCAGACGGCAGGATCTCACATCTCGATTCTCGCAATGGGAGCTCTTTTTGCTTGGCCTTTTTCGACTTCCTGCGTGTGACAGCTAGACATGTGGATTCTGGCCCCATGCTCTTTCGTGATTTCAAGTTTGAGGAATCTTTCTTTGTAATTCTTGATCTGCTTCGGTAGATGGATCGTCATCGCAGCCTGCAGCAGGCACAGAAAATCCAGGCTCCAAGTTCCAGCGCCCTTCTCACTTTGTTCCCTTCTCCTTCTTCAACTCTATCATTCATGCTGCTCCAAAAATAGCAAGGAAGTCTGTCTCTCTTGGATTTTCTTTTACGTGTGTGCTTGGGTGGCATAGCCTGACTCCTAAACTACCCTACTAGCATACTACCCTACCCTATGAAGGCAATACTTTTTGCCCCCTAAACTCCATGCCTATTTGTAACAAATGTGTGCCAAAATAGGCCCCTCCCATCACAGGCTGCAATTTAGAGCACATAATATTGCTTCACCCCACCATGATCATAGCCTCCCAAGAGGACACAATGCTTCACTCCACCCAGGAGTCAAATCCGACACCACATGAAATATTCAACTGTATCGATTAAACCCGCCATAACATAATGTAGATTTTATCTACTTACAACAATAATTTTCAAAATCAAGGAGATTACTAACACACAAAAATCATGTATATAAAATAAGGTGAACTCTTTCACAAAGGCCATGCCATAGATGTGTGAGAATTTCACAATGACTTTGCTTACTTAACATGCATATATCACCATCCAATTATCATTTATGTCATCATGCATGTAAGTATGATTGTGCATGTGTATAGAGGAGCATGCCATCATACTTACCATCTTCTTTAAGACTTCAAGGAAAAACACTACAATTCAAAGGATGCAACTTAAGTTTGATTGGTTTAAAAAATTTCCATTGATTGCTTGAATAGATACTTCTTATCTTTGCAAGGCAAGGGTAAAAAGTGTTAAATAAAAGGTAAAAAGGTGCATATAGTTGACAATGGTAAAAATTTGTATATTTCAACATTTTGTTATTTTCATTACTATCATTGTATTACATGTACATTGTATATCACATAGCGAGTCCAAGTAAAAAATGAGCACAAGGCCCAAACGTCCAATTTCAGAATACTAAGCTTGCACAGGGAATTTTAGTGTGAATGACATCACATGCACATGGAAAAAGCGAAGTTCAAACTTTATTTCATACAAAAAACAAACAAATCAACAATTAGTTTCATAAATTTGTCATGGCTTAGCCCTACCAATGAGGCATAGCTAGAATTAAATGTGTTCAAGTACTCACTCTCATGTGACCATCCATCAATTAGCTTTGGAGATAATTTTGAAGAAATATTGTGAAGATCGTGCTTAACAATGTTCGATACAACCCTGAAGCAACATAGAAACCTAAGCTTGCTAATGTGAGCACAACTTCATAAAAACACTAACAACAAATTTTGGATCTTACAAAATGGAAAGCAATAAGCAAAGTGTTACGTCCATGTCCAGTATGTGGGATTCGGAATGATTCTTGACATGGATAGTCGGTACTCCAGTGTATAAGGTTGATAGTTATGCCACGCCATTTCGAGCTTGGCCGGTAATGTAATTAATTATCTAATGAGGGACCAAACCTATAATTGGACTTATGGACCACTTGCATGGTGTTTGACTAGGAGATCAACTGCTTTTGATAGAATTGGAGGGATCCTAGAGGGAATGTTATCTATCTTTTGGAGATTACAGAACCTGGTGGAACTTTCCCTACTCATTATTCCAAATTCATGTTTTCAAGAGCCAGAATCCTCTCCTCTCTTGCATTCAATCACCATGGCTTGGGGGTGAAGTGGTTAGGGATTTGACTATCCATTTTCTGTTGGTTGGGTGGTTTGGCTCCACATGTGTCCTTTTGGTTGCATGCAACATGATATAGGTTGATCTTCTTGTGGCGATCTTACAATGGTATCCGAGTGATGCTTTGCATCGATCAAAAGGTGGAGTTGCTTTTTGCTTTTTCCTAGCTTTTTGGTATTTTCTCATTGCTTTTTACTTCCTGGTGGTGGAATTGACCTCCAAGTAAGTGGCTTCTCTAATTATGGTTTGCTTTCAGCCTAATGATTATTATTATGGAAATTTTCCATAGAAAATGATGGAAATTTATGGATTTTTGACGATTTTTTGGGGTTTTTCAGCTTGTTTTCCATATTTTTACATCTACTACCTAAGGGGTTTAGAAAATTTATAATCTCAACTTGAGAGCAATTCAACTTCTCTTTAAAAAAGTTATCAAATCTATTAAGCATCATTGCAAGGTTGCTCTTCAGATAGTTGGGTTATAATCACAATCGTATGAATCCATCTCTTACTATGGTCAAGCAAGAATTTTAACATTGAATCTTTGGTTTGTTTGAATTTGCTTTGGAGCTCTTGGATTACATTCAATGTGCACTTATGACAATATCATTAAAGAGAATGTTGATTATCCTCTTCAACTAGATGACATATGGTACTCCAAATGTTTCGATGTGGGACACAACACATTGGAATATCAAAAAAAAAAAAACAAGCAACTTGCTTACTATAATAATATTCATTATTTGGACAAATCTCATCAACCTCAATCTTGACATTGTTAGTCACTGTTACATCAAATTCTATTGCCACAACAGATTTATGTCATTAAGATAAGCAAATAAGTTATGAACATCCTTTGTCCTTCGGAGAAAAAAAACTCTCATCCACAAAAATGTCACAAGTTTGTATGCTAAACAAAACTTGCTCAATAAATAATAGAATAGTAATTATTATTCGTGGATACAAAGGATATAAATGAAAACAGTTTGTAGGGGTAACTATATTTGTTTCAATTGAGAATAACACTTGCAGTATATCATTAACTGAGCAAAAATTTGAAGTTCAATAGTCTTCATTTAGTTTGTGAAAAGTGGAACCATGCCATCATCCTTTCATTAGCTATCACATAAGCACTTGAATGTTCTTCTTCAATGATAGTGCTCTTCAACAAAGATATAGAATTACTAGAAATATTGCTTGACTAGGAGGCAACATCTCAATCATATCAATAAAGAAAAATTGGCATGTTTCAAAATTGATGTCTTTTTGTATCTTGTTAGCTAAAAGTGAAATTGTTTTGCAATGTAGCCTTTTCTTCAATTAGATCAATGCTTATTAGAATTATCACATAGTTATAAGCTGATTGGCCTCCATTCTGATTTTAAGATAAATGGTGGCATGGTATTTTTAGCTCTAGAATCTTTGGACTTACAGTGATTCAAAGATAATAAATAACACGTTATAACGCTCTAGCAATGGTAGTTAGAACAATGGTTCTCTTTCGCATATCATTGTAGACATATTTATATATAAAAAAAGGCTTGGAAATATCGACATAAGAAGTAATAATGCAATTTAGGCCCAAATACATAATGGTTGAATTGATATTATGTCAATCTAGAAGCTTGTAGATATGTAATACAATGTCAAGATAACTTACAAGCTATTGACTTGGTAAGACTAGCCTCATTTATGTTTTAATGACTATCCAGCTAGCCTTCATAAAATAAGATAATTATTATATGAAGATTTCCTTTTAAAATAAGACAACAACATCATTATGAGTCACACACATATAAGAGGGTGATAATGGTATCTTATAAATAATTTGCCAATCAACCCATCATATTCAAAAAATTGCGTAAGTGTGAATGCATGTGCTAGGATATCTTTTTGAAGTTTTTTATTAGAGCGCAAATATAGCGTGAACCTATATTGGATGCTACTTGTAAATTTGATGTAATTTTATCAGCTATTTAGAAGTTGGCATAAGAGTATCACTTTCATGTAGCATCTTGTGAGAATTCTATTTGCTTGGCACGTCCTTGACATAATGTTTATGTTTAAGTTCACTTTCTAATCTACAAGCTTGTCATTTTCATTGGAAATGTTGGAGTAAATCAAAAGCACTTTATTTTTTTAATGTTATATAAGACTTTCTAGTTTTTTTTTTAAAGTTTTTGGAGCGTTGAGACAATTTGGAAATACACATTCCTTGAAATGTGGTCTAGTGTTAGAATATGGATTCTTCACCTTGAGGTTTGAAGTTTGATTCCACTTGGGATATTCTTGAAATGTCGTCTAGTGTTAGAATACATGTTCTTCATCTTCAGGTTTGAAGTTCAATTCTAGTTGGGAGAATGGCAAGGACATCCAAGAGTTAAAAGACCAGATAATATTCCCTAATGTAAACTATATATTTTCTCTGTAAAGAGACTTGCCAATCACAACAATATACATTTCTCCAATTGGATCACCATGACGCAAACAGTCAATCAAAAACTATAACTACCAATAGAAATTAAAGACTTAGTAGCTATAGTGTGCTAAAATAAAAGCATACATATGCATATAGTATGATATTTGAATAGTTATAAACCATGCCACAATGTTTGGTATTATGCAATGGTGATGAAAGCTTTGCATGTGTCAATATTTTAGCAATATTTATCCATTACTATTGAAAGCTTCTACACCCATTACTCCAATATATCAATAAACTTGAAAAAAGAATATATTGTCAATATATAAGAGCCACATATTTTTTGGTATTCTATTCATTATGTCTTAATCCTTGAAAGATTAAACTTCAAAATCAAAAGAGAATAAATCTTGTACATGTACTAAGGCTACAATTAAGAATCATGGCATGATGATGAGCAAAAATTATAACATTACTCTTCAATATTGTTGCATTATCACTATACAAAGAATTGCCATGCATTTATAATGGTTATTGGTTTGAATATCCAATACTACATCTACTATCATCTACAACAAGGATTCTTCCATGTATCAACCATTGCAAGTCGTTTGAAGATTTCATATCTAGTTTGGTGTTGGTGAGTTAAATTGACATTTGAGCCAATCACTTCTAAAAAGCCTTACCATGTAATATTACAATAGAGCCACTTATGAACTTTTTAAGTAGACCATATTTGAAAAAACTTGGTAATGTTAACACGTGTGCTAGTGAATTATGACATTGGTTCACTAAAATGAGAAAAAAAAAACTACATTAAAACTATTTTCTTTAGATTCAATATATCAAGAAGTAAGATTCTTATCATCTATGTGTGTTATCCATCAAAAAAATGATTTTGTCTTGGACTTATGACTAGTTTGTTGTAGTTTCACTTTTTTGAATATTTTCCTCTAGATGTATTGGTGATATCCATTAATGAAATGAGAAATTGCTTTTTCTGCTCTACTACAAGTTAGATGCACCTTGTCTGATTCAAAGATCATGTTCAACTTTTTCCTTGTGGGTGAATCCTTTCATAAAATATCATATACGAAAATATTTTGCTTTCTTAGGGTCATTTTGCTTTTGGATCTTTGGTGTTTTTCCAATACTTTGAGATTGTCGTCACTTTCCAAGTTTGTGTTAAAACTTTTCAAGTTTGGATAGTCCATGAACTCAAGAGTTAGTGATGTGGTTTCATGATTAAATGGGAGATAGCATCTCACTCAAATTTTTTGTGGTGGCTTGAGTTGAGTATTTCTTAATGTATTTAAGAAATTGTAATCATTTGCTTGTCTATTTTTTGTGTCCCAAATTGTTCCTTTGTATAATATGTTTCCATTTCCACATGGTCTTTTTGATTAAGGCATTGACTAGTCCAACCTCTTTGTATCTCTATTTTTTTTAATTGTGTCTTGTGTTCTCATTAAATGATAGATCTTTCATAGAAATAAATTAAGAATAAAAGATAGCAACATGTTAGGGATGAGCCATCTTGAGAGTTGTGGAGACTTTGGTTTTTGGAAGTGAGATACTTTTAAGTTCATTATTAGGAATACTAAGGGAAGTAGTTGTGACACCTTTGTTCCAAGCCATTAGGTTAATTCCACCACTCTATAGAAATTTGATGAAAGGGATTAGATTTTTGAAGTGATCAAGGTGGATCCATTCCAACAAGAGTAAATAAACACAATTGATATTATGTGATTTAGTTTTATCAATCTAGTTATCCCACAATAAAAGTTTTTTTTTTTAATTGAGAAAAATATGATAATGTCTGTGTCATGAACACCAAGAGAGCTCGTTATATGTTTGCCAGTAGTTCCAATTCAATTTGGTTTTTCAAATTTGCAATAAAGTGAGGAATAGGGCAATTTCCAATATCTATGATATTTTCCAATACCCAAAGAAAACAAAAAAAAAATTCATTTATGACTTCTAATAAGTTATTTTTTTATGTTTATAGAAATTCTGGATCCATATACAAATTTTTATGGCCAAATTACCAAATTTGTATTTAAAGTAATTCAAGATGAAAAAAAAAAATCCAACATTTATGATGACAAAAGGACTGGATAAAACAAAAAAACAAGAGAAAAAGAGGAGCATTATGTACCTAAGTAAATTGGATTAATCAACCAACCTGCCTCACAAAATGTTGTCCATTATTTTGATCTGAATACCATTGATCCGGCAACCTACTATGTGGAAGACAATACTCAACCGCAATACTCTACTGAAACGATTGTTTATTATACCTATGATTCTAATGCTCAAACAGTGGATCCCAATGCCCAAGCTTACAATCCAAACCAAGTTGTCTTTGCCGAACATCAATTGCCTGCAATACGAGGATGTTTTATCTGTGCAGGTAAACATCCTAGTATTCTCTGCCCAGATAAACTCCGTTTTCCTCCAGCTTGTGAAAACTGTGGTATTGAACATCACGTAAAGGATTGACTGCCCATCCCGATCTAAGCCTGATGCTCCTGTCTGTTCAGTGCAAGTAGAAATCTTACCCATTGAAACTCATCCTGCTTGGGTCTTGACTCGGGCACAAACCCAACGCCAAGCCCCTACCCTTGCACCCAGCAAAACTCAGCCGCAGGCTGTTCCTCCAAGTTAAGATTCAACCCCGATAGTTTACCCTCACCCATATGAAGAAATTCGACTGCATCATCAGTATCGCCAGCAAATCCGCAATGCCGACCAACAATCTTCCACTTCCCATAAAGTACCTCACAAGCCCTTTGAAAGCAAAACCCTTGAAGGTACTGAAGTTTGGGGAGATTTACTACAAGCAAATGTCACTCTTCCTTTCCATGTACTCTGGAAGCATGTTGGCCAGTGGAAACAACAGATCCAATTCAATAACACCACCGCTACTGACGAGTTTCTTGAAATGCCCTTACATCTAACCAATCCACTCAGCGAACGAGGCAACATCAAAATCCCAGCTACCCATCATCAATCCCGTGAAATTTTAGCAGGACTCGATGGTGGCTCCGGTGTCAGTATCATTTCCACATCTCTCATGATAGAATGGAATCTGAGAGACAAGTTAGCCAAACCCACTTGTCATGGCTGATGGAAGTGTGGTTCGACCTACCGATTTCCTTCCACACATGGTGATCAAACTAGGAGGTCTCAAGTTTTCTGTCGATCTCGTAGTACTTGATATTCCCAATAATGCCTATTCTTATGAATTACTACTTGGTCGTCCGTACACCAATGCACGAGTCGTTCATGACTATAGCAAAGGCCGAGTCACTTTTGGAAATTGTGACAATTTTGTCACCATTGATTCAATGGGTAAACTCAAACCTGCACGCATCCATGATGAAGGGTCCTCAACCACCAAGTCAGTATTTGAATCATACCAGTCCAGCCACGAAAAAGGTCATTATGTTAAATCTATTGATATCATAAACTAGAGTCACAGTCTAGCTACCATTGATTGTGTGAATGCCGATTATTGTGCTCAACATCAGGATAATTGTACCTCTCCACTCCCGATCGATCACGACCAATTACCTGATCTGGATACACCTATCATCAATATCAATTTTATTGATATCCTTGCACACAATGATGAGTTACTAAATGTTGCATGGCTACCTACTAATGAATTAGACGATTTATTGGACATTTTTTATATTCAGATCCTCAATTACATGGAGGCATTTCCACTTAGGACCTATCCGCAACATGCTTCCAAGGTGGAACCAGTTGCCAAGGTTGCAATTGAAAAGTCTGAGACAAAATTCTACCATCCCAGATGCCCACACTATCCATGGGATCTCTGCGAGGAGGAGACCATCTTTCAAATTGATGACGAGATCCTCCATGACGTACCAACTGTCCCCCATCCACACACCGCTCCACCACCAAAGCCTCAACCATGTGAAAGAGAAAATGAAAAAACCGCTTCAAATTCAACCGCCTAGTGACCTCACAATTGTTAGGGAAGTTCCTGAGACTGCCTCTATTCCTACACCAGCCCCCGAACATTCCCAATCACCATCCTGGCAGGAGAAAGGCAAGGCCCCCCTCAAATCTCCAGCCCATGATGTTCCTGCATACTTTAAGGACTATACGATTGAGGATGTCACAATCCAATTACCCCAAGCTCAATGTGAGCCAACTGGTAATTCACCCTACGAAGGCCTTGCACAAACTATCACCCTTTCTCTGAGTGAGCCAAATGAAACCAACGAATATCTTGTCCATGTCGGAGCTCATCTCAATCGCGAACAACATAGACGGCTTGAAAAGCTCCTACGAAAATATCGACATGTCTTTGCATGTATCTATAAAGACATGAAAAGTGTCTCACCCCAAGTAGTTGTGCATTGTATCTCGTTTAAACCGGGTGCGAGGCCCATTGCTAGTCGTCCATACAGATGCAATCCCATCTATAAGGCCAAGATCAAAGAAGAATTACAACGCCTCTTAGATGCGGGATTTATCTATGAAATCGAGCATACTAAGTGGGTCTCCCCAATTATCATCGTTCCCAAGAAAAATGGAAAACTTCGAATCTGTGTCGACTTTAAGAAACTTAATGTCGTCACCGAACGTGATCATTTTCCATTATCTTTCGAAGAATCCATCTTAGAAAATCTAGTAGGAGATGAAGCTTACTCCTTAGATGGCTTTAGCGGATACAATATATATAATATTGATTTGATATCGCAAAATATATCAAGTATTAGAGCCCTGGTATAACAGATCGCTCTGATATCATGAAGGTACGCTTTGATATTATATATTAATGCTTTGATACCATGTTAAAAAGACGTGATAGGCAATAATGACAAATCGAAGGTAGTGAACAACTTATCGAGCGCAATGGAATGGAGCCCGCTTTCCTAATGCACGACTACGCCTATCAATGTTGAACAAAACATGATGACAGAAGTCACGTTCAATTTTATAGTAACTAATTTTAAGATCATCAGTACTACAGTGTGTGCAGGGGCCTCTTATTCTGCTTCTTTTGCTGATTTCCAGATGGTTGTTAACAAGAAAATATCTTTTCATTCTTCTTTTATGATTGTGATCAAATCCCCCTCTGGTTTTGGTCTTCCTATTTTAAGGAGATCTCGAAGTATGAGCTAGTTAATAAGCTTCTCTAAAGATGACATCTCCCCTCCTGACTCCCACTTTGGAACTATTAACTGATCCCAATGAAGGGATTTTCAACAACAAAGATTCATTTTATGATTCGGACAGTCCTTCTTCTACTATGCAACTTAGGAGGCTTGGGTTCTACTCATAAGTCAGATCAGTCTCTTCTCCCAGTTTGAAAACTAGTGGTAGTAAAACAAATGAGGATTCGGAATTACTCGAAATGGGTGATAACTATTCTGGCAGGCAATCTACCCTTCACAAGAGCACAGTTCTAAAATTGCCAACAAATGAAGATGTAACGGGGATGTAGCATAGATCGCTGGCCTCTGGTGTCGCTTGATGCCAAAGTCGAGGAAGCCTCCAATAGCAGGTTGTTGAAGGCCAAGGCTGCAGTCCAGCCAAAAACTTCAAAAACAATGAAGAAGTGGGAGCGGGCTCTATATATGCACAGCTCTGAGAAAACGTCCACATTAGCGCTGCTACTAATCGCCCACAATCCACAATCCCAATCGCCCGAGGGAATCACAAATCCAAAATGCCTAGTCTAATTTTAGAACTTAGACAAATCTTAATATATCTCGAAGTGACAAAGATTAGACAACTAACACAATTGTTAGAAATTCAAATACGAATGCATGTGCTCCCTTGATAGCGATCCTTCTCACGGTGGAAAATGCACTTATTTTTAGTGACACAACAGAGAAACCTCTTGACAACATCACTGAGAATGATCTTGAAACTTTTACGTCTTATGCTTACCAGGACACAGATCTGCCTAACATGCCTCCTGACGACAAAAGGAATGATCTTGAGAACAAACAAGTCAATAGCGAAGCAAAGATGGACAGTTCAGATCAGAACCTTCAGAAAGAAAATGCAGATGTACAAATATTGAAATTTGTAGATGCTACTGCAACAGCGACGGACCAGATTGAAATACTGGCTTCAGCAAGGATAATCACTCTGTTTCAGCTTATTTGTCTTGATCGCACTCTCAACAACGAAGACTACTCTCAACCCAGATACAGAACAATATGGACAAGCTCCTTCTGACAGAGAAAAGGATATCACAGATCTAGCGAGCAACAAATCTGAAAAGATTATCGTCACTGAACAGAACCCACTAACTGTGAAACCAGCGGAACATTTTACAACAGAAGTGAGACAAAAGGATGGTTCTACGTATCTTGTATCAATGGACCAAACTATTAGGCATTCTAGAGAAGCTCAAAATCTGCTGAGTACAGATGCGATCAATATTGACACCAATGAGAAAGTTTGTATCAAACAGAGATCACCCCTCAAAAAAGGAGCATCCATTAAATCGTCAAAGAAAAATGAACCTCCAAAAATGTGGTCCGGAGGTTATAGAGCCTCCATTATTGTTTAATGAGAAAGATAGCCTTATAACAACAGGAGTGCTTAATGTTGTTACAGCGACCAGCTCACAACCTTTATCGACTAGCCTTGGAATTTGTGATAACCAGTCAAGAACAGCTATGGAGAGAATACCGGACTCCAAAAATAGGACTTTCAAAGGGATACTTTTATCCTTTAGTCCCTCACAAAGCGCATCTTCTTATTCCAAAACGCAGAAGGCTAGGAGCCGTACCAATGAAGAACAGAAAAATAGGAGGAGCAAAAACAATGCAGCCCCTTTTGAACAGCTTTCTTATGAGAGTCTCTTTATTGATACTCATGCTCACTCGTCTAATTTATGGAGTCCTTCAACTGAAATGGGGCATAAACAATGGAACAAAGTTTTCACACGAAGCTCTCTTAAAGCATTGGCACATGCAAAGGCGCGACTTATACATAATGCAAATATTTAGATAGGGTAATGCAAATATTTAGATGGGGCAAAGGCTCTTTTCTTCAAGTCGCTCTTCTCTCTTATGTTTTGTAGTTCTAGCTGACATGATTTACTCTCCTTCTATCTTTTGTTATTCATATGAACGTGATCACCAGGAATGTTAGAGTGTTTGATTCCCCTATTCGTCGTTCTCTTCTCTTAAACTATATGTTATCTCTCCGCCACTCGAACCTTGTGGTTTGCCTCCAAAAAACCAAACTGAGTGGATTTCTTCTAGACGTGCTCAATAAATATTTTGCCCAAAATTTTAGCTACTCATGCACCCCTGCTGACGGTACCTGGGGAGGTCTGGTGACTCTCGTCTCCAGAGACTGGAAACTTGTCTCGCATTCCTCCCTTCCTGGAGGGTGTGTTAATGTCAGTACTATTTCCAAATGTGGATTTGCCTTCAACATCTTTAATATTTATGCTCCTAATTCTCTCCACTCCCATGTCGACCTCTGGAATGATATCTCTCCTCATAACTCCCTTTCTTCGGTTATAATTGGTGACTTTAATATGTATCTACACCCTCTCGATGGTCCTAACCATATCACCTTTGCTGAAAGACAAGCCTAGGACTGCATGACAGATGGTTTTGTTGAAAATGCAGCAAAATAAGTCCAATCGATCCTAGAAATGATGGAGAAAGCACCTAATTAAGATCCATAGCTGCCGGGAGAGACTCAAGATATAATGCTCTAAACTCCACAAACCATAGGTTATATACCCTTTCATCATCAGAATATGCATGGTATGACAAAAACTTCACTAGTGTGCATGTATGACTTATCCATGTACCATGTACCATGGACTTCCAAAGACAGTCCTTGACATCAACGAAATTGCTTGTGGGGAAAAAGCTTAATGGGAGCCAGGCATGCCATTGAAATTATCATGTGAATGAGATGGAATATTGATTTCCCAGAGGTATTTTTACAAAGCATCCAAGATAGCATATCAATAGAAAACTAGAAACAATGAGATCACAATGGAATCACATTAGTAATGAAAATAATGGTACAAGATATGAACATGAGCATTGATTCATGTGGATAGGGCACATAAGACCTAGCAAATGAGATCCATATGGCTCACATTCACAAGGAAGCTAGAAGCTCTCACTTGCAAATGAGCCAAAAGATCCACAAATTGATGTCTCTTGCCTAGTTATAGACAATGCTCTTACTTAACTTAACTTAACTATCTTTAGAGATAGTTAGCCCTTGTTAAGTATTATTTAAACTACATTGGACCCTTATTGGCCTATTATCCTTATTAATTACTTTGAAGGGCCTAAAGAGGGAACCGCCTTGTTCTTAAGGCTAATAGCTCCTTTTGGGCCTACAAAGCTTACATTGGATATTATCTTGCATGTATAAGCATGGATGTACTAACAGTACATGACACTTCCCCTACTTAAACATTTTTGTCCTCAAAAATGAAAACGCTTGTCTGATCAGCTTCATCGCCTCGGTTAAGTAGTCATGATTGAGGATGTGTCATTGTAGAAAAATTACTGCTTCATTACAGATCCAAAGCTGTCGAATTGAATCCATTTTGTTAGCTTCAGACTGTAATCCTTGTTCCCATTATCATCGTTTTGTACTTCCAATTCATCCTCTGATGATGTTGATGATGATTCACCACAATCATTTGGCCTATCATTTTTTCGGATTCCCGAATTGACAGATTTTCTCAAATGTACCTTAGGGCCTTTGTCTTGATCCTTCAGCTTTTGTATCTGCCTTATGATATCCTGAAAATTTAACGATCGACATATCTCCAAAGTGCGCTCTAATGGAGTTAAATATTCAAATGCAGCTTCATGTTGACCCTTGTTCAGTTCATGTTCTATGGTATGAACATGAGATCTTATGTCAGATAGTGACATTATCCAAGTCTCATGATATATATTCCTAGATAAACAAGTTCTTATCTCAGGCTTCAAGCCTAAAATAAAGTGCATTGTGTTGAATTCCTCCACCGAATAACCATATTTGTCCATTATATGTTGGAAGTTATTGTAATAAATCTCAACAGTAGACGTTTGCTGGGTAGAATGCCATATTTGGCCATCTGTACATACTAAGAATCTAAAAAGTCAAGTCGAGCACTGAACTGAGCATCTCCTAGTGGTCATACCTTTGAGAGCCTGAAAAACTCTCATTGACCCAGGAGTACGGGGTGATTAGGATGGCCCCCGGGATTGGAAGGCGGCATTACCCTAATCACTCGTGTAAGGGGGCCCTTCCCCCACTAGGGATCTTCCGACGGAACCAATCCCTTGATGGAAAATCCGCCCAACAGATTGATTCTAAGGCAAGAGCAGGATTTTATGCATAATGAATCCACATTCAATTGGCACTCAAAGCAATCAAAGTACATTAAAAAAACTAAGTTTCCAACATGCTTTTAGAGAGAGAAAATTGGCCTACTCTAAGGTAGAGAGAGAAAATCAACAAAAAACTAAGTGTTGGAGCTTGCTGCATCAAGATCTTGCTACAAAAAAGCAAGTATCAACTCTCTATCACTCCCACTCATAGTAGCTCAAGATCCAAGACTATGGAAATGAAGCAATTTGATTGGAGCCCTAAGATCACCACCTCTTACAATGATTGGACCTCCTACATGACACCTCTTACATGATTGGACCGTTTTGGTGCACCTCACAATATGATTGGCCCGAATTGACAAATGAGATTTAGAGGTCATATCACTCATCCTCTAGTATCAAGCCAAGTGTCACTAGCCTACACTACCACGAGCTGATCCACTTCCAAAATTTGCCTAATCTCTTATTTATAGGGTTCAATCATTCTCGAGCATTCCTCATGCTAGATCTTGAGCTAATCCTATATGGAAGTGCTCCCTTATCGTACATACAAGTGTTTGTGAAGCAATCATATGTTACATATTATTCTTTCTCATATTCTCTCTCTACTTGAGGGCTCACTCACTTTATCTCTCTACCAGAGAGTAGGCTATTTTCTCTCTCTAAAAGCATGTTGGGAACTTAGTTTTTTCATGTACTTTTATTCCTTTGAGTGTTAATTGAATTTGGATTCATTATGCATGAAATTGTGGTCTTGCCTTAGAATTGATCTAGGAAGATTGTAGGATGCAATCTATGTGATAGATCTATGTGCAATCACAAATTACCTTAGAAGATCATTGTGGGTGTTGGACAGGTCTTCACACATGTGAAACCTTCACATACCTAAGCACCTGCAAAGCATCAAGAATTGAAGAGGATTCTAACATGTCACACGAAGATTCGTTCCCATGAGAGCAATAACATAGTTCAAATATACACATGCTTATGATTCAACATCCAACACTACGATCCACTAACCCTAAACCCACAAAATCAAACTTACCTCTCTCTCTCTCTCTCTCTCTCTCTCTCTCTCTCTCTCTCTCTCTCTCTCTCTCTCTCTCTCTCTCTCTCTCTCTCTCTCTCTCTCTCTCTCTCTCTCTCTCTCTCTCTCTCTCTCTCTCTCTCTCTCTCTCTCTCTCTCTCTCTCTCTCTCTCTCTCTCTCTCTCTCTCTCTCTCTCTCACACACACACACACACACACACACAAATAGAAACAAGATTCAATCCCAACAATTAGCAAATCCAAATAACATAAAGATCCAAAGAAAACATGAGAGATGGAGCAAGGAAAAGAGCAAAGACATTCAAATGCAATTTGGTAGAATCTCCACCTTCTTGATTGAAAATGAGAAACGAATTACAAATCATCCCTATATATAGTGAATTATAGGGCACTTGGCCTCAAAGCCTATTGGCCAATTCCCACCTCCCTCCTTATTTGAATTTGAAAATTGGTGGGAATGAATCCTCCAAACTTTAATTTGACTTAAATTGACATTTAGGCCTCTAAGCCATGTATTTCAACAAATGGCCCTAAAGTCACTTTTATTAACTTCTAATTAATCAAATGACTATGTGATCATCAGGTTGGGGGGACTTAAACACGCAGGGTGCCAAATCCCTCTCACTTATTAACTACTAATAAATGAATAATCTAATTAGGATTGCCTCGACAACATGCTTAATGATATTATTTTTGATAACTCTTTTATTGATGTTATTGGCAATGGCTAGAGCTGTCTGTGAAGATTATGCAAATAGTAGCTTGATAATTTCACATTTTCATGTACAATCAATCACACATGTGTGGACTAATCACATTTAGACATTCATAAAGAGAGGCCCTATCATATTTCAAGGGTACTAAATAGGTTAGGAACTCGAGCTACCTCCATATATATATGGTGAAAGCTCTTTGTACACATGGAACTGTTTGTGGGATAGAGATTTTGAGTAGTGGAGGTCAATTTTTGCTTTGTACTAGAAACTCGAGAGCATGAGCATTTTTTTCTCTCTAAACTCTTTGTACTTTGATTTTGGTTGAGGCTAATGATGAAGATTTGTTTTTCACATGTGTATTTGATATGTACTTGTGTTGATGATTGATCAACATAGCTTTGATAGTGTGGAACCTCACATGCATGAAGATCTATGTAGATCTTTTCAAGGTCCTAAATGTCTCTCTCTAGAACATTTGGTTAGATAGAAATTGTAGAGAATATGGGAATGGTAATTATATTATTTCTCCTCTATTTTTATTTGAAGAGACGGACAGATTCTCTCATCTTTGAGTTTTTTCCCATGTTTTATGTACATTTTTATAAATCCTTTAATCTATGGTAAAGCGTTTGAGAAGAAAAAAAATATTGGCTTCATGAATATTTTTAGAATATGAAGGCCTTGTGACAACTAGCCTATTATCAAGATGGCAAAAAGAAATTTAGCACATATAAGCTCTACGAAATATGTATATAACCTTGAACTAGAGGCCAAAAATGTTATACCCTTACACCAAAAAACAAAAAATGGCATATTCTTTCATCAATGGCAAAAATCACACAATGACAATCAAAAGTCAAAATCAAGCCCTTGGTCTCCATTGCAATAAAATAGAACCACTTGTCTACTTGCTAGATACCACATCAGTTGTAAATTTAAAAATCTATCAGAATAGAAGTTGTGAACATAATCAATGGAGGGCAACATAAACAACAAATCTAATTACGAAAAAGATTGAAGAATTAATCAAATGACTAATTTAGCCTACAACTTGTTGCTAAATAGAGCATAACTTTGACACAATATCATTGGTTAGTGATAAAATCACTATTTTTGAATTTGTAATACTAGCTAGGCTATCATTTACAATATAACGTCCTACTTAGATAGACACATAGACTTTATGTATGAATTTGACTAGCATCTTGATAAACACTTGGTATAATTTCCATATATTTAAAATAATTTCCTATATTGTCAATATGCTCTTTGGAAAGACACATTTCTATAAATTGTTAAGATATGACTTACTCATTTGTTTAGATTGCCTTAATATAGGAGCTAGAAAAAATTATGGAATTATGTCAATTGCCTAAATAAAGAACTTAAAAAAAAAATTGGAATTATGAGCACTAAAATAGGGTTTTGCACTTTATATGCTATCAAATGAATGTGCATAATTGCTCCATCATTATTTCCTTGGTACCCAACGGGGTTGGCTCAGTTGGTTGGCTTGGCATCCAAAGTTTCTTTGGTCCCAAGTTCGAGCCTCCCCTTGGAAACCAAGAAGCATTATTTCCTTGGGGCTCCACTTTGAGCACCCAAGTAATGCTTTTTTGTGTTTGTATCATTTAATATTCTCTGAGTATCCTATAAGTTGGATTGTTTTGGCTCTATATAATTGTTTGTCATTCAACTTAAGATTTTCAACTTGAGTGATAGAGAAAGGGACAGATTTTCATGCCTTAGATATGGCATCATAAAACTAGCCATTTCTTTATGAGAATACAAGTCTTTAACTAGATTTTTAATAAGTGCCTTTGAAACATTTTGCAATCAAGCAAATTAATGCTCCTAGTCCATAAAAACATATAATATATCCAAGCATACATTTCCTAGCATGCTTTCTATGAAATACAAGTTTGCACTTCTTCTTATTATAGAAAAGGGGAGATAATCATATTTGTTTCCTAGTCTTCTATTGATTATGCAAAAACATTTTTTAATTAGAACTTGCATGTTTATAATTTCAAAATACATCAAGTGATGTAACTCTAACATTGATAGTGTATCATTTAAAAGATTATTGTATCAAGAATAGTCTAGTTTCTTTATTTTCTCCTACATTCTTATATTAGTTGCTATAGAAGTTTAATATCCCTTCTTTGTGCTAGAAGAAATAAATAGACTGTTTAATGAGCCAGACTTCCAATCAATGTACAAGTTCTACATTGGAATAAAATTTCATTAAAGTTCTGGCTTCTATCATCAATGAAAAAAACTTGAACTTCTATTAAGTGCACATAAATTCATTATGCATTGCATACATTATGGGTGTGTGTGTGTGTGTGTGTGTGTGTGTGTGTGTGTGTGTGTGTGTGATATATCTATATATATATATTTAAACTTATGTACACTTTTGCGCATGTGTATGGGTGCACCCATCCTCCTCCCCTCACCCATGCATGAGCTTTTTCTAACTAAAAAACTTGGGGAGGAGGATGCATGTATGGGGAAAAGGATGCATCGCCCTCCTCCTCATGCATTCATCTACGGGGCCCAATCCAAATTCAAATTACCTTTTACCCACACACACATAGTGTTTTGAAGTGCAGGTGCATACTTTCATGGTGAAAGGTGTTAAACAAAAGGAACTTTCATTATCAAGAATTTGAAGGGTGCTCTAAGAATTTTTTAAATTATCAGACCACGGGAAAGGCTGAATTCTATGAAGGAAAAATTGAATGTGAAGGGTTGAGAAGGCTTCAAAACGCAGGCTTGGTGGGCCCCTATCACAAACTCTCTCTCTCTCTCTCTCTCTCTCTCTCTCTCTCTCTCTCTCTCTCTCTCTCTCTCTCTCGTTGCACTCAAGCCTGCATGGCAGACATACGTGGTGCATAGTGTAGTTGGCTTGCCACACAAGCCTATGTCATGCCTATATGACCTGCCACACAAGCCTATGATAGACCTACGTGACTTGTCCTATGGCAAGTCCCAAGCCTACGTGGTTTGTCTCATGGCATGCCTACGTGGCTTGCCACGTGGCAACTTGTGAGCCCTAGCTCTCTCTAGGTCCACGCAAGCCTACATGGCAGAGCTTGATTGGCTTGCCACACAAGCCTATGTGGTAGCTTGCGACATGCATGCATGGCAGACATCAGACCTATGCCATGCCTATGTGGCCTGCCATGCAAGCCTATGGTAGGCCTGTGTGGTAACGTTCGAGCCCACCTATATCTCTCTCTCTAGGTCTACTCAAACCTACGTGGCTTCCGGTTGGCTTGCCATACAAGCCTGTGGTAGGCCTACATGCTTGTCACTATAGAACTACATGGTTTACCATGTGGCAAACCCCAAGCTTTCATGACTTGCCATGGGGTAGGCCTACATGGCTTGCCATGTGGCAGTCTATGACAAGCTTGGTAGATATCAGATCTATGACATGTTATGCCTATATGGCCTGCTACACAAGCCCATCGAGCCAGAAATTGGTCGGATTCAGTAAAAAATGGTCAAAACTTCGGACAGGAGGTTCTGTGAAATTTCAGAGAAATAAAGACCAAGAATGGATCTAGATCAGATCCTCAAGAGGTGTTGGAAGCTAGATTACATGGTCTACTAATCAACCAATGATTAGATCTAGAATTAGATCAATTTCCCATCAAAAATCTAGCAAGAACAACAAGCAAATGATTAAACTTGAGACCTACTGCCTTCACACGTGTGAAGAACAGTACCTGTACGGAATTACAGCAGAGAGTGAAGTACACAAGTGTTAGAAAGCAATAGAACCATAAAATCACAACACAAATATGAGAATACTCAAGATATGCCTCCAAAACCAAGATCTTGCCTCATTGATTTCTCAAAGTGGATCCATCATGGATTAAATACAAAAATCATCATACTCTCTCTCTAAGCCACTTCCAGCACGTGTGAGACAGGTCATAGTGCTTATCCATATCCACTTTGGCTAAGATTCCATTAATTTGCCACATCATCATTGGTGGCTAGTGTTGACCTTCTAGATTCCTACAAATTAGGAGATAGGTCCTACAATCTAGGAGATTTGACTTTTGACATGTATGAAATCTATATACAATGGATCTGAACTTTCTATATGATATTTCACACGTGGGAGACCACTCCTACCCATGTGATATAGCATTTTCTACCACTAGAATGGTGCCAAGTGTCATAATACTACTAAACTAGTTTTTGGCCAATTTAGCCACTAGTTTCCAATTTAAATGATATGTACAACATTTATGATCTATCTAAATGACTTAGGCATAGATTTCACACGTGGGAACAGGCTCCACACATGTCTAATGATGATAGGTACAAGTCATTATGGTATTTACAAGATTTAACCAAGTTAGCTTTTGCCAATTTTAACACTCCTCCTCAAAACTAACTTGATACATCTATGGTACATCTATTTACAACACTTAAGGCTGATCATTGCAGGTTCATAGGTGTGAAGATCAGCCAATGAGTTTGATGAAGATCCAAGATCACCATATCCATGATAGTGCCTCCTTGATGTTGACTTCTTTGATGAACTTGAGAGCTTTGCACCACTTGATCACTTTTTCCATTGATTTGTTCCATCCTTGAAACATATGGTTGATCCAAAAGCTCAAAAATAGCTGAAATTCCATGAGAAAATAAAGAGTCCTTCTTGACTCATAAGGATCACAAAGATCCAACATCATGTTACCAAGATCTCGAGAATTTGGCTCATCAACATTGGCAAGACTATGCATGCTATAATAACCAAGAGTTCGCATCATATCTTCATGCTTGATTTCCATTCTAATCTCAGATCTAATGAGGCTAAATACTTTATTATGGAGATAAGTGTCCTTAGAGGATGATTCACTTACTCTCATAAAGAGTTTACAATTTGCCTCAATACATGAAAAAAGACAAATTTTCATACTATGAATGAGCAAATCACTCTTGCTCTTGCAAGATTCAAGAGCATACATTTGATGAAATAACCATTTGCTTTCTAATTGATCTAAAATCAATTTGAAATCATTAAGAACATCAACTATGTTCTCAAGAGAGACACCATACTCAACTAGTATTGCTTTACTCCAACTTTGAGTTGCAAAAGTCTCACCAAAGCAAATTGATTCACCAAATGACATATGAGAAGAAAGCATAAGATCTATACCACTTGAAATGTGCTCCTCTTTCCCTTGAAATGTGAGCCATATGAGCTCAACCATGTCTCTTGATATTCTTCTTGGAATCATAACTTGAGAAGGACTCTCCTCCTCAATCCTTGGCACACTTGAACCTTGAGATGACTCCTTAAGATCAACTTCTTGGTGCTCCTCCTTGATGAAAATCCGAGACCTCCATGTCTCATAATGATCACAATAAACATGACCATACATTGTGCACTTTCTATGATCAACAATATTACTTATGCTAGAACCATAAGTCCAAAAATCACCACAACTTGACATGATTTTTCTAATATTGAAATCAAGAACTATTTCCATCTCAATAAGGCTAACTACTTGCTTATGGATATAAGTGTCCACTTTGGATGCTTCACTTATTCTCATAAGAAGTTTACAACTTGCCTTTAAAATTGAAAATTTACAACTTTCAACATTATGAATGAACACATCATTCATGATCTTATTGAAACCAAAAGAAAATACATCATGAAGACATTTCCATTTCCTTGTCTTTATACTCAATGTAAGTTTACAAGGAAAACATGCTTTGCTATCTATTAAGGCATCACACTCAACTAGTATTGCCTTAATCCACATTTGAGATACAAAAATCTCTTCAAAGCAAAATAGTTCTTCAAAAGATGTCATGAGAGCATAAATGGAACTATTTTCATTTTGTGATTGCTCCTCCTTAATTTTGTTTGGTTTCTCTTGGATCATAACAATAACTTTGAACTTATCCAAAGTTCCAAACAAAATGCTTTCCAAGAACATGAAATAAATCCAAGTGACATTCATGAAAGAAACATCTTTCTTTGCATCTTGAACCAAACAATGCACTTCCAAATGAAAAACTTCTAGAGGTTTGAAATGTGTGGTGATGGATTTTTGAAGACAACTCTTGTAAGTCCTTGTGAGACTCCAAGCCTCATGCATCTTTCCACAAAGGAAACACATTTCCTTAGATTTGTCCTTCTTGCCTTTGCATTTTGCACTTGAATCTCCATCCTTCACCTCGGCCCCCTTGCTTTGGTTCTCCTTGGATGGATTGGTCTTCATTTTGTAGCATCTTGAGACAAAATGATCTCTCTTGCCACAAAGGTTGCATTTAGGATCCTTACTTGCCTCCAATAGGTTGCCACCTATTGATGCCATGATGAGGAAGTAAAACTTTGTGATATGACTTTTCAAAATGTAATTTGTGACTCTCAAGAAACTAGATTTGAACACATTCAACAATCTAGAAGGATCTACACAAGACAAATTTTGAATCATATCTCTTTTCAACCTAGTCAATTGGAAACTAATTTTTGCTTTGATCACTAAGACCAAAGCACTCTATCAAATCACAAAAATCAGATTCAAACACCCCTATTGGACTCAACAAACACCAATGACTCTTTCTTTTGAGAGTTGGAATGAATTTGAAAAGATTTGACTCCTAGATTTTTCTTTTCTCTTGACTAGTTCACTCAACTTTTGATATTCTTGAACAAAGGATGGGTTTTGTTTCAAATACTTGAAAATCAAACTCAATCACTTCTTTTGGACTCACTCTTGACCCAAATAATCTCACTCTTAAGATTTTGATTGAATTTGATTTGATTCGACAACAAATTAAACCACTAACTTTCACAAAAAAAAAAAATGATCTACACTAGATCACATAAACTTGACATGTATACTAGATTCAAACACACAAAGATCAGATCCAATCACGCCTTTTGGAATCCTCTTGACCCAAATAATCTCACTCTTGAGATTTGGAATGGACATGAAATGGTTTGATAACAATCTATGTCAATAATTTTTCACCAAGCTTAAAAATTAGACATCTAGAGATTCACAAAGATCCCAACCATGTATGAACACTCAAATATGGACTCCTCCTTGTTCTATACTCCCAATGGGATCACAACTTGACCCTCACCCTCTCACAAAGAAAGTTGAATTAGAACTTATTTGAGTTTCATACATACAATGTCAAATTGTGCTCAAAAATTGAATTCATTCACCCCTATTGGACTCCACCAAGTACCAATGACTCTACCTCTTTAGAGTTGGAATGAAATTCAAAAATGTGATACTTCTCTCTCACTAAGATATGTGCTTACAAAGAGCTAATGCCACTTAGCAAGATTTGATCACAATGAAGGAGACAATTTTTCCACCAAAGTCAAGAAATGAGTTACTAGAACTTGCCCTCTACAAAGGAAGGAACTCTTAGGATTTTTGGATCAAACACTACACATGTGACTTACACACCTCTATGACTCTCTTTCAAGCCAAACAAAACTCAACTCTTTGAGTAGGAGTGGAACAATGTGACTTAGATCTCAAAAATCACTTCTAGAACTCTCCAACAATGCTTATCACTTGTATTGGTAGATTTTGCCTTTATGAGTGTTTGTGCTCTAGAAATTCACTTAAGATTTCACTTGGAGGACTTATCCAAGGCTGACTTCTAGCACTTAGATGCTTCTAGTCTCAACCCTTTCACTCTTGAACACATCTAGAGTGAAGATACAATGGATTTCAATCTCTTCCCTTGCAAATCACTCCTTAATCTATGGTTTTTGGCAATCTTTCACTCTCAACTTTAATGCACACCCAAAGCATATGAAGATCAGCTTTAATGTACTGTAATAAAGATTCAAATCATCTATATGATTGATCTATACCAAGAACAAATCAAAGGAATAGAAACAATGCATTACAAAGCTTGAAAAATGCACTAGATTGACTAGTTTTGGGTGTATGAGGCATTAAATGCACCAAAACTGAATTTTATTGCTCATAACAGGTTATGTACGGCCTCACACGTGTGGTAAGTACACATGAAGCCCACAAAAATATTTGGTACAAATATAATGATTCTATCTATCTATTCAAACTCGCTACCTCAAGATTAGCTAGTTTCCAAAAAACCTGCTAGTTTGGGTGTATGAGTAAGATATAGCATCAAACTGAAAAATATAGCTCCAAAACTGGTACTGTACGTCCTCACACGTGTGAAGAGTAACCCTGCATCCCACAACCAAGTTTGATGCACAAATATCAAGGCTAACTAACTCTTCAAACTCGCCCACTCAAGATTAGTGAGTTTTCTCAAAAAACTTGCCAATCTGGGTGTTGTTTAGATCAATGCTTTAATCTCTTGTACTTGGCTCTGATACCATGTGAAATTTCAGAGAAATAAAGACCAAGAATGGATCTAGATCAGATCCTCAAGAGGTGTTGGAAGCTAGATTACATGGTCTACTAATCAACCAATGATTAGATCTAGAATTAGATCAATTTCCCATCAAAAATCTAGCAAGAACAACAAGCAAATGATTAAACTTGAGACCTACTGCCTTCACACGTGTGAAGAACAGTACCTGTACGGAATTACAGCAGAGAGTGAAGTACACAAGTGTTAGAAAGCAATAGAACCATAAAATCACAACACAAATATGAGAATACTCAAGATATGCCTCCAAAACCAAGATCTTGCCTCATTGATTTCTCAAAGTGGATCCATCATGGATTAAATACAAAAATCATCATACTCTCTCTCTAAGCCACTTCCAGCACGTGTGAGACAGGTCATAGTGCTTATCCATATCCACTTTGGCTAAGATTCCATTAATTTGCCACATCATCATTGGTGGCTAGTGTTGACCTTCTAGATTCCTACAAATTAGGAGATAGGTCCTACAATCTAGGAGATTTGACTTTTGACATGTATGAAATCTATATACAATGGATCTGAACTTTCTATATGATATTTCACACGTGGGAGACCACTCCTACCCATGTGATATAGCATTTTCTACCACTAGAATGGTGCCAAGTGTCATAATACTACTAAACTAGTTTTTGGCCAATTTAGCCACTAGTTTCCAATTTAAATGATATGTACAACATTTATGATCTATCTAAATGACTTAGGCATAGATTTCACACGTGGGAACAGGCTCCACACATGTCTAATGATGATAGGTACAAGTCATTATGGTATTTACAAGATTTAACCAAGTTAGCTTTTGCCAATTTTAACAGTTCGTGGGCTCAACATGAACCCACAGGATCATTTGCAGTTCAATTCCAACGTCGTTTGTCTGAAAACTCCCTTTCTGCTAGGGGGAATGCCACTAAATGGACGACTTTCCAACATTCTCAAGAATTGGTCCAATGTCACCGAACGGAGTCTATTTTTCAGACCCTTTATTTGTCCTGTGTTACACACCGAGACGAACCCACAAGACTAAATTGGGCTCCAAACGATTCAGTACTCATAGCAAAATGTGCATCCAAACCATATAAATCCTCCTCCATCTCTCCTTTCTTTGCTAAGATGTTTCAAAGCATAGGTTATACAAATGTTCGATTATGCATTTATCCTCTATGAGATCTAATTTAAAATTGTCCCCTAATGAAGATAAATCATATTTATATTCCTCATTCTCCAAAATTCCATGTAGATATTTAGTTGAATCATGTACAATTTGAGTTTTACAACCCATATATCTATTGTAGTAATTAGAAAAGGCACTAAGAATGGTCTCTGTCAAGTTGCAATATGCAAATGTAGCTCTCAAGTAGAGAGATAATGTAGAAAATAATCTAAGTGTTTAAGCTCACAATCTCCAAATCAAATATTCTTCTCTTTGATGCATGCATACAATTTTGAACGTTGCATTGAGGTTCCGTTAGCATTAGCACTTTCGCAACAGTTGTAGCAACTTCTTCCTTCTATGTCTCGTGAATTCATCTTTTAATATTTTGATACGTTTTCTTTTCTACATTTGCATTAGGATATTCTCTTGATATTGAGGTTGGTCTACTAGATCAAATGTAGATGGTGGTGCAGGTGGTGATGCAACATTTCCCTTCTGCGCGTGAGTAGCAACTACTACTGGCATAGCCAATCTAGCAAAAACTCTTTTGCATGATGATTGCAAATCCTTCCATGGCAATTAGTTTCAATGGGTCATTGGAGTTGGGTGGTTTGGATCCATAGTAGTCTTTTTTGTCTGCATGCAATAGGATCTAAAGAATCTTCACTTGGCAATCATTACACGGCTTTGCATCAATCAAAACATGGAGACGCTTTTTGCTTTTTTGAAGCTTTTTGATAGTATCTCCTCGTTTTTCCTTGCCGGTGGTGGAATTGACCTCCAAGTAAGAATTCTCTAATTCTTGATTGTTTCTAGTCTAATGATCAATGTTATGGACTTTCTCCATAAACATAAGTGTATTGTTTGATTTTTTACAATGTTTTATGATTTTTCAACTAGTATTCACCATTTTAGCTTGAAATTCATCAAATCTATTGTATGTAAATGATTTTAGAAATTGTATTTGCTATTTTTTAGACATTATAATAGGTTCTAATGACTGCATGCCAGTTATATGGTCAATATTGGATCGAGACTATATTTTCATCAAAATTCAATGATTTTGGTTAGAATTGACTAGTAAATATTGATATTGCACATAAACAAAACCTTTGGCACTTGCATATAGTTCAATTACAGTAGTTAGGGTCTGATTGCACTTGCACCTGGATTTCATCCATTAGAACATGCAAAAAAAAATCAAGATCAAAAAACATGAATATTTTAAAAGTTTTTTCAGTCTGACTAGATATCTTTGCACAAAACTTTTCATGCACATTTTTAGAGGTGCTATGAAGTTGTCCAAAGGCTGTAAAAAATTTTGGTAGGCAATAGTCACTGTTGAAAGTCCCAGAACCTCAAAAACTAATGTATTTTTATTTATTTTTGGGCATGAATAATTCTTCATATAGTACCTTAAATCTAGGAATCTATATAAAATCTGAAAGGTAGGTGGAATTACCTTTTATTCAAGCCCTCATGCACCCAATTTGATGGTGGTAGGCTCAGATAACAATTCACTCAAGTCTCCCTTGTAGGCGCCCTCCTGAAATCCATTTTTTGATGAATCTCAGAACAAATGCAAGCGAAAATTGTCTGAAACTTCCGATGACATCAATCAAATCATGAAAGCCTATAATTCTGTTAAATTTACACAAGCTAGTTTGATTCCACCACATGTAGATTGTAAATGGCCTTGATGTGGGATGTCACATGTGCCAAAAAGAATAGGATACTTTTCATAAGTCTTATTCCTAACCTAGCTTTGTAACGGCACCTTTGGAATGAGGCCAAAGTGTGCATAGATAGGCTAGAGATTTTCTAGGAGCTAAAAATAACAATTTCTACATTGTTTTTGGATCTCGAGATATCGACCCCCAATTAGAGTGGATCTTATGACCTATTAGGTTAGACACTAGGGTTAGGTGTCATGGATGGATCAGAGTTAGCCCTAAATGCTCATATCCAAGGCAATATTGTATAAATATGTGATGGATTTGTCATCCAATTATAAGTAAGTTTGAGATCTTCCTTCATGACTAGTTTTGCTCTACAATTTGCTTGATGATTGTTATTGGCATCTGGCTTTTGTAATGATTAGAAGGATTAGAAGGTGCTGGTACAGTACACAAGGTTGAGCAGGCCGTACATCCACACGTGTGAAGTTTTTTGCATGGTTTTTGAGCCATAAAGTGTGGAGTTCAGGCCAAGATAAGTTCGAAATCAATACATTGTTTTGTGCTCTAGCTTTTGGATCTTAATTAGGTGCTTTCTGTGAAACATTCAATTAGTTTAGTTGAGTTATTTTGAAAATTTTGAGGCCAACATGAAATTTCAACTTACAGATAGATTTTTTTATGTCAATAAAGGCCTAAATAATGTTTGTACTATTTTTGGCAAGTACATTTGTAGATGAGGTCATATTTAGACCCATTCTAATTGGCTAATATAGATACATTGCATTTAGTCACTAAAAACTAGATTTTTGGTGAAGTACCTAGAAGTTGCTATTTTAGAGCTAGTTTAGGACAAGTGGCCAATGGCACTACGGTTGCTATAAATAGTTGTACCATCATGGAGAAGCTATCTTGAAGTTCTCTTTCTATGTGGAGAACTTTCCTCTTTTGATTCTTTGTTCATCTCTTGCATATTTCTCATGATATCTTGAGTTCTAGTGTATAGAATGTGATTATTCTTGTTGTACTTGAATCCACATGTGTGAAATAATGTTTGTTTCTATTGTTGTACATATAGGGACAACACCATATCATATCTTAGTGTTTATAATCAGATCTACATGAATTTTGCAATTCTGGCATGGTAGATGTATGATTTCTAGCTTGCGAATGATTCTAGATGTGCATCCCAATTTAGCCAAGATCTTGTTGATCCATTAAGTGTGTTTTGGATCTGAATTTCTCACATGTTATCAGAGCAGGTTGCAAGCTAAAGATGGTGGATTTGCCAAATCTAGAGGTGGATTTGAGGGCACCATCAATTTTAGTGTGAATTGGAGTGGTTTCTAGCTCAAATCAAGCATTTTCAAGTATAGAAAGTGGATCTTTGAGATCCTAGCATCATATTAGGTCAAATCACTTGGAGTAGGCCGATTTCTTAATCCACTTACTGGATATGGAGACAAAAATTGCTCTTTATTGTGGATGTTGCATTCTATTAGTAGATGTATCAAGATTCTAGCTTTTGCATATAGCTTTTGCTTGATTCAATATTTTGCATTTTTTGAGAAAACCCTAAATTTGATAGGATATCTTGATTTTAAAGTTGCTGGACTTTTCAAGAGTGTATTTCAATCTTAGGAGTGTGCAAAAATTCATTATATTGTGGTTAAATCAAGTGTGATCAAGATATCAACAAATCTATGTGTTAGGATTTGCTAGAAGAGAGAAAATGAGAGACTAGATTGTTTCCAAATCTTTGTGATTTCTTCTTGTCATCATTTGTTGATTTTCAAGAGAGTGCTAAGTGCATTGGAACAAGGTCAAAGAAGAAGATCAATCATTGCAACATGGCAACCTCAAGTGGCTTCATGTTGGAAAGATAGGCTTACCTCAAGCAACTATTCAACTTGGTAGGTGAGGATGGAGTCTTTGCTAGAGATGAATGAGTTGATGAATATTGTTGTAGGTGTGGAGGATAGACCTCAAGAACAAATGAGATACAAAGAAAGCCCTTCATGTGATCAAGATGAATGTGACTAGAAAACTTCTCAAGGAAGTTGGTAAGTGCACAACATCTAGTGAAGCTTGGGAAACCTTGAAGAAGGTTTATGAATCCAAGTCTACATCTAGAGTTCTAACCCTAAGGAGTGAAAAGAAAATTTCAAAGTCTTCAAAAGAATGATGAAAGTGATCATGCTTTTGTTTTGAATGTTAAAGCTTTGAATGATGAATTGACATGTATTGGTGAAAGCATTAAGGATGTGGAGCTTGTTCAAGTTGTTCTTAATGGCTTATTGGATGATTGTGCTAAATTGGTGCAAACTTTTGCTATTCAAAAGACATTGTCAAGTGTGGAGGACTTGCAAGAGGTCTTGGTGGCTTAAGAGTTTAGACTCCAAGCTCGGCTCAAGAAACATAGGAAACTCTTCAAAAAATATATGAATCGAAGAACACTTCAAGATTGCTATCCTTGAAAAACCAAATCCTTCAATGCTTTCAAGCCAAGGGAGAAAGTGGTCATTCATATGTTTTGAGAGTTAAAGACTTAAAGAAGAATCTTGCTTACATAGTAGATTCTATTAAATATGGTGAACTTGTTCAATTGATTTTGAATGGACTAAATGTCAATTTTGCTAACTTGGTACAAGGCTATGCAATCATGGACAGATTGTCCTCTCTTGAAGATCTCCAAGGAGTCCTCATGGCCGAGGAGAGTAGGAGAACACACATCAAGACAAGGACAGAGAAGCTCTCTCTCGTTGATGGAGGTGACAAGGTTCTTTTCATCAAGAGCAAAAGAAAATACAAAGGCAAAGGAGGTGTATTCAAGAAGAACCAAGTCAAAGGTGAATATCAAGATGGATCTTCCAGTCCAAGCTCCAGCAAGCCTGAGAAGGATAAGTCAAAGATCAAGTGCTATTGTTGTAGCAAGATGGGGCGTTATGCCTCCGAATGCTTCAAGAGGAATCAAGCCAAAGCCAAGGAAACCTAGGCCAAGAAGAAAAAGAGTTTACTGTGAAAAAATCAGATCCAAAACATGCTTAATGGATCATTAGATCTTTGGCTAAATCTGGATGCACATCTAGATTCATCTACAAGCTAGAAATCATGCATCTACCATGCTATAACTTGGAAATACATGAAGATTTGATCAAAATCACTAAAATGATATAGTGTTGTCCCTGTCCATACAACAACAACACAATGTCCTTCACACGTGTGGATCCAAGTACAGCAATAAAACTCGCATTCTACAAATTAGCACTCAAGATATCATGAGAAATATGAAAGAGATGGACATACAATCAAAAGAGAAAAGTTCTCCATACAAAATGAGAACATGAAGATGATTTCTCCATGTTCTTAAATGCAATGTATCTATATTAGCCAATTAGAGGAGGTCAAAATCTGACCTTATTCACATGTCTACTTGCCAAAAAATGGTACAAACACTATTTAGGCCTTTATTAACATAAAAAAATATTCACCAAAATATGTGAAAATGGCTTTTGTCTTTACCTTGAGGATCTTCTTAGAACTTGACTTGGAGAGACATCTCCACCATCACCATCCAAAGAACCATCTTCATCACCACCAAAAATGTTAGATTAATCAACATCAACACTATCAAGAATATCCACATTCTCCTCTTCAAAGACAACATCCTTAGAAATGTGAACTTTCTTTGACTTAGGAATGTAAACAATTATAAGCTTTCCTTACTTAACTATAGCCAACAAAGGTTTCTTTCAAGAATCCAAAAGATGAGTTGACATAGCAAGTACTACCAAATATCTTCAAATGCTCCAAGCTTGGCTCCTTACCAAAAAGAACCTCAAATAAACTCTTATCATCCAAGTCTTCATTTGAGTACCTATTGCAAACAAAGTTAGCACACATCAAAGCTTCACCACAAAATGACTTAGGAAGATTTGCATTCACCCTCATGGATTTAGCTCTTTCAAAAAAATTGATCTTCCTCTCTTCCACACTATGTAGAACCTTTGAGTTTATAAGCTTCCTCTGATCCTCCTCCATACTTGACAATGTCTTTTGAATAGCAAAACATTGCACCAACTTAGCATGATCATCCAATAAGCCATTAAGAACAACTTGAACAAGCTCCACATCCTTAATGCTTTCACCAATACATGTTAGTTCATCATTCAAAGCTTTAACTTTCAAAACAAAAGCATGAGCACTTTCATCATTCTTTTGAAGACTTTGAAAATTTTGCATCCTTAGGGTTAGAACTCTAGATGTAAACTTGGATTCATAAACCTTTTTCAAGGTTTCCCAAGCCTCACTAGATGCTGTACACTTACCAACTTCCTTGAGAAGTTTATTAGTCACATTCACCTTGATCACATGAAGAGTTTTCTTTGCCCTCCTATCATATCTCAATTGCTCTTGAGGTGCCAAAGGTCCATCCTCCACACCTACAACAATATCCATCAACTCATTCATCTCTAGCAAGGACTCCATCCTCACCTTCCAAATTCATCAACAACTGATGACAAGAAAAAATCACAAAGATTTGGAAACAATCTAGCCTCTCTTTTTCTCTCTTCTAGCAAATTTAGCACATAGAATTGATGATATCTTGATCACACTTGATCTACCCACCTAATAACGAACTTTTGCACTCTCACATCCACAATCATGAGCAATTTTTGTCTCCACATTCCAGTAAGTGAATTCAAAAAGCGGCCTACTCGAAGTGATTTGACCTAAAATGATGCTAGAATCACAAAGATCCACTTTCTACACTTGAAAATGCTTGATTTGAGATATAAACCACTCCAACTCCACATAGAATTGATGTCGCCCTCAAATCCACCTCTAGATTTGGAAAATCCACCAATTTTAGCTTGCAACCTACTCTGATACCATGTGAAAAAATCAGATCCAAAACCTGTTTAATGGATCATTAGATCTTTGGCTAAATTTGCATCTACAAGCTAGAAATCATGCATCTACCATGCTAGAACTTGGAAATACATGAAGATCTGATCAAAATTAAGATATGATATAGTAATATCCTTGTCCGTATAGCAACAACCACACACTATCCTTCAAATGTGTGGATCCAAGTACAACAAGAAAAATCACATTCTACACATTAGAACTAAAGATATCATGAGAAATATGAAAGAGATGGATATAGTATCAAAGGAAAAAAGTTCTCCATACAAAATGAAAACATGAAGATGATTTTTCTATGCTGAGATATCTATTTATAACAGCCATAATGCCACTTGGTCGCTTGCCCTAAAATAACAACTTTTAGGTACTTCACCAAAATCTAGTTTTTAGTGACTAAATGCAATGTATCTATATTAGCCAATTAGAGTAGGTCATTATCCACATATATACTTGCCAAAAATATTACAAACACTATTTAGACCTTTATTGACATAAAGAATTATCTATCTCTAAGTTGAAATTCCAAGTTGGTTTCAAAATTGCCAAAATAACTCAAGTAAACTAGTTGACAATTTTCACATTCACATGAAGACTCTCGACACATATTATCAATCATATGAATAAATTTAACCTACGAATAATTTCATCTGCATAGCAAAAATCGATCAGAACAGAATAAATGAGCATTCAACACAACGTACACGACTTAGATTATCGGAACATAGATTATGTAGTTGTAGGGAATACAAGTCTGAATGCAAGCAGAGTCACATTCTTTTTGAAACAATACTCTGATAACAAAGCTGTGATAACAGAGTGAAAGAACAAATAAATTGTGCTATGGACGTTCGATCGAGTTATTGAGATAAGTTGTTATGTATATATATATACACATGCCATACAGATTAAAAGAATGCTTAGTTTGTGCATTACAAATAGGATTAAAGCACTCGTGTTGCTTGTTAAAATTACACAAGTTAGTTTGATATTTTCACTTGTAAATTGCATTGAGGCCATGTTGTGGGATATCACACGTGCCAAAAGCATAGGATACCTTTTCTCTAAGTCAAATCAATAACCTAGCTTTGGAATGGTACCTTTGAAATGAGGCCAAAATGTGCATAGATAGGCTAGAGAGATTCTAGGAGCTGAAAATAGGAATTTTTACATTGTTTTGGATCTCAAGATCTCGACCCCCAATTAGGGTGATCCAATAGGTTAAACATTATGTTTAGGTTATGGACGGATCAGGGGAAGCCCTAAATGCTTAGATCCGAAGCACTTATGTATAAATATGTGATGGATCATCCATCCAATTATGAGTAAAATCGAACTTCCTTCATGACTAGTTTTTGTCTATCATTTGAATGATGATTGCTATTGGCATATGGATTTTTCTAGTCATTAGATGAGTTTGAAGGTACTGGTACAGTACACATTCAGCAGCAGGCCGTACTTTCACATGTGTGAGCCTCTTTGCATGATTTTGGAGCCAATCTGTGGAGTTTAAATGTTAGGGTGCCACACATTGCCATCCTAAGTGGTCACGTGTCGCCAATGGGACTGTGCTTGATTGGGATCTACTTGCACAATGTTTATATAGAGGTGGGGTATTTCCTTCCCATTGACACAATCTACCCAGGTGATGGTGGATGGAGAGTCGCTAGACCGTTGGTTACCTAAGGAGACTTCACTACAACAATTATGTTATAATAATTTTTTATGTCCTTGACAAAGATACATGTCACTATCAAACTCAGATTTGAGCTATTGATTCATCATTGTGCCAACAATAGGTTGTTAGCTAAATCGGATACATACCACACATTTCTTATCCACTTTATCTTTTCACTAGCTTGCTTTACTAGTATTACTTCAAATCCCTTGACAATTAATAATCATTCATCTGCTTGTCCAACTTTATCACTATTGCCCACATAGATTACTATGACCAAAATCTAGAAGGTCAGTGGCTCCTAGAAGTGCTTAGATGCTCCACCATCAATGTACCAACTATTCTTGGTTCTGTCTCTTGTGATTCCAATGTCAAATAAATAGTGCATTGGCCTAGAATCACTCATTTCAAATTCCTTTCACAATAATGCCTTGATCCCAAATAATAATTGATTCTAATGATTAAAAAATCATCAACATGAAGTGCTATAATCACATAGCTTGAGCTAAAGGTGGTACAAAAAAAATCTAGTCGCAAATTAATCAGAGCCAACACAATAGCAATATCCTCAGAGAAATAATGTGTGGTGCTCCATAGACTCAAAATTATATAAAAAACGAGTCCTCCCTTAAAACAAAAGTCGGCAGTAAGATATTGCCACTTGTGTAATGTTTCTACACACAATACAATGTCTTGAGATCAAGTTTGTAAGCTAAAGAATCAATTTTTATAATCCAAAACAATCCACAATATGTAGTAGGAAACTTATAATGTTTTTCGGCATGCAGTCCTAGAATCTTTTGGAATCCTAGAATATACCTAGTCATCAACTTTAAAATCTATGTTAATATCGGCATCGTGCTCACTACTAATACTATCACGTATCAATTAGAACATTTTTTGTATATCATGCAAATAATCAACATCTTTCTGGATCTTAATAGATTTTGTCTCCACATCAATAAGAGATCTAGGTTTAAAAACAAATACAAACTATACTTGTAGTAGAATTAGCAAACTCAATTAAAGGAATGTAATCCTCTCACTAAGACTGCTTGTGAGACACATGTTCTCAACATATTCTCCATAATCTGATTAGTTCTTAGTCTATCCATCTGATTCAAGATGATTAGTAAAAGTAAGTGAGGCCTCAAGTTTATAGAATGTAACTGACCGAATCTCTATCACCAACAATATCACTTGGCAGTCCATAAAGCTTAAATAATCTTTTCACAAAGATCTGGGCTAAATTTGAAGCCTTTGTAGCTGACGTTACTAGTATGAACGTAACCAACTTAGTTAACCTATCCACTACAACCCAAATAGAATCATTTTGCCATAGGGCCTTGGGAAGTCCAACTACAAAATCCATAAATATGCTCTCCCATTGTTTTTAAGAAATATCTAGGAGATGTAACAACCCTCCAATCTTTAACTATTTCGCTTTGGCTAATTGACACAGCTTGCATTTGACCACATGAAACTCGACATATGGCTTTAGTTTTGGCCAATAAAACTCTCTTTTGACCAAGTCTGAAGCCTATATATACTTGGATGTACGTCATGATTTAAATAAAGAATTGCTTCTTTAGCTCACCATTCCCTGATACACAAACTTTGTCATTTTGAAATAGTAATCCACCTGAAATTATGAAATGTTCCACAATTTTCTTATCTTTCTTACACAACCGAGATCCCTATGATTTAATGTCAGTTTCATTCTCATTTGGTCTCAACCATCTTATATATATGACTAGAATGAAAATCACTTTCACACTTTTCTCTCAATGAGATATAGTTATGTAAAAATCTGGATGAATGAAAGTTCATCCAATTTACCAATATGACTAAGAGCATCTGCAATCTGATTAGAGTTGTCTTTGACATATCGAATCTCATGATCTCATTCTTGCATAAACTCAGCCCACTTAGCTTTGTGATGTCTCAGATAGTGTCGATTGCAAAAGTATTTTAAAGGTTGGTGATTTGTAGACACTATAATCTGATTATAAAAAAGATAATGTCTCTAGGTTTTAAGTGCATATCACAGCAGATAACTCATTTTCCTAAGTTGTATAACGCAACTGAGGTCTAGTAAGTTTCTTGCTCTCAAACGCTCTTAGTCTATCATTTTGTAGAATAATTGTTCCTATCGTTGTGCTTCTTAAGAGTCTATTGTGGATAAGGATATCATTTAAAAATAACACTACAAATTGACTCAGGTATGGACAAAATATATCATTCATCAATTGTTGAAATGTCATAGGTACATTCATCAACTCAAAAAAAAAAAGCACTAAAAACTCATAATGACCGAAACTAGTCTTTTGCATTTCACTCAGACGAATTCTAATTTGATGATGTCTAGTTCTGAGATCTATTTTTGTGTGGTATTTGTTGGATTTCTATCCTCTCCATCCCTTATCTCATTAGTAATCTAGCTTGTTTCTTAACAGTCTGCAGAAATATAAAGGAATCGATGACAATGTTTTGTCCTCTCAACCGACATCGACTATTCGTCGGACATCGACTGTTCATCGTCCGACATCGACTATTCGTCTGTCACCTGCACTCACCAACTCTAATAGTCAACTCGAACATTCTGTGGCTCAACAGAATCTTCATCACTTCCAGACAAAACCTCTAACAGAATCAGATATTGTTCGAAAGCGACTACTAACAATGTTGAAAATGCAGCAAATTAACTCCAATAGATCCTAAAAATGATGGAAAAAGCACTTAATTAAGATCCAGTCAAGATCCTATAGCTAGAACAGAAATCAATACATTGATTTTTAACTTATCTTGGCTTGAAGTCCACAAATTGGCTCCAAAATCATGCAAAGAAGCTCACACGTGCGAAAGTATGGCATGCTGCTGCATGTGTACTGTACCAATACTTGCAAACTCATTTAATGATTACAAAAATCCATATGCCAATAGCAATAATCATTCAAATGATAATCACAAAAGCACATGCTTCACACACTTTCTCCTCTCTTGCCAAGGATCTTAGAAGTCCTAAGGCAAGCTCCTCCTTGCAAATGACCTCCACTGAGCTTAAGTTGATGTGACTATTTCTTTGCTGTAAGAACTGATATGTATTGTATTCTACAATTATTTCAGAGTTCTCAATCCAAATCTTTAAAGCTGACACGACTTGAACTTTTTCTGAAGTACACTAAGATCAATATTCTATAAATTAATCACTACAACTCGGGGCCTATCTGTTGCCTGATTCATGTCTATCATGATTAATCAAATACTTTAGTCAAATGTAAAATTTCTGAGCATTGCTAACCTGCTTCTGTTTGATGAGCATTGATACACCTAAACTCCGATCTGATTTCAGAGCAGGAAGCTTATTGACTCTTGTAGTCTAATTTCTTCTAGAGTTTGTTTGTTCCGATATAGGACTTTGATCAACCTGTGTGAAGGTGCATGTTTTTTATTTGGCATCTCAACAAAATTGAACTCAACCTCACTTTGTCTTACGTATCCAACAAAACTATTATGGCAGCGGAGGGGAACACTCAAATCTGAAGCCCATGCAAATTGCAACTCCCCAAAGTTTATTGAGAACTGCATCGCTTCCATGGAACACAACCCCCATCAGCTGTAAAGCCACTTATTGTCAACTTAGTGATGGTTTTGATTGTTAGGAATGTCAAATTTTCTAAATGAAACCTGGTTTCAAAACCTTGGTACAAGCCCTAGATAAATTCAAATACATCCTTCTAAGCAGAACCAGATCAATCAATCGACAAATGACCTCAGCTCTTTTCAATTACAGAATAGTAATAGCATTGCTAGTACATTTCACAGAATGCTTTTTTTTTAGTTTTTTTGGTGAAAAAACTCAAGAAACCAAAAAAAAACAATTTTTTTTTTTAACAAAAAGTGTCGTGGGTGCCGTGGATTTTTTCTCCACAGCACCTGTACCACACTCATGCCGTACAACGGCACTTGGAACTATGATATATATGTGTGTGTGTGCGTGTGTGTGTGTGTGTGTATATATATATATAGTTGTGAGTGCCCGTCGTTGACGGGCAATGGTGGCCGATCTAGTGACGGTCGATGATTTGAAAATTTAGTATCTCGTTGACGGGCGAGCAGCGATGATTTAGGAGGAAAGTCGATGGCCGTTGATGGGTGGCCGATGTATGTGTGTGTATGTACGTGGTCGTCCATTTGAGTCTAGGAAAAATTCAAGTCTTGAGAAAAATTTGAGTCATCGAGAATTTTGAGTCTTGAGAAAAATCGAGTTTTGGGAAAAATTCGAGTCTTTGAAAAATTTGAGTCTTTCGAAAAATTTCGAGTGTTGGAAAAAATTCGAGTCATCAAATAATACGTGTCTTTACAAAAATTCGAGTCATTCTAGAAATTCGAGTCGTTCTTAAAATTCAAGTCTTCTTAAAAACTCAAGTTTTCCAAATAATTCGAGTCATTAAAAATTTGAGCTTTTCAAAAAATCGAGTCATTCAAAGAATTCGAGTTGGAAAACTTCGAGTCTTTGAAAAATTTCAAGTCTTTCAGAAAATTTGAGTCGTTCCAAAAATTCGAGTCTCAAAAATTTGAGTCTCAAAAATTCGAGTCGTTTCAAAATTCGAATCTTTTTGAAAAAATTCGAGTCTTTATGAAAAAATTTGAGACATTAGAAAAATTTGAGTCATCAAAAAAAAATTCGAGTGTAACCAACTCTACCCTCTCTATTGCTACCCCTATCTCGGATGACCTAAACTAGGTGGATGGACTCCTACAGTCTGATGAAAATGCACTACTTCCAACAAACTCTACAGCAGGACGTTGAGGTGATGGTACCATGACATGATGTAATGTCAACGAATGATAGCTACGTGGAGGCATGCCTACAACCAAACTGGTTTCGCTACTCCCGATGTGCTCTACTGCACCACTGCTAAGTGATTGTACACTGGCATCTAAAGTCAATGTACCATCGCTACGTAGGGACACACCTGCAATGCCTATACTACATGCTGGCAAAGCCCTACTCTTGGTTTGTCTCCTACGAGCCAATCTCTTCCTTCTGGTGGATGTGTTTTCAGAAACCGGAGTTCTATATGAAACATTGTTTCATACAAACTCCGGAGTAACTACTTGTTGGTTGGGGTTTTCAGACATGATATTCACAACCTTTGTTCATTTATCCTGCAAGTCAAAGTTAACACGGATTTCGTCATAATCAAGCAAACAATAGCGACCCGAGAGAGATGGCCATGGATACCTATAAGAAATAGTAAACATGACACTCTATTTCAAGCAGACATCCTACTATATTTTAAATTGTAATTTATCACTTTTGAGCATAAAGAAGGATTATGACTCAAATTTTATGTTAAAAATAGTCTTGTTTGACTTGTACTGGGGGTTTCAGGCGGATGTGCTTTCTATATGAAATAATGTTTCATACAAGCTCCAGAGTAACTACTTGTTGATTGGGATTTGAGAGACAGAATAATGATTTAAACTTGTATTAAGAGAGTGAGAGATAGAATAATGATTTAAACTTGTATTAAGAGACTGAGAGATAGAATAATGATTTGAGGATCCAAAATCAATGTTTCAGAATATGTACAATCACATAAAGTTTGGTTAGCCTGATTATGGGTCGCATTATAAAATCACTTTAAACTAAATATCCATATAGTCAATGCAAAGAAGTCAAAAAATAGAGCAATATTGTTTTCTACATCACTTAAATTGGAGCTCATACTTAGAAGATATTTAGCCTGAAAGAAAGTTAAGAAATTTTGTGAAAGGCGTAAAACATCATCTAGCTGAATAGGATCTTTAAAAATCTTAGTCAAACTGAAATCAAATATTGTCATGCATATACTTGTTGGAATCAGCTCGAAGTGTAAAAAAATATTGTAGTTATGACTTTTTGGAATTCAGATCATTATTTATTGATAAAAACATTTTTAAAACTTACTGACAAAAAATTGAAATCCAAACAAATAATTAAATAGAGTCTACTAATGTGTGTGAGCACACTATTTTCATTGTTTGTCCGACTTGAATATCTTCTTTACATGACGGGCATCCGAAAATGAAGGTAAAAGAGATTATACGTTCAAGAAAATATCATTATTTGCGAAGAATCACAATGATCATATGGTAAAAGACATCCTATAAAGAAGAATCTAACCAATTGATGCTCAATTTTTGCTCTAATAATAAGGCTATTGTTCGTACTCTTCAAAGTGTTCTTGTTCTTCTAGCGAGTATTCCAAAGAGAAGAATCACAATGATCATGTGGTGAACGACATCCTATAAAGAATTTGACCAATTGATGCTCAGTTTCTGCTCTAATAATAAGGCTATTGTTGAAAAAAGAGCAGTGAAGAATGTGTGATGAAACCCTTCAGCAAATTAGAAGCAAGCGTCTGAAGCATTCAAGGCTGGAAAAGGAGTCTGCAGAATCTGCCAGAGGAAGATATCATCCTACAAATTCATCCAAAAATCGTCGGAGGAAGAGTACTTTGTCGAGATCAATTGGAGAGAGAGAGAGAGAGAGAGAGAGAGAGAGAGAGAGAGAGAGAGAGAGAGAGAGAGAGAGAGAGAGAGAGAGAGAGAGAGAGAGAGAGAGAGAGAGAGAGAGAGAGAGAGAGAGAGAGAGAGAGTCCGAACCCTAAATTCTTGAGGTTGTGTTTCGGAGATAGTGAAAAATCGGCAAAACATTTTGTGTCATGTACGTCAGATCACAAAAAGAAAGCAAAGCATTGGCGAGGTGCGAGCAGCATTATTGAAATTTTTTGTGCTCCAAGTTAGTCTGTGTGCTTATATAGAATGTCATATTATGTGGCAGAGCTCATGAACAGCATCGATCGGGACTATAGTGACTATATTCCAAAAAATATAGATATGACTCAGTCCTTTCTAGCGAATCATAACCATTTGAAATCACCTCTAGATTCATCTGAAGACTCAAGTTCTGGGTTTGAGGAATCTGATGAGACAGATATGGATATAAATGTAGAGACATTATAGTTTGTATTGGTGGTTTTGCCTAAACTATAAAGGCAAGTAAGTACTTAATACCTCAAGCGGTAGGGGTTGTTACTGCTAATTTTGACAATATAGCAAAAATACGGTTTGAAAAAGATTTGTGATTAAAGTGTCATTTATTGATGAATGTTATATACTTTTTAAATGATTTGAAAAGGATCTCATCCTGCTGCAAATCAAACATGTACGACTTCAGCTGCGCTACATCCACATGAATGACCTTGAACTCCAAGTAAACATTCCTCAGTCTGGCAAAGTGAAAGAAGCGCTAGCTCTTAGTGAATCATTTATATTCTGATTGCTGAACATCTATCGAGTTCTATAGCAAAAATTTCAGCACCTACGATGTATACTTTAAGCACTGATGCAACAGCTACGATGTATATTGATGCAACGCCAGCGAAGGGGGCACAGAAGGCCTCTGGCCGTGCACGGTCAAGCGAAGATGCGAGGGCCTTTTTTATTTTAAATTTTTTGCAGATCCTCAAACAACAGAAATCTAGCACATTAATTTTGTATAGAACCCTCCTTATGTTTTTCGGACATAATCACAATAGTTTCCTTAGTTTTTAGCCATTAAAGAGGCCACTGCTAGACATTTGTATCCTACCTAGCTCATCATAAAAGACTCTCTCCCAAAGTTAACTCTTTCACTTTCGCGTAGACCTTGCCTTGGTTTGAAAAGGGTAATTTCAAAGAAAGGTGATAAATAACTAACTAAGTCGCAGAAGGTAAGAAGCAAAATTTCAAGTAAACTATGTGGCAAATGTTGAAACAACTAAACTTTTAAATAGATAAAGAACCTTCCACGCTTGTTTTTTCTTGCAACAAACAAAAGAATTGTAACCTGCATGCAAGGAGAGACCAACAACAACCGCCAAAGAGTGCAAGAAAGCTTTTGAAACCTATTCCATATATACAACACAGAATGTGAAGTTTCTAAGAAACTTCTACTTTTCGGTAGCTTTGACTTTGCATATTGTAGCATCGGTTAGAGTTACATCAACAAAGATCATTAAATATTATTGTTGGATTTCTTACTTCATGCAGATAATCAATGATGATGATATTTTGAGAAAGAAATTGTTGCCAAGAACTCATTTGACGTAAGTGCCTTATAAGAAGGCTCATTGAATTGCAAAATCTAAAACACATCCAGAACAATCATCGTGAACTTTTATCCAGTGCCATCCTTCCGAAGGATAATATACTATTGTCGAAAGTAACTAGCAAGAGATTACTCAACAAAGCATGCTTAGTAAGAAGTGATTTCTACTCTTGTGTCGCCAAAGGTCTGCAAACTCCAACCAGAGGATCGATCGTTGCTTTGTACTGAGTTTCCCATATTGAATTTTTGATCATAGCTCCCAAGGCGGCATCATATCCATGGACCACATTCTCCATGGTGTGATTGAGCACTCTTGCAACCCATATTTTGAAAAGAAGCTCCTCACAGTCAGTGTCTTCTTTCTCAAAGTGATCTAGAAGCTTTTGATAGATAGATATCCATGCTTTCTCATCTGCAAAGCTCCAGCACGGCCACTCTATTGCATTAAGCATTCCCTTCACCAGCTTTGGATCAAAGCATTGTTGCAACAACTCTAGCTGACGATGTTGCCTACTGTAATACTCTTCGTTTGATATTCGTGGATCAACAGGTTGATATCCTTCATTCGATATTGCATATCATATTCTGATATCAATGGACAAAGACGACAAAGAGATTTGCTCCAGGAGCAGGTCAGATCGGCCTTCAGACGCCCTTGTGCAGGTCAGCTAGCTCCAAGGAGGCTCTGAAATAGACCAAGAGCGCAGGACTTTGAGCCCAAAATGCTCAGCCAGCATAAAATAACATGACTTTGATCGAAGCCCAACAATAGAAACAATCTTTTCTGCATGGATCGATCTACGTAGTACAACGGAGAGCATGCACGAGTCCCACTCAGATTCATTGTTGCTCAAATTGCGGGTGCGTGATTTTGCAAACTTTTGCCAAAGCACGAATGCAACGCAGGCAAAGGGAACCAGAGGATCGTGAGAGCAAACTTTTGCCAAAGCACAAATGCAGCGCAGACAGAGGGAACCGAAGGATCGTGAGAGCAAACTGTTGCCAAAGTAGTAATAGAAAAATCTGTATCCGTTAGCAAGCGATTGGATATGGCCAGGCCAATAATACCTACACCAACTATCGCAACATCAAATTTTGTCAATACTCTACCCTATGCTTCCTTGATGAACTGATGCTGCCTGCTTTGCTCGCTGATTTGCTTGTTGATGGAGTTTCTGCATTTTGGACGCTGCATCGAGAGAGAGAGAGAGAGAGAGAGAGAGAGAGAGAGAGAGAGAGAGAGAGAGAGAGAGAGAGAGAGAGAGAGAGAGAGAGAGAGAGAGAGAGAGAGTGCGCGGGGTATAAAATTTGAAATATAAGTGTGTGCATGCATCTGTGTTAAAAAAAAAATTACCATAAGATTTTAATTTTTTTCTTTGTTAAATGCGTAATATGTTTCGCAGGCAGAGTGTGACGTTTTTGGCGGCACAGGGTTAATTTTTTTACGGCAACCCTTACACTCTCTCTCTAAAATATCTTTATATATATAGACTAGTTGTGAGTGCTCGTCGTTGACGGGCAATGGCGGCCGATCTAGGAGACGATCGATGATTTGGAAATTCAATATGTCATTGACGGGCGATAACGACCGATCTAGGTGGCGGCCGATCTAGAACTCAAACCTGGCAAATTTGCAAGTCCTTTTGGTATTAAAAATCTAAAACTGCAGATTGAAAGCGTTGTATATGCAACAAAATTTCCTAGTCTGTGTAGACAATATATTGAATGTGTAATGTACAAATGGTTCCTGAATATTGACTATTTGAACATATGTATTTAACCTGGTTTGTATCTTTGTGTTCGAACAGTGATATCATCTATGAGGAAGATTTTAGGAGAATTTGTAAGCTTTGCTACATAATGAAGGTGCAAACAACTGGATAAAGATAGGTTGTTGGCGCTCTTTCTGGGATAAATATTTTCCTGTATAGCCATAGTTCAACAAACTTTCCACAAATATATCTTCTTGTTTATCCAGCCGCATCTTTTGGGGGCAACCAGCAACATCTTTCGGTGAGTATGAGCCCGAAGCTGGATATCAAGCCACCCATCCCGCCTCCTGTTGAAGAGGAGATGCATTTAAGAGGTTTTTTGGTTTTTTGGTTTTTTATTTTTTTGAAAAAAATGTCGCTTTCCCTCTTGGATTATGCCGGTTTTCCACCCCCCTCTCTCTCTCCCCCCGTAGTGTAACTGTTGCTGTTGTAGCTCTACCTGCTTCCCCCACCCCCACCCCCACCCCCCCAAAGTTGCACAATATGGGGCTAGGGTTTTTGGATCGGGTTTTGGGTTAGGGATTTTGAATTAGGGTTTTTGGATCTGTAGGAGGCCGATCCGATTGGTATTGAATGGCTTTGGACCACATGACTTCTGTACGAACAAACTTTGCAAGTCCACAATACCTTAGTGAACATGTCGATACAGTCTTTTTGGCCCAAAAAGATCCTAAGACTATTTCATATGCGATAGTGCTCATTTGAAGAGGAAAATGAGTTGTTTTGGTAGTGTTGACTCATTATTGGCATGGACAACTTATACAATCAAAATATCATACTTAACAGTTTAGTATAAAGAATTTCACAAAGCTAATTCAACATATATGGTAGAAGGAAGCATAATCACGTACAAAAAGTTCATATATGTATCTGTATTGTTTTCAACTTTAAGCTTTTGAAGAGTATACGAATGTGTGTACCATCTCGAAGTTGTGTTTGTTGCTCCATTGTTTGCAACCTCAACTTCAACTCACTATTTTCACTCGTGAGTCTCGTTGAATCTCTCTACAAAAGTCATGTGAGGTAATTAAGATACACCAAGGAGTATGCATGAAATAGAAAGTCAAAGCAGACCTGGCGTTCGAGCCAGCAAATTGAAATAGACACTCACCTGCAACATTGCTAGTTGAGCAGATAGATTAGTAGCTTCACCTTGCAGGGTCTGCACCTTGCACTCGAGTTCTGGAATATAACTCATCTTTCTTTCTTTCGAGCATCCCTGCACATGGCTAAAATCCTGGCAAATCATTCGAGATGCTAAGAATCTGCAAAACACCAATTCTCCTATGAAATCTGTAGTTTGTGAACATTGAATGAAATTGCAATTGAAACTCTCTAATTGTGCGTAGTTTTTCTATGAATCTACCACAAGAATCTGAACTATGATGAGTCCCCATCTAGCTAGGCAACACACTAAATCCCAAATGATCTAGCCAATGCTTAATATGCTCATGATGTAGCCGTTTATGCTTTAATTCTTGTGGCTGTAGATAGAAAACCTAAGAGAGAAAGATAAAGCCAGAAAGATCACAATCAAGTGTTTCTAGCACAGATGTAGTTATATTAAACAAATACCACATAGAGTGCAAATTTTACTTGTGCTCTTCTTCAAACCAAGGGACTCCCTTGCGCCGCTCTTGCTCCATTGGCATTGCCTTACCTGCCACTTCATTGTCTGCTTTTCCCCTATTGCGGCCCATTGCTTCTGCCCTAGAACAACAAACCCTTCCTTCAGCTCATAGACTCCACCTTCTGATGCTTCTGGTTTTGAAAGATCATAATCAAGAATCGCTACTTTGTCGGCCTCGATCACCTTCACATCTTCCGCTAGGGTTGCGAAGCGGCTTCCAATCTTTGAGGGGTTTTTTTCATGCCTCATAGCTGCCACTTTTTTGCACCGATCCCGCGCATCTCTCTATCACATGCAGCCAGGGCTGATTCAAACAATTTGTCATCCTGACGGCTCCATGAGAGAAGAAAAATTGAGCAAGGGATTGCTCTTGTTGAATGAATGGGAACAACATACCTTGTCATTCGCTTTGAAACTCTAGTCATTTTCTTCTGCTCTCAACTATGGTGGTTGTTGTACATCAAAATTGATAGCAGTGAGGGGAAAATTAAAGAAAGCAGTCACAAAGATTTTCAGCGTTTTTTGGTTGCAATCGGAGGCTAACAAACTAAGGATTAATCTTAGTAGTGCCCTTGTTACGGCCGCAAGTTGTTATTGAGTGTTTTAGACAGCAAATCATGCTCTGATTTTCAAAAAGAGAGGACGCATGAATGCTTTCAAGCCTCAGCCCATAATCGTTGCTTAGCTATTGATTTCATGATGTATTCTTGGTTGAAAAACGTGTGCAATAACCCAGGACCGTAGTGATTTAGTTGCTGCAAGTTTCCAGCAGCCATATCGCTGATTTCTAGTTAGGTTTTTTTGGTTTATGAAGCCTTGAAAGTCTAGAATCTAACTACGATTGAGCAACAACTGAGGCATACTGGTTTTCTAGCAATTATTGCATTGAAACCCAGGTTATTGATCTAAGGGACACCTAAAATCCCAACAAATATGGCCTACATATTTGATTGGAATATACCTATCTATATATGATGAAAAACCCACATGCATCAAACAGAGAAGAAAGTAATTAATGGCGAAACTATATACAATGATGCAAAGCGATAGATCAAACAAATTGAATAGTAGAGAGGTAGACCTAAGAAAGTAATGGCGAAGCTATGTATAATAAAAAGATGCCCTCCTGGATCAGCGCTGCCTACACTGTCTGGATCAAATGCTCCTAGACCAGCGCTGTCTGAATTAGATGCCCTGAAGCGTGCCCTCCTGGATCAGCATTGTTTGGAGAGAGAGACCCGAGAGAGAGAGAGAGAGAGAGAGAGAGAGAGAGAGAGAGAGAGAGAGAGAGAGAGAGAGAGAGAGAGAGAGAGAGCGTACGCACAGGGGAAAAAAAATTTTGAAATGTGTGTGTGTGCTTAAAAAAAAATACTTGTAGGTTTCGTTTTTTTATCATTTTTTTTAAAACATTTTTTAGCTTTTTTTCTTTGCAAAAATGCGACGTGTTTTTACGGGCAGAGCGTGACATTTTCGACGGCACAGGGTTAATTTTCTGACGGCAACCCTTGCTAATTTGAAATAAATTCAAAGAGATGTCCTCTTTTGTCTTGCACACTTCCGCACATGTCGAGAAGACACCTAATGAGCATAAAGTATGGCCTTAATGAAAAAATATTTTGCATATTTCTCACACATCTTGGATTTGATTCACTACGATCTTTGTGGCCCGATGTAGACCCCATCATGTGAAAGAGTAATTTATTTTATTGAATTTATCAACAACTTTTCTGGACGGCAGCGGACAACTGTTATGTTTATCAAAAACAAAACATATGCATATTTATGGTTCCAACAATTTAGACATCGATCTGAAACTTGGAGATGTCGAAAGATCAAGGTCCTATGCATACATGGAGGCAGAGAATTCATCTCCAATGCAATGAATGCTTTTCTAAGCGACAACGGAATTCACCAGAAGTTTTTTTCAAGCTACATTCCTAAATACAACAGACCGAAAGAAAGAATTAGACTCTTGTTGAGTTGGCACAATCCATGTTAGTTGTTGCTAATCTTCTAAACAAGTTCTAGGCAAGCTATCTTTAGAATCAGTGTAGTACCAAGGCCGTTAACAACCAAATCACTAAGGAGGTTTAATCAAATACAAAGACATCTATATATTATCTAAGAATCTTCAAGTGTGCCTACTATGCCCAAATCCCATCAAAACAAAGAAAGAAACTCAATCGTATTAGTACCAAGTGCATATTTCTTGGATATCCATTAGATTATAAGATTGACAAAATCTATGATCTACAAATTGGTAAGGCATCTACTAGGAGTCTTCCTAGAAGACAAATTTCATAACTTCAAAATGGCAAAGCATGAATTTATTTATGGTTGGAACATTGAACCATTGTTTGCCAATATGGGAGACGCTCCTATCTCAAATCCACCCACTTCATATTATGTACCTTGTCGAATAAGATCATGAAGAACAACCAATTGTTCGAAGATCTAATCAAATGATGCATCCACCAGAAATATTCATTCCTTGACCTCTTTGGATAATAGTTGAAAAAACTCTTATTGTTTAAAATGCTAGAAATCAATCTCACTCTATGTGAAATTTAACAAATTCCGACAAATTGATTTTTTGTAGATTACCTACAAAAGTTCGCTTGTTAGAATCTGTTGAATCTTCATATGGGCCATGAGATTAGTTTCCAACACTCCTCCTTAAGATCATTGCATGTTTTCCAAAAGATTCAACACAGTCTCTCCCATAGTGGAGCCATAAATGCATTGGCTCCTTTACTTCTCCTTAATATAGATCCAAGAGTATAGAACAGACAAAAATATTATTTGTCTTCGTCAATAATAGCAGACTTGTACAAAGGACTAAGAACATTTACACCAATGAAAAATCAGATATTTAGAATGCTTTATAAATAGACCTACTACTCCAAGAATAGATAGCCATGAAAGGCTTATTGTTGTATTTGCTAAAACTTGAAAGACAAGTTAATCTGAGTAGGCAAATGCTAACATAAAGCAAGCAATCATTTCATTTCGTCCAAATCTATCAAACTATATATTTATTTATTTGTTTGTTTGTTTTGCTTATCAGATTGGCTTAAGTACATTGGAATGTAAATGATACTAATGCTATGTAAAATGGATCACTTCAGAAAGTTGAAATGAACATAAGCTATCTACAATTATGAGCAACATATTATTTCTCATGACAGTACTGGAAAAATAGCTTCTTGAGTGACCGAAGAATGAAGTTCCTTTGTTGATGTAGAATTCTCAACTGCTGAACTTGTCATGAAATATGTCACTTGCAAAGAACTCATGATGTTGTAGACTTTATAGGTCTAAAAGGTCTTTTCACATAAGCCTGACTGCAACGTGCAGGGAATAATTTCAGTGCTTATAAAACAACAATGAGAGTGCCCATGTTTGGCAGTATCAAGTAGATTATGAGTTATTTTTAATGATCTGTAGCCTACCTGATGAAAGACATATGAGTTGTGCCCAAGTGTGCAAACTTGGCTTGTTAGATTGTCAAAGTTAAAGGTACAACTTTTCTGCCTTCTCTTTAATGAAAGATAAATGACCTAATATGTTCCCACTATTTTGAAAAAAGTTGAGTCGACCAATTCGCGCTCAATACGAAGACGGTATACATACCACCGGTCAGTATGTGTAGGACATGTGTCATGCCACATCAGCATGTTTGATCACATGTTCCACGACACGTGTGTAAAAAAAATTTCAGCCAACATGACACGTGGCCATGCATTGTTTTTCTTAAAGCGAAAATGACACGTGTCCGACAGAGGGCATGGCCCACATGTGCCCATGCATTGTTTTAATTAAACCCAAAATGACAAACGTGTAGCAGAGGGTATGGCCCACTCTCTCTCTCTCTCTCTCTCTCTCTCTCTCTCTCTCTCTCTCTCTCTCTCTCTCTCTCTCTCTCTCTCTCTCTCTCTCTCTCTCTCCTCCGGCCTCCCTCGCTGCTATTGCTGCCTCTGCTCGCTACTGCTGCTACTCGCTACCTTTCCACCATCGAAAGTGAAGAAGGTCAATTCGCCAAACATGAAGTATCTGGAACTTACCATCACCGTTGGCTATTTTGGAGGGGGGGACGTTGACGTTCGCTTGCTCCCTTTGCTGCAACAATTTCTGACAAAGAAATGTGTAGCTGGGGTGTGTGCTTTGGAGAGGGGAGCCACGCTGCTGCACTTGCATTTTCAAATGACATGTTGAATCATGGCCACCAGTGCCAAAACCGTGAACTTGTAGATTAAGCACCAGTTGGGTTGGGATGTGCAAGCATTAGCAGGAGCTCTGGTCATGTGCAAGACACTCACACAGAAGGGTTTGCATACATTCCATGGTATGGTAGGCTAATGTTTTCGAAAGTCTCATTTCCACATTGCATTGCACACTGTTAAAACTGACGATCTCGAGCTTGGGAAAGAGCTTTATGCGAAGCTGGGGGCTTCTGAAGTGAAGTACAGAGTCTGGTTGACTCCGTGCAATGTGTTTGAAAGGGCGTTCATGTACAACCTATTCTATGGAGAACGCTTTCTGGGTCAATCTTTCGTAGCTTGTCCGTTGTCAATGTTAAGAACTGCAAAGTATTTTCCTTCTGCAGCTTGGGTTACACCTTCAAAAGGGCTTGGTATGGATGTAGAGCGAGCAACATCAGTGTGGCGGGCGATGTTGGTTCCTGGCTTGGTAACGTTGGAAGATGTTCATAGCATCTTCTTTGCAAGACAGCATGCACGTGGATGATACTTTGGAGCAAAAACACGAAGCATTGATCATAGCATCCATAGTGCAAATCCTAATGCAAACATGCCGACTGATATGTCCACACTAGAGACGCCTCTCTCACCACTCGCTATTGAAGAAGCTACATATATCTCTCTCGATCATGACGTCATCAATAGGAAAACTATCTTCGGATAGTGATCTTCTGTTGTTGTATTTATGTACATAGTGTGTGTACGGATGGATGTTCCAACTTTGTTTGCCTTTTAGGTTGACCTACCTGCTGTCACAGGGTAGGCTCAAAAAGTTTTATGTATCCTTTGAATGCCACGAGCAATTTTATAAATACAACGAGCAACCTTGCTTTTCTTGTGTATGCTCCATACTTTTAAGTAATAACTATCTTTTTCCTGCATTTCTTGTTTTGGTTATATCTTTCAGGTAACCAGTAAGTGTGCATGAATTTTCCTTGCAAAATTAGCTTCCCAACGATCTGTTATATGCTTCAATTCAGCATGTTTGTGCGAGCGTATGATTTTTTGAAATATTTAAGCCAATATTGCATTACAAAAAAAATGAAAAATAATAATTGTTTCAAAAACTAAGCATTTAAGATTGAAAAACTCATAGAAAGACCTAACCTGGCAATGTCATGCTTTGCCACACTCGAGAGTCACGGTTAGAAAAATTTGGAAAATCTTGTGCTTGCATTGAAGTTCATTCATGAACTGAACAAAGCATTTATGCTAGAATTGAAACTTGAAAGCAACCACACAGTACAAACTATAGTGCTAAATGTACATGATACAAAAACATGGAAACACGTCCACATTCCACACATGCCTCATGAGAATGATCAATATGTTTTAAGTCATAAACGATAAAGCTCTAATATATACAAGGAGTGGGCCAATGGCCAAATACATGAGTATGATAGATGGACAATGGACTTAAAAAGTCATGTGACACAAAACAAAACCTTGAATCTCTATGACTCGAAGGCATCATGATCATAACAAATCCCCATCGTCATTCTGGTCATTGCTAAGACACACGAACGATACATTACCACAGATACTGCCACATCTCCCCTGTGCATTGGAGCTATAGACCACCATCAAGCAAGCACAGACCTCTGATAAGCCATGGTCCCATACCACCATACCTTACCCTCGACCCTTGCCTACCTACATCTTGAGACCTAGATATCATCCTGACCTGACCACCAGTGGAAGAGCTCTTCATTCTCTTGGAGAGAATGAATGACCAACTTGTGGAGATCCACCTCCATGCACATAGTCCAGGTGGGGTCATCTCCGACCATATGAGTCACGCATAATGACCGACACGCGTCAGTTGTGCACAATGACGCGAGTCCCTAGTCATTCCTTATGGAATAGTCTTCAAGTATCATGTCATTTCGGGATTGGCCCATCCTAAAAAGTTCTTGTAACCACTTAGAAATGTCATCCTCTTCCTTAATGCTAACCTTGTATGGAAAAAGAAATACAGGTTGGCTACCAGGAAGCAACTATATTTGATGGTCGACACTCCTTTGGGGAGGTAGGCCGTCAGGTAGTTTTCCAGGAAAAACATCGCTATATTCTTGCTTAAGTTTCCTGAATATCATGCAATTAACACTTAAGGAGTTATTGATAGACATATTCAAAAGCAACTGATAAATCAATATTTAAACTCTGAACAGCATGGTCATCCACATAGATCTGGAATGCACCATTCCGGAACAGCGTTCTGGTGCAACTTGGATAATAACTTTATTACACAATCAAGTAAAAAATGAGGCAGGTGGGCTACAAAACCATCTTGCTTGTACACACCTAAATGACAAAGAAGCAAGTGATATTCAAGATTGCATACTCCATTTAGAAGAAAAACCTGGCTTGAATTGATTCAAAGGAGCAATATTTTTACTGCCGAACCTTGAAAAAAATACAAAAACAAGTTTTGAACAAAAAAAATAAAAAGAACAGGGTATGACTTCAGGGAGGAATAGCATACAGGCTTTAGTTTGAAAATGCAATGACCAAAGTAGAGAGCATTTGAAGTGTTGAGAAAGATAAAAAGAAAGTGATGTCCACATAAAACTAATCAGACCACAGGGCTTCTGCTGGGTTATATTGCTCTTGTCTGCAAACAAGAAATGTCACAAGAAATTCTTCTAGGTTCTCATTTCATTTTGAAATGGCATACTAACAATGAAACAATGCAATACAGCAGCTAATCTTACAATAAAAGCAGGCATCCAGCTCCAAGATTTGCCAATCCGAACCTTGAAAAATGCGTCTACAGATTTTCTGATGGGCATTTTGCAAACGTTGAGTGGATTTGCCCTTTTCCACACACTGGACAATTGCTTGATAATTTACTTTAAGTCTGCTCCTTTTGACTAATACACAAAACTCAAGTTTGCATTCACTCAAAAAGAATCCTCAGTTGAACTTGATCACTTTCTTTTTGCTGTAGCAGGCTTTAGCCAACTTTATAATTTTTTAAGCTGCTAGCTTTTTTCTTAATAATGTTTCTCTTCAATATTGCATAGCTCAAAACGAGAATGATTTTCTTCTAAGTCCACGTTGCCATTTATTTGAAAATCCTGAAGTTAGAAAGATAAGTTTGAAAAATTCAGAACTTTGTTGGGTGTCAGTTTAATAAAATTGCCATTCAGGGGGTGTTGAAGAGTAATGCCTATTTTACCCCTCTGGCTAAGCACTAATTTAGTTGAAGTTGTACATAACTCATGGGGCATGGGGCATATTATATTAACTACCTGAAACCCCCCTTTTGTAAGTTGAGTAAATTAGTGCAAGTGGCCCACTTGGCCAAGTAGCTCACTCTTATGGTTGACACCTAGACTTTTCATGTATCTGAGGTGCTTGCCTCACAAGGGACTTGGAGGACCCACGCCCTCCTCTCTCTGTCTAGCAATTCATTTTCTCTTCTAACTTTTGGTGTTGTGAGGTGCTTATGCAATTCTCCTTGTATGTGATGTTTTCCATAGCTAAGTTTCTCAAGCTTTCATAGTTGATCTAGTATTGAAGTTAAGATACTCCATAGCTGGGTCTTGCAATTCATCATGGACATTATAAATGTTCCATTTTCCAGATTTAGTGTTTTGAGTTGCTTTTTTGTAAACTTATGTTTTTGACATGCATGTAGTGGGTGTGGCTAGAATTATTCCCCTAAAGATGGAATCGATGAATCTGATTTAGGATTTCCAAAAATGATAAATCTATGCTAGAATTGTGTTACGACAGAAACAATTGCTGTTTAAGGGTTTAGAGTGTAAACTACATTATCACAATGCAATTACAGCTACCTAGGTCCTGAATCTTGAATCATGCATCTCAAATCTTTATTCTCGATGTTAAAATGTGGCTCCAATGCCCAAATCAGAATCTGGTCTCACAGACTTAATTTTTTGGCTCTCAACTAGATGTCAGGTTGTCCTTTTGCGTAGGAAAAAACCCAGTCAACAGGGTGGGATTGGCACAAATTGATTTATGCTTGATCTATAAATTTCCAAGTGTATTGCAATGCAAGATATGAGGAAATTGTCTGAAAAAGCACGAATCGCTTGGGGCCAATCCAACCCTGTTGATGCAGTTGTTACACTTAAAGCTCCAATTTGTGCTGAACCAAATTTTTGCCCGCTTGGGCTTTCTTTTTCCACAGGCCTATTCAGAAATTTTCATGATTTGAATTGGTCTCGAGATATGAAAGCTATTGAGTTGCAATTTGATGAAACATTGGTTGCAAGAGTCCTAATTAACATGCATGTTGGCTACTTTCAGATCAATATGTGGTCTTTGATCTAAAATTTTAAGACTTGGGGTTAGTAACTTTGACTCTCTAGGGACCTGAATTGGGCCCAGACATCTTATACTTTCAAGAAATTTAAGGATCATTAGTCTACCATCTTCCCAAGCATCTCCCGATTTACTCATTTATTGTCTCACCCTCAAAGCCACTCAGCAATGTTGACTAATCTACTCTGTGTGTATGGTTAATCACCAGTGGAGTAAGATTTGTGGACAAGGTCAGAGGCCTAAATTCACATCTAATTATTCGATCAGCCTTAATCTCCTAGGACTCACTGTCTGTCATACACTAGTATCTTACTCTATTCGTTCCAAATGAAATTATTTCTAGCTCTTACCCTGATCTCCTAGGACTCACTGTCATACGCTAGGATCTTACTCTATTCGTCCCAAATGAAATCATTTCTAGCTCTTAAAGTTTGGGATGATATTCTGATATTCATTTTATTGATATCCCATAGTTGAGCTCATTTAGTATCTTAGTTCAATATTCAAAGCAACTCACATGAAGAACAGATTATAGCGAGGAAAGTTATTAGAGGGTGGAACTGTGTGTTTGTGTATCTGTCTATCTCTGCATCTACACACACATATGAGAGATATGCACCTTCAAATGAGTGACGCATATATAGGTAACAAAACACAACTTTTTTTACTGTTGATGAGGGACACATCTAGATATATAGGGATAAGTGTAGAGCTCAAAGAACATGTAAAAATAGCTGAGTTACCTGTATATTTTAGATGGGCCACAAGTATCCACAGGTGGGATATTGACCTTCACACATAGATATATAGGGATAAGTATAGAGCGTCATAGAACATGTACAGATAGATGAGTTACTTGTATATTTAAATGGGCCACAAGTATCCACAGGTGGGATATTGACCTTCTCTACCTTAGTTGCCCGTTCCGTAACCTGACCAAAACAATAATTTAAAAAAACGTACTTTTTTAACAAAGAAAACCAGCGATACTGATCCGATTAGTTGATAACCATCCAGAAATGCGATACTGAGTGGAGATCCGATTGGTTGATAACCATCCAGAAATGCACGATGACTGCACACGATGCCATCACCTAACATGGTTTTCAGGAAGACAACCATCGAGGGATAGATATGCGCGATTGAGACAACCATCCAGACATGCGTGATTGAGACAACCATCCAGTTCCGTGCTTTCTTTGTTGTAGAATCATCAATTTATTGACACTTATTGCTACTTTCAGATGTGCAACAAGCAGCCAGTGGCAATTCTTCTTGCACTTATTGTGATTGAGACAACCATCCAGTTCCGTGCTTTCTATGTTGTAGAATCATCAATTTATTGACACTTACTGCTACTTTCAGATGTTCTTTCAGATGTGCAACAAGCAGCCAGCGGCAATTCTTCTCCTTGCTGCCTCTTTCTTTATATTTAAAAAAAAGGTGTTCCGACCCAATACGTTTCGGAACATACTGTACGTTCCGACCCAAAAGGGTCGGAACGGGTTTCTAAGATCCATACGATTATCCTTCACAAGAGGGAAGGATCTCAAAATCTTTCATCATGCTAATGAGCTTAATGATCCTGAAATGTCTACATACGTCTATTTGTAGAGATATCAATCATTCAGCCTTAACTAGTCTTATGGTCTTATTATCTTATAAAATCATTTATCTCTTCAAAGAACTAGTTATCTCTTCTGCAGCACTTCAGGGTTTTTCTTGGGTTTTGAAGTTCTGAAATCCTAGTTTGATAAGGTTTTCTCAGCACTCGTATTTGCCACTTCAGGGTTTTTCTTGGGTTTTTAAGCTCTGAAATCCTAGTTTCTCAGCACTCGTATTTGCTTGGTTCCTATAAAGATGGTGTTGCAGCCAACTACACAAAGACGTTGATTTTGTTAAAGGTTTGCTCATTAGACAAATGCAAAACACCAATCAATACTTAGTTGGTCCGACAGGCACTTGCTGGCTCGATCTCCCCACTGTGCACTTTCTCCCGTATGAAGTGCTGGTCCACCTCTATGTGCTTCGTCCGTGCATGATAGACTGGATTTTTCGCAAGCTGAATGCAGCTTTGGTTATCACAATGCAACAATGTAGGTCTTACTTGAGCAATCTGCATATCCTCAAGTAGATGATATAATCAAATGGCTTCACATGCGGACTTCCTAGTCGCCCTGTACTCAGCTTCGGTAGATGATAGGGCAATAGTAGGCTGCTTCTTGCTGCACCATGATATAGCCCCTGAACCTAGGCTAAAGCAATAGCATGTCGTCGATCTCCGATCATCTCTATCACCTGCCCAATCGGAATCTGAATAACCTTCATCATCGGTGTATCCAATCCCATAAGTCATTGTCCCTCTAACATATCGTAGGATCCGCTGCTGCCTTCCAATGTGCTTCGGTAGGTTTACTCATAAATTGACTCGCAATCTGTAATAGATCCTAACACCACAGTAGGGCAAACACTAACTGATCCACCCAACCTTGCCTACTCCCTGATATAGAGTAAGCCCCTCCTAGCCCAGTGTGAGGACTGGTAGCATGCAACTGCCAAGTGTCGGCCATGTGGCACTGACGTGGCCGACTGCACGTCGGGACCCAACTGGGGGCCCTATCCTGCTGACAGGGTCCCTAGGCTGTGTTAGGCCCGCCATAGCTATGGACCGTGCTGGGGCACACTACTCACACTGTCTTGCCCTGTTGGTCATGTACGCTGGACACGACCCTGACTGTGGTATCTGACCTATCTGTGTTCTCTAGGGTTTGGCACTGGTTACGAGCTCGTAACACTCCCTCCCCCTTAAGAATCGTCTTGGTCCTCTAAGACAAAGTCTGGAAAAATCTTGCGAAGGACGCTGCCTCTTTCCCAAGTGGCATTCTCAACAGGCTGATCATTCCACTTAACCAGATATTCTCGGTATAGAGTATGACGAGTCTGCGTCTCTCTACTATCAAGAATTTCCTCTGGTTCATGTGGAGGTTGTTGAGGATCCAATGGGAGAACTAGAACACTGTCCCCTACCAGATTATCTGATCTGGTTAAGGCTTTTCGTAACTGACTTACATGAAAAACTGGAAAAACCTTACTGCTGTGTGGGAGTTCTAGTTCATAGGTGACCTCGCCTAGTCTCCTACTGATGGTAAAGGGACCACAATACCTTGGAGACAACTTAGCACACACTCCTGATTTGAGGGTTTTAGAGTCAACTGGGACTCTCAAGTAGTCTTTCTCACCAGTGGAGAACTGCACATCCCGTCTGTGTGGATCTGCATAATGCCTGGCTCGATCCTGGGATTGTCTAATGCTACGCTTAGCATGTTCTATCATCTGGTTTAGGTCTTCTAAAAAGTTTCTGGCTGCTTCAACTTTTTCTTGTTTAAACCCTACAGCTGTGGGTGAGCGTGGCTGAAAACCGTACATCAGCATAAATGGGCTGTATCCCGTAGCTGAATGTTTGGTACTGTTGTAAGCAAACTCTAATATCGAGAGATACTCCTCCCAATTAGTCTGCCTCTTGCTGACGTATGCACGAAGCATATCCTCCAGCACTTGATTTACCCTTTCTGTTTGACCGTCTGTCTGTGGATGGTCGGTGGTACTCATATTAAGTTTAGTATGGAGATGATGGAATACTGCCTTCCAAAAATTTCCAGTAAACTTACTGTCCCGGTCGCTGACTATGCCGGAAGGTAGACCGTACAATTTAAATAGCCCGTCTACAAACAACCTCGCTAACTCTGGAGCTCTAACGGTTGTTTTGGTCGGAATAAAATGAGCCATTTTGGTCAGACGGTCAACTGTGACCCATATAGCGTCATTACCCTTTTGGGTTTTAGGCAGGCCTACTATAAAATCCATGGAGATACTCTCCCATTTACCAGCTGGTATTTCTAAGGGATGCAACAACCCTCCTGCCTTTAAACGCTCTGCTTTATTTACTTGACATTTCTGGCAACTGGTTACATACTGGTGGACGTCCTTTTTCATACTGGGCCAGAAAAATTGCCTACGAAGAAGCTCATAGGTCTTCTGTATGCCTGGGTGTCCCGCGCTAGGATTGTCATGACATTCATATAGGACCTGCTGCCTATAATCCTCTGAATTGGGGACACATACTCTATCTCTATAGAGCAAGTACTCATCCTGAATGGAATACTGTTTCCATTTGAATCCTTGAGTCAACTGACCCTCAACCACTGGGGTTTGCTTGGGTAATACAGGCTCAGAATCCTCAACGTCATCTGACGACGTATACTCGGACTCATCATCATCCTCAACGGAAGCTGCCGTATTCTTGGATGAACTGGCACCAGCCCCGGGAACTGGTTCTGGAGTCTGTAACTGTCTGTTCTGGACTGAGTTCCAGATAATAGAGAAGAATGCATCATGCTGGCATTTCCCTCTCAAGGACTCGAGTAACTCATTACGAATCTGAGTAAAACTCAGCTCGTTTATCATAGGCATTCTGCTAAGGGCATCTGCTACTGTATTGAATTTTCCACGCCTATATCTGATAGACATGTCAAACTCTTGCATCAACTCTGCCCAACGAGCTTTCCGACCTCTAAGCTCAGGTTGATTGCAAAGGTATCTGAGACTCTCATGGTCTGTCAGGACCTCAAAGTTGGCACCATACAAATAATGCCTCCAAGTCTTAAGGGCATGGACTATAGAAAAGAGTTCCTTTTCATAGGCACTATACCTAGTCTGTGCTGGCTCGAGTTTTTTACTCTCGAACGCAACTGGTCGTCCACCCTGAGTTAGCACAGCACCTACTGCAAAGTCGCTAGCATCTGTTTCGACCACAAATGGCTGATTGGGGTCGACGACCTTTAAAACTGGTGCTGTAGCTAAGGCTGTTTTGAGAGCATCAAAGCTCTCCTGTTGTGCGGACTCCCAAATGAACTCCTTTCCCTTCCCCTTAAGGAGATTTGTCATAGGGACTGCTATCTGAGCATATTCCTTGACAAATCGTCTGTAATATCCCGCCAGACCAAGAAAGATTTGAAGTTCCAAAATATTCTGAGGTCTCAGCCAACTGAGTATGGCTTTAACCTTATTTGGGTCCATCTTAATCCCATCTGAAGAGATAATGTGACCCAAATATGCTACTTCTTCAACGAAGAATTCACACTTGGATTGTTTAGCATAAAGCTTATGCTTTCTGAGCAGTCGAAACACCTTTCTGAGGTGTTTTAGATGCTCCTTCCTGGTTTTGCTGTAAACGGGATGTCATCTAAAAATACGACTACAAATTTACCCAAGTATGGTCTGAGGACACTGTTCATCAAGGTCATAAAGGTAGCTGGAGCATTTGTGAGCCCAAATGGCATCACCTTAAACTCATAATGACCGTGACGAGTCCTAAAAGCTGTTTTCGAGACATCTTCCGATTTTATACGGACTTGATGATATCCCGATCTGAGGTCTATTTTACTGAAAAACTTAGCCCCGTCGAGTTGATCAAACAACTCGTCTGCCCGAGGCATAGGGTATTTATTCTTAATTGTGACTTTATTGAGGGCTCTGTAATCTACGCAAAGACGCATAGACCCCTCCTTCTTTTTCACCAATAGGACTGGTGAGGCCCATGGTGAACTACTGGTCTGAATTTGGCCTTTCCCAAGATAGTCTGTTAACTGCCTAGTTATTTCTTCATCCTCTGTTCGGCTGACCCGATACGGAGGTTTAGAAACAGGTGCTTGTACCTGGTACTAGGTTTATTACATGATCTACCTCTCTGCTAGGTGGTAAACCATGTGGCAAATCTTCAGGAAAAACATCTTTAAATTTAGACAATAAAGTTTCTAATTTACTGATTTTCTGCTGAATAGAACTGGAAATAGAAACTTCAGGAATAAACTGAAAGTCACATAAGAATACCTGATGGTCTTCGTCTCCGATTAGCTCACAGAGCTCTGAACTGCAGACCATAGGGCTGTTGGGAACATCATGCTCCCCATGCAACTGGATCTCTCGGCCTTTATACTGAAAGCTGAGGGTGTTCTCCTGATAGTTTCTGTGGAGGGAAGGTCCTAAACTGTAGAGCCAATCTCTCCCGAGAACAATGTCTGTTCGATCCAGGTGCATTATCTGAAAGTTTATTTGATCTTGGTACCCCTGAATACCAAGATTTAACTTACTTACCATAGTTTCCCATATTTTTCTGTCTTCACCCTTAGCTAATGAAACTATGTACCTATGCTGACTAGGTACTTCTGGTAGTTTAAGCTTTTTAACCAGGGTGTGGTTGATGAAATTATGGGTTGCCCCATCATCAACCATGACTCTTACTGACTGGTTACCAACTTTCCCATGCATACGTACTAGGTCATGCGGCCCAAAGCTGAAGGGTCTCGCTAGCATTGCAGAGGTCAGCTGGCAACAGTGTTCATGATCTTCATGATACACTTTGATCTCGGAAGCTGCCGAGTCACTGGGGAAACATACAGTCTGAACAAGATGAACTTGTTTTTTATCTTTTTTAGTGAAAGGCCCCTTGGGACACTGTCTGACTGTGTGTCCCTTGCCCATACACACAAAGCACAAACGTTCTTGTTTGGCTTTCTCAAAATCATCTGGTTTTAAGGGCTGTATGTGTGAAGGGCGTTTCTGAGGAGCTTCACCTTTAAATTTATCTTCTTTCTTTCTTTTTAAAAATTTCTTTTTAAATTGAAAGTCTTTCTGAGGAAGCTGCTCAGAAAGTGGTTGCTGTCTCGCTCTCTTCCTACCCACTGAATCATCATAGATTTGAGCATATCTGAGAGCTTGCTCAAGGGTAGTAGGCGAGTTTCTCTGGACCTCTACTTTATATTCATCTTTGAGGCCACGGACAAATCCCCTGATTTTTTGATAGTCATCCATATTTTTAATCTTTAAAATTGCCTCTCGATACTGCGAGATATATTGGATGAGGGACTTGTCCATTACTGTTCTTTCCCAGGCTTCCCAGGCTCTATCAAGTTCATTCTCTGGTAGAAATTCTCTTAGGAAAGCTTCTTCAAAAGCTTTCCATGACCGGGGAGTCTGCCCAGTCTCCTGGAGATTTAACCACCACTTATAGGCCATAGGCCCTAAAGAAAGACTGGCCTCAATTGCTTGCAAATGGTCAGGGGTCTGTTTAAGAGCATGAATGTTCTTCCATTTGCTGAGGAAGGTTTGTAGAATATCTGCATTTCTATCCTTCTCTTCCCCATTAAAAGTAGGAGGCTTTAAATCTTTAAAAACACTGGGGTGAGACCGTAAAGTCTCACCCGAAACTGATGGAAGTGGAGAAGGGGATAACTGAGAAGTGGAGGGAAGGCTTCCTTTCGCGGAGCTCAAAATCAAGTTTTTGAGTTCAGCGAACGAGTCGTCTACACTGGACTTGAAATTGGCTAATGCCAGCTTCAGTTCATCCACTTCTGTTACCAATTGGAGGAACTGCTCCTTGGTAACCAGTTCGTCGAGTTCTTCGGCGAACTGTTCCTGTTCTTCTACTTCCATGGGTTCCTTCCCTTTTCTGTAAGCCAAGGCTTCTGTTTCAAGTTCGTCGAAGCCTCTCTCCTGGGGTTGATCAGGTCCCTGAGGAGTGGTCATCTTCGAAACTGAAAGAGAGCTACCTTAACTTCTGAAGGAAAAAAGTCTAAAAGACTAATTTACAACTGTACAAGGGAAAGGAAAGATGACTTAGCTGTTTCTGAGGACTGTACTTCCAAAGAAAGAATCAAGAAAAGCCCTTTCAGCTCTTCCTCCATTGCTTTCAGATCTGCTGTCCGGAAAAATCAGAGATCAAGGTACCAAGAAAAAGAAACAAACTTCTGATCGTCTTGGCCCCTTCCCTCGCTGTCTGAGGTGTATACTTTTTGCTCCAAAATTCCCGTTTTAGGACCCAAAACAGTTGCAAACTTGTGGTTCCTGCCAAAGACCTTCAGCGCTGGACCTGCACCCACGATTCTGTCTCAGATCCGCTCCAAATTCCAGAAAATTTCACTCCAAATTCGAAGTTTCCACCCAATTTGGCAGCGCTGGACCTGCTCCACGTTTTCTATATAAAATGTGCTCAAAAATCCACAACTGATACATAAAAATCAAGGGTAAATCCCTGATTTTTCAGCGCTGAGCTTCTACAAGGGATTGTGCCTCAAACAACTGTAAATTCCCAGCAAATTTCAAGGATTTGAAAGCTGTTCCTACAGCGATTTTCCTCCTCAATTCTTTCCTGAGAATCTGAGAAATCTTTCCTATCTTCTGATAGCTTTCTCTACTGCTGTCCTGAACTCCCTAGGATGGAGATGGCTCTGATACCAGTGTAATAGATCCTAACACCACAGTAGGGCAAACACTAACTGATCCACCCAACCTTGCCTACTCCCTGATATAGAGTAAGCCCCTCCTAGCCCAGTGTGAGGACTGGTAGCATGCAACTGCCAAGTGTCGGCCATGTGGCACTGACGTGGCCGACTGCACGTCGGGACCCAACTGGGGGCCCTATCCTGCTGACAGGGTCCCTAGGCTGTGTTAGGCCCGCCATAGCTATGGACCGTGCTGGGGCACACTACTCACACTGTCTTGCCCTGTTGGTCATGTACGCTGGACACGACCCTGACTGTGGTATCTGACCTATCTGTGTTCTCTAGGGTTTGGCACTGGTTACGAGCTCGTAACACAATCCCAACCGCATAAGCAATATCTGGCCTGGTGGTAGTAAGGTAAATCAGGCTGCCCACTAATTGGCGATAGAGAGTCTCATCTGCAAATGCTGGACCATCATCTCTTGATGGCTTGTTGCTTGCATCCATGGGTGTGCTAATTGGTTTGCTTTCTTGCATGTTAAACCTCATCAATAATTTCTGTGCATACTATGCCTAAGAGATAAAAAGACAACGCTTCCCTTTTCAAACTTCAACTCCTAGGCAATAGTGTAGCAAACCCAAATCTTTCATCTCAAACTCGCTAGAAAGATTTTTCTTAACACAAGCAATAAGCTTCTTATTGCTTCCTGTGATGAGTAGATCATCCACAAGCAACAACAAAGTCTTCTCCTTCCCTGAAGACACAAAGATTGCAATGAGACTTACTCTTCTCAAACCCTTGCCTTGCAAAGTACTCGTCAATTCGGCTATACCAAGCCCTTGGTGCCTGTTTGAGCCCATACAAGGCTATTCAAAGCCTGCAAACCAGATTCTCCTTGCCTATTATCTCAAACCCCTGCGGTTGTTCCATGTATACCTCCTCCTGTAGGTGCCCATTAAGAAAGGCACTCTTGACATCCATTTGATGGACATCCCAATCAAAAAATGAGGCTAAGGCCAAAACGGTCCTGATAGATGTCATCTTAGCAACGGGTGTGAATGTCTCATCATAGTCTAGCCCCTCCTGCTGGGCGTAGCCTTTCGCCACCAACCTTGCCTTGTACTTGTCCACTGTTCCATTGGCATGAAACTTGGTATTATAGACCCACTTGCAACCTATTGGTTGCTTCCCTTCTGGCAATGTAGTGAGCTCCCATGTGTCATTCTCGACAATGGAGTCGTACTCTTCCTGCATGGCATGTTGCCATACCTTTTCCTTCACGGCTTCATGAAAGAATTGTGGCTCATCTGCATCCAGAATAGTGGACATAAGAGCAAAGTTAGTCTCTTGTCTCTCATGAGACCTAAGAGATCTTCTGGCACCCTGTTCACTGCTCTCTCCTTCTTCCATCATTTGACCCTCTTTGATTGTTTCCCAATACCACCTAGGTAGCTTCTTCCTAGCAATAGGCGATGTGGATGGTGACCACGTATCCCACGGTACTGTCTTAGTCTTCCGTTTGTCCCCAATTTCAGCTTCCGGTACTTGGCCAAATTGAGGTCTCTAACTAGCATGTTCAGGCACCTGTTGTTGCACTTGCCCTTGAGGCTCACAGGGCTCTAGACTAGGATCCTCATCCGTGGAATCAATCAAGGGTAGGAGCTCAGAAGTTTCATCTTTCTCCTGCTCCTGTATCTTGGGTGAATGCTCTTCATCAAAGATGACGTCTTGACTTAGGATCTTCTTCCTATTTTCGAGATCATATAGCACATAGGCTTTCTCGCCTTCACTATACCCAAGGAAGATACACTTCACGGATTTTGCATCAAGTTTCTTCCGAAGTCCTTTGGTATATGTGCATATGCCGTACACCCAAATACTCGTAAGTTGCCCCCTTTGGGCTTGTTGCCACTATACGCTTCTTCAGGCGTGATTCCTTCAACCGCTTTGGTTGGGCTTCTATTCATTAGAAAAACAGCAATTGCTACCGCTTCTGTCCAAAAGGGATTTGGCAACCCCTTTGCCTTGAACATGCTCCTCGCACACTCAACTATAGACCTGTTTTTCCGCTCAGCCACGCCGTTCTGCTGCGGTGTATGTGGAGCGGCAAACTATCTCTTTATCCCACATGCATTGCAAAGATCTTTGAACTCATCAGAAACATACTCACCACCCTTATCTTTAGCCTCTTCCCTGTGTGGTTTTCCACCAAAGCTTTCCACTGTTTGAAGTATTTGAACGCTTCAGATTTCAGCTTCAGAAAATAGACCCATACCTTCCGTGAGAAATCATCTACGAAGGTCATGAGATAGTACGCCCCCCCTGCTGATCTAGTCTGCATGGGACTGCACAAATGAATGCACAAGCTCAAGAATGCCCTTGGCCCTGGTAGCTTTTCCCTTTGGAAACCTTTGCCTCTGTTGCTTTCCTAGTGCTCAAGCCTCACATGTATCTGAAGAAGACTTAATGCTAGAAAGATCTACTACCATATTGTGCTTGTTCAAAACTTGTAAACTTTGATAGCTCAAATGACCATACCTCTTGTGCCAAAGCTTGTCCTGATTAGAATCCCTTGCTGACAAGGCCTCTTGGCTAGGAATGGTTGTGTAAAGCTTGTAAAGACCCCCTTCTTGCATTCCCTTGGCTACCACCTTGAAGCTTTGATCTTTGTCTTTTACCAAACAGGTAGATTCATCAAACTCCATCAACATGTTCTGTTTGGTAATGGCACCAACAAATAGCAAGTTCTTAGCCAACCCTGGTCCATGCAACACACTCTTGATTACCTTCACCTCTCCTGATGACAGCGGCACTGGCACTGTGCCTTTGCCCCTGACCTCATGCGTAGAGTTATCTCCAAGGCATACTTGCTGACCATTTCCTGTCTCCTCATAGGTGTTGAACCAATGTCTATGAGGTGTCATGTGCTTTGAGGCTCCAGAATCAATGTACCATCCACCAAACGTGGACCCAGCTATGGAGTATCTTAACTTCAATACTAGATCAACTATGAAAGCTTGAGAACCTTAGCTATGGAGAACATCACATACAAGGAGAATTGCATAAGCACCTCACAACACCAAAAGTTAGAAGAGAAAATGAATTGCTAGAGAGAGAGAGAGAGAGAGGAGGGAAAGGGTCCTCCAAGTCCCTTGTGAGGCAAGCACCTCAATACATGCATAGAAAGTCTAGGTGTCAACCATAGGAGTGAGCTACTTGGGACTTTGCACTAATTTACTCAAGTTGCAAAAGGGGGGTTTATGTATTTGATTAATTGATTAATAACATGCCCCATGAGTTATGTACAACTTACAACTAAATTAGTGCTTAGCCAAAGGGGTACTCTTCAACAGTCCATACATAGAGAGATAAGGGATCCACTAACAAATAATTCCATGTAATGGCTAAAAGCAAAAATAAGAACAGGCCCAAGTCAAGGTCCAAATTCCATTGTCAGTCGAGCATGCGAATTCATTCAAGGATTCCCTCCTCTCCTCTGGAGGTCAAGCACCAAGGAGGGAGAGAGGGAGATCATACCTACCTTCTAGTGTGGAGGAGAGAAGATGGAGAACTGCCCTCTAACATGCCAGAAGAGGGGGAAAAGAGAGGGACTCATAAAGACCTAGAGTGGAGCAATCTTAAAAGCTAGAAAAGCAGGAACTATCTACAAGGGAAATGCTAGTTGCAACCGACTTGGCTATGCGCATTCCATGCAGCAATAGGAAGTTGTGGAGAGAACAGTAGGAGGCCAAATGGGATGTGTGAACACTCTATGTGAAGATAGTGATCTATAGAAGGTGATTGTAGCACAGAGACGAGGGAGAAAAGTGAATGTGTGGAGATTAGCAAGCAAAGCACCTTTTTGAGGCTTTTGATTGTCATTTTTTTCTTTGCTTTTTTGGGAGGCTGTAGTGCATCATTTTGAGTGAATCATGTTGCTAGGATTGGTTAATGGTTGCTAGGGAGAGAGTGATTGCGTATTGCTAACTTCTAAGCTTCCCTTGGTATAGGTGATCACCATGAGTTTCATGTGGTTGATGTGCATGAGGCCTTGGCATTACGGACTAGTGATTGATGGCTTTTCATATATGTTAGCTTTCTTATTCACATATCCTCTTTGCGTTGAGGTTTTGACCTTTTTCATAGGGTTTAGGGCTTCTATAGCCATGCATATCGAGCAACAGTGGATCAATTAATTTTTGCAGATTCTATTGCACGCAAATGATGTTGTCCATATTGCGATAGTACCTTTTACAGCACAACAACAAGGACCAAGTTTCATTTGCTTGGCTTGACCAGGCCAAATGGGCGGTCCTTGGGCATCATCTCATGTATGACAGTTCCTCCACCTGAGCGAGAGTGCCTAATGAGCACATATTGGGCCAACTCATAGGCCCATGCTACAAATTCTTGGGTAGCCAGGTTCTATTGGCACAATATCGGGGGTTGGCAACAGTCGCTCACCTTTAGGGCTATTGGGAGTGTTTTCCAACTTTGATTTCACAGGTCATCCTCTAGCTACAATTTCAACTATATTCTTCCACCTACCTGCACAATTTTAGGGCTATTGCGATTTTTCCTCATATCATTCTCTACAATGTTGTGTCGAATCGCGATTCGTTGAAAGAACCGCAATTCAAAAGTCCTTTTTGAAAAGGTCCCGTTCGAACCGTTTTTTGGATGTTCAAACCGTTTTCAAAAAAAAAACTCGTTACCTCCTGCTCGTCGAACCTCTTGACTCCTCGCGACAAGGTCAGTCCCGAAGGTTCCCAGATTTCCGCACCCGAGAGAGAGAGAGAGATCCGAGACAGATCCGCGCCCGTGTGTGACTGTTGACAAATGTGTCTGTGTGTGTGTGTGTTAAATGTTTGACAATGTGTGTGTGTGTGTGTGTGTGTGTTTTTGTGTTTTTGTGTGTGTTTGTGTGTGTGTTTGATAATGTGTGTGTGTGTGTGTGTGTGAATAGATTCTTAAGTTAGAAGCGTGTGTTTGAGTCTTTGCAAGAGAGGGATGTTGAAGAGTAATGCCTATTTTACCCCTTTTGGCTAAGCATTAGTTAAGTTGTACATAACTCATGGGGCATGTTTTAATTAAATGCATGAGACCCCCTTTTGTAAGTTATGTAAATTAGTGCAAGTGGCCCACTTGGCCAAGTAGCTCACTCTTATGGTTGACACCTAGACTTTCCATGCATGTAAAGGAGGTGCTTGCCTCACAAGGGATTTGGAGGACCCACGCCCTCCTCTCTCTCTCTAGCAATTCATTTCTTCTTGAGACTTTTGAGTTTGTGAGGTGCTCATGCAATTCTCCTTGTGTGTGATATTTTCCATAGCCAAGTTTTCTCAAGCTTTCATAGTTGATCTAGCATTTGAGTTAAGATACTCCATAGCTAGGTCTTGTAAATCTTCATGGTATCAGAGCAGGTTGTCTAGCCTGAGTCTGCGAGTGAGAGAAACTTCAGTGCTAAGATTCTTGAGAAGATTCTCATCTTCTACAAGCACCTCAATCTTGAAAGAGGGAGCATTTGATCTACAGGTGTCAGATCAGGTGGAGTCTTGCACTGTTGGAGAGCTATTGGCAAGGGGAGTGGGATGATCCAAAAACTTTCTAAATCTGGCTAAGTATTGGGGAGTCTTTCTGGAGGAGCTTACACAAAAGTAGGGCACGCACACTTTCTCTAGGGGCTTCTGGTTTCTGTTCCAGTGGAGCCTAGTGCTTGTGCTAGTGAGGCCACACCAAGTGGCAAAGACAAAAGCAGGAGCTGAAGGGTTGCCTTGAAGTGGCTACATACCCTAGTTTGGGGTTAAACCCTTGTTGCTTGAAGCTGTTCTTTTCTGATCTTTTTCAAGTTGAGCTTCTGTTTTAAGCACAGATTTTAGCATGGCAAGTCTTGGGGAGAGTTTGCTGGGTGAATCTAGCAAACTAGATGGCACAAACTACAGAGTGTGGAAGTTCAAGATAGCCAATATCTTGATGGATAAGAATTGCTAGGAGGTCATGACAGGTACAGAACCTGTACCAACATCTGATCCTGAATTGAAGGACTACATGAACAGGAGACAGAAAGCTCATATGATAATCAATCTTTCTATCAAGGACAATATTATTCCTCACATTTGCAATGCAAGGGATGCAGCTGATGCTTGGACAATTCTGAAGTCTATGTTTGAAACAGTGGATTCGACCAAGCTGGTGTATTTGCAAAACAGGTTACATACTCTCAAGATGGAAGCAGGTGCAACAATTGGTGATCATATTACAAAGGTCAAGCACCTAATGGATCAGCTTGCTTCAGTTGGAGAGAAAGTAAGTGACAGGAGTATTGTTCCCATAGTCTTGAACAGCTTGTCATTCAACTATCACGACTATGTGATGTCCCTTTCTGCTAGGGAGAAACTCCCAACCTTTGGGGAGTTATGTGGTCTTCTTTTACAGGAGGAGATGAGAAGGAAGAATCTTTCTGAAAGGGAAGATAATCCAGAGCTTGCATTTGCTTCTAAGAAGAAGCAAAACTTTCAGAAGAAAGGCAAAGGCAAAAAGAAGAACTCAAAGCAAAGCTTGGAGCAGCAGGTGTCCAAGTTACAGGTTGGAGAGGAGTCAAGCACCAATTCCTCATCTACACCCAAGAGGAAGGGCAACTACAACTATTGTGGTAAGTATGGGCATTTTGCCTTTGAATGCAGGAAGAAGCAAAGTGATCAGAAGAAGGGAGAGAACCAGCAGGGTCACTTTGTTGACAAAGTTGCAGAGGAGGAGCAATCTGGTGTGCTTGAGCTATTCACCGCAGCCCTATCATCTGAATCCACATTTGGTGGATGGTACATTGATTCTGGAGCCTCAAAGCACATGACACCTCATAGAGATTGGTTCAGCACCTATGAGGAGACAGAAGATGGTCAACATGTTTGCCTTGGAGATAATTCTACACGTATGGTGAGGGGCAAAGGCACAGTTGCAATACAGCTATCATCAGGTGAGGTGAAGGAAATTAAAAGTGTGTTGCATGTACCAGGGTTGGCTAAGAACTTGCTATCTGTTGGTGCCATTACCAAACAGAACATGGTGGTAGAGTTTAATCATTCTCAATGTTTGGTAAAAGACAAAGATCAGAACTTCAAGGTGGTAGCCAAGGGAATGCAAGAAGGTCTTTACAAGATTTTCACAACCATTCCTAGCCAAGAGGCCTTGTCTGCAAGGGATACTAATCGGGACAAGCTTTGGCATGAGAGATATGGTCATTTGAGTTATAAAAGTTTGCAAGTTTTGACAGGCACAAAATGGCAGTAGATCTTCCTAGCATTAAGTCTTCTTCAGATACATGTGAGGCTTGTGCATTAGGGAAGCAACAGAGGAAAAAGTTTCCAAAGGAGAAAGCTACCAAGGCCAAGGGCATTCTTGAACTTGTGCATTCAGATTTATGCGGTCCCATGCAGGTCAAATCAGCAAGGGGGGCATACTATCTCATGATATTCGTAGATGATTTCTCTCGGAAGGTATGGGTCTATTTTCTGAAACTGAAATCTGAAGTGTTCAAATACTTCAAACAGTGGAAAGCTATGGTGGAAAACCACACAGGAAAGAGGTTAAAGACTCTCAGGTCAGATAAGGGTGGTGAGTATATTTCTGATGAGTTCAAAGATCTTTGCAAAGCATGTGGGATAAAGAGACAGTTTATTGCTCCACATACACCGCAGCAAAACGGCGTGGCTAAGCGGAAAAACAAGTCTATAGTTGAGTGTGCGAGGAGCATGCTCAAGGCAAAGGGGTTGCCAAATTCCTTTTGGGCAGAAGCGGTAGCAACTGCTGTTTTTCTATTGAATAGAAGTCCAACCAAAGCAGTTGAAGGAATCACGCCAGAAGAGGCATATAGTGGCAGCCTTCGAGTATTTGGGTGTACAGCATATGCACATATACCAAAGGACTTGCGGAAGAAACTTGATGCAAAATCCATAAAGTGTGTCTTTCTTGGGTATAGTGAAGGTGAGAAAGCTTATGTGCTATATGATCTCGAAAACAGGAGGAAGATCCTAAGTCGAGATGTCATCTTTGATGAAGAGCATGCACCCAAGATACAGGAGCAGGAGAAGGAAGGGACTACTGAGTTCATACCCTTGATTGATTCCACGGATGAGGATCCTAGTCAAGAGTCCTGTAAGCCTCAAGTGCAGGAGCAACAACAGGAAAGCAAGAGGGGCTAGACTATGATGAGACATTCGCACCTGTTGCTAAGATGACATCTATCAGGACCGTTTTGGCTATAGCCTCATATTTTGATTGGGATGTCCATCAAATGGATGTCAAGAGTGCCTCTCTTAATGGGCACCTATAGGAGGAGGTTTACATGGAACAACCGCAGGGACTTGAAATAACAGGCAAGGAGAATCTGGTTTGCAGGCTTAAGAAAGCCTTTATGGGCTCAAACAGGCGCCAAGGGCTTGGTATAGCTGAATTGATGAGTACTTTGCAAGGCAAGGGTTTGAGAAGAGTAAGTCGGATTGCAATCTTTACGTCTTCAGGGAAGGAGAAGACTTTGTGGTTGTTGTGCTCTATGTGGATGATCTACTCATCACGGGAAGCAATAAGAAGCTTATTGCTTGTGTTAAGAAGAATCTTTCTAATGAGTTTGAAATGAAAGATTTGGGTTTGCTACACTATTGCCTAGGAGTTGAAGTTTGGAAAGGGAAGCGTTGTCTTTTTATCTCACAGGCAAAATATGCACATAAATTATTGAAGAGGTTTAACATGCAAGAAAGCAAACCAATCAGCACACCCATGGATGCAAGCAACAAGCCATCAAAAGATGATGGTCCAGCATTTGCAGATGAGACGCTCTATCGTCAGTTAGTGGGCAGCCTGATTTACCTTACTACCACCAGGCCAGATATTGCTTATGCGGTTGGAATTGCAAGTCAATACATGAGTAAGCCTACCGAAGCACATTGGAAGGCAGCCAAGCGGATCCTACGATATGTGAGAGGGACAGTGACTTATGGGATTGGATACACGGATGACGGGAACCTTCAGCTGGAAGGTTATTCAGATTCTGATTGGGCAGGTGACAGAGACAATCGGAGATCGACGACAGGCTATTGTCTCAGCCTAGGTTCAGGGGCTATATCATGGTGCAGTAAGAAGCAGCCTACTATTGCTCTATCATCTACCGAAGCTGAGTACAAGGCGACTACGAGGTCCGCCTGTGAAGCCATTTGGTTACGCTGTCTACTTGAGGACATGCAGATTGCTCAAGTAAGACCTACATTGTTACATTGTGATAACCAAAGCTGCATTCAGCTTGCGAGGAATCCAATCTATCATGCACGGACAAAACACATAGAGGTGGACCAGCATTTTATACGAGAGAAAGTGCACAGTGGGGAGATCGAGCTACTTTATTGTGACACCAACGACCAGACAGCTGATATTTTTACTAAACCACTTAGTAAAGATAAGTTTGAAAAGTTCCGAACTTTGTTGGGTGTCAGTTTGAATTAAATTGCCATTAAGAGGGGGTGTTGAAGAGTAATGCCTATTTTACCCCTTTTGGCTAAGCATTAGTTAAGTTGTACATAACTCATGGGGCATGTTTTAATTAAATGCATGAGACCCCCTTTTGTAAGTTATGTAAATTAGTGCAAGTGGCCCACTTGGCCAAGTAGCTCACTCCTATGGTTGACACCTAGACTTTCCATGCATGTAAAGGAGGTGCTTGCCTCACAAGGGATTTGGAGGACCCACGCCCTCCTCTCTCTCTCTCTAGCAATTCATTTCTTCTTGAGACTTTTGAGTTTGTGAGGTGCTCATGCAATTCTCCTTGTGTGTGATATTTTCCATAGCCAAGTTTTCTCAAGCTTTCATAGTTGATCTAGCATTTGAGTTAAGATACTCCATAGCTAGGTCTTGTAAATCTTCAAGGGAGGTAGACTTAGGGGTGGGTGGGTGTGTGTGTGTGAGGGGGGTCCGAGGGAGAGTTAGCCTGTAGGTGTGTGTGAGTGAAAAATCAGAATTTAGGAGGGGGAGAGAGACTAGTGAGGGGGAGAGAGACTAGAATCTAGATAGTAGATACCATGCCGAGAGAGAAGGATTCCTTGTGGGATCATATGACAGTTGCTTCTAATTATGGCACCTCAGGCACTAAGAGGTGGACTTGCAAGTATTGTGGCAAGGACTACACAGGTGGCCCCACTAGAATAAAGGCACACCTATTGCGTCTACGTGTTTTGAGATCACAGGTTGTGCGCGAGCACCTGACTCATTGATGATACCTGCAGCTCCATCTACGGCTACCTCGGAGGGTCATCATTCGCCCATAGGTTGGTGATCGTAATCAGTGATTCGGAATTCCGAAGCTGTTAATAGTTATAAATCCATTATCCTGTCACCTGAGTTATTGACAATTGTAAGTTGTTGCTAGATGCTAAATAGAAAATATTTGCATTGATGATTGTGATGTAAACTATAATTCTTTGCATATTGTATGTACTTTGACATTACTACAATCTACAGACTACTACTATCACGATTCATCTATCTCCATTGTAAATTGTCGTAGATTCTAGAATCTAGATAGTAACTATTAATTTGTGGCCATTGGCAATGTGCCACATCACAAGGTCAGACTCAGAGTCAGAGTGATGCGATGGCACCGTTGTTGTAACAAGGAGATAGCCAATGTATCTGTTAGGTGTTTCTACATGTGCAACCTCCCCTTTCACTTGGTTGCGACCCCTGCATGGAGGGAGATGATGAGACGTGTATCTAGGATTGGTTCAGAGTGGGAGGGACCATCCATGCAGTAGTTGAGGACGACTCAGTTGATTGCCGAGTGAGACTCCGTGGATAGGGAGCTAGAGCCTATCAGGAGATCATGGACCATGTAAATCCTGATTCCTAAACCCTACTTTAATGTAATTAGTAATACTAATATGTATTGTCATTTATGTTCTAACTTGAAATTCCAAGTTTGAAGTGGCGAGTGCCAAGTTCTAACTTCTAAGTTCTATCTCTTAACTTTTATGTTTAAAAAATTAAGAATGATTGAAATAGTTATATTTATTGACCAATTACATAAACTGTTAGATTTTAATGCAATTGACAATTGCCATCTGAAATCTGAATTTTGTGGGCAATGAGATCTTTTGAACTAGGTATGGGTGCTCCATCATATCAGATGGTTGGACTAATACCAGGAAGCGCCATATTGTAAATATATTGCTTTCTTCTTGCTTGGGCACGACGTTCTTGAGATCCATCGACACCTCGGGCTTAAGCTTGGATGCCCAGACATTGTTTGGATTTATTGACGCGGCCATTGTGGAGGTCGGCAAAGAGAATGTTGTGCGGGTATTGACTCTTGACTTTCAGTTGAGTAGTGAGAAATAAAAATGAGTGAAAACTTTTTACTTACACTACTTGTTCAATGTTGCTTCTTGGATCATGGACTTCAGAGAAGATCGATGTCGAATGTTGCATTGATGATTGTTGTGCTTTGCAGGTCGTCACCGACAATGCGGCAAATTGTGTTGCTATGGGGAAGCTCATAAATGAAAAGTACCCTTGGATCTTTTGGTCACCTTGTGCTGCACATTGCTTAGACCTCTTGTTTGAGGATATAACAAAGTTGCCATGGATTGCAGAGGTACTAGACATAGGCCGGTTCTTGATGAGGTTTGTCACCAAGAGACCGAGGGTCCTGAGCATGTTCAGGGAGTATTCTAGCCTCGACATTTTGAGGCCTCCCCCCACCAGGTCTACTTTTCTATTCATCAAATTTGATTCATCACTTAGATTCTTAAAAGCTAGTACATAGCTTACTAGCAACTACTAACTACTTTCGAGTTTCAACCTACGACCTTGTTATCTGATAATGCTTTGTTGAAGCTAATACAATTTGCAATCATGATTCGTTCCAGGTTTGGCTTTATTTTCATTGTTCTCGAGCGCCTCGTGAAGGTGCATGGCGGCTTGAGACAGATGGTCTTACAGCCTTGGCGTCAATGGAGGCACTCGCGAGAGCCTAAGGCTCAGCGACTTGAGAGGATTGTGCTAGCATCTCCTTTTTTGGGATGATGCACGGGCCATTGTCATAGCAATGCAGCCTCTTTACACTGTCCTGCGCCTTACGGATAGAGAGGGCGCAACTTTGGGCCTTCTCTATGAGTTCATTGACAGGCTGGGAGTGCAGATTCGCACCTGCACTGCCTTAAGTACAGAGAGGTTTGTATTATGCATTATCTCTTATCATGATTGATGAGTGTTTATGTGATATGTAGTATGTAGTTATAAGTATGCACCATGTGACATGTATGATGTATGAATTTCAAATTTTATAGGGTTGAAGAAATAAGAGAAGGATACGCAGATGGCAGATCAGTATTCATGAGTTTTCTGCAGGCTACGGGTTTCATCCATCGTGTAAACTCTCAAACGTATCTCGTTCTGTACCTTACATCTACGTTTCGAAACCAAAAAAAAATTGGGTCACATTCCGTTCCATAAGCATTCCAAAACGGAACGGGCATCTATGAAATTTCTGAACACAAGAACCAGAGCCTTACAAAATACTGAACATGGTAAGGAGCATAAGTGCAATAATTGAACGCAAAAACGGAAGCACAACGTTCAAGCAAAACTAGTGCTGACTTGAACATTGCACTGCACTCATACGCATGTTCTTCAATTTTTTGAATATCAAGTACCTCATATTCTTACAGCTCGTTAGAAGGTGACATGCAGCTTCAATTTTAAGATCAAAATAAACTTGCACTAAATAAATGGAAAGAATACTGCAGCAACACAAAGATGGAAATATTCAACTGGATATAGGAACCATGAAGCGACAAATATCAATAGGAAACGCTCTATAGATGATTAGTTGAGATGAAGAACAGTCAAGACTAATGTGGCAAATAAAGACCACAACGTCATCTCGAAGACCTTAAGAAACTAAAACAAACTGCGTTCTTCTACGTTAAGTAAACCATCAATATGAAGCGACAACTCATCCACAGGACAATCCAGTGTACAAACTTCAACATATCTAATGCCGCTACTTATAAATTTCTAATTGTAATACAATTCCAAGCCCATGCCATCATGAATTTCATAATCCCCAAGCGTAATATGATCCTTATATATTGTATACCACTTCTGAATGCGAATCTTTTCGGGTCTGGTGCCCGTTTGCGCGGCCACCAGCTTCTTGAGGTCGCCGATCGTGTCGTCCTCGTTGCATTTCACCCGCACCTTCTTGCCCAGCCGATCGTTGAGCACCACCTCGATCATCTTTGCTTTTGCTTTTGCTTCTGCTTCTTCAACCACACAAAGCTCTCATGATATTTGCTCGTCTGCTGCCAATTTAGGGTTTCGTCGATCCTCGTCTCATTCAATTTTAGGGTTGAGGAGTGATTTGCCGACCGTGTAAAAAAGGCAATTATATCTCCTATATGTGACCGCGGTGCTCAAAAAAAAAAGGGCAACCTTCCAAGGGGCTTCCACCCAGGTCGGTACCGCCCTCGTTGGAAGCCCCCTTCCTCAGGCGGAAGGAATCTTCCTCCGCGTGAAATTAGTTTCGAGGTTTTTTTTCTTGAGGTTTACTTTTTTGTTTCACCTGACGTCTTGTCGCTTCTTTGTTACATTTGTGCTTTCAGAGCATCACATCTATGTCGCTCGCTCTGCTGTCTCCCATCTCTCCTCTCTTCCATCATCATTACGCCTCGTCACCATACCTGACTCTCTACCATCTCGTGCCCTTGGTTATGGCGTCGATGAGAGTGTGGATTCTATGGTCGCAGAGATCGAGCGCTTCCAGCTCATGCAGCAGCCGTTTGAGTGCTTAATGGATGACTTGGTGGCAGTTGATGCCTTCTCTGGAGCTCATGTTTGCATAATATCTGATCCTTGGCTTGGTTGGGTACAATGTGAAAATTGTCAACATTTCCTTGACTAGTTTTAGGCCAAATTTGATAATTTTGGCACATAGTTTAGGATCCAACCTTTCACATGTCTGGAAGAGGTCTAGATACTTTTATTTTAGTATATATTTCATATTGAAGAAGTTTCAAACTTCAAGACCTTCGAAATAACACCAAAATCATGTCATTTGGACATATAGGCCAAAATTGGCTATTTTAGACTAGTGGTGCTCTAAAATTGGGTCCTAAGTTCTAGAGAGAGGAGAGAGAGTCATCTCTCTCACCTATATTAGGCTGAATTTCGTGGAGAAACCGGTTGAAGAAACTTATGTACTGTTTCATTGAGATGAATAGATCATTGTCAGTGTTTCTTTCTCCATTGTGAGCATTGTTGTGTGTCTTGTCTTCAAGCTCTTGTGTATGATCTTAGGTGCTTTCTAAAAGTGGTAGGCTGTTGTTGTAGGGCTGATATGCTGCTGTTTTTGGCCGTCCTCAGTACTTTTGAATAATTTCTTGAGTTTTTTTAATGCTTGTTCAAGTTCTTGTGCATCAAAGATAGCATTAGGATGCTTTGCGATTTCTAGCTTTTGTAGCTTGTTGTGCAAAGATCTTAGCCAGAACATTTGGAATCTTAGATCCATTCAAGATCCACTTTTTTCACATGGTATCAGAGCTGGCTGGCCTCTATTTTTAGTAAGGTTTCCATTTATTGTGGTATTTGGATGCTTGATCAAGTTCTAGCATGATTCTGCATTGCATTGTTGATCTTACTAACCTTTGTTTGTTGAGTTGAACCTGTGGATCAAAAGCATATTTTAGGTCTATTGAAGATCAGAGGCTAAGAAAAAGCTATTTTGGATCAGATCATCACACCTAATCATTTGTTGATTGTGAGGCTTGTGCATATTCAATACTAACAATGTTCTGTTCAATCTATTGTTGACAATCTCCACTTTTGTGGATGAACACTCTCCTTAAGTGGATGAACACCCTCCTAAAATGAATGAACATTCTCCTTAAGTGGATGACAAATACTCTTTGAGTGATTTTGTGATTCTCCAAAAGGCTGAGCAAACCTCGCACTTGGATGAAAGATCCTCTTTTGGGTGAATTGATTGTCAACAATCTTTTGCATAAATTTTGGTGTACTTTGTTGAGCATGTAAGTAACTTTCCTTATGCAATTTGATTGGAGCATTTGTTGGAAGGTTTTAACCATCATGCAAATGTGTTTTCAGGTTCTTAACAGGTTGAGGAACATTCTCATGTGAAGTGATCTTAGATCTACATCTAAACATCAAGATTTGACAAACTAGTGAAGCTAGTCTTGTGATTCACTAAGTGTGCTCTTTCATTCACCTCTAAAGCTTGTATTTATCACTTGCTGGAGTTTATAAACTTTTAGAAGTGTGGTTTTACAGGTTGAATCAATATCTTAGTGTGTTGTGATCATATGTTGATCAAGTTTGTTCAATTCTAGGTATTCTTGGCAGCCTAGTCTTGTGTATCTTCTAGGAATGCAAGTATTTCTTCACACCATAACTTGATTTGGTCACTTGTTGGAAAGTTCTAGAGCTTAAGCAAGAGTGTGTTCAGGTTGGTTTGAGTTTGTAGGTTCAAGATAGAAGTGTTTTAGGATCCTAGATCTTCTGAGATCTCCTTATCCATCCATGTTAGAAACTAATGATAGGTTGAGTTCATCAAACTACTCTACCTAGAAAGTGAATATGGAGTCCTTACTTGATTTGAATGAACTCGTGGACATAGTTGCAGGAATTGAAGAGAGACCACCCAAAGGTTTGATAAGAAGGCTAAAAGGGCTCTTCATATCATTAAAACGAATGTTACCAATGAACTTCTCAAGGAAGTTGGTAAGTGTCAAAGTGCAAGTGAGGCATGGAATGCCTTGAAAAAGCTCTTTGAATCAAAGTCCACATAGATGTCATCTTTGAAGAAGGCAATGTGCCAAAGAAAGTTGATGTGGATGGAACTAACCATCTTGATATTGTTTCTCCTAACTTTCTTGATGCTGATGGATCTATGGATGATGATGGTGGAGATGCCTCTCCAAGTCAAGTTCCAAGAAGATCCTCAAGACAAAGGGAAAAGCCAACAAGGCTTACATATAATGAGAAGGATAAACAAGTTGTGGATGGTACAAACTTGGCTTTACTCACATGTTTTGGTACATCTTCTTGTTTAGATGATGTTATGCATATGGATGGTTGTCTTCATGAAATGGATGTCATTTATGGTTCTCGAAAACAGGTTCTGGTCAATGGTTTTGATGGTCAAGAGGAAGATCAAGAGGTTGATCTTTATGAGCTTCATCAACATCAATTGGAAATTGGCAATTTGGAGCTAGTCAAGAGCATCAAAGAAGAATCAAATGGCCAAGGCACTAAGGATCCATTTTTGCAGGTTACTGAAGACAAAGGAGCAGGTTTTTGCAGGTTATTAAAGGCAAAGGAGCAACAAGGATGTCTTGTTCAAACCTACTTTACTCATCTAACTTTATGTTTCAGATAGGTTATGTCAATGTGTGGAAATTGTCAAAATTTGGTGAATCTATGATCATCTATTTGTATCCAATGGATCTTGAAGAAGGAATAGTGCTACCTACTAGTTATATGAAGTTTTATGGAGCTGGATTAGCATCATTTTTGTACTCTTTTACTCATGGATTTCCAATGCTTGATGGTTCTTCATGGCAAAAAGACAATGGAGGCTCATTCATGGTGGATTTCAACACATACACTTCATAAGAAGTGAAATATGGAGAAGACATGCAAGCAAGCATTCATCACTTTCATTTGTTACATGTTTGTTGTTGTTTTACAGAGAATTCAAAGTTGGAAACATAGGATCATTCCATTCCCATTCTATGTTATTCTTCATGTACTAGTTTCATCTTGAAATGTAAAATTAATGTAAGAAAATAGTGAAACATCCAATATGGACACTAATATCTATATCAGTTATGAAGTTTACTGTTTTGTACATATAAGGATCGTTGAGAGGAGATCTATCCTTAATATGGAAATCATTCTTAAGCTAGATCAAAGTAGTGTGGTAAAACTAGCAAGCAAAGTTGAAGAGGGAGTGTGAAAATTGTCAATATTTCCTTGACTAGTTTTAGGCCAAATTTGGTAATTTTGGCACATAGTATAGGATCTAACCTTTCACACATGTGGAAGGGGCCTAGATACTTTTATTTTAGTATATATTTCATATTGAAGAAGTGTCAAGTTTCAGGACCTTCAAAATGACACCAAAATCATGTCATTTGGACATATAGGCCAAAATTGGCTATTTTAGGCTAGTGGTGTCCTAAAATTGGGTCCCAAGTTCTAGAGAGAGGAGAGAGAGTCATCTCTCTCACCTAAATTAGGCTGAATTTTGTAGAGAAATAGGTTGAAGAAACTTATGTACTATTTCATTGAGATGAATAGATCATTGTTAGTGTTTCTTCCTCCATTGTGAGCATTGTTGTGTGTATTGTCTTCAAGCTCTTGTGTATGATCTTAGGTGCTTTCCAAAAGTGGTAAGTTGCTGTTGTAGGGCTGGTATGCTACTATTTTTGGCCGCCCTTAGTACCTTTGAATAGTTTCTTGAGTTCTTAGAATGCTTGTTCAAGTTCTTGTGCATCAAAGGTAGCATTAGGATGCTTTGTCATTCATAGCTTTTGTAGCTTGTTGTGCAAAGATCTTAGCCAAAACATTTGGGATCTTAGATCCATTCAAGATCCACTTTTTTCACATACAAGAATCCGCAAATAAACTTCATATTCCTAGATATGTGTTATATCCTTCCCAGACGACAGCTTTGGCAACCCTGTTTTGCTTCCAAAGTCCATTGTCCCTAACTCTTTTCTCGTAATTCAATCCCTCCTTACATACTAGAAAAAAGATGTCCATCAAATCAGCAGCGAATTTAGTTCATATAGAAATGTCAGAACCCAAAATGTACACCAAGAGACCGTGGGGCTATCCATAGAAGAAGGCTGGTTCATTCAGTTTGCTACTTACAATGGTCCTTTTTGGAAATTAGAATCTTGTATCAGCCCCAACTCATTCATTGGTGATATTATTTGTGATTTTTCCGGTGGGAGTCACCAAGAATTTGAATCGATATATTTTGATCTATAAAACAGGCATAAATCTTGCGTCTTAAAGGGAGAGCTTTGAATGTTTTGAAGACAAAGTAATTGAATGTCGATAGAAATGCAAGTGCCAAGCATTAATGCAATTGATCAAGCAATTAATTAAGTTTCAAGTGAGTGTTCAAATAAAGATTTTTCATATTAGTAAAAGCCTTAGATCACAATGATTCTATAAGTGCTTTGCTATTTTTAGTTATCTGAATCCCCTTGCATAAAAGTTTAATGTTCATCAAGCCCTATGTATGAATTTACAAAACTGGCATGCAAATCTGGAGCATTGTACTCCAACAAATGTCCGGTTACTTTCAAAATATTAGGATCGAGCCACAGGTGAAGGTTATTATCTAAAAGCCAAAAGCTAAGAGAATTGGCGACTCTCAGGCTTATACAATTGGCTCTACCATCAACAAAAACACCAAGAAATGGTGTTATGTCCGAAGTTGTAGCTTGGCAGATCGAATGCACCAATAACATCATGTCATGTCCATGTGGATGTGACCCACAAGTAATTAATAACCTTGTGAGGCCCAGACACACTAATTGGAGTTAGTACAAGGTTTGGGACCATATATGCATGTGTAGAGTATCAACAAATTGGTTACTTGTTTGATATATATCTAATCGATATTGATCGTTAGAAATGGGTCAAGTGAACATTTGTGCCAGATACTCATCAAAATTGAATTTAAAACCGTCAAACAATATGAAATGGCCAGAAAGAATGAGTGGTGACAGAACTCTTTATCCGAGCAGTGAAATCTGGTTGAATACAGTTTAAGAGTAATTGAAATCCTATTGGTAGGATTTCTATCTATGTAATTTCATATTATGACGTTTTGATAGCTTTTGTTAATATTGACGGAGTAATGCCAAAAAATCGTCCAATTATATTGGAAAATTTGTGATTTTTAGGAACTGATCAAAAGTAAATAACCGATTTCATTTCCTACTTAATTCCTATGGTGAATTGTATGCAAAAGATTATACTAGTATTGTTTCTCATACTAGTGGATGATTTTTGTATATCAAGATTCAACCCAAGTATAGGATAAAAATGATTCAGATTTTTTCCTACAATAATTCACTTTTTATATTTACTAGTGTATGTCCATCATTTTAGTACCTTAGCTGAAATAGATTTTCAAGAGACTGAAAATCCTAAGGGGGGAAGAAAAGTGGACATCAAAGGTAGTAAGTGTGTTTGGGAAATGTATTTCGCAGTTAGATTTTTGGTAATCCCTAGAAATAATTACTTTATACCGACTATTAATTTCCTGGAAAGAATTCATTTAGTTGAATTCATAATTGATATCTTTGTAACCAATGGCCCAGTCCACAGTTTTGGATGTCAATTGTGATGTTAGAAGTAGAATTTGATACATGGATTACATTGGATCTATTAGTTGACAAAAGCTTGTCCCTAGAGTTGATGCATCAATAGGGTTTTGAAGCTTCTCACTAGCTTGGAAGGATTGGAATTTCTCCAGATTTTGGGAACAAGATATAATATCCTATATGAGATATAGGACAACTAGATGATCAATGGATCTCTAGAATATCAGATAAGATGGTTAAGGGTTTTCTAGAAGGAAGGGTTGGCGATATGGGACATCAGTAATTTTGGAAAGAAAATTCTAGGACTGTAAAGATCTGATTATCAATGGAGTATTTTAGTACCTAGTCATGATATGGAAAAAAAAAAAAAACCATTGATTAAATGTGGGATATTTTGGAAAATTTTGAGGTTTAATCCGGATCCCAATGGGTATCTCACTATTTAGAAAATTAGAAGCCCTCAAATCTATTAATCCTTTACTTCTTAATAATTTCTCGAATATAAGATATTAGACTGGTTTATATAATTCTTTCCAGCATGAAGTTATTCTTCTGAAAGACTGTTATATCATATGAACTACTACTTTGGTGAATAGACCTGGAATTCAAATAAATTCTAAGGTGCAAGTGTTTCAATTTCTTAAACCTAGGATATCTTTGTTGCATAAATGGATTTCAAAGGAATGATAGCATTGTCACTCAGGTTGAAAATATTTGAAGAAAAGTTCATGTTTGCAATAGAATGAATTCTTTTGTAGAATGCACTTATTACTGACTTTTCGTGAATTTAGATATTTTTATATATCATCTTTCCAGTTAACTTTTATAGAAATTGGTAATTTCTTTAAAAGGAGGGGTGATATGATGAGATAAATTTTTTTTTGGAGGATCTGTTGATTGCATAGTTTCGGAAGAGAACAACTTGTGGTATATAAATGAGAATTTTTTAAAAGTAATTTTGGATAGATTCAGAGGAAGATACCAAATTGAAACTTTTCGAATAAAAGAAATTTTATAGGGATTGTCTGGACAATCTGGAACTAGAACTGGTTTGAAATTTGAATCATTATCTATAAGTAGTACAGTGAAAGGTCAAAAGTTACTAATTCCATTTTAATTGGAATAGGAGTAAGTTTGATTAGGATTTAAGTCTGAGTTGTTTGTATTAGATCAACCTAATCTTAGTTTGAGTACTAGAATCAGAGAGGGTTGATTGAGTGGAAGAAATTACGTTATTAGTGGTAAATTGGATTGGAAAACTGCTGAGAGTGAATGTTATTCGTCTCAGAGATTTTTCAGATATGTTATTTACTAGGGAGAAATAGAAATTCTTTTGTAGCTGAGTTACAAGATTCTCAGTGAGATACGTGAGTAACATATGTGGATTCTAGAGGAATCTACCAGATAAGAATGTGTTTATGTACTGGTGGGTCATAGTGAGATTATTCACATATGTGCATGATTAATCTTGTATGAATCTACTATGTATTCCTGGTTACTAGGGTTATTTGGTGCACTTAACCTAGTCAGTGAACATAAACGTTACTAGGGTTATTTGGTGCACTTAACCTAGTCAGTGAACATAAACACATGATCAAGTATTGTTGAGACAAATACTTGCAGAGTTAATGGATCTTTCTATGGAGGATTTATGGGTTAACTTATAATTGATTTGGATAAGGATCTAAATGTGGTGTTATACTAGTATAATTGAATTCCGCACCGATACATTTAAAATTTCAGAGTCATTCGCAATTAACTTGAGTAGTTGATTACTCTTGGATGAAGTTAATTGGTAAAACAATCAGTGTGATAAGGATTCACGAGACTGATAGTTTTAAGTTATATTGCTTGTAAGACGCATGATTAGTGAATCATCAGGATTCGTCAGTTAAAATTATGTGCATTGGATATACAATATTCTTGGTATATAGTATTCCTTAGTTAAGGAATAGACTCAAATCATTAGTGATGTATCCCAGAGAGCTCAATTGGATAATGGATCATAATGATTCCGAAAATAACATTTGGATATCTAGATTTGATTCTAGACAATAATCTAAAAAAAAATTGTGGTTGAAGATGATTGTCATTATCATTTTGGTATGCATTTTGTCTTTAATTACCAGTGACATATAGAACTTGCATATCTCGCACTTTTGTAAAAGAATCCAATTTGGAGAATATTTTCGAAATCCAGTCTTTTCTTGTTGGGAAAGATTTTGGAATGATTTTTATTTTTCCCGAGTTATGTTGGACATATACTCCAATATCTTTAAATGATTTAATATGAATTGGATTCTAGAGAGTTATGATTGACGAATCATAAGAATCTAAATATTTATAATTGACGGATTATAAATAGATACTTAATTATTGTTAGAAGATTATAAGAAATTTTGTTGATTCTTAAGTGTGCCGATTAATTCTTGATCTATATTAATTGACTAAGAATTTAGATCAGAGTTTTGAATCTCTCCAGTGTCTGACAATACTGCAATCTCTGCAGTATCTTGCGTTCGACAATACTACAATCTGACCTCTTTGCGAAGAACTTTGCTTCTGACATAATGATACTTAATTTCAATGTGCTTACTCGTAGAATGAAATCTAGGGCAATGGCACTTTGATTACCACAAAATAATAATGTCGGAGTATATTGATTCAGACTGATATCTGAAAGTAAGTTTCTCAACCAAATTGCTTTCTTTATAGCTTGTGAGGCTGCACACTTCGTGACATCAAGACGAATAATGTCTGATTTCAAAAGTGCGGATCCTTCAAGATTCATAGTTCTTGGAGATGGATCTAGACATCAAGTGAACGGTATTGGTTCACTGTGGCTCAACACCAACGACAGAGACAGACGACTTGAAGACGTTCTGTTTGTGCCTACTCTGCAACAAGACTTGCTCTCTATAGCAAGAATAGCAGATGCAGAGATGTGTGTGATGTTTTATGAAGAAGCATGCAACGTGATTGACTCCAGTACCAGTACATTGATCGCTCAAGGTAGAAGGAAAGGAAACCTATATTATCTGAATGTGCGCCTACCTACAGATCAGGTGCATCAGACTCGTGATGACTCCCCAGACTCTTTGTGGCACAGAAGGCTCTACCACATGAACTCAATGGCACTTTACCAAGCAAGCCATCATGGAGCGATAACAGGGGTCAACATCTCAAATGCAACCAGTTCGACCACCTGTGATGCATGTTTGAAGGGCAAGATGTCACGCACTCCATTCATCAAGGACTCCTACAGAATGACCAAGATTCTGGAGCTGGTGCATTCTGACATCTGTGGGTCTTTCAATGTGATCTCAATAGGAGGTTCAAAATATTATATAACCTTCATTGATGATTATAGAAAATTTGCCAGAGTGTATTTTATTCAGAATAAAGAATAGAATAAATCTGAAGCACTTGATAGATTCACTGAATATGTGAATTGGGCTGAAAGATGTACATGTAGCAAAGTGAAGCATATCAAGACAGATCGAGGTGGCGAATACATCTCGAATTGCTTCAATGACTTCTGCAATGATCGTGGCATCATTCACAGAAGGACTGTAGCCGCCTACACAACGGTGTTGTTGAAAGAAAGAACAAGACCTTGTTGAAAGCTGCTAGATGCATGATGGCCTACTCGAAAGCTCCAAGGGTATTGTGGGATGAAGTAGTAGCTACAGCCGCATACATCCAGAACAAGACAGGTAAGTCTGGTGTCCCTCACATGACACCACATGAGCTATGGTGGGGTAGAAAGCCCAACCTATCTCACATCAGAATCTTTGGCTGTGCAACTTATGCATATATTCCTGATAAGCTTCGAAAGAAGCTTGATGAGAAAGCCGAACAGGGATTCCTGATAGGTGTTGACAACAACTCGTCATACTACAGAGTCTACATGCTAGACATGAACATTGTGAAAACAGTGAGAGATGTCATATTTGATGAGAACAGGACAATGGCCAATGACGATCCTGTCAGCTACGAAGTTCTAGAGAGATAGTACTATGACCTGTCACCAATGACAGAGGGAATAGAGGACGAACACAAAAATGAAGATTTTCGAGTCGTCTCCCATTCGAGTGATGAATCTGAAGAAGAAAGATTCGAGAGGCAGCCTGCTGTCGCAATTCCTGTGAACCAAGATGGTTCCGGACCGAGCAGAGCAGACAAAGGCATGACCAGACCACGAAGAGCGCCAGCAAGATATGTGCCAGGCAACTCAGCTTCCACATCAGAAGAGTTCTGCGGATTCAGTGGCAAACCACAGACTTTCGAGGAAGGAATTGAATGTCCAGAGAAGGACAGATGGATCCAAGCCATGAACGAAGAGATGGAGTCCATGAGAGAAAACCAAGTATGGACGTTGGAGCCATTACCACATAAGCGCAAGACTGTCAAATGCAAATGGGTTTTCAAGCTCAAATATGGACTAGATGAAAATGTGACGAAATACAAGGCAAGACTAGTAGCGAAGGTATTTTCTCATAGATATGATATTGACTACTCTATATATATATAATCACTAACTCTGAGGAGTCAGCTATTGAAAGACCAATTTTGGTTGTAGATCCATCTCTCTGATCTTCATCTCACATTATTGATTCAATCGCTCTCATTTACATATATAGCAACTAGAAGATCTTGCATTATGCTAGTTATATATTTACAAGATCGCTTAGCAGTTGATTAACTGACTAATTAGAAAAGTTGTTATTGGAGTGTGAATCTGTACTTGGAATCCTCTGTATTTTTGTAGAGTGTCGCATTTTTTTCGTCTGTGTGGAGTGTAGAACTACAGTGTCGGGTTTTTCATATTTTTTTCCAAGGCAGTGTGGCATTTCTGGAAGTGTCTGAAATGGCCTAAAAAATGAGTTAACACAAGTGTCGCAAAAATGAAGGCGACGGTGTCGGGTGTCAGGTTTTTCGCCTATTAGAAATGCGAGGAAAAATGCAAATTGTAGCGACAATCAATCAAAAATGCAGACTGTTAAAAAACGGTTCATTTTCTACGTGTTTCATTTGAGAGAGTAAAATTGAGGGAAGGAAGGAGGGCAGTTAGGATGAGTAGGAGTAGGAGTAAGATTAAACTCCAACAAGAGAGAGAGAGAGAGAGAGAGAGAGAGAGAGAGAGAGAGAGAGAGAGAGAGAGAGAGAGAGAGAGAGAGAGAGAGAGAGAGAGAGAGAGAGAGAGAGAGAGAGAGAGAGAGAGTTGCACGTAGCTAATCAATATATAACAAAACTTTTCCCATGGCCAAAAACACTACTTAAGAAAACACCACCAAAAATTCCTTGAAATAGCGCATTCAACATGTAAGAGCACTGAGCTCAATATAAAATAATACTTATGGAAGTCATAACAAAACTCAGCCTTAATAGCAAACAAGACTATTAGAGAAAACACAAGCTTAGTCTTAGTAAATAGAAATCTATAAACAATCACGCTACAAAAAATTCTTCTGGCAAATGTGGCAAACAACTGTGAATAACTCTAAAACGTGTAAGAGGCCTAAAGAACCGTAGTGTCGTGACAATACAACTATTAAAACAAAGTGAAAAAGCTATAAAACAAAAGAAAACAAAAAGAGAGAACTCCAATCCTGCATGGTGACAAAGAGGTGCAATAGCAAGAAGCCACTTATTGCTACGAAAAAGTATAGAAAGTAAAGCAAGACAAGGCAAAAGAAAGGAAAGGACGAGGGAGAGCACATATCGTTTTAAAGATCATAGAAATCTAGTTGTTGTTGCAATCCAAACTCACATAGGCACAAAAGCACAAGGTAGCTAGCAAGATAAAAACAACCAATAACAAGTAGGTAACTATGCCATAACTCTTGTTTAACCATGATTTATAGAATAAATACCACTGGACTAGTTTACAAACATATTTCTCCAAATGTGTCAAAAAGGTCACATCTGAAGAAACAAAATGTTTCTGTCTCCAAAGCTTTGCTAGCTCTCGACTCTCTGCCTGCCGAAACCCGAAGAGTCTACCCACAGGGTGTAACTGCCAACTTAATGGTTTCAGCTGAAGGCCTCGAAGATGAAGGAGAAATGTTCGTGGACATGAGGAGCTCAACCAAAAGGCTGAAGGTCGGACGACGGACGAAGGTAAAACAGTCGGGATCAACCCGAAGACCGAATGACGAACAACCGATGTTCGGGACACCCGAAGACCGAATACTTTCGGTTCTTCACGCTCCAAGTACAACGAGAATCAAAGAAGTACCATAAAGTACAATATCATGATCTGATTCTGTTGACGTCATCCAAAGGAAAGTTAGGACGTGCCCAATCAGCCGTTCTTGTAATCTGTGATTAGTTTTTAGATTGCTTAATCTATCAATCCAGATGCTATTCTTAATATTTGATGATTATATAGGTCATAAGAAGAAGATACGAGTAAGCATTAAGTATCAGAGAGATCCAGAGAAATCCAAGAAGTCCGCTAGTAAGCGAGACATAGTTCGTGAGGGACAAAGCTTATCTCACGTCGACGCACTGTGTGGGTTTGTCACACAGTGCTTTGAAGAAAGAGGATCGATAGATGATGTTTTAGTTGTTATGCACAAAATCATTCTAGGTTGTTTGATCTCAAATGCTTTATTGTCTGCTTGTTGTTTGTGTATCCGATTCAGTTGTTTTACTAATTTCGCAGTCTGGTTGTTGAAATAATTTAAATGTAGATTAGTAGCCTTCTGTCTACACTATGGAGGATTGTAGGTCTGATATAACCAGTGTCCAACAGTCAGCCCCGAATTCCATCCGGGCCAAAACTCTCTTCAGTGGATTCAGAGCAGACGTAATTCGTGTCGTTTCTGATTTACAACCGCCTTCAGTGGTATTAGAGCTTTTGACGTTCTAGATTTCTCGGATTTTCTTCAGCATACCCGTGTAGCAGAAAAAGTGGCCCAATTATATGACAAGGAGGTCACGCATGTTGACCATCAATTAGCCATGGATTGGCTTTGAATAACTTAGCCAAATTCAATCATGAGAACAAAACAAGGCCAAGGAAATGTTCATGACAAATGTTGCAGAAGGGAAAGGAACCCATGGCCCAATCAATAGGCAATAGGTCATGAAGTTGTACCAAAACCAAACATAGAAAGGATGTAGGGAGGGTAGAGCAACTAGGGTATTGCCATGAGCAAGGGGGGTTGCAAGACATTCCATTAACCAAGAGAATAGTTGCTATAAAAAGCCTTTCTGGGCTTAGCTATGCTTAGCACAAGAAGTGTCTAGCGACTATTTATATAGTGAACACTAACAAAATTATTGTTTTTTAATCCAACGATGAAATTCTTGTGTCTTCTCTATGAAATTATGGCTTTAATTGAAAAGCAAAAGTAATTGTGTGTGTGTGTGTGCCCTCAATATTCGTCTCCGTTTCAATCTGAGGTTGCAACTTTTTTAATCAAGAGTTTTCTCACATGCTTTGTGTATACTCCACAATTGACCTTTGTGTGTGTGTGTCTCTCTCCTCAATACTTGTCATCCATTCCACTCTAAGGTTGGTCTCATAAAGTCAATAGTTTTCTCACATACTTGTGTGTACTCAACACGTTGATGTATCGAAATTGAAGATCATGGTTGCACATATATAAAAGGATTTGGAAAAAAATTAAAAAAAAAATTCAACATACGTACTCAATACGTCACCTTATTGTATTCTAAGATCATGGTTGCATATGTATGATGTGTAAGAGAATTTAGTTAAACACTATATAACATTGAACATAGAATTATTGTTATTTATGCAATCCCCTTATGTTCTACATTCTCTCACAACGATCTAGAATACAAGCTTCTACATTGACTTTCTACTATTGGAGCAAGAATATGCTTTACATAGTGAGAATCCGGATCCCTCATAACCATGTTCAATTTCGCTTTATCAAAAGTGTTGCACTCCATTCCGCCATATAATACCAATTTAACTAAAGTCCTAACAAAGACATTGGTTATGCATTAGAATATTAAATGCCGTACTCCATTCGCCACATAATCCTGATTTAAGAATTATTCATATTCTTGCACAAGTATAGTATTGTGAATTATACAAGGATACATCCCCACAAGAAACCTCTCTTTAGACTTGAGACCCTCACACACGCCTCCTATTTTTTTAAACGTGTGGAAAATTCAAAAGGAAGTTATTTGAGTCGGAAAAAAATACGTGTGGGGGTGGGTGGTTTGACAAAATTAAAATTCACTTTAAGTTGAAAAAGGGGGGTGTATGGCATGCGGGCCGCCTTGCCTCGCTTTGTATTTGACTCCATCCATCCTTTCTAAATTGATTTTGAAGGTTGCTAATTTGAACGCTTTCAAGGGACATTGCCCTTCATAGGACAATATGTCTGTTTCAGCCTTTCAATTTGAAAGGGAAATATTTCATAGCTTCTTCTCGGTGCTCACACTGCTTTCTAAGAAAGATGCATGGAGTGACCGAGAGAGAGGGAGAGAGAGATGGCGAGCGAATGGCTGCCTCGCGCTGGAAATAGAAACCGCAGGAGACTGATACAGTTGCTTTGCAGTCATGGTGACCGACCAATACCGCTTCTGAAGTAGAAGAGTTTGATCTAAAGGAGCAGTACATCTGGAAGCATCCGAGATGGATCAGATGGAGCTGGAACGAGAGAGGGTGATGCATTGGCCTCCGTAAGCGGTAAAGACCATTTCGCAGAGTTGTGTATATCTGGGGCAGAGTGAGATAGAGGGGGGAGTGCAAGGTTAAGCCTGGACAGGAGGTGCACGCAAGGTGGTGTGTAATTCCTACGAAACGGTTTGCTGTTTCTGTCGGCTTAGTTGATCCGGAAAGCATCCTAAGAACAGGCAACTGAGAGCAAGGCTAATTAAGCATAGGATTGAAATAAAACGAGAAAGGATCCACTAACAATTCCAGTAAACAAAAGTACACGGGCCGAGGGATAGTAAGAGTACATATTCAACAAAGATTTTACAGCAGGAGATGTTTCACGATAAGAGAGACGGATACAAAGTTGCAGGTGTCCACGGATGCTTTCATGATCAACTTAGCAACGCAGTTATTATGTAGATGAAGGCAGCAAGAGTAATAAGCCATTTTTGTTCATAAACTGCGGATTTCGTGAAGGCGACATCTTAAAAAAGTATGTCTTCCACACGTTCAGCCACCAGAATGAGCAATTGTTCACTCTTTAGTCACCAATCCTTGGCTTTGGCTCTCTTGCTTGTTCTGCTCTCCGGCTCGTATACCTTCACAGAATCGGCAGTACAATCATCGTCTACAAGAAAGCTTGCAGCTGCCGAGACAAAATACCACCTATCAATAGCCAACGCTGTACAGCATCCAATTCTCGCTCCTCTCACCATCCGCACATTCAGAAATTTCGGTACAAATCTCCTAACTAGACCGATCTTATCCAGATCAAATACTATAATATTATTAGACAACAAAGCTGTTATTATATATTGCAGATGGCCCATCAATGGATAGAAGCTAGATCAATGCTTGATTCGTTATAATTGGATGCGAAATCTGCTTCATCTTATCTTTATGTTCGAGTATCATAATTCACATTGTATAAAATTCAATCAATGCAGGTACTTTGGAACAGAAAAATGTGAATAGAAGAGTAAAATTGCAGCAGGATAATACGACCTCTTCATCATCACAGAACCAGAGGCCAATTCAGGTGAGAAACGATCGGATCGATCCACTCAAGGGATTCAAGAAGTATCGTGGAGGATACGACCTTAAAAGCAAGCACTACTGGGCGGTACGTTTCTTCTAAGCAAAAAGAAAATCTCTCTCTCTCTCTCTCTCTCTCTCTCTCTCTAATGAGCTGCCACCCATGGTTGTCTATGTAGCCTCTAGACATGTGGGGACAACTCACATGTTTAAAGTACAATGATACATTCAACCTATGTGTGATCATTTATTGGGCAAATTTATTCTAGCTATTAGAGGTTGCCTCTAGAGGGTGGCCTACTTGTGGAAGTTGAATTTTTTAGCCTCCAGAGAGACAGAGAAAGAGCCAACCATCAGGGTACAAGGGATGCACCTCCTCCATGTGGTCTCTCTCTCTCTCTCTCTCTCATGTGCCGTAAGGGTGTGGCTGAGTGAGACATTTTTAAATGAAGGCCTCCATCACTAGTGCATAAAGTAGATTATTTTGAAAAGTGAGATTGGAAGGCCCCACCTACATCCAAGGATGCAAAATGCTTCTTTGAGGCTTGAGATTTCAAACTAGCATTCCGTCATTTTTTGATGCCATTCCGTACGGAGTCACTAAGATTGCCACATGGCACGTTCATAATGGTCGGTCAAAGATGATCATATTGCTCCTAGTACTATTATAAGTTCTCTACTCTTTCCTGACCTAGGCTATGCTTCTTGCAGGGCAACTCTATTGTTTGTGAGGCTTTCCCCATCACCATTTAATGCTGAGATATTCATTTCAATCATTCAAAATGGTAGCCTCATGTAAAGCAGATTGCTAGCTGACACACTAGAAATTGTGATATATGATCTTCCTTTGTTTTTGTGCAGTCGCTTGTTTTTACTGGAATAAGCGGATTCGCAATTGGAGCAGCGCTGCTTTTGGTTGGACTGGTCTGGGCATTGCTGCTTCTCATCTTTTGTTGCGCAAGGAAATTTACAACCAAGCGGAAATTTGATGAGGGTCCGAGAGTCGTATCATCTTGGATCTTCCTGGCTCTCATTGTTTTTCTCATCATCGTTGCAATGTAAGATTTACTGCTTACCTACCTGCTTTTGATCTTGGGCACTTTTCCTCTATCATTGTTTTCAGTATCACAGTTTCATTATAAGATTCACCGCTTACATCATTTGAATCTTTTTTCGGCAGTTTTTAGATATTAATCTGCTAGATCCTTGGATTTAGAACTTTGGCCGCATCATTTGAATCTTTTTTCGGCAGTTTTCAGATATTAATCTGTTATTTCCTTGGATTTAGAACTGTGGCCGCATCATTTGAATCATTTTTGGGCAGTTTTCAGATATCAATCTGTTAGATCCTTGGATTTAGAACTTTGGCCGCATCAAAGCCGACATGCGTGTTGTAACCTGCACAAATTTTGTTTATGTGGAACAGAGTTTTCTGTGGCGTGGGGCTGTATGGAAGTAAGAGGGTCAGGTACGAATTCAAGAAGGTGGAGAGTACAATTGTAGATTCAGCCAACAATGCGACGGCTACAATTTACAATGTCACTTCGACTATCACTGAGATAGAGCAGATTCTGCTCCCTTATGACCAAGGATCGTCATTTTCTTTCAATTCGACCATTGAAAAGCTCAATAGTGAAGCTAGCAATGTGCACCACAAAGTTTATAAGAATAAAAGACGAATTGATCCGATAATAAGAATTGTGTAAGTTTTTCATAAGTTACTGGCCTGGCAAGACTCTTTTAGGTTCAGTTGAGTTATTATCCAATTGTTGAAATTAAAGATCACTAAGTACTCTCTTAGGTTTAATTAACTTATATCCAATTGTTGAGAAGATCGATCACTAAAAGGCTCAGCTGCATGAATCGCATACCACACATAAGAAGTCTTGCCCCAATATTGCGTTGTGTCCATGGTGATATTTTGACGGTATGCTCATTGTTTTTGAGCAGGTATATTGTTCTATTAGTCATTACTTCTGTGACCATCCTGATCCTAGTGATCGCATTTGGTAAGATTCTGCAAGAAAATTCTTTCACTTAAATAAGATAGTTTTTGTAGCTATTTTTTTGATCAGAAGACATTTATTTGCTGGCTTTCTAAGCTATTAGTGTAAGGTGTACTTGCACTCCATTGTCACTGTAAAGGTCAAATTTAGTTATTTTTCTATTAGGTTCGCAATAGTATTATTTAAATTACTTCATGGTGTTTCTTACTAGTTTGTACATTACTTCATCGGAAGAGGCAATTTTGGAGACGACTGTTTAACTTGTAAGTGACCGATAGTTACAAATACGCCCTTTCTAGTTCTATCCACTCTCATAAAACAGTATAAAAGTTGTTGACGAAATGTTCTAATATGAGTATTTCAAATTGAGTTGCTGAAATTAGTGTGCTTTTTCTTCTCCGTAGCACCAGTCTATTGTGTGGGAGGAAAAGGTTCTATTTTGTAGGTGGACTATTCAATGCTAAATAAAGAGGAGCTTTTAGTAAGTCTGGTAATTGTGACTGCTTGATTTTGTTTGATATTCATCAATTTTGTTTTTCAGGTCTCTGATCGTATGCTGGATATTGACCATAGTTAGCTGGTTCATCTTTGGAGGATTTTACGCGGTTCACAAGTAATTCTGAAATCCATTTTCTACCATCTAATTTTGTAGACTATGGAAATAGGTTTATGGTTAGAGAATAATAATTTCTGTTTATATTCACCTCCAAAAGCGGCTGATGTTCTTACTGTCGCAGTTTTGTAGATGATACATGCATAGCATTAGTGGAATATCAGAGCGATCCGTACAACAGTACATTGAACAATGTTCTGCCTTGTCTTGATTTAAAGACTACCAATGACGCGGTCATCCAAGTCAGAGGAGGCATGCATGATTTCATATCACAGGTAAGTTCAGCATTTACACTTTTTGGATACATTTGAAAATGTTCTTTTACATTTCAAGTTTTCAGAGCATGAGCATCTACGAACTTTTCTGTTTGTTACAAGTAGTTGCTATTGCGTGTTGGCATCTTCTTCAGAAGTGCTATGAAATAATATAGTACGTGAAGATTTTGTTGATTCTGGATAACCTGGTATATTATTCAGGTTTGAACTTCCCTATATGCTTCTTTTTTTAAAGCCTAATCTGGCTGTTTGCTCCAGGCAAATTACAACATTTCATTATTGCAGCAAGCTTTCTCTAACAACAAGAACATAACATCTCTTCCACATATCTGTAATCCCTTCTCTGGTCCTCCTGATTATAAGCAAGATGTAAAATGCGCAAAGGATACTGTACCGATTGGCGACGTTCCAAACGTAAGTCGACAACATATGAAACGGTATTTTTTTGTGTTATTGCAAGCAATTTCTTTCATTTGTGCATCTTACTTGGTGTCTTACCTTTGACCTGCAGGTGCTACAACCGCTCAAGTGCTCAGGAAATGATACACAAGAATGCATTTCATCCGAGGGAAAATACATCACAGATGCCCAATTTGACACAATATTTGCCTTTGCCTCAGCTGCACAAAGCCTTTTAGATATCACGCCTTCTCTGGAAAGTCTCTCAAATTGCTCATTTGTGGAAAATGCTTTTTCCATCATTGTTAATGAAAGATGTAGCCCTACCAAGTCAGCCGTACATACCATGTGGGCTGCCTATGTGGGTCTTGGCACCTCAGCAGTTTTGCTTCTCATAGTTTCTATTATAGAGTTATATATCACAAGAAAAGCACATTCTTATGTGAGGGGAATTGTTGATCCCCACAATACATCTCCCCCACTAAGTAATGTTGGGGATGTATATAAAGTATAGAAATAATACTGTATAGTGTACACCTTGTACATGAATTCAGATCTGAGAGGTCTTCTACTACAGTTGCCAAGAGGACCTTCTTTAGCTACAAGGCAGTCACAAGATTTTAACAACATATTATTATTTTACTGAATGGCTGTTGGAAGTAATCAATGCCTTGAATTGTAAGGCAGGATCCAGAGAATCAGCAGTACCGCCATGCTAATGAGTTGTTTCCTTGTGGCCAAATGACCTGCTGTCACATGGCATTCACCTGCTCGAATGGTTCACTGGCTGAACACGTGCCATGTGGCTCATTTATCCTGTAAGCAAAGCCTAAAACAAATTCCAATGCCATATATTCTTTTGTAGTTCATTCCTATTTAAAGAGATGAAGGGTTGAACTGTTAGGGCATGAGGTGGTTCACATTTATGAGAGACGTTGCCATGCACTCAAGTATGACTTGAATTCATAATAACTTTGGCACCACAATTGGTGCAATATCATTTCACGCAGAGGTTACCACCAGCACCTGTTTTGCCAATAAGTGCGAGCTTAAGCATGTTTTCAAAGCATGAGATTTTTGGCACTTTGTTTATTTATATCATTCACAAAATCCATTGGTTGACAAAGACGATATATTATATTAGCAATGGATTGTTTTAGAATACCATTGTCTTGTAGGTACATTCTTGTTCTTGTTTCATTCACATACATTTTGAAAGCTACTTGAGAGCATTTGCAAAAAATCTTCCATCAGTAAGTACGCACCATGAACACATCACAGAAAAAGGTTGGATTCATGCCATGCATTTTGAACCAGATGGTCAGTGTGGCATCTTGAATGTAGAAGAGATGACAAAAATTTGAGCATGGAAAGATTCAACAGGGTTGTAAGAAATGGATCTTTCTGTGCATTTGGACCAGATGGTCAATGTGGCATCTTGATCCTAGAAGAGGCGAGGACCAAAAATCTGAACAAATAGAGATTCAACAGGGTTCTAAGTAATGGATCTATTGACAAAGATAAAGAGTTTTTAACAATAAGAGGAATAAAGAATAGTATTCATAAAAGGATGAAATAGGTTAGAAAGCAACGTTATACGATGTATCAATGCTTTCTTGTGTGTCCATGTGCACTCATGGAAATTACCATACCTCAAGGTGAGGATAGGCAATGTCAACCAATATGCCACGTTTTAAATGTATAAAAGCATTTATTTGCATCACATATAAAAAGATGCACATACAGCTGAAGCTGCAAAAATAAGAGATTACAGTCAAATTGTACCATAAGGATCCTCGCCGAATTATGGAGATTTTTAAGCTGATAATTCATATAAAAATCTACATTGTGGTTAACAAACAGTCTCCCCAGGTTATCTTTCAGTATTATGGAGATTGTTAAGCTTGATGATTTAGATTAAAAACCACAATGTGATTAACACATAGGAACATCTTGCACTATACTCAGCCTGATTTTCAGTTTTTCAGCCACTGGCACAATCATTTACTCTGATTTTCAGTTTTTCAGCCACTGGGATAACTACATAACTGTCACTGACATATTCATTAAAAGAAGGCATTAAGTCATAGAAGATGCAGCAAACTAACAAGCGTCTATTGTACTCCTTACCTTTACAAATAGTTCAAAGTCTTGACTCCACCTCGACCAGCAACAATGGCAGCAAAGGGTCTCTGCTCCGCTTTAAATGGGCTGTGCCTTATCTTTACTTCGCTCTTAATGTGACTTGACCAGTGAAAGCAACTTGCCCCCTTCAAAAGATCGGCCATAACATATTGAGTTTGCACAACTGCCAGAAACATTTGCTATGAAAACGTTCAGAAACAAAATAAATTCAGTTTAATGAAAAGTTTTAAGGGGCTGAAATCCAGGGCTGTAGCCAGAGACTAGAAGTACATTGAGAAAAGAGGTGGAAACAACTAGGAGGACAGGATTTGTTAGCACTGAAAGAACATTTTGTGCAAAGCGGAAAAGACAGCCTACAAGCAAGCATTTAAAAGTTTAACATAAGAAAATTTTAGCAATCAACATAAATATCCTCTCTCAAACCTTAACAGAATTAAACGTACCTCGACATTAATTAATGTCGAATTCTAACTCTCCAACGGGCCTTACGACCCCTAGCCTACCTCTTGAGCATAGAAATAATCATTATTAAGAGCTTGAAGGAGGAGCCAATTCTAATTAATCTCCAAATGGCTTCTATTAAAAATAGATTATTTTAGAACAACACGGACTAAATTGACCACAACGTTAACATCAACACTATTTAAAGCAGAAGTGCCACAATTGAGAGAAGGTAGTAACATTCTTTTGTTTTGGTCAAATGAGCTACAGCCTTAGGGTAAGAACCTAGGAGAGTTGGATGCTTCCAATGTTGATCCATAGTACTAACGGTGGTCAGTGTCTTTTACAAGATAAGCAATCTATTTCTTATGGCATGATCATGCAGACTTAAATCACTAAATTAAAAAGGTGCCCTATAGATTGATACTCTCTATACGCATTTTAAGAGAGGCTCTAATGCCAAGAGAATTAAGGATATTCTTTTTTTTTTTTTGAAATCTTAAGAGCATGTTCACAAATATACAAATACAAAAAACGGCATTAAAGCTGAGACAATCGTAAGTCCAAAGGACCACTTACAAAGCCGAAAGGCTAACATGATAGCATACACGCAAGGCAGCAGTCTTAAACGTAACTTAAGTAGTACGTAGAAAAAACATAGCCAGCCTAATACAAGCCGTCGCCGATAGGGATGGCGGGTCCTCCTCAAACACCTGTTGGTTCCTTGCCGTCCAAATCTTTTCCACAAAATAGCCTGCTTGCACACATGCCAGAAAATGAGAGCAGAGGAATCTGTCAGAAGAGAGTTGTCGAGGAGGATGGTGTGAATGTCCAAAGAAAAGGTGTGAGCCATCTCCAACCAAAGGTGGCGATGACAATAAAAGAACAAGTGCTCCACCATTTTTTCAGCCAGTTGGCAAAGTGGACAAAGGCGATCATTGAGGAAAGGCCACTTAGAAAGCAGGGGTAAGGACTTAGTGAGAATACGGTAGGCAAGGTACCTGAGCTTTCCAACAGGAAGAGAGCCATTTTAAGGCAACAACGCAAAACAGACAAGGAATGAGAGGTAGACCAGAGGCGATTGAGATAATCCGGGAAGAGAGATGAGAATACATGAAGCGGAATAGCACAAGACGAGGCCAAGAAAAGAAGACAACGTTCACCAGATGAGAGGGCAGAAGCTGGCAAGGAGGGACAGTGACAGAGCCATGGGGGACAATCCGGAAACCCAGAGAGGAGACCCAAGAGAGAACAGAGGTGTGGATAACATGAAGCTCAGACTTCCGATAACTCAAAAGGGAGGAAGAGCAATAACAAAACTCATCAAGGAGAGAAAGGAGATGAATAACATGAGGCTCAGAAAGGAGGGATAGTAAGGTAACGTCATCAACAAAAAGTTGGTGCGAGACCAGCCCCAACGGAGAAAGGATTGGGGAAATATGGGAAAGCGAGGATGCTTGGTGGAAAGCAAAAGAGAGGGGTTCAGTGGCAATGCCAAACAACATGGGGGACAAGGGACAGCCTTGCCGAATGCTGCAAGTAGGGAAAAAAACTATCAGAAAGACACCCATAAAAAAGGATCTTAGAAGAGGACGAGTTATAAAGGGCACGCACGAAACTCAAACAAGGGGGAGAAAAGCCAAAAGCCTGACAAGTGGCAAGAATATAGTCCCAACTAATTGGATCGAAAGCTTTGTCAAGATCCAAACGGAGGATGATAGAAGGAACCAAAGAGGCAGACAAGGAATCAACTGTCGTCTAAACATTAAGAATGGAATTTATAATATTGCGGCCTTTTACAAATCCAAACCGTTCAGAAGAAAGGAGGGAATGAAGGAGGGGGGAAAGACGTCGGGCCATAGCTTTAGCCAGGATCTTATAAGAGGTATTGAGCATAGTGAGAGGGCGAAAATATGCCAACAAAAGTGGCGAGGAAGTGTTAGAAATAAGTTCAACAAGGCCTTCAGAGATCAGAGCGGGTAGAGAAGCAATAGAGCAAGCAAGGTTGGCAAAGTGAAGCAGGCCCGAGCCCAAGAGAGGCCAAAACTAGAGAAAAAATTTTGGAATGACTCCATCAGGCCAGGAGTCTTGCCAAGAGGTAAAAAAAGAAGGGCGGCATGAATTTTAGACAAAGAAAAGGGCTCAGCCAACGTCAAGATCTGGTCAAGGGCAAGCAAGCGCTCGGTGCAACAAACAGAAGCAAGCCGGAGTGGGTCCGGGGGCGAAACAAGCTGGAAGGAGTGGAAAAGAACAACAAAAGCCTGAACCATAGAAGGAGAGTTAGAAATGAAAGAGCCCGAGACCGAAAGAGAGTGAACAAAGGTAGAAGAGTGTTTGCGGCGAAGGGCACGAAAGAAAAAAGAGGAGGGCAGGTCACCATGTCGAAGTCAATTGAGCTTAGAACGAAGCATAAAATTGACCGCAACATGATACTCATGATGATGAAGAATGACTTGGCAACGAAGCTGGAGGTCAGAGTAAAGGGTAGAATCCTTGGCTAAGTCTTGGGCAACAGCAATGCCTTGAAGGAGGGTCATTGCCAAGGATCGGAGTCTTGAGCGAGAGTAGAACCAAGACTTGCCAGCATTACGGAGAAAGGCAGTACCGTTGGTAATCATGTCTTGGAAGGACGGGGCAGAGACAAGACTAGCTTGGAGAGTCGACCGAAGAGGAGGGGAAGAAAGTAGAAAAGATTTCATGACAAAGGAGAGTGGAATGAGTGAGTGGTAAGGGCGTTGAAGGAACATCTGAGCATGACTGGGCTGTGATCAGAAAGAGTAGTAAAGTGATGAGTTTCAGTCTTGATTAATCAAAGCCAATTAGCAGAAGAGGAAAGATAAAAACGATCAAGCCTAGCAGACCGAAAGGAGGGTTCGAGATGGCAGTTGGTCAAGGTGTGATGAGGGAAGTGGTGTAAGACATGACAAGCATCCAAAAGAGAGTGAGAGGACTGAAAGGACGACTAGCCAGCATACTTAGAAGGAGAAATAACGTGAGGGCCATCAGAGAGATCGAGGTACATGTTAAAGTCCCCTAGGACAATTAGACGCAAAGCCATGCAAGTGTGGCATACCGGATCATTCAACCCTCAAACATTCCATGAATAAAAATTCATTCGGACAGCGAAGGAGCAGGAGAAGAAGGCATGACCTGCAGCGACAAAGGAGCTTCCCAAGCTGGCAATCCAGGAAGAAGCTTAGCACGAAGGTCCCCCTTGATCGTTGTAAGTCTGTCCGAGGCCTTAGCAAAGGTGGACCACTTTTTAGTAATGGTTGCAGCAGGTGCCATAGCAGGCTGAGCAACATGAGAGTCCATCTGAGAAGATGAATTACTTGATTATAAGCACCCTGGTAGCAAAGGAAAGATAGATTGAAGACCACTTAGCTAGCTTGTTGTCAACATTATTTATAAACTATACGAAGCCTTTTTCTTATGAGAGATACACACCTTAAAGCCTAGAAGAAGAGCATCATGTTGATTAATAGGGGAACTGATGTCTCGAACCCACTTTGAGACAAACCTTGAGACATGCAAAAGACTCTCAAATTTAGCTTTATCGATTATTGAAGAGGAACAAAATGAGAATAAATAAAGATGTTTCAATTATTGAAATTTGATGCTCAGCCTCAAATCCATTAATTAATGAGCATCATGAAAACTTTACAAAACCCTGAAAACAGAAGGCTCGAGTTTTTCAAAAGATCAAAAAATCCAGTATCGAATTTTTTTTGACCCAATGTAACTCTTGTCAAAAAGGAATTCTGCAACCCTGGATCGGCTCGGATCGAGGCAGAAATTATCCGGGCGTCTTCGACCCTGGATCGGGTCGAATCGGGTCTGATTTATCCGACCCTGAAAATTTCGACCCTATACATATTTTTTGACCCAGTGCACATTTTTCAATCCTTTGTATAAATTTGATACACTACTGTAAAATTTCGATATTGTCGGTCAGAAATCCAACCCAACGACTTCGCGTTGGGAGTCCGCCTACTTTGTACATGTATTTACAGTTACAAGGCAATTATAATTAATATAGAAGATAACATTCAATGCAAGTTAGGTGTAGATATTTTTCAGTATATCTAATCCTATAATCTTCATCAAAAAACTTCTTCTGATATTATGAGTCCGATAATTCATTAATTTGTATCAACGTTATCATGCTCAACAAGCTAAAGTTATAACTTTATGCAAATGTACTCATTGTTGATAACAATCAGAGTGCGATTTGTCCTACTGATGTTACTGGTCATTGTGCATTTGTTTAAATCCATCATTTGAACTATTTTGCTGATAATTGTAGCGTTTCCGATCCACGCATCTAGCTCGCTCCCAACTTTTGCACATTCCTTTTGATTTTTTGAATATAGTGCTTGTGGATCCAATCTTGAGCTTGAGGAAGAAGCTGATCTTCTGATTTCTTCTTGTAGAAGTAATGAGATTACTCTTGATAGAGTTAGATGCTCCTAGATCGAAATTGCCATGACCCAATTTTCATAGGCTTCAGACAGACTCGATAATAGAGTCATAACAGCATCAGAGTCTTGTATTTCTGAGACAGTTGCAGTCATTTGCTGCATGAGGTTTTGGAAAGTGTTGAGATGACTCGAAATACTTACTGCTTCAGACATTCTCAAGGAGAAATATTTCTTCCTCAAATAGAATTTGGAGGTGTTAGAATCCCCATCATCATCCCGGTCATTGCTAAAGCACAAACAGGTGACGGACGCTATGTTATCGCCCACCCATAGAGGTACTGCCACCTCACCCCCATGCACTGGAGCTATAGACCACCATCAAGCAAGCCATGGATCTCATGTAAGCCATGGTGTCCCATACCACCATGCCTTACCTTCGACCCTCCTGCCCTTATGGGTACGTAACATTCTCTCCTCCTTTAATAGGCTCCTCCTAAAGGAAGCAAACTAGGGAAGTTCAGTCTTAAGTAGTCCTCTCTCTCCCAAGTGTCCTCATCATCTGACTTGCCTTTCCAATGTACGAGAAATTCAGAAACCAAACGATTTGTCAATTGGTGACGACGAGCGTCAATAACTTTTTCAGGTACATTAGGAACAAAGGTAGACAGATTCTCTAAGTCAACCAGTTCACCTTCTGGAATTAGGGAATCCTTCCTACTAAGTCGTTCCTTTAAACGACTTACATGGAAAACATGATGAACCCCAACCCCAATCGGAGATCTAGCTGATAAGCAACCAGGTTGATTTTCTTTACAACCTTATAAGGTCTGCTATATTGAGGAAAAATCTTATGGCATTTTCCCGTCCGAAGTACCTTTGAATCTTTAGGGATTTTAAGATACACCCAAGTTCCGACCTCAAAATCCCGAGGTGAGCGACCGCGGTTACCATAAAACTGAGCCCTATCCTGAGCGGTTTTCATGCTTTCCTTGGCCACTAGCAGCATTTCTTGCATATCTTGTAGGAAATCTACTGCAGTCTGCACCTTGAGACCTTTGAGTCTGACCGAAATTGGAGAATGTGGCTGAAAGCCATACATTAGCATAAAAGAACTAAATCGGTGGCAGAATGCTTGGCACTAGTATGCACGAACTCAGCCATTGGGAGATACTTTTTCCAATCAGATTGTCGGTGAGAAACATATGCCCTAAGCATATCTTCCAACGTTGTTAGCAGATTCCAGAGAATCCCCAGATGCCAAGCCAAGCCGAAGACACTGAATACCTCTCACCCATGACCGAGGAGGTCTCAGAAGGAGAAGAGTAGAAGAAGCTGAGAGCCGAGAAATTATTAGCTAGGATGACAGTGAAATATATCTGTGAGCCTACATGGTGTATCCCAGAGAAGGAACGACTATGTAGGAGCTAGTCATATTTCTTAGGCCTTATAAATAAATGTAAACCCCCCTTAAATTAGTTACAGTGAGCCACCTTTTGATGGTGACCTTTAGTGGAAGGGCAAATTCCACATGTAATTTCTAATTTGGTGGAATTGCCACTTGGGCTCCACATGGGCAGCTTTCTTGCTTATTTAAGGGCTCCCCTCTCTTGTGAGGGAGCTTTGAATGTATTGTCAAGTTCTCTTGAGCAAATAAAGAGGATTCTTCACGAGTTCTTGATAATTGCTAAGCTCCTTGTTCATGGCAATGTTCTTGAGTGAAGTTTCTATGAGCATGCTTGATTTCCTTGTATTGTGGATTAGCTAGGATCTTTTTTCTTGTTTCTTACTTAGTTGTGGATTAGGATTCATTTCTTGTTTGTGGAATAAGATAGGAATCAGCATGCAAGTAAACTAAATAGGCTGGTTTGTGGTGTAGATCTTGCATACTTTCTTACATTCCAGTTCTTGATTGTTCTTGGGCAATCTAAGCATCAAGAAATGAGTGTTTCTTGATTCTTGGACTGTTATTATGTTGTTAGGAATCTAGTTTCTTGTTTCTTGTTTCTTGTTTGAGTAGTTAAGCTTGTTCTTGATTGTTTTCTGATTTAGTAGATAGTGGTAGAACTGCTCCCTGTTCCAGAACGTTGATCCTCTTGAGCTATAGATGGTTACATGGCTGGCTTATGCATGTAGCTGAGTATCGAAACCATGTCTCTCATTGACAGGCTGGGAAAAAAATGTTGAAATCTAAGTAACACGTCCGTGTGATAACCGTTCTAACAAGAAGAACCGTAAGAGCCAGAAGAACCATAAAGAACGGTAACGAAGAAGTAAAGAAACTCAAACAGACCGTGTCCACAGATAAAGTGGGACCTGTGAACATTTGGCGCCATTCCGCAGCTACACAGACATTAAACAGCCCCAAACCATTCTGATCTGTGCAACACAACCATCGCTCTCAGGATTTTCACACCTTCATTACAGACCACACCACTTTCGTCCTGATTACCGCGAAGCTCAGTCTCAACCGACGCTTCACGCTCCTCCCCAAGCTGAGCCACGACTCTCGTATGGACCGGACCGAACCGCTACACATTGACTCTCGACCGAGCCACTACAGAACAATCCTACCATGTCTTGAGTTAAATCTCAACCGACGCATTTGCTTTAAAATCTCAACCGACGCATTTGCTTTAAAATCTCAACCGACACATTTGCTTTAAAATCTCAACCGACGCATTTGCTTAAAATCTCAACCGACGCATTTGCTCACGTCTCAACCGACGCATTTGCTCGACACATTTCTTTCATCTCAACCGACGCTCTTGCATCAGATCTCGACCGACGACCTCGTGCCAGATCTCAACCGACAGTTTCCATCCCAATCTTGACCGACGCTCTTGCGTCAGATCTTGATCGACGACCTCGTGTCAGATCTCGACCGACAGCTTACGTCCCAATCTCAATCGACGACCTCGCATCATAACTCAATCGACGACCTCGCGTCAGATCTCAACCGACAACCTCGCGTCATATCTCGACCGACGCCCTCACGTCAGTTCTCGACCGACGGATGCTCTCAGATCTCAACCAACCCTTGAACCGTTGAGACCATCATAAAACACACTACAATCATTGCGACCACCTTCCAGCCATAACAACCGCATTGCCTCGTAGTGACGGCTCTGCACCGTGACAACTACATTGAGCCGTACCCCATTGCTTCACATCTTGCACCGTAGCCACCGTAACAAGTGTCTAGGAGCCTATTTACACAATCATACGATTCTCTACAAGTTGTTATGGATCGCCCTTACGATCCGAATTCTACGGAGGACTATCCACCAGAGATGGTCTCTCCATCCACCGAACAAGCTCGATTTAACAGAAATTTCCGGATGAAATCCCAAGTCCAAGAGCCATCCACCAACCCATTCGACAGATGGGAACCCATGCGTTATGAAGCTCCATATGAACGACCACATTTTCATGCTGCCGAATCTTCACATGCACGAGCTCACTTAAACGGAGCTTTTGCGAATAATGTTCCATGTACTGAAAAACGTACCCTAAAGCTAGATTTACCTAAGTACGATGGTAACACTGATCCTCAAAGATTTCTTCAAGTCCTTGAGAACGCATGTGACGTCTATGGCGAGACATCACCGGAAGCCATGGTACAGCTCTTTTTGATGACCATGATCGATCGAGCACGAGAGTGGTTTTTTTAACCTTGATCGTGAAGATAAACGTGACTGGTCACTCTTGAAGGAGACCTTTATCAAATGCTTCAAGCCATTCCGCTTGATAGAAAGTCCTTTTGTCAAGCTAAGTAACATCAAAATGACAAAAGACGAGAAAGTACGTGACTATATTGAACGATTTAAAAGATTAAAAAGTCAGGTACAAGAACAACCCACTGAGTCTATGCTCATAATTTGGTTCCTCATTGGACTCCCACGATGGATAAGACGTGAACTTCGTTCTAATGATGAATATACATCATTGAAACAAGCCATGTCTGACGCCATTCGAGAGGAAGACGAGGGCTCTGATGTCGATGAACCATGTGAACGGAGAGCACATCGTGTTGTCCAAGAAGCTCGACCAGACGACAAAACTCGAGAACAATTGTGGAAAACACAGAGATGGAATTGCTTAACCAGCAACACCAACAACAGATGGAGAAACTCACGAAAGAGTTTCAAAACACTCTTAATCTATCCAGAGTTCGATGTCGGGTCAGTTACCCACTGGCCAAATCCACCATAGACGAGAGAACACGTGGTGTCCTCACTGTTGAGGTGCACACACTGGCAATGAGTGCAATTCATACCAACCGGTCCTAGATGCTTCCTTGATCAAATGTGACATCTGCGACTTTATGGTACATCTCTTTATTGTTGTTATAACCCGAGGAACCAACCTCACAACTAGTTAGGAGGACATACTCAACCTCCACCGTTTGTTTCACAAAACCAACACACACACTACCAACCACGAAACAACCAAGTCCATATACAAGAGTTGCCCAGACAACCTAGACATGAACCTCAACCACAGCTGGCACTCTTAGAACCACCTCCAAGAGGACAACCAGATCTAGGACCACAAAAACATAGAAATCCTCGAGAGTCTACACAAACACATCTTGTTGAAAACTCCTACGATCAGTCCTATTATCAAGATACAATACTTCCGTCTGCTAGTTCTCAACATTATCAAACCGACAACTCGTGCTCATGCAAACGAGATGAGTATTCAACACCACCAGAAAATCCAACACAACTAGCCATCCAAGATGGTTATGCTATTGCCACAGGCCCAATGAGCAACCGCTGCTTTATTTGTGGTGAAACGGGACATTTCATGGTTGATTGTAAAGTTAAAAACCAATACCATGGGTGACTATTCTGAGACCTTCTCTCCTGTCATGAAACATTCGTCCCTACATTTACTATTTGCATATGCATGTACTTATGACCTCAAGATCCACATTGTGGACGAGAAGACAGCCTTCTTGCATGGTGAGTTAGATGAAGAGGTCTACATGGATCAACCCCCAAGATATGTTTCGAATTCACTTCCTAATTATGCATGCAGAATGCATAGGATTATCTATGGTCTGAAGCAGTCAGCTCGACAATGGTACAAAAAGAAAGATCAAGCCCTGAAATCCTTGGAATTCAAGCCACTTATGGCTGATTCCAATGTCTATGTGAGAATTTCATATGGGAAGATCATCATTGTGGTTGTGTATGTGGATGACACTCTGATACTCTATAAGAGTGAGAAGCTGATTGCTGAAGTGAAGAAAGACATCTCGAAACAATTCAAGATTGTAGATCTGGGAGAAGCCATGTGTTACCTTGGCTTGCAAATCGACAGAGACTATGAGGGAGGTAAGTTGTACCTTCATCAGTCTAGATACACCCAGAAAATCTTAGAGGATTTCGGGATGATGAATCGCAAAGGAGCGAATACTCCAATACTTGCAGGAACATTACTAATGAACGAAAATTGTTCGAGGACTGAAGAAGAGAGAGAATTGATGCAGCTCACACCATACAGAAAACTGATAGTATCGTTGATGTACCTTGCAGATAACACATGCCCTGACATTGCTTATGCTATGTTCAAGATGAGCCAATTCTGTACGAATCCTGGCTCGACACATTGGAAGATTTCAAAACGAATTATAAAGAGTTGCAAGAGAGATAATGACTCAAATACCATCTTTGCCATGGATGCAAAGGTCTCATCATAATCAATACCATACTCTTGAACATATCCTTTTGCCACCAACCTTTCCTTGTATTTGTTGATTGATCCATCTTTATTAGTCTTCACCTTGAAGATCCAATTGCATCCAATTGCCTTCTTGTCCTTAGGAAGTTCCATCAATCTCCATGTGTTATTTTTCATGAGAGCTCGATACTCAAGATCCATTGCTTGGATCCATTCCTCCTTTTGAATTGCTTCATCTACACATGTAGGTTATTCAAAAGAGGTTACAAAAGCAAAGTTTGTATCTTCAACTTGCTTACCCTTCTCATCATATGTGAGCCTTGAAGGTTTTTGTCTTTCCCTTCATGTCTTTCTGGGCTTTTGACTTAAAGAAGTAGGCTTCACCATCAACATCCAAAGTATAATCAAGAATGTTAGATCCAATCACCACATCACCACTTGAAAAAACCTTTGGAATGTTTCCTTCATAACAAATGACATCTCTTCCTATGACCACTTTCTTAGTTGAAGGAATATACACCTTGTAAGCCTTGCTCACCTCACTATAACCAACAAATATACCTTTCTTTGAAGATGGATCCTCCTTTGTCCTATAATGTTGATATAGCAAATGCATCCAAAAGTTTTGAAAAACTTGACACTCGTCCCACCACAAATAACATCTCAAGAGGCGTCTTACCATCCAAAACAACACGTGGCCACCTACTACATAAACAATTGGCACACAACAAAGCCTCAGCCCAAAAGGATTTAGAAAGCCTTTCGCACCTAGCCTCATAGCTTGGCTCCTTCACATAAGGTTCTATTCTTCCTCTCGGACACTCCATCTTGTTGTTGAAAAGAACAAATAAAACAATAAAACACACAAGGATGATCATGAGGATTCAAATATTGCACATTGACCTCAAAATCCATGTAAAGATGTTGAGCTAATACCTCAAGAATGGATTGATCTCTAAGGGATGCTCTAGAATAAAAATCATACTCAGTAAGATCTTAAAGTTAATTTCTTTGTTAAAACATCCCTTTTTATGAAGGATGCTTCAATACCTGAAAGTATTTGATGTAGTTTTATGGTATCCATGTTCCGTCTTCTCACAAATGGACCTCTTTAGTATTTGATAAAAAATTCAATCCATTCATGAATGATCACTCTTGACTATAGGTGAACAAAAATTGCTCAACCTGAGCATAATTTGACCAATGCGGTTACTATTTTTAACTATATTTTGGCGTTAACTAGTATGGTTCATCATTTAAATCATGAGTTGACTAACATGTTTCATTGTTTTAATTTGAAAAAGGTACTCTTGCATGCTTTTGTAGATAGCGTTTTCTCATTTCTCAATTATCATTTCCCAGTTTCCATTTCCCAGGTGGAAAACATTTCCCAAACTATGATAATTTTTTAATTGAGGGACTAATTTTCAAATATGATTGTGATTTCATATCAAATTAAAGAGCAAGACATGGATAATGCTCATATGCAACTTTGTAATTATTCTTGTTTATAGAAAATGATACCATAATATATTTTAAAAACTTTCATATCCAACTTTGCAAAAGAAAAAAGAAGTTGTTCTTGAATCAACTCCTATTGAATCAATATTGTATGGTCACCATCAATGGTTGGAGTTTATCCAAACTTGAAATTAGAGAAAAAGAAATACCATGATGTGAAACAGGCATTGAAAGCTGTTAATTGCCACTATAAATTCACTGATATCCATGATTAATGAAGATCAGCCATATCCTAGAACGAAACCAACTGCAAATATACTTTCAAGTAAGTTGGATATATCTCTTGGGGAGCTCTTACATCTTGTATGTCATGGAAAGGAAGTTTTGATAGGACATTTAACATATCTAAAACCAAAGATTTAGCTAGAACCTTTATATTGTGTCAGATTTGATGAATCAAATAAAATTCTCAATATAGGGATAGTGTGGAAAAGCGAATAATGTAATATCACTTTTGAATCAAGCATAAGCAATCTAACAAAGCAGTAGTAATAGATGATAAATATGGTGTGAATCTAATTTTTTTCAAGCTATACGAGAAATGGGGGCTCTCAAAATTAAAATTTACAAATTTTGTAATCAGATTGGTAGTTCAATCAGGTATAGTAGGCCAAAAAGAGTAATAAAAGATATACTAGTAATAGTAGCAAGTGTTCAATTTGTTATTAGCTAATTTGTGATAATGGATCTCCCTGAAGCACCGTCAATTTATTAGATATTGTTGGGTCATCCATGGTTACAAGTTACACAAGTAATTATAACTAGAAAACAAGCAAGATTACTTTAAAAAATCATGAGTGAGTAGTCAAATTGGATTCAACCACTTGGACAATTAAATCAATGTTGCCAAAAGCTGATGTTGATTCTTCAACCATTAACGTTGGAAATTCATTTATGATTCACAAACTTGTAATGTAAATTGAAACCAAACATTAGCATTGTTGATTGCACAACATGCTAAATGTGTCGCCATGATGAAAGATTGGAAGTGAGCATTACACCTCCTAATGAGTGCACTCTTGATAGTACATATGAGTGCACTCTTGATATGCCAAGTACATATGAGGTAAATATGATGGACGTGACTTGGATTTTAGCTGATCAAATCTTAGATCCAATAGAAAAACTCATACCAATAGGTCATGTTTTATCTACTAGGAGGTTGAATTAAATGATGAGCAAATTTATGCAATACGGATCCTACTAGATTTGGAATGAAAAATGACCATTCAATAAGAGTGGATGAAAATTATTTAATCATTTTCTAACTTTACATATTTTTCTATCATTTTTTTATATTTGAATATTTATCATGTCACAATCTCAGAATCAAGTCACAATATTATGCATAATTTTTAAGATAATAGACTTTTAATTATTGCAAACAGTTTTCAAAAAAAATGAAAATTTTATTAATTGTAGTTTTACAACTAAATATAAATTTTTTAAATCAATGTTCAAAAAAGTAGTAAATTTCACGATGTAATATTTATGATTTCACGATGCACATTCACAATTGCAAAAAATGAATATCACAATTCAATATATACGAATTGATGAAAGTAGTCATAAATTTTACAATTCTCAATCTCATGATTAAATTCATAAAATTGATCACAATTTGTGCAATTAAATAGTCACATTATTACAATCTGTACTAACAAATTTCATCATGAATATTTATGAGAGTAACCACAAATATCATAATTTGGTACTCACTAATTTCATGATTCGATATAATTAATGAAATTCACATTCGATATAAAAACAAATCACAATTTCAATATTTAGAAAAGTCGACATTTTTTATTCACAATTCCACTACTAAAAATGTCACAATCAAAGTATTCAGAGTATTACGATCAGTATTTAGAGTTTCACGACCAGTATTCAGAGTGTCACGATTAGTATTTACGGTTTCACGATCAGTATTCACAGTTTCACGATCAACATTCACAGTTTCACGATCAGTATTCACAGTATCACATCTCAATATTCACGTTTTAGTATTCACACCTCAATCCATCAACTCCTCATCCAACTTGCAAAAAGGTCAAACACAACAGAAACAAAAAAAAGTGATTGAGGATGGCGAGTAGTAGCAGTAGTAGACGAGAGAAGAGAAGAAAGTGAAACATAATTGAGCTTGCAAGTAACAAGAGAAGCTATGCATTCTTTTTGCTAGGATATCTCTTCTTTCAACACTTGCATGAAAGATAAATGATTGTATAAGAAATCAATGACTGACTAGAATATCTGGGATATCAGTAGCGATAACCTGTGGGCTCTGATACCATGTCGCGAAAGCGAAAACTGTTGGTAATGGGCCGAAACAGCTGCTGGATTGTTGGTAATGGACTGTTGGTAAACAAAACGTACTATGAAAACTGTATATCATTAGTGAAGAATCATACCCGATCGATGGCTTCCCTCTCTTCTGGTGTCACATTGATAGTTTGTGACATTACTCCAGCTAAATTTCCAAACAAAGCCCTGCAATCCTTATTGTTTGAAGATATTTCCGGAACACATCCGGTTGGCCGAATTGTTTAAGAAACTGTATAAAACAAAAATTCCTCTGAGCCCATTATCTAGTCTTACAAATGTGACAATTCATAGCCAATCTACAATAGACCTATGCCATTATCAAAAAAGATCCTCAACAAAACTACAAAGTGGAAATACCTACTAAGCTTACCCTTCTTCACCTTCATCCCCAGCTTCATCGATAAGGAGACGAAATTCTACCTGATTTTCACTAATAAGCCACACTGAGTTGAGGATTTTGCTTTCCTAGCTCCTGAAGCATGGGCTGCTCATGCATGTAGAAAAACAAGTTGATTATAACTCAATTATGTAGTTACCTCCACCTAGCCATCAATATTGATAAATAAATACATGAGAGATTTAATTGCAACCAACCTGCAAAAAACTCCCATTCCACCTTCTCTACAAGTTACAAGAAGAAGTTGCAAATACCTCTGTTGCACAGGTCCCAGAAGGCGTGTTGACGAGCCCAAGCCGAGTCCGCAGCAGGATAGAAAAGCTGTGCAACTTTGATTTCATCTACAATATTATGTTCTCAATGAAAGAGTTGTTTCAAATGGCCCTGATGGGTTTCTAACCCACAAAGTGTAGTTGGAAATAGCTGCAAAGAAAACGTAGGTATACTTTCGTGAGGTCTGCAATAATTGGGTTGACAGGTGGAAATGCGACAATTGAATCAGCTATGACAATTGTTAAAAGGACCATGTCAAACAAAGCAAGGGCCGAATTTTTTGCTCCTAAAATTGCTGCAACCCACGACAAATTCATACCCGACACCATAACGAGCACCCAGTCACATTGAGTCGATGCATGCAACATGTTTCTGTACCAAGGCTTGTTGGTATTGTTGAGGACTCCATCAATGATGCCTACTACAAGCAGAACAACACAGGCTATCGCCAGTGGCAAAAGTGGGGGTTTTGTCGTGCTTATATCAGAACATAAATGTGGCGAATACGGCTCTTCACCAGTAGTGCAAACTCGAGCACTCTCCTGTGATGAGCCAGCATTTGAAGCATTCCTTCGCATAATTCAAATACTCGTGTGACGAATACCGAAGTACAGTGGTAGCAACACACCATATCAGTCTTTGGAACTATCTCACATCTCTAAATCTAAGCTCATTTCAACACATGATGAGTTCTGAAAAACTACTAACCTTTGAATGATGATCTCCACCGCCTATTTTGTAGCTATCTTCATCGTCCAGAATCTCAAGCCTCTATGTGCTTGTAGTGGCAAGAAGGCCAGAGATCACGTTCACATCTCTAATGGTGCCAACTTTACCATCTCCCTCTACTTTGCAGCTTTGAATAAACCTCTTGTAGTTCTGTGGCTGATCAAACCTTTGCACTAGAGACCATAACTATGCAATTAAACCCTACCCTTGTTTCACAAACTCTTATTGCTCAGACCCCAAGAAGACCTTTCAAATCATTGTGTTCAACCATGTGCAGGAATGAAATCAATCCAAATCCAATGCAAAAATTCCAAATCCAATACACCAAATGGAAACAGATCAACCAGCAGAGTGCAACATCAACAACTGATCTAGCAAAGTAAAAGCCCTAGCTAGCTTAACTATGTGGAGGAAGGCAAAATAGTCACCAGATGCACGGGTGCATTGATGTGCTGTACTAGAATGGAACACATTGATGCGGCTACAAATCATGCTTGTGGTAGCGCCATACATGGTCATGATGCACATTGCTATAATAATTGACATATCAAGAATGATGCTCACTGTTCCATCCGGCTTTGGATGATGCCTCTATGCTTCAGTGGAACATTTCTAGCGGTTTGTTGTGGCAAGGCTTATGGCATCGCTGAGGAGTATGCTCACCGTCTAGTGGTGTTCAAAAAAAATATGGTGAGAGCATTTGAGCAAAATAGAAAGAAGTCTTAGAAATTAGCCATGTGAGAAAGATTGAAGAAGAAATCTAAAATATTACTTATACTAGTAATATGGAGCTCTCTCTCTCTCTCTCTCTCTCTCTCTCTCTCTCTCTCTCTCTTTCTCTCTCAACTGACATTCTTTGCAGTTTTTGCATCGTCTCCCTAAAATTTCCACCATGAACTTGTTTCATATTAACAAATTCTCTCTCTTAAAAAAACTCTTTTCATTCCAAGCATCTCTCCCAGGATTGGAAATAAAAGTTTCCAAGAGCGTGAAGTCAAAACCATAATTAGCAATACTTCAAGCATGCAATTGACAATTAACCAAAACCATAATTAGCATCTTCACTTATGGTCAAGATAAGTCAATGGTCAAGGTAAGTCAAAGCCCTCATTTTGAATAGACGAATCAAAACACGGGAATTGCGTTTTGTCTATCACAACATACATTCTTTATTTCTTTCTCTCTCGCTCGTTCACTAGCTGATCTAAGGGTAGTAATCTCTCTCTCTCTCTCTCTCTCTCTCTCTCTCTCTCTCTCTCTCTCTCTCTCTCTCTCTCTCTCTCTCTCTCTCTCTCTCCCCCCAAAAGCGATGGTTGTCTACTCGCTCTAGTGCCAGCGCCCAGCCTAGCCCATTTCATGGCACGCAAAAGGGGAAGGGGGTTCACTCCCCCCATTCTCCACCTCGCTCTAGTAATTCCTCCAGTGCCACCTTTCATTGCTACTGACCAGCCTTCTAGCACTGCTGACCATATCGCTTCTGTCAGTTCCATCTCCAGCGCTATTGACCGGGGCACTGCTGACCTGACCCTCACTTTTGGCAACTCCATCTCTATCACATCTAGTAGCTCCATCTCTAGCGCTACTGACAGAGGCATCGCTTCTGGCAGCTCCATCGCTGCTGACCAAAGCATTGCTGTTGAGCAGGGCACTTTCGTTGAGCAGGGCACCTCTAGTACTTTTATCACTGACACTTCTACTAGCGCTACAGATCCTTCATTGTCCACCAGTGCTACATATCCCATTACTGAGGTGAACGATGAGCCTACAATCCATACTCCTTGCCCTCTACCTGCTCAGTCCTCTTTCTTGATACTTGAGATCTATACACCTACCAAGTCATTTGAGCAATACATTTTCTCTTACATTGAGCAAATAAAAAACGAATCCACCTCTCTACGAAAGGAAATGGGACAGCTTTAAACAATCATTCAATCTATGGCCGTAGAACGAGATATCATGTTAACTCGGATTACTTCTTTGGAGGCAGCAATAAGTAAACAACGAGAACCTACAAAGATTCAAGAATTGGAAGAGAAGATAGAGTAACATAAGGCTGAGACGAGATCATGGGCTTCTCTGTTCAAGGAGGATGATGCTAAGGAGGGTACACCATCCTTCAGCCGAGTCATTTCAGCCACCATACCAAAGAACGAATGCGTGAATACAAATCCCTGAATATTAGGGTCCACGAAGTTGAAGACATCGACGATCCAATGACCAAAGCAGCCAGCTTTCTTTCAAGTACACTTTCCCACTACTCCGATGGGTTGGATAGAGCTTGGAGAACCAAGAGAGACCCTTCTACACTCATAGTTCGCTTCACGAATTTGGAAGAGAGACGGGCAACTCTCAAACTACGGGCCAAGCTTAGAGGTACACTTATATTTATAGATGATGATCTCACTCCCATGCAGGTTGCGGATAAAAAAAAAGCATTCAGTGAGGCAAAGGCTTTGGGGAAGAGGATAATTAATTAGGATGGCAAGGCTCGATACATCGATCCTCCGAATCCTGACAAATAGGGACTAAGGCCCTTCAGACTAGGTAGTGGTTCGGGGGGTCTTTCTCGAGCATTGCGGTTGAGGTTATGGAACTGCAATGGCATTCACTCTTCAGCTACTATTGGCGATTTTAGAGATTTCTGTGCGGAGGGTGACCTCTTACTATTCACCAAGACACATGAGAGTCCAGAAAGAAGTCTACCGGTTGTTGCGGGTTTTTGCTGGTACTCTGCACATCGGAGGTCGATGAGAGCATTGACGGATCGAGGTTCTGGTGGGGTGGCCTGCTTAGTCTGCGACTTTATTCGTCCTTGGGTTGAGTTGTTGCATACGGATGAGCGAGCTCGCTATATTTGGATTCAGGTGGACCGAACTTTGATAGGACTGGACTGTGACCTCGTTCTGGCCATTTGTTATTTTCCACCGGACACATTCGTTTTCACATCAGATGAGGAGTCACCTTACATGGATATCTCTTTCGACATCATCAGATACGAGGAGCGGGGTTATATTCTTTTAGCTGGCAACTTTAATGCCAGGACTAGGTCCAAGCTGTAACCAATGGCGGCTTCAGTCTTGCTGGGCACTCCTTATAGCAATGTCCATAACCACAGTCATGATAGAATGGTAAAATTTGCCTTTGTTTGGGATTTTGCAACTCTGTGATTTTCCCCACATGAAAAACATCCAAGTGGTGCTCTGGTCCAGTTTCTAGATGCCTGTTGTTGCGCGGCATCATAAATAGCATATTGTTATGAAGATCCACCTTCATGATTATTATTGTAGTCCCATTGCTCGGTACCTCTGTAAGGTTCTGGTTCCATCAAATTAGCAGGAGGAGCAGATTGCGTTGGTGGAGCTGGTAAGACTAATCGTTCCGGGTATCCAAGAGCAAATTGACGAGGTCTAGCTATCAGATTTCCTCCATAAAGTGGTTCTCGATATCCCATATGGGCATACCGTTGCTGAATAATCCGATGATTGAAGTTGCAAAAAGTAGTCTCACGATTAGGCGAATTGCACAAATGGCATATATTGATTTCCATTCGTTTTTTCAATTGAGGAAACTCATTCACTGTGTGATTTTTTGTATAGATAGAACACCAGACATTTTTCCTGGTAGGAAAAGTCTTGGCAAACTTCTCAGGTTCCTTGTTCGCTTTTCCATGGAAATCTTCCAATGCTTTGATCTTCTCATCAAATTGTGATTGCAACTTTTCCATCTATTTCTACTGGTTCTTCCCGAGTTTCTCAAACTCATTGAGCATCATTTCTGCAGTAGCGTTGACATTTGTTGATGCAATAGTGCTGGATGTGATAGTGGTATGCCCTCCTGTATAAGGCAGCATACTGATATTCGGCTGATCATCTGAATCTTCATCCTCCTCTCGTACGACATCATCCATAGCATTGCATACTCATTGTGGCATTTCAGCTCACGCCTGATCCTTTTAGAAAGGCCTGCCAGGAACCACATAATCATAGCATCTTCAATAATCAATTCAGGTACGCACTCAAATCTGAGGCGTTTTACTCGTTCTATGTATATCTCGAACCATTTCCCGCTTCTCCATTTTAATTCTACTTAAAAGTAGAAAAGGGTCTTCCATAAAATTCCGAGGTTTGAATGATAAGGGCTCATTTGATAGTCTCCCAATCTGTACGCTCAGTTTCATCTTGATTATAGTACCAATCTTGTGCTGCACCTGTTAAGGCCATTGGAAATAGCTTAAGTTTATTCTGGGGAAAAATTTTGCCATAGACTTCACAAGATTCAGAATAGATCTGAAGAAATCTAACTAGATCTGTTAATCCATTGTATTTGGGTAGATCCAAACGGGGTGCTCTCCTAACAATGATTGGATTGACTTCTTGAGGAGCATCTCCAAAGGCTGCCATCTTTATAGATTAGATCAAGCAGATAATGAGATTGGATCTAGATTTTAAATCAAGAACTATCTTAGATCAGATCTGCTAGATTTCTTCCACTTTGACGAGAATCAGATTCCTATACCATGAAAAAGATTCCTAAGATCAACCGATCGACACTTTTCTAAAATAAAAAATTCTCAGAATTAGAATTAGACTGTATCAGATTTGACCCAAAATTTGACAGAGACTTGATCTGGAAAATCAGATCCTAAAAATAGTACTAGCGAAGGTTCAAAGATTCACTCAACGAAGGTTCAACAATACTATTCTTGGTAAAAAAACTCTCTGATCAAATTTTTCTGACAAATATTGGTAGAAATAACCTTTGCTGAACTTTTAGACTGAAAGTCTGACTTAGATAAAGCTAGGGTAGAACTGGCGAAGGTTCCTGAAATGTAAAAGCACAGTTTTTGTAGTTTGGCGAGGGTAAAAATAGAGATTTTCTATGATCCGGATAAAATGAATGTTTGTCGAACTCAAAAATAATAAATTACTATAGATAGAATAGTCTGGTAGCTCGGTGAAGGTTCTGACGAAGAATCAAGAGTAATACTGGTATTTTTGCAAAAAAGAGATTTTTTTTGTCAAAAATATTATAATATGACAATTGATCCTATGAGAAACCTTCAATTTTTCAATATTATTTTTCGCCGACCTGGCAGTAGATAGATCTGAATCACACCTATGCATAGTGAATTGGACGAAGGTTTGTTTTCTGTATTTTTAAGGTTTTGGTGGTTTTTTTGATGTTTCTGGAAACCTGTTGGGAAGGATTGTTCGCCCTTCAAACTGAAGGTTCTGTGATTAAAACCGAAGGTGCCTGCAACTCGGCGAACGTTTCTTGATAGAGAAAAAAAAAGTTATCAGCTCTGATGACTATTTTTGTCTCATTTTGACCAAAATCTGACAGATTTGACCAACTTTTGTTGTTTTTTCTAATATCTCAGATCTTGATGGATCTTAAGATTGGTGATCTGAATAGCTTTCCCTGTTTCACAATCAGATTAGATTTCAAACAAGCAAATTCACTCAGATCAGGCAAAATCACTCCCAAACTAACCCTAAATGCAAATTTAACCCTATTCATGCCACGACAAGATGCCTAATGCAAGCAAACCATCCAACAAACATGCTGCAAACTAAAAAATTGGCGTAGCTCCCCGGCGACGGCGCCAAAATTGTAGTGGGTTTCTTTCCTTGCCTATCCTCAACCTGAGATCTAATCAATCTAGCATCAAGGAGATGATGTTAGTTGTCACGCATAGGTTCGTTCCTATGAGAGCGATAGCATATTTAAGATTTTAGCATGAATGGAAGATCCAGATCCAATCACTAACATACATTAACACTACCAGTTAACACTACAACCATTAACACTAAGATTCACAATGAAGATAGCTTACTCTTATGTGGCTTTAGAGTTGTATAAATTTAAGGCCCTTTACAGCTATTTTATCTCATATTTTTTATCATTCTTTGTGCATCTAAGAAGGCTGTTATCTTGAGAACAATTAGGTGATAATTCGTGTTTCCACATTGTTTATCAATGATTGTTTGAGTATGTGTACTTTGGAAAGGGAAGGCCTATGGGATGAGCTACAATGGTCGCGTTCTCATTATCCATTTGTATCTACGTGCTCAAATATTGTGTTTTGTTTTGTTTTTTGTTTAGTTGAGCTATGAACTTGTAGTTATTACACCTTTTGTGATAGATATAATTCATCAATAAGTTTTCACCAATAAGAACCGATCTCTATCAAATTATAATTTTGTGATTGTGTTTTCTTTTGCAAGACATATAGACAATGTCTTCCATATTGTATGAAGAAATGATCGAATTTTCAGAGATGCGTCTTGAAGATTACATTATTGATGGTTTGTGGTCGTTGAAATTGCAAATATTGAGAAACTGAGAACCTTCTGAGAAACTCAGATTCTGAAAAATTGAGATTGAGAAAATGAGAAACGGAGATTATGAGAAACTCAGATTCTGAGAAGCTGAGATTTTGAGAAACTGACATTCTGAGATTTTCATCATGAATGTTGTGAATAGTGCTCGTGAATATTGTGAATATTGATTGTGAACATTGTGAATACTAATCGTGAATACTGATGTGAATTGTGAATATTGAGAAACGTATATCATGAGATACGTGAATAAATTAGTCCTAGTAGATCAAAGCAAATACCGAATTAGACAAGGTTTTCAGTATAGTCAATTCAATGGTTAAGTTTTTCTTAATTTCTTCTTAGCCTGAAAAGCATAGTATTTTATCTTTTATAAGCACAATGACTAGCAATATTTGCACAAATGGCTATGGACCAAGAGACTATATAGAGCTAGACATTTTTTTTCTATTCATCAAATCAACCATGACATTTTCAACGTCTTTTCATTTTTTTTGAATGATCATGTTGCCGCAAGCAAGCTTCGACCAAATGTTGTGCAATGCTTTTTGCTAAGTTTAAGCGAAAATGACTCTAATGCTTTGATTTGGATAGAAAACTACAAAAACGATCCGATTTTTAAAATCCATTATGAGCAAATCACATCATTTGATACACACATAAAACTTCTTACCAACAACAATAATCAATCGCCAATAAAATGTAACAACTTGTGTCTGTTTTGGTTTTCCAAATACATGAATTACAAGTTAGTAGTATATGATTGTGACAATGATTCAACTGTCAGAAATGGTGAACTCCTACAACTGTCACAACACGAACAAGAAACGAAGGTGGAACGAGAACAATTTGCGATAGTCAACGTCTCTTGACTCGAAGCACGAATGATTCGCGAATCATTCGTGAATTGTAAACACACCTCCAAGACCGCAAACCGCAAAGGGGCGCAAAATGAAAAACTACGAAAGAAACGAAGAGAATGAAAGCAAACGGTAGATTACACAAACGAAGAGGAATCTTTCGCGCTACCAGCTGGCAGCCCAACGGGCTTGGAGTCGTAGACTTCACGCCCAGGTGAAACGAGAGGCAACGACAGAGACTAACTGATTAGTTGATTAGCGTTAACTAGTCTTGTGATTTTTGCGTTAAGCCATCTTGTAAACTCCACACAGTGGAGGTATAAACTATCCTCTCTGGATCATGAACGACGTGTGGAAAAAAATAGAATAGACACAATTTTTGTAAGAGACAGAGAGAGAGGTAGAGAATAGAGCAGAAAAAAAAAACTAGAGCTGTGCATGAAGGTCTGCCAACGAGCAGAACGCAACGAAAGAGCAGAGTGTCATTCCGCCAATGAGCAAGACACTGACGATCTCGCTCTAAAAATTAAACTGATAATACAGTCGCTCTATTTTTGTGCATCTTCTTGTCTTGTGTCATTTGTCTTTATTGCTAAAATAAAATGTGTTCTGTGATGTGCAGTCGAGTGTCTAGGTTCTTGTAAAAGCTTTTGCGCAAAAGAAAATCCAAAGACACAAAATCGTTCACGAATATAAGGACAAAAACAAAAAGAAACAGTTTTGCTTTCGCGACAATATGGCTACAAGAATCCAGACAAGAGTAGCAATCAGTCTTGATGGCACAAATTACATAATCTGAAAATTCAAAAGCAAAACACTTTTGAAGGGCGAAGGCATTGGGTCGGTGACCAAACTCTCAGAGGTGCAGCCTCCAGAGGGAGACCCGAGGAGAGCTGAATGGATCAAAAAAGATGAGCGTGCAATGGCGATCATCGTTTCGTCCATAAATGAAGATCTACTCATGCAAATTGAAGACTGCGAACGCAACCATGTAGCATGGAAAAGATTGAAACAGAAGTATAAAGTGAGGACTGCAGCTTCAGTCATGCACCTTCACAATCAGCTGCAATCCATATGATGGGATGGCAACCAATTGGATCAGCATGTTGAGAAGATCAGCACGATCTTCGCTCAATTTGCTGCATCAGGATAGGAGCACCAAGTCCCAACACCACAACAGCTGATGTACTTCATGAAATCTCTACGATTAATTATCAGCCGCTGAGAATGCTCATACTGAGTCTATCAGATATGACATTTGACAAAGCGAAGCAGTGATCAAGAGAAGGCTCTCTTCATGAAAGGAAGGAAGAAAAACAAGAACAAGCCAAGATTCGAGAAGACAAAGTCCTCGAATCAGCAATCTTCTTTATGGGATCGCTGCCACAAACCAGGCCATATGGCCAACAAATGTTGGTTCAATCCAACAATACCTTCCATGCACTGCAAGAAGAAAGGGCATTCTGCATACGATTGCAGATTCGACCCAAAAAGAAAGAACAAAACTGAAAAAGCTAATGTTGCAGAGTCATCAAAAGATGCCGACAGAGGTGACGAAGCTTTCACGATACTCGATGAAGCTTCAACGAGCTACACTGAACACGACTACGATGTTTAGGAGCAACATCTCACATAACCTGCAACAAGAAGATCTTGATCGACTTCAGAGAGCTCGAATACAACAGAGCAATGATTCTAGGTGATGGAAGCAAACACGATGTCAAAGGCATCGGCACTCTACAGCTGCAAACACTATCAAGCCAAGTAGAGCTACAAGCAGCACTCTATGTGCCCACACTCAGAAAAGATCTGCTATCTATCTCCAAGATGGCAGATCTTGGCATTCGAGTTTTGTTTGATGGCAACACATGCCGCATGATCGAGAAGACGACAAAGAAGTTGCTTACGATCGGATGTAGAGAAGGAAACCTCTTCTAGGCCAAGATAATCAGCAACTCTGATAGCATATTAAATGCATAAAAAAATGAAGATCAGCTCTGGCATAGGAGAATGTATCATTTGAACATGCGGAGCCTATATGACATGAGCAGAAAAGACATAGTCACAGGTCTCAAGATTTCAAGGCCCAAAACTGAGTTTGGCGAAGCCTGTCAGAAAGGCAAGCAACATCGGAATCCATTCACACATGAGGGGAGAAGAGCCAAGAAAGTTCTCGAGCTCATCCACTCTGATGTCTATGGACCGATGAAGACGGATTCACTCTCAGGTTCGAGATATTCTCTAATGTTCATAGATGATTACAGCCGGATGACCACGACCTACTACTTGAAGAAGAAATCCGAAGTGTATGATTCCTTCAAGAAGTTCGTGGCATTTGCAGACCAACACACCTCAAAAAAGATACAGATCCTTAGATCTGACAATGGAGATGAATATAAAAGCAAAGAATTCTCAAGATTATGCGAGCCATTGCCAGAAAACAGAAAAATAGTCGACTGCAAGTGGGTGTACAAGAAAAAGATGAAATCAGATGGCACCATTGGCCGCTACAAAGCAAGGCTTGTCGCGAAGGGCTACAAGCAGAGATATGGTGTTGATTATTTCGACACATATTCGTCCATGGTCAAGATGACAAGCATAAGGTTACTCCTTGCATACGCCACACAACATAATCTGAAAATTCACCAAATTGACGTGAAAACAGTTTTTCTCCACATAGATCTAGAGGAGGAAATCTTCACGAAGCAACCTGAAGGCTATGAAGACCCCGACGATCCGCAATATGTCTATCGGTTGCAGAGATGCATCTATGGTCTAAAACAGGCATCACAAGCCTGGTATAAAAAGCTTGATAGTCTTTTGAAGTCTCTAGACTTCAATCCTACTCAACCAGACTGCAATGTCTACATCTAAAGAGTAGGGAAGGATTTTGTGATACTGACCATTTTCGTGGATGATTCACTAATGATAGAAAATTCCTTGATGCTGATCAAAGACACGAAGAGTCAGATTTCTAAAAGCTACGAAATCACAAATCTTGGAGAAGCAATGAAATGCCTCGGGCTGGAGATCATAAGAGATCGAACAAAGGTGGAAATGCACTTGAGTCAGTCGGAATATGCCAGAAAAGTGCTAAAGCAGTACCACATGATGGACTGCAAAGAGAAGGCCACACCAATGATAGTTGGAGCCAAGCTCACGAACCAAGATTGCCCAAAAACGGAAGAGGAAGAACAGAAGATGGCAGGTATACCCTATTAGAACTTATCGGTAGTCTGATGTACCTCACAATTTGTACCAGACTCGATTTGACTTTCTCTGTTTACGCCTTGAGCCAATTTTCTTCCAATCCTAGCCTAGCACATTGGCAAATGGCCAAACGAATCCTACAGTATTTGAAGGGTACCCAGAATATGGGATCAACCTACAGAGCTGAAAACGAAGAAAAAGGATTCGAACTGCATTACTACAGTGATGCGAGCTGGGCGAGCTGCAAAGATGACAACAAGTCCATTATTGGAGGATGTACAATAGCATGCGGAACTGCAATCAGCTGGATATGCAAAAAGCAAACCTTGGTGGCTCAATCCTCTTGCGAAGTTGAATATGTTGCAGCTTCAAAGGTGGCGAATGAGGTAGTGTGGCTGCAGATGATGTTGGAGACAATCAGGATACCACAAGAAGGGCCAAGCACGATGATGATGGACTCTCAAAGTGCCATCTATCTATCCCAGGATCCTGTCTTCCATTCAAAGACAAAGCACATACCTCTGAAGTACCATCACATTCGAGATTTAACCTTGAAGGGAGAGCTCCAGGTCCAGTACATAAAATCAGAAGACACGATTGCAGATCTGCTCACGAAACCGCTCGACAAGCCACTCTTTGCCAAGCAAAGAAAGACAATTGGATTAAACGTACAAAGCTGCAAGGTTCAAGAGGGAGTGTCAGAAATGGTGAATTCCTGCAACTTTGTTGCAGCACGAACAAGAAACGAAGGTCAAACAAGAACAATTCATGATAGTCAACGTCCCTTGACTCGAAGCACAAACGATTAACGAATCATTCGTGAATCATAAACACGCCTCCAGGACCGCAAACTGCAAAGGAACGCAAAACAAAAAAACTACGAAAGAAACGAAGAGAAAGAAAGCAAACGAGAGATTACGAAACAAACGAAGAGGAATCTTTCGCGTTGCCAGTTGGCAGCTCAACAGGCTTGGAGTCGTAGACTTCACGCCCAGGTGAAACGAGAGGCAACGACGGAGACTAACTGATTAGTTGACTAGCGTTAACTAGTCTTGTGATTTCTACGTTAAGCCATCTTGTAAACTCCACACAATGGAGGTATAAACTATCCTCTCATGATCACAAATGACGCGTGGAGAAAAATAGAATAGACAAAATTTTTGTAAGAGACAGAGAAAGAGGTAGCAAATAGAGCAGAAAAGAAAAATACTAGAGCTGTGCATGAAGGTCTGCCAACGAGCAGAACACAACGAAAGAGCAGAGTGTCATTCCGCCAACGAGCGAGACGCTGACGATCTCGCTCTAAAAATTAAACTGGTAATACAGTCGCTCTATTTTCGTGCATCTCCTTGTCTTGTGTCGTCTGTCTTGATTGCTAAAATAAAATGTGTTATGTGATGTGCAGTCGAGTGTCTAGGTTCCTGTAAAAGCTTCCGCGCAAAAGAAAATCCAAAGACACAAAATCGTTCTCGAATACGAAGACAAAAACAAAAAGAAACAGTTTCGCTTTCGTGAAACCGAACAATGTTTCCGCTTCTGCGACATCAACAACAAGGAATTGTGACATGCATCAATCCAATTGGAACAATGAAAATCATCATTATACAAACAAATACTAACGACAAAGTAGAAGTAAAGAGCCAACAACAACCATAGAACCACATATCTCGTCAAACCACAAAAAACGAAAGCGATACATATGGACAAAAATGATGAAACAAAATTTACTGATTATTGCGATTTCTTGTGACTATTGATCATGAATATTCAAATACTCAGAATACTGATCACAAATCCTTGCCAACTCAAAAATTCCAAAATTATGAACATATTTATTGGTCAAAATATGAACCAGCTACATTCTTTTAATCTTCACAAAAAGTCAAAAACATAAAAAATGACAAATTACCAAAATGCATAACTCATAACAAAAACATAAATCATTTTCATAAACTTTAAATTACAAATCTTTTCTATTTCTTCTAACAGTAAAATGTCTATTAAAAACTTGCAACAAACTAATTTGCAAATTTTCAAAGTTCAAAAAAATTACACAATATAATTTCTCACAGTAATATATAAAATGCCTTATTCATGCTATTATCAAATGCATAACTCATAACCAAAACATAAATTATATCACAAAACAAAACAAAATTCAACTATGACTACAAATACAACCAAAACAGCCTTTCATCAATGATCTACTAAGCTATTCAGAGTTTACATTGAAGAAGTTTTCGTAAGTTGAACTTTATCTTTCATCCATCTCCTAAATACTTCATGGTCTCATTAGCAAATACTATCAAATATGTTCAAAGCCCATATTTTGCGTTTTTTTTTTTTTTTTCTGTTTTGTTCTGTTTTTTCTTGAGCTACACAATGTTATTATTACGCTTTTTGTAACAGAATACATTTACCAATAAATTTTCAACAATAACACCCAATCTTTATCCAATTATAATTTTGTGATGCCCTGACATATTTGTTTCGTGATTGATATTCTACACTTGCATGCATACAAAAGAGAAAAAAAAAAAAGATTTACAAATCTAATCAATTTCTTCTAACATTAAAATGTCTATTAAAAACTTACAACAAACTAATTTCTGAATTTTCAAGCTACAAAATAATTTCACACAACAATGTCTAAAATTCATTATCCTAAATCCAAAAAATTTAGGGTTCATGCAATTATCACATGGCAAGGCCTTTGTGCTATTATACCACATCGTTCTTGTTCGGAAAAAGGTCAGTGCTCCTTTTCTCCTTTCTTTCGAGAACAGATTAATGCGTGGGATTTGACTCGCACCGTTACGTCTGCGAGGGAGTTCACAGGATTCTCTTTCTTCCTTTTTTTTCCTTGAAGGTATTCGCTTAAATTTCGATTGGTAAGGCGGATTCCTCATTTTCTGAGTTTCTGTAATATTGTAGCCATCCATACCTGAAGCTGAAGCATCATACGCACTGACTGGGTGGATGAGGAGGATTGAAATAATGCTACTTTTCTATGCCAGAATACATATAGTTCCACTATTTTCCTGTTTTCGGTTTTGATGTAAAGGTCCAAGTTGCAGAAGTAAGTTCATTGATACTTACACTATCTAGTCTCTTATCTTGTTGTCTCTGGGAAGTCATTGATACTGCTTGAAGTGGATAGTTTCAGATTATGCAAGATGTAGAGTTGCAGAAGCGATTAGTGGTATTTTAACTATATTTTTCTTTTCCTTGTTGTTTCAGCACAGAATGTGTTACAACAGTTTTTTGTAGTATTGCCAAAATTTTGTGTAGTAAAGAGCAATATATTGCCCCAATTTTTGTAATTGCTGTTCTTGTATAGCAGTTCAGATGGCGCTATATGAAATTGAGGATATTAAAATTGTAGTAGTTGTCCTTTTATAATAGGTCATGTTAGGGTTAGGCTAAAATCATGCCTGGTGGTCAATGTTATCGTTTTAGGGTTTTGGAACCAAAAAATAGTGATATGTATACATCCCGCTCTCTGGAATGCGATCCGGATCGCGTTCCAGAAATTAGGGTTAGGATTTTTTTCTGGAACGCATACTCTTTGGTCTTCTCCTATGTGTTCACTGTTAATGAAACATCAGAAGTTTTTGTAATCTTAGGTGCCTTCCCATTTAGTTGGATCGATTAATCCTAACATTGATTGTTTTCACTCCAACTGCTTTTTGCACTGTATCTCTATCTCTAATTAATCGGTTCAATATAGCTCTAGCCTCTATGCATTGTTATTTTTGCCTCTTTCCAGTTTATCAATACTTTGTTCTTCTGATGCGTTTATTGATGATTTTTTAGTTCATTTAACACTAGCTAAACTATCCAATCTTTTTTTTTTTTGCCATAGGGCTTTTAAGAAAAAAAAACGTTTTTTTTGAGATGTAGACAACGTTCTGTTTTTCGGAACACTAGGCCATATATATATATCAATATACGTGAATATATATATATATATATATATATATATATATATATATATAGAGAGAGAGAGAGAGAGAGAGAGAGAGAGAGAGAGAGAGAGAGAGAGAGAGAGAGAGAGAGAGAGAGAGAGAGAGAGAGAGAGAGAGAGAGAGGCCCTGCCAATAACATTCGGAACCTGTTCACCAAAAATTTACAAAGCTACTGTTTTGAAAGGGTTTGAAGAAGAGATATTTTTGAAGAAGACGACCCCCAGGCTCATCTACATCAACAGTTGTTCCTCTGATTCTCAAGAATTCACACGCCGCTAGGCCAGCTCATATATAAAATGATGGCTGTTAAAGATCAGCGTATATCAGATTAAAATAATCGAAGAAAATAGGGGCACTTGGTTTACTACCCTTTTTAATAATGGTTGCCCAAGAACGAGCTGCTTCTTATTGCTTTTCAATTTTGTCCACCAATTCTTTGAGTTTATGGGATGGTTCTGGTGTAGCAAGGAGTAGTTGGGATTTGAATTCTTGTTTCAGCATATCCAGTACTTGTTGCAACATATCCACTTGTTTCAGCATATCCACTTCTTGTTGTAGTTTTCTTCGCATTGTATCCTTATCAAATCTATTTGGGTTAGGTTTAGGTGAAGCAATTATTAGACAAGGTAATTTTCGCCTCATCCATATCTTTGTTATTTGGCAATGTCAAAGTGAGATGCATCTCATATCTAAGTCTACCTTATGTCTTTGTTGCATATGGTATTGGATGTGTAGATGTGCTTGAATAGATTTAGTATTTAGGTGCATTTGTCTTGTTTGGAATGATGCACTAGTCTCGCTTTATGATATCGATTCTATAACACTTCATGGCTTATTACTTTTGCTTTCACATTATATTGTAATCCACAAACTATTTCTTTCTCTCCGTTTATCAAATGACAAGCATTTTTGTCACTTGCTCGTTAGAAATTGAACAATGAAGATAAGTTTTGGCTTCAAATCTCCAAATGAAGAAATTCAATAATTTCTTACAAAACAATCATAAAAGTGCCTCTACATCTACACAGTGAGATATATGATGTAAGAACCCATTTTCTATTCTCAAGTCAGACACTATCACACACTTTATTATCTACAAGGCAACGACGAACCCTTTAATCATAAGTTTGATCTAAGGACAATCAGAGAAGTATGTAATTTGTGCATTTAACTTCTTAAAGTTGGTAGGTGGCTGGCTAGAGTATCGAAAAGGACTTTAGTTTATAGGTGCTGGCTAGCTTTGCACAATTTTTTAAAAACTCATTACTGACATATTTGTGGGCCTTGACGAGGTAAAGCTACCGAGTTATACAAATGTGAAACAATGTAGTTTTCTCTAACCCACAAGATCCTTATATAAATCTAATTTGGAAGCTTATACATCCAAGATGTTCAACGTTTTTGGATTCTATTGGAAATTTCTTTTGTAGTTTGTGATAGGAACTTTATAAGCTTGTCTTCTACTAAGAGAATCTTCTTCTACATAGAGATACTATCCCCATAAGAGGTTCTTAATATGTGGCAGGAAACTAGGTCTTTGAAGTAGTTATTGTTTGAAAGGAGTTGACCCTTGTCCTTAATTATGTTGATTGGATGATGAATACACTAGAATTTGTAATCGGTTTTGTTTTGGTGCAGATAGAAACATTATTCTTTTGGAAGCTATAATCTTCGAAGAAATATCATCACAACCTTACTGTTAGTGCCGGAAAGCAACTTGAGATGGATGATTTCAAATTCCCATATTTCTTCAATTATCCTCCTTATTTTACGTAAGCTTTAACTCTATTATTTTGTTTTTACAATGGACATCTTGAATCCTTGTTTAGTTCTTGAAGCTCACGTGACTTTGTAGATTTGGTCAAGGCTATTACATGCAATTTGAATTTGAGTGGAAGAAAGGGGAGTTCGGAGCAAGTGCCAACACATAATGCTAAGAAGTTTTAGTGATCAATAACCTCAATAGAAGTTTTCTAGGAGCATGCAAATGCTCGAAAACATTTTTTTCAAACATGTTCGAAAACACAATCTTTAAAGACAAAATTTTCGAGTTTGCATTTTTTGTTGTGGGGGCTTTGTTTTGGACTTAGGAGCATTGATGATTTGATCAGATTAACATTTTAGTCCTTCGCCATCTAATTTTAATTTATTCATATCCTGATCTTCAAGTAGGCATAATTCCAAGTGCCATTGCCATGTTTTTCTTTGAACATTTTACCATGTAAAGGCAATGGGCTTTAAATTCTCATCTATGATTGGTGCCAATAAGGCTTGGTTCCGATCTGAATCATTTCTGAGAACCAAATTTCAAAGCTAGTTTGAACACATTTTGGGACTTTGGCATGGTGTCATTGGGTGTAGCCAAATATAGTTTGAATTCCAAGTTATTGAGGGAAGGGCATAGTAAATTTTAAAATTCGTAGTTCATGAAGGCTTCAAAACTTTTGTACTTGATGCACATTTGAGGAGATTTTTGCATCATTATAGCTCCTGTAGCAAGACACTTCTATTCCACTTCTCAGATTGTGATTTGGATTTATAGAAGTCATGAAGTCAAAAGATCCATTTCTTTTTTACTTGATGCACTTTTGAGGATATTTTTGCATGTATTATACTTAATTTTTAACATGTTGAGAGGTACTTTTTAAAATCTAATTCAATTGGGCCACTTTATTTCATACAGTAGGAAGCTGCAGAATTGTTTTAACAGATTGCAAATAGAAGCTCTAGAGTTGGGGAGATCCAACTTCATCCTTTTAGGATCTGTCAACACTTCATCTTTGTTATAATTTGGCATACATCTTTGGGGATGTGCGTGTATAATTGTCTATCATTGATTCCTTAGATGAGTTGTTGGCTAACATGAAAGCAAAAGACGTTGAGACTAAGGCACTTGTAGATTGATATTAGTTTGCGTTTTTGATTTTATGAGAGGCCCCCTCATGAGTTAAGGGGCCGAAGATTCATGATTAATCCCTCTCTAGAATTCGTTGAATAGGAGAGGGCCTTGGAACCCAATCATCATTGTAACTCATGTAACTCATGACTATCGGCTTTCCCTATGGATGGCTCTTGATGGTTGGTGATCCAGTATTGGTGAATCGAAGCATCATTCGTGCCTCTAATTCATTCATCCAAGCTCTTGTTTGCTTCCCCGCTTATTGTAGCTCGTCACATTTCTTATGTCTCATGAAATAGTTCTTAATAATGAGGAATTGGTGTACTACTTAGAACAGCCATCTGCCATTACAAAAAGGTACCGTGCACCTTTAGTTGAAAAAAGTTGGGAATTAAAATGTGACCCAAGGTGACTCCGATTCTGAACTATATTCAAATTTGAATGCAAAGAGAGGGCCTTGCTACTATTGTGGCAAACCAGGACACTTTAAATCAAAACATTGAATCAGGGCACAGGCTTTGAGTACGAGAGGAGGGGGGAGAGATAATGCCTGTAGACCTAATGATTTCTAGAATTAAATTTCCAATTTTGCTGGTGTAAAGAGTACCTTTTTTTGGCAAAAGACCTTGGTACTTGGACTCGGGAGCATCTTCTACATGACCTCAAGAAAGGGTCTCCTCTTTCAAAAAGGGCGACAACCAAAGCGATGTGGTTCTTGGGACGATTCAACCCAAAAATTGAAGGCCAAGGTGATATTTCTATTCATTTGCAGGACGTTATATAAGGAATGATTCATAATGCAACATATTTCGAACTTCGCTAGAAATCTCTTTTTGGTTGGTTGTATAACCAAACATGCCATTCCAGTTCTAGGGGATGTGGCATCCACGCATGGCTGGCCAATGTTCCCGGGATTTATAATTGCCCAAACTGTTGAGTAGCACCCATTGGAGCCTATTGGTTACCACCCCCATGCACTATTGTGCCAGTTAGTGGAACAACTGCCCACTTTGGTCAACTATTGACTTATGCTAGCCCCGGTTCGTATAGCCACAGGCGAGCTATGTGAGCGAGTCAACGGTTACGCACCGCTACACATACTTGCAACTTGTGCCACTACTCTACGCCACGACTATGACACGTGTCACACGATTGGCAGGTGCGTGCCCTTCAGTGAGACTGGTCACAAGGCCGTAACCTTGGTCACATGACTTCGAGCTTACCGCTTCCGATGGGATCATTGTCGTGTTCCGACTGAGTTCTAACAACAGTAATCCATAAAGTCTGAATACGCGCTCAATAAACAAGTTAGCTACACTAGATGCATTTATGCGTTGAAATTAAATGAGCCATCTTTGTGAGTCTGCCAACGACAACCAAGATAGAATCATGTTGTGATGGTGTATGAGGCAAATGTGTGGCAAACTTCATGGAAATACTTTCCCAATTTCCTCTTGGAACAGGTAGGGGTGTCATGAACTAGGGACTTTAATCCTTTCAGCTTTATTGAGCCGACATTTTAACCAATAATGTGTAAACTTCCAAAAGTTACATAGATCAACTCATAGGTCTTGTCCACGGATGGCCTGCAACTAGGGATATTGTGACATAAATGCAAAATCTTCTACGTAGCTACTTACAAGCTAGAACTAGAAGTTTACCATTTCTCTTCACTATACCATCCTCCATGGTATACTTAAGTGTGAGCAAAGAGACCAGAGCTCTCCTCCTAAGACTCTACTAATGCAAGATTTTTCTCTCACCACTACTTGGCAATGAGGATCCTCCTTAGCAATTATGTCATTCTCTATGGCCACAATAGATATTTGATACATTATTCGAGATATTGCATCAATAAAATGATTTTCGACACCCTTCTTGTATCAAATTTCCATGTAAATTTCTTGCATCAACTTAGCCCACCTGGCTTGCCCCACCCTCTTAGCTTCGGCTGATTTTAGTTCAAGCGTTGATATTCCACACATTCTCCAAGACCCATCCTTCTTCTTTAACAAGAATGATTGGAGAGGCAAAGGGGAGAAGCTAGATCTCATTTGCCCCTTGACAAGATAATCCTCAATCATGCTTCTCATCTCTTCCTCCTCTTTTGGACTCATTTAATGAGGTGGTCTATTAACTGGAGACGATAGAGGAATCACTTCAATCTTATGTTTGACATTTCTTTTAGGGGGTAAAATAGATGGAAGTTCATCAGTAAATCATGTGAGGACCTAGTGTTAGATAGAATTAGCACATCTTTACCACACAACTGTCCTTACATAACAATCAATAAATTACAATGAAATTGATACCCGTGCTGCGCTGACCTTGACAACTATTGTACCTGAATGGAGTCGACTTTCCCGATCATTGATACATCCATCAAACGTGGAGCACCTTGTGGTTCCTCTTGCTCTAGCTCTTCAATTTACATTGGTGCTGCTACTTGTTCAACTTGCAGACTGTAGGTGGTTCTCATCGGGTTACATGAGCACTACTTCCACCTATTTTGCCCAAGACAGCCAAAGCACAAGTTTTCTTCTTTTGCCTACTCCAAGTCCTGTAGCGACAACATAGAAAAGCGCTAGCCCCCTTGGACCTTTCGAGGTACCACTAGCTTTACCCTTTTTTGCAACTAGGAATCTGTTCTTGATTGCATTGACCTTTAAGTTTTTTGAAATTTGAACATATGTTTTCCTTGAGGTTGGAAGCCACCCGATGTAGGTGGTTCAAGCTTCTTGGCTTTTTTACTATCTTCATAATATAAGGCCATCTGAATTGCCGTTTGGATGCTGAGTATGCTCCTTCTTCATGAAAGGCCTAAGACATGCAAGACTCCTGCAAAATGAAATACCTGCGAAAACATGGGTACTTCCTCAGGTATCCGCATCAACGCCTCTTGGTATTTGTTTGCATGTTCTTGTACGTATAAATTGCCTTGCTTCGAACTGGTCCATCCTTGCATAGCCTGATACTCATCTAGTGGCATCCAGTTTTCCATGAAAATGTGCTCAAAAGCCTCCCATGTAGTCAGCACTAGATTGTCCTTTTTCAATCTTCTTCCAGCATCTTTGTGCAGTTTCTTGAAGGTGATAGGTAACTATAACAATCTTTTGCTCATCGTCTCCTATCTCACACTCTGAACAACTTTCTTCCATTGCTGAAGCCAGTTCTCAATCACATGCATTTTTCATGGCAACTTTTTGATGGCTTTAACGGCTTCAAATCTTTGGTAGATGGTAGCTTCCTCTGTTTCAATGGTAGGTCAGCTTCTTTCTCACATGACAATGTATGTATCAGCAGCTACACAGCCATTCCACTTACCTTCTCTTGTTCATGTCCTAACGTCGACACATGGCAAACTCCATGCACAGCTGACACTTGCCATTTGGCAGCTCCATCAACAAATAAGCAAGCAAGTATCCGACAAGTGTCACTCATCAACCGGGCCAAAGTGCCTCAGTTGGTAATTACATTGTAAATACTTGACATTGGACTATAGTGTCGTCCTTAGCTTTGGCATGGGGTATAGGGTCATTAATTAGGACTGGCTGGACTGACCTCCTACAAAGTAGGACAGTTGACCAATCAACAAGACACTTGTCATATACTCAGGGTGACCACAGGCCGGTGCCAAGTCATTTAATAATTACAATCATAAAAATTACTGTCATAAATATTTACAAACGGGCCAGGGAGTAAAAGCTTCTGATATGGACGAGTTGGGATACTTTTGCAATTAGTTTGATTGATTGTTTATTTAAAGGCTGTATATTTGAATTTTAAACTGTATATCTGGGTATTATCTTAAATTTGATATCAATAAAATGTTGGAACATGCTGAACTGGTTATTATGTGGAGTGTGACCTAAATTGATTGGTGTGAATTTCCTCTTATGTATGAAGATTACAGCCAGTCAGGGACACACGAGAGAAGCAAATTCAGCTATGGAAGGAGCTCATTTTAAAGTATTGTAAACACCATAAGGTCTTTCTTATAAACCTTGAGGAAGAATTTCCTTTGTTCTCGAACACATCAATCGATCGTAAGTGTTTGTCCTCCTATTTTTGTAATGAATGTGTTGTGTGTTTCTAGGAAAAGTGACAAGAAGCTTTTTATTCAGCGATTTTACAAATTTGTTCTAGAGACCCATACGATTGTAAATAGGATCACTACTTACATAAATTTGAGTTATTTGTGGACAACATACAACCACTCATTAACAACTAAAATGGGTTCCTAATTTCAAGTAGCTGTTTATCGTCTTTTTCTAGAAATGAATGTTGTATCATCAATAGAGTGAATGCAACATTCTCATGTAATCATTTTCCAACATATTTCTAATCGATGCAAGAGACTCTCTTGATTGTTTGGTGCTATTTGATTTGCCACATAAGGAAGGCTCTGGCTTTTTAAATTTGATAGGTGTACAGTGTACTGAAGCCTTTTTGTTCATTGCTGCCTGATGGTTCCCATGAGCAGGAAGATTGACCTATGAATCAAGAGAAGTTTTTCTTGGGGCTCTCGTTTCTGAAGGTTTGTATTATCTACTTTATACATTTTTCATAATGTAGTGAAAATTTGGAGCGATCTTTGAAGAATATCTTCTTATTTGTCTATACCAACTGTAAAAAGTTCTATTGACTTGGAAAACATCGCAGGCAGAGCTGAGTGGATGGATAAAGGTCATAAGAAGTGCTTAATTCTCTGGCGCAGAATCCAAGATTGGGCTGATTTGATTTTGGAATTTGTAGGTTTTCAGGCCCTTTCTTCAGCATGTCATGCATAGATTCCAGTTATTGTAACCATGGTTGCAAAGAAACGCGTTTCTGCAACCGCGTTTCTCAGAAACGTGTTTCTGCAATATAAAAAAAATACAGATTACATATATTCTCTTGCCCAGAAAACCATTTTCTGTGCAACTATGGTATAGATATACTGAGCACCGTTCCAAAGTGTTGATACTGTTTATGCTTTTAATAACATACAATGTCATACATTGAACTAAACAAATACATATTAAGCCAATTTGCTTGTATAGATACAATCATACATATGATCCAAACTATACAGATGTAATGCTCTTAATTAGAGCTTTCATCTGATACCCATATTGCCCACAAAAAAATCAAAAAAAAAAAAAACACGTTTCTGAGAAACGCTACCAGAGTCCAGAAACGTGTTTCCAGGATCGCAGTACAACTATGATTGTAACTTAGTTTGCCCTCATGACATATGGAATTATTCTTTTCAATTCCAAGTTGATGATTTGCACTCTAGGGCCGCGAGAAAACAAATCTAGACCTCTGGACAGACAGGACTTGTATCTTAAAGATTCGCTGAACTTCATTTTTGGTAGTATGATTGATATTTCCGGGGATTCAGAGAGATTAGTTGGAGAAGTGTTTCAAGTGACCTGGATTCATGGGAACATTTGATCCTAAAATATTCAGTATCGTAGTTTCTTGGGAGCAGCTGAAGTGCTACATTTTTGGTGATCAGAATGAAATCCATGTTCAAATATTACTGGGTCAATCAATCATTGGACTATCTTGTAACATAGAAAACACTGGACAGAAGAAATGTTCTGTATGAGCTTAAGAAACATCACTTTGTTGAACCTTGAAAGGGCAGAAGTGTGTGGAGGAATATGGAAGTTATTGTCAATATCGTTCTGTTATCTGTCTTGTATTTCATATGATAGAAAGTTCTATCCTTGCTAACAGAACCCATGGGAAGTACTTCACATTTGTGAGCTGTGTTACTGGAATTGTTGCGAAGTTATAAATCATTCAACAAGGAAGTCATGTTGTTTAGCTATCAAATGCAATAGAACATACTCTGCAGGAAGTAGTGTGTAGTACTGGCGAAGCAGTCCCATGTTTTGGGAAGACTTGATCAAGCAACAAAAGAATGTGTTGCCATTCTACCATATTTTTTTCTTCTTTATTTTGGAATAGCATATGTGTGATTCTTAGTTGCCCATTTCGAAACGGAACGTGTTCTGGTTCCGTTCCGGAACGATGCCCTCAAAAAAAAAAAAATACGTTTTTTTACAAAGGATTTAATTATACAGCTAATTAACTGAAAAACACAAATATCGTTCTGACCAGGAACATTCCGGAACGTACGGAACGGAACGTTCTGACCCATTTTGGTCGGAACGGGCTTCTAAGGTGTGATTATATAACTCATATTTCAAAAGTCTTCTTTGGACAAAATCACTCACAACAAAGTACACAAATACAAAGGAATCCATGTGAGCCTTCTTACCAACGTTTTATTTGGTAATGGCAATATGTGATGAAGCTGCTCGCTTGTTTACATAATGAAGCTGATGATAGTTTGGTAAGTTGGAGAGTATACTGCTACTTAAAGTTTGTGGAGTGTGCTGGAAGTTTTGAGGAGTTTAAAGAAAGGGGGTGCATAGAAGTTACAGATCTGTAAACATTAGATGCATCTGAAATAAACTTTTATTCATTTCATTCAAGAGGCATTCTGTTGAGAACTTTGTCCTCATAATATGTACATTTGTATACCTTGGTGATACCTTGTCTGGATGTATATTGTCATGATGAAAGATAATCGAACTTTTTTGAAATTTTCTTTTAGTAATAAAAATATCTTATAAAATAAAGGAATAGTTGATAAAATCAATAAAAAATACCTGATATATAATAAAAGTTACTTGATAATGGACTTGAATGTGCTATTATGTAAGTAGAAAGGCAGGTTATCAATGATTGAATTTACGTTAGACTTTGTGAAAGTACTTGTTTTCTGTTTAAGCTATATGATCTCTTTGGTATTTTAGGTCCATGAGTATGGTCTGGAAGAAGGGGTAACGACTCTAGAGGAGATCCGAACTGGAGATGAAACACAAGGAACAGGTAATAAGCAAGCGCTGGGTTTCTGATGCAGGTTATCTTTGATTGTCAATTAGCCTGCTTCATGACCGCCTTGATGGACCTGCTTCTTGTGAAACTATTAAGATTCTGTAGTAACTCATTTTATCGCACTGCATACCCTCTTTCAAGTTGCAATTGGCAGTGCATTTGGATCATAGTTCTGTAGCGTATGATATTGACATGTACAAAGGGCTGTCTTTACGAATTTTGATTTACTGAGAGACCCTAAAAATGCACCTGTAGCTGTGAAATTTGTAACTGAAAACTATCGCTCGAAAACCCATAGCTGGGAAATCTGATTGTTTGAGAACAATCTAGCTGGGAAATCTGTATCTAAAAATCATTGCTTGAAAACCTGTAGATGGGAAATCTGATCTCTCGAGAACGATTTGGCTGGGAATGTTGTGGCTAAAAACCATAGAACTGTGGACGGTTCATCACGGTTCTCAGAACCGTACAGTGAACCGTACGGTTCACAAAACATTGAGAGGTCAACCGTGGTGAACTGTGTAATAATCAATTAATTAATTAATTTGTTTTTTAAAGTTCCCAGCCCCCAAAACAGCCCAAAAAAATGCCAAATAAAGTAAAAAAAAACTAAAATTATTTAAGGAGTGTAATTATTTCTTTTGGGGAGGACCATAGCATTTAATTAATTAATTAATTAATCAATGGCTTTTTTTTGTATTTCCCACCCCCAAAAACAGCCCCAAAACTGTGAAATGAGGGCCAAAAACAGCCCAAAAACTGTAAAATGAGGGCCAAAAACTGTTTTGGGGGGAAATTGGGAAAAAAAAAATTAGTTAATTAATTACAGGAACCGTACCACGGTTCATGAACTGTGGTACGGTTCACCCCACGGTTCCCAGGACCCACGGTTCTCACTTGAAAATTCATAGATGGGAAACCCAATTGCTTGAAAACCTGCTGGTGGAAAAGCTTTTGCTGGGAAATCCGTAGCTGGAGATGTTGGACTAGGCAAACCCATAAAATCATGATTGCTCGAAACTTTGTAGCTAGGGAAATTCATATGGTTTAAACTTTAAACAGAATTGTAGAAAATTGTAGATCAAGTTCAAAATTTTATTAATGTTCCGTACCTTCGGAATGATAAGTTCTGTACCTTTTGGTATGGAATGGGCTTCTATGATTTGCATGGTTTCAACTAGAATTCAAGTGCTTGTTGAATTTAGTTGCCATTATATCAATTATCATGTTTTAAATTTTGCAGTTTCTTGATCCACTTTCATCCGTTTTTCAGCTCAAGAGATATTGTGGCTTCTCTACACGTAGCATTTTTAATTAATATTTGAGTTCTCAACTGACTTTTACTTCCAGAGTGTGTGAGTTACAATGTCTGAATGGAGAGGACAATAGAGCGCTGAAGTCTACCATAGTAACATTGGAATATTATGGTACTTTTTGGGTAAGTGGAATTCATGAGGATGATTTCATTGTAAGAACTTTGTTGGAATACTTTTGCAGAACTTGCTGGTATTGATCGGGTGGTTCTTGTAAAAGCACTGAAGCTTTTGGAACAAAGAGGGAAAGCTGCGATTTTTAAGGGCACATCTGCAGATGACGAAGGTGTGAAGTTTTCAATTTAAATCAGAAACATTTTGGTGGTTGATTCCTACTGTCATTTTCAAGTTCTGTGTATGGAACTTTTAACATGGAGCCTCATGTCATGCATTTTCTCTCTCGTTGGTTACACACAACATATTGTAAAGAGAAAAATGAGGCAACATCTCAATGTTCGGTAAGAGAGGTTTTGCCTGTGTGCCATTTTGCAAGAGATCTGCATATATTAATCTCTTTCCTGGGGATTCCTTGAGAATGGTCTCTGAGCAGAAGTGTGTGGGACCTATGGTCTAAAACCTCGTCAATACTTATCATTGTAATACATAGTGAGTATATTTCTCGAGATATGAATCTTGTCCTTATATGTTGTCATTGGTACTTTAGGCTATATCAATAAGCTAGATAAAGAAGCTTAAATATAAAGGATCGACTTGATTTTTGTATGGGAGGTGCATATGATAATGGCGAGAAGCTTTCAGAGTCATGATGAAAAGTCTGAATCTCAAGTATAGTTTTAAAATGTAGTTTCAACCATCCTATAGTTACCAGTGATTTGTTGCCCAAATAATGAAAAGCAATGGTCCTAGCTATGCTTAGCAGTAACGTACTGATCATGGTGGATTTTCAACCACCTTAGGTCATAGTTATAACTATGTACTGCAACACTTTTCTGAAGTTGTTAACTCAATTCTTTCAAAAGCACCTTCTAAAATTATAGAAAGGAAAATTGAATAACAGTTCTTAACAAACAATCCTGAAATGTGGCTCCCAGAATCTGAAAAAGTTTGAAAATCAAAGCACACAACACTGATTTAATACATTAGCGAGAGAGAGGAAGGAAAGTACCCATTATACCTCTATAGAGAAATTGCACGATAATATAATCAAGAATCAAAGGTGAAGATGGATTTAGGTATTAGTTCTTTCTCTCCACATCTAGTCCAATTGTCCCGAGTCCTGTTACATATAGGACTGGATGTCATCACTTGCATCATACGAGGCACAATGGCCTACTTAAACATCTAATATATTGAGTACATTCTAAGTACGTTAGATGACCAACAAGTACACTAGATTATTTACCGCAAGTGATTTAATGTAAATAATCATTGAACGACTAAGTACTACATTGTAATAGCCTAGCAATTGAATAAGTGGCACAGCGTCGACAAGTTTTGCGAAGTCACGATGTCTTTCATAATGAATGTAAAGATCATATGCTCAACACTTGAACATTTATGATAATAGAAAAGTTTATAATCGACAGCATCCAAGGTCTATGCAGAAAACAACTAGTCTCTCTTACACCTACATCACTATATATACAAAGAACATGATTTCTAGAGGAGTCCCAAGTCATCTTCTAGGCCCTAGTATCGAGAAGAATTTCCATGAGAGTCTCTTTTGTTGGGAGGAGGATCACATAAGTGCTCAGAAAAAGAACTTGGAACGGAGTTGCCTCTTCAATAGTGATCTAAAATAACCTCTTTCACATCATCCTTATCCTTGACTATCTTAGTCCTTTTCACTTTGTAAATGGCCTGGGGAATGCTCCAATTTTAGATAGTGCAATGATTATAAGGCACCAAATTATAATCAATGGGGCCATAGAACGATATTAATGTATCTCTGGAGCCACTCATAAGGTCAATCACAGGCAGCCTCTAGTCATTTATCGCATACAACATTTTTTGAAATTGCATTAGGGCATCAAAAGAGAGGCTCAAGACCCAAAATTTGGTTTTGACTAGATTTATAAGTTACGATGTTGCATTTGAAGAATAGGATTGTTTTAAATGAAGGGACAAGGAAACTTTCATAAGGTGAAAGAAGCCTTTAGGAGTTGGGGCCAAATTTTAATTCCCTATTGGGTTGTCTCCCTTTTCAACAAAATCCTTGGCCTATTTTTTCATAGATTCTACTCGAACTCTCTCCTCTCTTGGCATGAATAAAGTCCTTCTAGAGCAATTCAAAAGACATATTCTTAAGGTGAAGACAAAGAAAAAAAATAGAGAGCGATTGGCACGAGGTGAGACAATCGCGGAGAAGAATAAAATAGAGACCTATCCTCCCAAAAGTGTCGATGATCAATCGTGTTTCTACACCATAGAGGAAAGCAACTATAGAGAAATTGTCAAATTCTTGAAGAAAAGGCTTACATGTTGTGCATTGTAGATATTCCGTATGGATTTCAAATGCAATAATAATTAAATAACGATTTTTCATTCAAATACACTAAAATCCACAATGTAATGCAGGTTTTCCTTGAGGTCATAACGTCTCCTACATAGAGGGTTGACAATATGCTTTGGTTTAGAAAGCTCTTTCGACTTTTTGTAACACTAGAATATAGAATGATGTACGGTAAATTTTTAATTCTACCAAGTTATTTTAATTTTAAAATTGCATAGGCTTCATGTTTTCATTATCATAATTGTTTGTTATTTGTTTCTAAAACGCTTACACCTAACTGATTGGGTGTTAGATTTATTTAGTGGTGGCATTACTACCAACACATGGGCTGCTAAAAAAACATAGACATGTTGTAGATTTAGATTCTAGTTTAGTAGATTTTGTAAAAATGAAGATGAAATCCCTCTTAGTTGGTAGAGGTGAAAAAATATACAAATGACAAAGACTATGTCATTTCCTTGGCAAAGGAAGCACAATTTTTTACTAGTAAAAAAATTGGTGATACAGAAGATTTTGCAGATGTCCTAAATGAAGAGTATAATATTTTGACAGTTGAGGAGGTAGTGGAGGAAGTTGCCATTGTTTCTATTGAGCCTCCTCCAGAGAAAAAAAAGATATTCATAACTTTTGGGAGTAATGCACTTTATGTTATTAACATAAAAATTGTATTTATATTTCTCAAAAATTTGTGTCATGAGATTTCTAAAATTAGTCAAAGTAATTTAGAATTATTTGTAATAATTTTTTTTTCCGAACAGTCCCTTGCTTATTTTTCTATAAATAATAATGTTAAAATTAAATGGTATTTTGATTTAAACTCATTATTTTAATAGAATGATGAATGTTACTAAAATTAATGAGAATTTTAACTTTCAAATTTCTAGCAATATAGTAACAAAACAACAAGTTTTTTTTAGCATCATATAATTTTGACTGTTTCAAGACAATTTATATAACAATATTGATTGTATCTAAAAATATAAAAATTTCAAAACTTACTCCACATATCTCTGTAAATCTTCATTTTGAATATTGGACTTATTAAAAAAAATTAAAATCTTAAAAAAATGGATCTCCACGTCAGTCCTCTATTTTTTGGTCACCATGTTAGTACCCAACCACGCGAATTGACAACTCAAGTCATATAGAGAATATTATTAACTATGCAATGGTCAAGCTTATCATTAAACTTTAATATTCTCCCTTAGAACAGTAAACTTGTTTTTTGAAATATTCATCGATGATCTAAAATGCATTAATTCCATCTTCTGCCAAAGGCTTACTGACTATGTTCGTCATCATTTTCAGAACAATAGACTAACACTGGTTCTTTAGAGTCAACTTTCTTATGCACAAAATGATAATGAGTCTCAATATGCTTAGTGCATGCATCACAATTTGGACACAACTTTGACTATCACAAAATGATAATGAGTCTTAATATGCTTAGTGCATGCATAATAAAAGATTCTTCACAATTTGGACGCAACTTTGACTATCATAAAATATGGGGATGCCTTCACATGAAACAACTACACTTTGAAAGAAGATATCTCAACCAAATGGACTCACATACCACAAATTTAGTTGAATTATATTCAGGTTATGCCAAATATAAGGCAATAGTTGCTTGCATTTTGCTCTTCATGATGAGTAGAGTTTCCCAACATAAAATCATTGCTTGAAATGGATCTTTTATTTGCATTGCAATAATGATGAAGTACAAGATCATTAAAAGAAACATACTCTAAGCCATAATTAAATGTATTCTTGAGATACATAGGAACACATTTTTCACTCCAATGAGTTTCCCTTGGGCTAGTCATAAATTAATTAATCACACCAATCACATAAATGATCTCCAACCTTGTCAATGTGAAGAATTGCCAAAAATTGGCAAATCTAGCTTGATAAAAACCATGAAGAATAATGTAAATTTTGTACATAATTGGGTTCCGCATTGTATGGCCAAGATGCCACGTGGCAACCCACTCCTAATGTAGGTTAGGTCAAGTCCATAGGGTTGGTCATGTCATTTTGGTAGTGATTCCTAGTTTATAGGACCTAAATCCTAGATTTAAGGTGAAAAATTGACCACCTAGCTATCTACCAAGCATGACTCTAGGAAATAGACTAGAGTTTCATTTTAGAGCAAAAAGGATGAGTTAACTTCCTTATTACATGCTGGAAATCCACCTAACTTTACAAAGGAAGTCGAATTTGCTATGTATTCCAAGCTCCCATAGTGAGAAGATAGAAAATTTTTGGAGCTCATTGGCAATCTCAAGCTAGTTCACTATGTACATTGAGTTTTTGTGATCCAAATGAAACCAAATCAATTTCTACTTGTTTCCATACTACAGCCTGTAGTACACACGTGTGAGCTCGGATTTCAATGTTGATCAATGCTTTTGATTGTTAATGCTTGTTGTTTGTCAAATTGCCAATCTAGATCAACTTTTTGATGACTAGTTTTTTGATAGATTGTTAAGCAAGCATCCAATCACTCTTGTGGATCTTTTGTAGATCCATTTATGGTCCTAAAGTACAGTACTTTCACATGGTATCAGAGCCAAGTACAAGAGCATAAGCCATTGATCTAATGCAAATCCATTTTTAGCAAGTTTTGGTGCTAAAAACTAGTATTGAGAGGGCAAGCTAGAATCTTGATTTTGGTGAGGAGATTTGATCCCAAACTTGGTAGGGGTCCAAATCCGTACTGTCCACATGAGTGGGCACCTCTGAACCTGCATTTAATGCATGGTATTCATTTGATCCAAAGAAATTCAATTTGTGAGCTTTTGATGTAATTTTTGGTGAAAATCTTAGGATAAGCTACCAAGATTGAGTGCCATTGATTAGATTTGACATAGGGTCATGAGATCTAATTAATCTAGGCTGAAATCAGGTCCTCTAAACTTGTTTTACAGGTCTTGAAAGTACATCAAAAAGTGTGAGGGAGATTTAGTCATGTTATTGTCCAAAAATAGCCAAAATTGACAGGATTTGATTGTAAGTAGATTTCACATAATCTTATCTTCATTCCAACTTTGTGAGGGAGTGCTAGAACTGAGATTATAAGTCCATTTGTTGGATTAGAAATCTAATTTGAGTGAAACACTACAAGAGAGAGACCTTAGTGAGTTTCTAGAGACAATCAAATCCATTTCTTGGCAAGATTTGTTTGAAAGTAGTTTTCACTTCATCTTATCTTCATTCCAGCTTTGTGAGGGAGTGATAGAACTGTGATTATAAGTCCATTGTTGGATTAGAAATCAAATTTGAGTGAAACAGTGCAAGTGTAAGACCTTTGTGAGTTTCAAGTCAATCGAATCTATTTCTTGTTTGTAGAAGTCACTAGTAAGATGGGATCTACTGGAGCATACCTTCTAGAAGCTAGTGAGAGATTGAATTCTACAAATTATGTTGTTTGGAAGGTCAGGATGGAGTCACTCTTGGTGCTCCAAGACCTTTATGAGTTTCTGATTGAAAATGAAGATGAACCTCTAGGTGCACAGGAGTTAGCTAGATACAAGAAGAGATCTAGGCTTGTACTTCATTGTGTGAAGATGAATGTGAGCAATGATTTGTTGAGAGACGTATCAGAATGTGCTAGTGCTAAAGAGGCTTGGGAGTCTTTAAAATCAATATATGAATCTAGTCACACTTCGAGGGTTCTCATGCTTAGAAATCATATTTTACAAAGCATGAAAAGAAGTGAGGAGAGTGCACTTGATTATGTACTTAGAATCAAGTCTCTAAATAGGGAGTTGGCTTCCATTGGAGAGAAGATTCATGATGGAGAGCTTGTACAAATTGTTCTTAATGGTCTAGGAGATGACTTTGCAAATTTGGTCCAAAGTTTTGCCAACCAAGACACTTTGCCAATATAGAAAAACTTCACAGTGTATTAGTGGTTGAAGAGTGTAGGATGCTCCATGCAAAATCTAGGATGAGTTCCTTGTCTTTGCAGGATGGTGATGAGAAAGCCAATTTCTCATTCAAGGGCAAAAAGAAGACCAATGGAAAGAAGAAGCATCCAAAGGAGGCCAAAGAAGAGGATGATGCATCAAGCTCAAAGAACAAGTCAAAGCAGAAATGCTTCTTTTGTGGAAAGAAGGGGCATTATGCATCTGAATGCTACAGGAGGCTAAGAGCACAAGTGGAGGAGGACAAACAAGGAAACCTTGCAAAGGAGGAGGAGGAGGATGAAGTAGATGTATTCTTGATGGCATCTATATCCTCACCAACAAGCAATAGCAATTCAAGAGACAATTGGTGGATCGACAGTGGGGCTAGCTCCCACATGTCTTGTGAAAATGACTTTTTCTCAACCTTACACTCTTTCAATGCTGCTAAAAAGTTTATCTTTAATGCAAATGATGAAGAGTGTAGGATAGATGGTGTTGGCACCATCTCTTTGTGTCTAGAATCCTCAAAATGCATGGATCTAGAAAATGTCCTTTATGTACCATCAATCACCAAGAATATGTTTAGTGTTGCTCTACTCTTAGAAAGTGGTTTGGATGTCCACTTTAAGAATGGTGTTTGCTTCATCTTGAAGAATGATGTTTGCATTGCAAAGGGATTTAGACATGGAAGATTGTTTAAGTTGGAAGCTAGTGTTGCTTTTGAAAGAATGAGCTTGGCAAAGGAGGAGATCACTCAAGAGGAGATATGGGAAAAGTGCGATCTTGCTTGCATTGAGGAGGAGCATCAAAAGGAGGAAGATCTTGAGGATCAGCCTCAAAGCATGAGAGTTCCAAGGGAGTCCTCAATGACAATGGCCGAGTCATCAAATTGCATGCAAATTGTCCATTCAAGTGTGCATCTTGCAAGGGTGGTGAGCATTGGAGAGTCTACTATCTTTGAATACTTTTTTAAAAGTAGTAGTAGACATGAGGTGACTTGTTTCTTACCTTTAAGATTCATGGTGTTTATTACTTTGTATGACAAGACAATGAAATGGAATGCTTTGAAATCTACATTTGTTGTTGATAAAGCAATTTCACTGGATAACTATTTTTGTAATAGTTTGAATAGAGTCATAAAAGATGAAACATCATTTGCTTTGGAAATCTTTGTGTCCACATGCTTTGTGCGTGAACATTCCAATGTAAGGACCAAAGATTATCCTATTTCATTGATAGGAATAATGGTAGTGTTTTGCTCTTCAAGTAGAGATTGTAGAATCTACTTGTTTTCAACCAAATAATTTGTCAATGGTGGAAATGTGATCTTTCAAGAGTGGAAGATTTGTAAACTTGAAGAAGCACCTTTGGATCAATACCTTCTTCAATTCATTGATGGTTTGGAGTCAAGTCAAGTGGAGGATCAAGCTCAAGACCCAAGGACTCCAAGAAGAACCATGAGTATCAAGATGGAGCCATCTAGACTCAATCATATGGATCAAGCAAGGCAAGTTGTCTTTGGCAACATCATTTATGCACTTAATAGGTTTATTGATGTATCTTCAAGTGCACAAAATGCCTTGGAATCCATGGCTTGGCATGATGTATAGTTTCTGAAGTGTGCTACATGTATATAGACACATTTGTGGAACATCTTGTAAGGGATCCTTTAAGAGATGGTGAAAGATCCTTCATGGACATCATTCTCTATTGGAGTCTCAAAAGTTCCTTGTTTGTAGCTGAATTTTTTAGACACTTCTAAAAGCATTTATTCATCTAGAAAGAGAGTTGTAAATAGATCAAGCTAAATTTGAGGAGGAGTGTGAAGAATTGTCAAAAATTGGCAAATCTAGCTTGATAAAAAACCATGAAGTATAGTGTAAATTTTGTACATAATTGGGTTCCACACTGTATGGCCAAGATGCCACGTGGCAACCCACTCCTAATGTAGGTTAGGTCAAGTCCATAGGGTTGGTCATGTCATTTTGGTAGTGATTCCTAGTTTATAGGACCTAAATCCTAGATTTAAGGTGAAAAATTGACCAACTAGCTATCTACCAAGCCTGACTCTAAGAAATAGACTAGGGTTTCATTTTAGGGCAAAAAGGTTGAGTTAAATTCCTTATTACATGCTGGAAATCCACCTAACTTCACAAAGGAAGTCGAATTTGCTATGTATTTCAAGCTCCCATAGTGAGAAGATAGAAAATTTTTGGAGCTCATTGGCAATCTCAAGCTAGTTCACTATGTACATTGAGTTTTTGTGATCCAAATGAAACCAAATCAATTTCTACTTGTTTCTCAGGTTGAAGGCCGTACTCTCGTCCCATTTGGACCTGCAACAAAAACTCCAGATTGCAGGCGAATTCAGCGGCCGCATGAACGATGGGATCTGGGCACTTGAAGTATCGCTTAACCACTGGGGGAGGTGGTGGCTGTTGGGCTGTGCACTGCTACCAATCTTTGAGGGCGACCTTGGCTTGAGATAGTTCATGTTGAGCCTAAAGGCAATACCAATCAAATGCATCTTGATAACCCGCCAGTGTTTGTCAGAAAAGCTACACCTGCTGGTGTTGGGTGAGCAGTCTTGTGGTCGCAGGCGACCTCCGCTCCGAGGCATTGGTTCTCTATTTCGGCCACTACTAGTTGTGCTTGGAGAGGGGCTAGCTGCTGTTGTGCGGACTGCTGGGCTTCCTGGACTTTGGCTGCCGCATCCATCACGAATTTATACAGGGCCTTGATATAATCTTGGAGGCCCGTCTCGTTCTTTTACAGCTTCAGGACCTGGGCTTTTTCTGCCTCCTTATGTTGTTGTGCCACTTGTAGGTCCTGCTGGTGTTGTGTGAGCTCGACTCGCAGCTTAGTGTTGCTTGTTGCCAATTCCGAAACGCGGCTGTCCAAGGTAGATTTGGCATGTACTAGGTCCTTGAGCATGGTGCCCAATTGCTGGTAGGCCTACGGGATGTTTAAAGAGCAGCCGGAGCTAGTGTACTGATTAGTCCCTGGCACGTCGTCCTCGTCGTCGTCTTCAATCAAGATTTCAGGTGCCACCAAATCGTCTGGTGCGGTTGGATCATCACACAAAGGTGAGGCGATAAACTCTGGGGGAAGTGGGTGGAAGGACGGAAGTGTGGATAGGAGGAATGAGCTGTTCAAAAGAAAAGGTACATGCCTTCGTCTGTGAACTTCAATTTTGAACCCTGATTTTTTCGAGTTCTCTTTTCTCGAGTTTTAATTTTTTGAGTTTATTTTTCAAATTCTATTTTTTCGACTTTCGTTTTTCTGAGTTTATTTTTCGATATTATTTTTTCGATTTTTATTTTTTCCAATTCTTTTTTCGAGTTTTTATTTTTTCAAGTTAATTTTTCGAATTTTATTTTTCAAGTTTATTTTTTTGAATTTATTTTTCGAATTTTATTTTTCGAGTTTATTTTTTGATTTCCATTTTTTTATCTTAATTTATTCAATCCATAGATCTTCGATGCATTAAATTTTTGATTCAAGATGTTTTTGAGCCCTTATTTTTTCGATACTGTCTACTTTTTTGGATACCCTGTTTGTTTTTCATATCATTTAATTTTTTCGATCTCGTATCCTTTTTCGAGCCATTGTCATTTTTAGACTAGTTTTGATTTTTTTTTGACCCCCTGCATTTTTTTTCGACCGCGTTTATTTTTTCAAACATACTTTTGCATCCGCCAATCCCATCCGATGCCCATTGCATTCGCCAACCATTTGCACCCGATAACAATTTGCATCCCCCAACCATTCACATCCGCTAACAATTTGCATCCGACTGTTTCCCTACCTTCATCAACCTATCTGTTCCAATCTATTTCTACCACCATTTCATAACCTCCTTGAAGACTGATAACCCAAGGTTTGTGTGACCTACCAATTGAAAGTTCTCCACTTCTCGTCGAGACAAGAGTGTCGATGAGGTCGGGACTTCGACTGGAAGAAGAATTGAGGAAACACCCTGAAGCAGAAGGAGAATACAAAGTGTGCCAAGACAATTCATGATTATTTGGCAAGACCCACAAGGAAATTGTCCGAGAAATTTAGAGAAAAAATTCAAAGGCAATTTTCAGAGGACAATATGTTCAGATGATCGAGAGCTGCTATACGAACAAGCTTATACCAGTGATTAGGCCTTAACTGGGACCCATTCCGTTGGGCATAAGAACGAGATTCATCACATTTGAAGCCATCGAAAAGGAGATAAGCTACGAGAAGTCTCTTGACAAAAAGAAAGCTGAAAAGAACAAGCAAGAGACTCTCAGTTATGCGAGCTATCCTGATAATGTGCTGTGACTTTGAAGTGTTGCCAAAAAGCGCGACATTATCAACCAATAAGTTCTTAGTTTTACGTAGGCAAATGCTGATCCATGCCTTTCCAAGAAATCAAGCGTCAAAGCCGAGGCATTGCAGTGGGACCTGCAACACTATAGGAAGAGGATAATGTTAGTTGATGCCATGCCCCTGAGGTATCGATGCAGTGTCTCATCACCCAAAAATGGTTTTCAGCAGAGATGAAGTTGAGAGCCGAGTTTGAGAGCACAAGAATTATTAGTGCTAAGCTAAAGTATACAGTTGTGAGCCCCATGGCAATTCTCGAAAGATGGATAGCCACGTGGAAGCTCGCAATTTTTAATAAAGAGACCTCCTATTATCAAGTAAGAGGTGGAACTCAAATTCTTATAGATTGGGGTTCACTTTGTTGTAAGAGATGCAATCAAATTATGTTACAATTGAGTTCACCAACTCCTGGGTATAGATAGAGGCCTTCTCCACGAGTTCCATAGCATGTGTTATGCTCTTTGAATTGAAGATTCTACTACTTGCATTTCCTTCCATGCTCCATCTTCATGCATATAGTTTGGGTACTGATGTATGAATGTGTTTTTTGTTGTTAATTCTCTCTTAAGGATTGGTTTGGGATTAGTATCAGGTAGATGTGCAAGGCTTGGAAGCTGATCCATCATTCTACTCAATTTATATGCTTCTTAGTTATCGGCTCCCTGAGGAGTTTTTCATACAACTGTTGAGTGACAGTTGTAAGAAGCACTTTGTAGGATTCCCATTTGTGTTAGCATCAGGTAGATGTGTAGGACTTGGAGATTGATCTACCATTCTACTGATTCTCGATGTTTCCTGGTTTCTGGCTCCCTGAGGAGTTCTTCTTGCAACTGTTGAGTGACAGTTGTAAGAAGCACTTTGTAGGTTCTGAGATTTCAGTTAAAGGTTGTTGTGTTGATGTTCTGTGATTTCAGTAGGAGTAGATTTAGTTTAGTTCTTTGATGTTTCTATAGATTAGATTAATAATAATCTGTAATTTGTAAACAATCAAGAATCAATCTGAAATAGAACTGTAGAAAGTAGGAAATCGAGTTCTGATAGATCTCTATCCAAGATGAGCTACCACTGCTAATTAAGGATCAAAATCAGGTTGTTGTTGTGCCTCTAACAGGCGGATACAACACCATTATACTACAAAACAAAACCCGTGACTGAGCTATAGCTAAATTGATCTATAGTCATGTGAATCTCTTGCCATGCTAAAGCTCTATTAGACAGAGAGTAAGCACTACATTGAGTAAAAGGTTCAGCGCTAGTATTGGCCCGTTGAGAAGTAGGATCTGTGTCAAGCAGAACCAGCAAGCGTTGGTGCTACATGAGAAGTAGAATCTCTGCAAACAATGGAAGATTTTGTGCACTAACATTGGCGTCGTTGTCGGGGAGGATCGAATCAGGTCGTAGGTGTGCCACTGATAGGCGGGACACACTACCATTATACTAACAAAGACAACTGCTATACTACATAGCAAAACCATTGCTTAGCAAGCTCTCTGTCAGAAGAATAGCAGCACACAAGGTCAGAATCGCTGCAAATAGACGAAGAAGAGACGCTAGCAGATCACTAGAGACAAGAAGATACTAGCGCTAACATTCTTGATAATACATCTCAAGTTTGAGAGGGTCCAAATTACTAGCTCCCACATGGTTTTCTATCTTTTGGGAATTACCATAGGGCTCACAAAATATGTAATTTTAGTCTACCACTAGTAATTCTCGTGCTCTTAGACTCAGCTCTCACCATCGTCTCCACTAGAAACCCTTTTGAGTGGTGAGGCACTACATCAACACCTCGGGGCGTGGCATCAGCTAACACTATTTTATTTTGCAGTGAGCACTTGAGCTTAAACCTGAGCTCTATCAAAAGATCTATAGGTAATAATATAAAACTTTTTTGTGTAAAGATGAATTCGGCTAGGAATACGCATACGGATATTGACTCGATCCTGCCGGTTATATGTAAATACATTCCAAATGAAAAAGCAAAGAAAGCTGAATGGGAGATTTGTGGTCTGGAGGTAAATCCTGTCCATCTCATCAGCAATTTACAATCAACATTTTAATATATTCTATTCATTGTTTGGTTTTCCTTCATTGATGTCTTATGTGCTGAACTTTTTGTAGTCACCCCAACAAAATGATTCATTCAGTTGTGGGTGGTACACTTTGTATAATGTGTTATTTTTGGAGTGGTTCATCCTTAAACAAAATGTTGATATTTCAAAAGTAATTTATTCTGTTTATTCTTGGTTTTAGAATCATGATTAATTTTTTAATTCTGAAAATTTTCTAATCGTAACTAATACAAGAATGTTCTTTCTTACAGTTTAAACTTCTTGATTACACAGCATCCCAGATGTACAGATTCAGGCAAGAACTTATTCTGAGCATATTGCAAGGGCAAGGCTTCAGCCACTTCTTGATGATGATGGCGTTGCAGATGATGTCATTATACTGGAAAAAAATTGGCTCAAGGCGTAAACAGAGAAAGCCAGATCGGGTCTGGTACAAATTGTGAGGTACATCTCCAGCTATCATTGGTGTGGCCTTTTCTTTGCAGTCCATCATGTGGTATTGCCTTAGCACTTTTCTGGCATATTTTGACTGACTCAAGTGTATTTCGCCCTTTGTTCGATCTCTTCTGATCTCCAGCCTGAGGCATTTCGTTGCTTCTCCAAGATCTGTGATTTCGTAGCTCTTAGAAATCTGACTCTTCTTGTCTTTGATCAGCATCAAGGAATTACCTATCATCAGCAAATCATCCACGAAAATGGTCAGTATCACAAAATCCTTTCCTACTATTTTGACATAGACATTGCAGTTTGGTTGAGTAGGATTGAAGTCTAGAGACTTCAGAAGACCATCAAGCTTCTTATACCAGGCTCGTGATGTCTGTTTTAGACCATAGATGCATCTCTACAACCGACAGACATATTGTCGATTGTTGGGATCTTCATAGCCTTCAGGTTGTTTCATGAAGATTTCTTCCTCTAGATCTCCATGGAGAAAGGCTGTTTTCACGTCAATCTGGTGAATTTCCAGATTGTGCTGTGTGGCGTATGCAAGGAGTAGCCTTATGCTTGTCATCTTGACCATGGGCGAATATGTGTCGAAATAATCAACACCATATCTCTGTGTGTAGCCCTTCGCGACAAGCCTTGCTTTGTAGCGGCCAATGGTGCCATCTGATTTCATCTTTTTCTTATACACCCACTTGCAGTCGACTATTTTTTTGTTTTCTGGCAGTGGCTCTAATGTCTATGCCTCGTTTCGCCTCATCGACTCGATCTCCTCTAACATTGCCTGCTTCCAGAATTCTCCCTCTGGACTATGGATAGCTTCTTGGTATGTGGTTGGCTCTTCTGTGAAGCTGCAGTACTCGAACTACGTGTCTTTGCTCCATTGAAGATTGTCAGAGTAGCGGTCTAGAGGTCTTCTTTGTCTCGTTGACCTTCTAGGTTCGTTCCGTCGCTGCTCGAACGTTTCTTGTTCGTGGGGTTGATCCTCTGCTTCCTGCTGCTCTAGAGTCTGCGGCTCTGCATTTTGATTTGATGTTTGTCCTCGATCTCCCTCTTGAATGGGCAGCAGTGTGAAGATCTCATGGCCTCTTTCGTCTTTCAATCCAGAAAATGTGGACTCATCGAACTTCACATCTCTGCTCGAAACAACCTTCTTCGTGGTTGGATTGTAGAGCCTGTTGCTCCGTTCGAGTAGCCGACCATGATTGTTTGTTCAGATTTGTCATCGAGCTTGCTTCTTTTTTCTTTTGGAATGTGCTTGTATGTTGCACATCCAAACACTCGTACGTATGACAGACCAGGCTTTCTGCCTGTCCACATTTTGTATGGTGTTTTGTTTTCCAGCATTGTCGTTGTAGATCTGTTCTGCAGGTGCACAGCTGCAGCTATTGCCTCAGCCCAGAATTGACTCGGCAATTGAGCCTGTGCCATCATGCATATGGCTCTTTCGACTAACATTATGTTTCTTGTTTCTGCTACACCATTGTATTCTGGTGTGTATGCAGGAGTGAACCGGTGTTCTATCCCCTGTTCTTCACAAAATTTTGAGAATTCTTTGCTTTTGTATTCACCTCCGTTGTCAGATCTAAGGATCTGTATCTTTTTCGAGGTGTGTCGCTCTGCAAATGCCACGAACTTCTTGAAGAAATCAAACACTTTGGATTTTTTCTTTAAGTAGTAGATCGTGGTCATTCGGATGTAATAATCTATGAACGTTAGAAAGTATCTCGAACCTGAGAGCGAATCTGTCTTCATTGGTCCACAGACATCAGAGTGGACGAGCTCAAGAACTTCCTTGGCTCTTCTTCCCTCATGTGTGAATGGATTTCGATGTTGCTTGCCTTTTTTACAGGCTTTGCAGAACTCAGTTTCGGGCCTTGAAATCCTGATACCTGTGACTATGTCTTTTCTGCTCATGTCATACAGGCTCTGCATGTTCAGATGATACATTCTCCTATGCCAAAGCTGATCTTCATTTTTTGATGCATTTAATATGCTATCAGAATTGCTGATTATTTTGGCCTGGTAGAGGTGTCCTTCTTTGCATCCGACCGTCAGCAACTTGTTTGTCATCTTCTCGATCATGCGGCAAGTGTTGTCATCGAACAATGTCAACTTTCTAAGGACCTTTGGATGCATATGCTATGTCAACATTACTCTTGATGATAGGACCAAGGAGCATCCATCTTCAAGAAGAGGTATTTTGGTTGGAAATAGTGAGGTGAGTAAAGCCTACAAGGTTTACATTCTCTCTCTCTCTCTCTCTCTCTCTCTCTCTCTCTCTCTCTCTCTCTCTCTCTCTCTCTCTCTCTCTCTCTCTCTCTCTCTCTCTCTCTCTCTCTCATCTTTGATGAGGGGAACATTCCAAAAATGTCTTCAAGCATGATTGATAACTTGATGTTGATGAAAAGAATCCTACTTTGGATGGTGATGATGATGGACCTTCATCAAGTCAAAAGCCAAGGAGAACATCAAGGGAAAGACAAGTACCTTCAAGGGTCACATATGATGCAAAGGGTAAGCAAGTAGTTTCTGGAAATTATGTTGCTTTCCTAACCTCTTTTGATGGACCTACAAGTGTAGATGAAGCAAGGAAAGAAGAGGAGTGGATTCAAGCAATGGATCTTGAGTATCAAGCTGTTATGAAGAATGGAACATGGAGATTGGTGGAGTTGCCTAAGGATAAGAAAGCTATTGGATGCAAATGGATCTTCAAGGTGAAGACAAACCAAGATGGATCTATCAACAAGTACAAGGCAAGGTTGTGAAGAATTGAAAAAGATTATCTATGTTAGATATAGGGGTCTTATGTTTTTTACATCAAGCATCTAGGTGTAGGATGTTGATAGGAATAAATTTGGCATAGATGGCAAATTATGCATTTCCACTTGTAATGCCACTATTGAGCCAAAATAGAGTAAGAGGCTAAATACATGCCAATTAGAGTGTATACAAGTGTAAAGCTTTTGTTTGATGAATTCCAAGAGGTCCAATAGGATTTAGAGGTGGAACCTTGTGAGGTCCAATAGGAAATTGAGGTGTGCTTGAATATAGTCCAATAGAATTAAGAGGTGCATGGATCAAGGGTCCAATAGAATCAAGAGGTGACAAAGTATGGTCCAATCATAGTTAAGCATAGTGGTAGCTCGTGGATCTACTAGTATCATTGTACTCCTCATTTTGAAGCTAATTGATTTGGTGGTTTCATGGATTTTGTGAGTTATTGGATTTCTAGCTTTCTCTCTCTACCCGAGAGCTCATGATGCTTTTTCTCTCTCTACCCAAGGAGAGCAGCTTGTTTTTACTTAGATTACTTTTGGAACACTTCCCACACGTGTGAGTGAGAGTTGGAAGTGATTGAATGCATGTAGTAGTGTGTTTTTGCCATAGCATCTAAGATAGATCTTGAATCTCAATCTAGTCTTGATCTTGGTGCATCTACTCTCTATGGTGTTTGATCATTTCCTTATTTTCAAAGCTTATGTAGAGAAGCAATTCTCATTCAAGATTAAAGCTCTTAGAAGTGATGGAGGTGGTGAATATATCTCCAATAAATTTCAAGATTTTTGTGAGCTTGAAGGCATTAAAAGAGAGTTCTCTTGTACCTACTCTCCATCTCAAAATGGAGTGGCCGAGAGAAATAATAGATCTCTATGTGAATGTGCAAAATCTATGAAAATTGAGGCATCTTTTCCCAAAGATTTTTGGGGAGAAGCCATTAATTGTGCAAATTATCTTTGCAATAGGCTCCCACATATAGCTCTTGGAGGAAAGTCACCATATGAAATCTTATTTTTGAAGAAGCCTAAGGTTGATCACCTTAGAGTTTTTGGATGCTTATGCTTTGTCCATATTCCCTTGGAAACAAGGAAGAAGGAAGTAGTGCATGCAAAGGGATCATGGTTGGATACTCATCCACCAAGAAGGCCTATAGAGTCTTTATACTCTCTACTTCTCAAGTTATTGAAAGTAGAGATGTTGTCTTTCATGAAGATCAACACTCATCTTTTGAAGAGGCCGACATCAAGAAATCTATGGATGCATCATCAGTTATTGATTTTGAAGACAATCATGATGTGATGGGTCGAGATTTGAAGAAGACTCTCCTCGGATTTTCACACCAAGAAGATCCATGAGAGATAGATCCGAGCCTAAGAGGCTCTCATATGTTGACAAAGGCAAACAAGTGGATCTTGATTCCACTAATTATGTTTTTTATGTCTCTCATGAAGAGCCAAAGAATGTACAAGAGGCACTCAATACCAAGGAGTGGTATGATGCCATGAAGCAAGAGTATGATGCATTGATCACCAACAATACTTGGGAGCTTGTGGATCCTCCATCCAACAAGCATGTGATTGGTTGCAAGTGGGTATTTCGGATCAAGTTCAATCATGCATAAAGCAAGATTATTGTGAAAGTACAGCAAAAAGGACCAAGAACGGATCCAAATCAGATCCACAAGTGTGATTGGGTGTTAGATTAGATTGATCTACCAATCTACACAAGATTAGATAGCACTAGATCAAATCTACATCAACAAATCTAACAAGAACAATCAAATATGATCAAAACTTGTACTTGCTGGTTTCACACGTGTGAAGACCTGTCAGAGTATGGACTACCAGCAAATAATGAAGTACACTAAGCTTAGAAACTATTAGAAGCATAAAATCACAAGACAAATGGAGAGATTACTCAAGAAATGCACCAAAACCAAGATTTAGCTTTCTTGTCAATTATGGCCAAATGAGCCACCATATATACACAAGAGCTGATGCTTACTCAGCTTATTTGGCACGTGTGAGAGTGCCTACTCATCAAAGGATCCACCAATAATCATCGATATGGCACATGGACCAAGTTTCCTAACTTATAGCCACCTCCCTTGATTTTAGGCAATTTTCCTGATTTATAGGGACCTGCACAAATATCTACTACAAGTTGGATCTCACCTACTACTGATGTTTTCACACATGTGAGCAGTCCTTGGCACGTGTGAGATCACTCCTATCCATGTGAAATAGCTTTTCCTACCAATAAAATGATGCCAAGTGGCATATAGCTAGAAAACTAGATTTTGGCCATTTTAGCCACTAGATTTTAATTGAAATGGTATGTACAACCTATATGACTCATCTAAATGATAAATGCATTTATTTCACACGTGGGAACAGGCTCCACACATGTCTAATGATGATATGTACTACTCATAATGGTATTTACAAGATTTGATCAAGTTAGCTTTTGCCAATTTTAACACTCCTCCTCAAAACTAACTTGATGATATTGAGATTGACTCCATGGGCTGAATTGGTCTTCAAATATGGATCCTTGCTAGTTCAAAGGTGTGAAGATCAGCCAATGAGCTTGATGTCGATCCGAAATCACCATATCCATGATAATGCCTCTTTGATGTTGACTTTTTTGATGAACTTGAGAGCTTTGCACCATCCTAGCACCTCTTTCATTGATTTGTTCCATCCTTGAAGCATATGGTTGATCCAACTCCATGAGAAAATAAAGAGTCCTTCTTGACTCACGAGGATCACAAAGATCCAACATCATGTTACCAAGATCTCGAGGATTAGGCTCATCAACATTGGCAAGACTATGCATGCTATAATAACAAAGAGTTTGTATCATATCTTCATGCTTGGTTACCATGCTAATCTCATATCTAATGAGGCTAGATACTTCATTATGGAGATAAGTTTCCTTAGAGGATGATTCACTTTCTCTCATAAAGAGTTTACAATTTGCCTCAATACATGAAAAAAGATAATTTTTCATACTATGAGTGGACAATTCACTCTTGCTCTTGCAAGACTCAAGAACATACATTTGATGAAATAACCATTTGCTTTCTAATTGATCTAAAATCAATTTCATATCATTAAGAACATCAACTATGTTCTCAAGAGAGACACCATACTCAACTAGTATTGCTTTACTCCAACTTTGAGATGCAAAAGTCTCACTAAAGCAAATTGATTCACCAAATGACATAAGAGAAGCAAGCATGAGATGTATACCACTTGAAATGTGCTCCTCTTTCCCTTGAAATGTGAGCCATATGAGCTCAACCATGTCTCTTGATATTCTTCTTGTAATCACAACTTGAGAAGGACTCTCCTCCTCAATCCTTGGCACACTTGAACCTCGAGATGACTCCTCAAGATCAACTCCTTGGAGCTCCTCCTTGATGGAAATCCGAGACCTCCATGTCTTAAAATGATCACAACAAACATGATCATATAATGTGCACTTCATATGATTATCAACATTACTTATGCTAGAACCATAAGTCCAAAAATCACCACAACTTGGCATGATTTTTCTAATATTGAAATCAAGAAGTATTTCCATCTCAATAAGGCTAACTACTTGCTTATGGATATAAGTGTCCACTTTGGATGCTTCACTTATTCTCATAAGAAGTTTACAACTTGCCTTTAAAATTGAAAATTTACAATCTTCAACATTATGAATGAACACATCATTCATGACCTTATTGAAACCAACAAAAAATACATTATGAAGACATTTCCATTTCCTTGACTTCATATTCAATGTAAGTTTACAAGGAAAACATGCTTTGCTATCTATTAAGGCATCACATTCAACTAGTATTGCCTTAATCCACCTTTGAGATACAAAAATCTCTTCAAAGCAAAATAGTTCTTCATAAGATTTCATGAGAGCATAAATGAAACTATTTTCATTTTGTGATTTCTCCTTAATCTTTCTTGGTTTCTCTTGGATCATAACAATAAATTTGAATTTTTCTAAAGTTCTAAGCAAAATGCTTTCCAAGGACATGAAATAAATCCAAGTGACATTAATGAAAGTGACATTTATCTTTGCATCTTGAACCAAAAAATTCACTTTCAAATGCAAAACTTCAAAAGGTTTGAAATGTGTGATGATGGACTTTTGAAGACAAATCTTGTAAGTCCTTGTGAGACTCCAAGCCTCATGCATCTTTCCACAAAGGAAACACCTTTCCTTGGATTTGTCCTTCTTGCCTTTGCACTTTGAACTTGAAGCTCCATCCTTCACCTCGGCCCCCTTGCTTTGGTTCTCCTTGGATGGATTGATCTTCATTTTGTAGCATCTTGAGACAAAACAATCTCTCTTGCCACAAAGGTTGCATTTAGGATCCTTGCCACCTATTGATGCCATGATGAGGAAGTAAAACCTAGTGATATGACTTTTTAAAATGTGATTTGTGACTCTCAAGAAACTAGATTTGAACACATTCAACAATCTAGAAGGATCTACACAAGATCTAGACCACAAATTTTGAATCATATCTCTTTCAACCTAGTCAATTGGAAACTAATCTTTTCTTTGATCTCTAAGACAAAAGCACTTTATCAAATCACAAAAATCAGATCCAAACACCCCTATTGGACTCAACAAATACCAATGAATCTTCCTCTTGAGAGTTGGAATGGATTTGAAAAGACTTGACACCTATATTTTCCTTTTCTCTTGACTAGTTCTCTCAACTTTTGAGATTCTTGAACAAAGTATGGGTTTTGTTTCAAATATTTGAAAATCAAACTTAGTCACTTCTTTTAAAATCACTCTTGACCCAAATAATCTCACTCTTGATATTTGGATTGAATTTGATTTGATTTGACAACAAATTAAACCACTAATTTTCACAAAAAAAGGATCTACACTAGATCACAAAAACTTGACATGTATACTTGATTCAAACACACAAAGATCAGATCCAATCACCCCTTTTGGAATCCCTCTTGACCCAAAGAATCTCACTCTTGAGATTTGGAATGGACATGAAATGGTTTGATAACAATCTATGTCAATAATTTTTCACCAAGCTTTAAAATTAGACATCTAGAGATTCACAAAGATCCCAATCATGTATGAACACTCAAATATGGACTCCTCCCTATTCTAGACTCCCAATGGGATCACAACTTGACCCTCACACTCTCACAAAGAAAGTTGAATAGAACTTATTTGAGTTTCATACATATAATGTCAAAATTTTGCTCAAAAAATTGAATTCATTCACCCCTATTGGACTCCACCAAGTACCAATGACTCTACCTCTTTAGAGTTGGAATGAAATTCAAATTTTCAGAAATGTAATACTTCTCTCTCACTAAGATATTTTCTTACAAAGAGCTAATGCCACTTAGCAAGATTTGATCACAATGAAGAAGACAATTTTTCCACCAAAGTCAAGAATTGAGTTACTAGTTCTTGCCCTCTACAAAGGAAGGATCTCTTGAAAATTTTGGATCGACCACAACACATATGCCTCACTCACCTTTATGACTTTAATTCAAGCCAAAAACCACACTCACACACTTGAGTAGGGGTGAACAATGTGACTTGGATCTCAAATTTTTCTCCTAGTACTTGCCAACAATTCTTATCACCTTGTATAGGTAGATTTTGCCTTTATGAGTGTTTGTGCTTTAGAAATTCACTAAGATTTCACTTGGAGGACTGATCCAAGAGTGTCTTCTAGCATTTAGATGCTTCTAGACTCAGCCCTTTCACTCTTGAACAAATCTAGAATGAAGGTATAATGGATTTCAATCTCCCCCCTTGCAAATCACTCCTTAATCTTTGGTTTATAGCACTCTTTCTCTCTCAACTTCAATGTACACTCAAAAAATCAGAGAATCAACTTCAATGTACTGTAAACAAGCTTTAATCCATCTATATGATTGATCTAAACCAAGAACAAATCAATGGAATAGAAACAATGCAAGTGAAAGCTTGAAAAATGCACTAAATTGATTCAAAATTGGGTGTATGAAGCTCAAAATGCACCAAACTGAATTTTACTGTCAAAAATAGGTCCTGTACGGCCCAACACGTGTGGAAAGTACACCTACAGCCCACAGCAAGATTTGGTACAAATATGATGGTTCTAGCTATCCATTCAGCCTCACTACCTCAATATTAGCTTGTTTCCAAAAACCTGCCAATTTGGGTATAGTTTAGATCAATGCCTTAAATGCACTTGTACTTGGCTCTGATACCATGTGAAAGTACAGCAAAAAGGACCAAGAATGGATCCAAATCAGATCCACAAGTGTGATTGGGTGTTAGATTAGATTGATCTACCAATCTACACAAGATTAGATAGCACTAGATCAAATCTACATCAACAAATCTAACAAGAACAATCAAATATGATCAAAACTTGTACTTGCTGGTTTCACACGTGTGAAGACCTGTCAGAGTATGGACTACCAGCAAATAATGAAGTACACTAAGCTTAGAAACCATTAGAAGCATAAAATCACAAGACAAATGGAGAGATTACTCAAGAAATGCACCAAAACCAAGATTTAGCTTTCTTGTCAATTATGGCCAAATGAGCCACCATATATACACAAGAGCTGATGCTTACTCAGCTTATTTGGCACGTGTGAGAGTGCCTACTCATCAAAGGATCCACCAATAATCATCGATATGGCACATGGACCAAGTTTCCTAACTTATAGCCACCTCCCTTGATTTTAGGCAATTTTCCTAATTTATAGGGACCTGCACAAATATCTACTACAAGTTGGATCTCACCTACTACTGATGTTTTCACACATGTGATCAGTCCTTGGCACGTGTGAGATCACTCCTATCCATGTGAAATAGCTTTTCCTACCAATAAAATGATGCCAAGTGGCATATAGCTAGAAAACTAGATTTTGGCCATTTTAGCCACTAGATCTTAAATGAAATGGTATGTACAACCTATATGACTCATCTAAATGATAAATGCATTTATTTCACACGTGGGAACAGGCTCCACACATGTCTAATGATGATATGTACTACTCATAATGGTAATTACAAGATTTGATCAAGTTAGCTTTTGCCAATTTTAACAATTATGTGCCAAAGGATTTGCTCAAATCCATGGCCTTGATTATGAGGAGACCTTTGCACCCGTTGCAAAGATGGTGACAATAAGAATTATTATTTCTCTTGCTTGTTTTTTCAAGTGGAAGGTGTTTCAATTAGATGTATCCAATGCTTTTCTAAATGGTTATCTTGAGGAGAAGATCTATATGGAACAACCTCAAGGATTCATCAAGGATGAGTCCAAAGTGTGCTTGCTCTTCAAAAGTCTTTATGGACTCAAGCAAGCACCAAGATCATGATATTCAAGACTTAACTCTTTTCTTATCTCACTAGGATTTACTCTTAGTGACTATGATCCTTCCATGTATCTAAAGTTTGTTGATAGCAATATTGTCATTCTTCTAATTTATGTTGATGACATTATTCTTTGTGGAAGTTGTATCAAGCTAGTTGATGAAACCAAGCTAGCACTTGGATGTGAGTTTAAAATGCAAGATCTAGGAGAGATGCATTACATCCTAGGCCTAGAAATTGATTTTTATGAAAATCATGTCTTTATATGCCAATCTAGATATGCTCACTCTATGTTGAAAAAATTCCATATGGAAAATTCTAAGAGCATAGGTACTCCAATGGAGCAAATTGTAAAAGATCCTAATAAAGGTGATGAAAGATCCTTTGAGGACATCACACTTTTTAGGAGTCTTGTAGGCTCCTTGATTTGGCTTACCATTACTAGGCCCGATCTAAGTTTTTGTGTGCACAAATTGAGTCAATTTATGCAAGATCCTAAGATCCATCATTGGAAGATGGCCAAGAGGATTCTAAGATATGTATCTTCATCTTGTGATTATGGTCTACTCTATAAAAGTGAATATCTATCCATTATTGGCTACTTGGATTCGGACTTTGCAAGTGACAAGATGGATCGAAAGTCTATTAGTGCATACACTATCTTTCTTGGAGGCAATCTAATATCTTGGCTTTCCAAAAAGCAAGATACTATATCTCTCTCTTCATGTGAGGCCCAGTACAAAGCTTTTACTACAACTACCAAAGAAGTGCTTTGGATCAAGAGGTTATTAATGGAGCTAAAGTGCATCAAGGAGGATGATCTACCAATGATCAAGTGTGATAACATCTCGGCCCAAGCTCTTGCCAATAATCCCATATTTCATGCAAGAAGCAAGCACATAGAAGTGGCACACCATTTTATGAGAGAAAAGCTTATTGGAGGAGAAATCTATTTGAAGCATGTCAACTCGTCCTCTTGTATTGCCGATCTACTCACCAAGCCTTTGAGCAAAAGTGCTTTCATCAAGCATAGATCTAATCTTGGAGTTATATCAAGATCAATGCTCAAATCTTCATAGATAATTTTTTTAGGAGTGTGAAGAATTGAAAAATATTATCTATGTTAGATATAGGGGTCTTATGTTTTTTACATCAAGCATCTAGGTGTAGGATGTTGATAGGAATAAATTTGGCATAGATGGCAAATTATGCATTTCCACTTGTAATGCCACTATTGAGCCAAAATAGAGTAAGAGGCTAAACACGTGCCAATTAGAGTGTAGACAAGTGTAAAGCTTTTGTTTGATGAATTCCAAGAGGTCCAATAGGATTTAGAGGTGGAACCTTGTGAGGTCCAATAGAAAATTGAGGTGTGCTTGAATATAGTCCAATAGAATTAAGAGGTGCATGGATCAAAGGTCCAATAGAATCAAGAGGTGACAAAGTATGGTCCAATCATAGTTAAGCATAGTGGTAGCTCGTGGATCTACTAGTATCATTGTACTCCTCATTTTGAAGATAATTGATTTGGTGATTTCATGGATTTTGTGAGTTATTGGATTTTTAGCTTTCTCTCTCTACCCGAGAGCTTATGATGCTTTTTCTCTCTCTACCCGAGGAGAGCAGCTTGTTTTTACTTAGATTATTTTCTGAATACTTCCCACACGTGTGAGTGAGAGTTGGAAGTGATTGAATGCATGTAGTAGTGTGTTTTTGCCATAGATTCAAAGATAGATCTTGAATCTCAATCTAGTCTTGATCTTGGTGCATCTACACACCTTAGGAGATCACAAGTACATGTAGTGGACAGTCCACACATGTGAAATTCAACAAAGGTTGGTGGCAAAAGGATATGCTCAACAACAAGGGATTTGATGAGACCTTTGCACCTGTGGCAAAGATGGTAAGCATTTGAGTCATCATCTCACTTGCTACACTTTATGGATGGGATCTATGACAAATGGACATTTCAAATGCATTCTTGAATGATGATCTTGAGGAGGAAGTTTATATGGAGCAACCCGAGAGCTACATTTCATCAACAGAGCCAAATCATGTGTGTCTACTACAAAAGAGCTTGTATGGCCCTAAGCAAGCACCAAGGAGTTGGTATGCTAAGCTTAACACTTTTTTACTCTCTCAAGGCTTTGTTATGAGTGAGTATGATCATTCACTTTATTATCCTCTGAGGACATTACTCTCTATAGGAAGCTAGTTGGTTCACTCATCTATCTAACCATTACTAGACCAGATCTAAGCTATTGTGTTGGAAGATTGAGTCAATTCATGCAAGATCTTAGTGAGCTAGGAAGTCAAGTTTTGAGGTACATCATTGGAGCTCGAGGTTTTGGCATATTGTATGAGAGATCATCATCTAATCTTTTTGGATTTTCAGATTAGGACTATGTTGGAGATGTAATGGATAGGAAATCCATTAGTGCTCATTGTATTTTCATAGGTGATGGAGCTATATCATGGATGTTGAAGAAACAAGCCACTACCTCATTGTCACTAGTGAGGCCGAGTACAAAGCTCTTACACATTGCACAAAGGAGATGGTATGGATCAAGAGGATGATCAAGGATCTTCACTTGCTGGATTTTTCAGAGAGCCCAATCATCTTTTGTGACAATCAATCAGCCCAAAGATTGGCAACCAATCCTATCTTTCATGCTAGGAGCAAGCATATTGAGGTGCAATATCATTTTGTGAGGGAGCAAGTCATTGCAAAGAAGGTGGAGATTCAACATGTGTCCTCAAGGGAATGTGTAGCTGATATCTTTACCAAAGCATTGGGAAAGGACTTGTTCATGAAGCATAGGACATCACTTGGAGTGTTATCAAAGTCCATGCTAAAACTAGTTGAAGAGAGAGTGTGAAAGATTCAACTATGATCATATTTGCTATATTTCCATATTTGGCATATTGAGACCAACTTTGTTTCTAGACTTAGAGATTGACTTTTCAAAGTTCATTAGTCTAAATTTCATTCAAATAAACACTTTTTGAAAGTGTGAAAAAGTTAGAATGCGAGTTAGAATGATCTATATTTGTTATTTTTGTAGATTGGATCATCAATGATTTGAAATCTTTTACATGTATGATGCTTATCTCCTTTCGGTCTGTGTGACCATTTAGTTGGAAGTCTTGATCTAGTGGTGGCATGTGAATCTCTGATAGCTAAATGTGAGATTGAGCATTTGTTTTTTTGATATGATAACAGAAGATCATTGACGACTTTTGTATCCTGCATTCTATATTAATTTGTTTTACTATCCCAGCTTGGATCCATGAGATCTGACAAAGTTTCATCTGATAAATCCTTACAAATAAATAAAGTTGGTGTCCTTCGAACACTTGCACTTGAGAAAAAATCAACAAATATATGCAATGAGAGAAACCAACTTAGGTGAACAATTTTTGAACCCGTACTTATGTTCATGGCATTTCTAACATCCAAGAGTAGCTTTCATCTAAAGGATTCGGAGACAATACAGTCAGGAATAGGCCACTCATTACTTTAAAAACTTTGCAATGGAATTGCTTCAAGCTTGCCGAAACCTCCATCCGTTTGTGGTATATATAAAGTTTCATAAAAATATATACCACTATCTGCAAGTTCCTTTGGACTTCTTCCCTTGTATTGCAGCTTTTCAACATCAGAGTGAATTACATCCAATATTCCTGCAAGTGATTGTGTTGGCTCCCATTCACTTATGTTTGATGGATATAAATCTGAAAGAAAAAAAACGTTGAATAATTTAAATCGTAATCTGAAGAGCTTCAATCAAAAAACATTTATGATTGATATATTTACAGTTACATTTTTTATGATCATGAGGATTGATATCCTGTACTTTTATTTCTAAATGCATATAAACATGCTATATTAATACTTATGATATAGAGTGACCTCCGGGAGTTGTCTTGAACTCCAAAATTTTTGCTTTCCAATAAGATTTGTATGTTATCTTTGCCCTTTTCTTCTGTCATTGTTTGATGATGGATGTAGCAACACCCATGAATTCTTCGTATATTTTGTTGGCTTCTAGTTATCAACGTCATCTTTCTCATTGTAAAGAACCACAGACTCAACTTTAGAGCTTGGTCTCCTTGCCATTGCTATTTTCAAATCTTGGGCACCAAAAACCTCTCTGATATGATACTCAATTCAATATTTCGTATCACATTTAATCTCATGATAATGCCACATTAATCACATTTATTGTGCATACTATATTTCTATAAGGGTAACTAGTCTAGCTAACAAATTTTATTGTGACTAACCAGCATAGTTAAATAAATTTAACCTGAGGCATTGTCGTCGGGCAGATCGGGTAGAAAGAGCAAACCAATGGGATACGTCCCATGATACCCCGACACAAATTTCAAAGTTTGTTGTGCTATATTTTTATTTTTCAATTTATTTGAGCTACGTTACATAGATTTAAAATTTGTGCATTTTGATTGGGCCAGAACTAGAAAAAAAAAAGTATCTTTACAAAGGGTCTTTTTTTAATTTTGGAATTCCTCTAATGCACCATTGGCCTCGGCATACTCTCTTTAGTCTACAGGTGGAGTTTTACGCAAATTTGGAGATGGCCAACATTAACGAAGCAATTTTGGGCGAGACAAGTAAACTCGATGGAGCTTCCAACTATCACATCTGGAAGTCAAAATGAATAGCATACTCATAGAGAAGGAGCTATGGGATATTGTTGCCGGCATAGAGGTGAGGTCAAACACCACTCCAGCTGACATGAGGGCCAATGACTGGAAGGCGCAGAGAGCCTTATCATTGATCAATCTATCAGTGAAAGATCATATAATTACCCATATTAATGATGCCACGACTGCCAGGGGAGCTTGGGAAGCTCTTAGAAAACAATTTCAAGCTTCTAATTCAACTTGAGCTATGCTCTTAAAGTCAAAATTGAACACTATTAGGATGGAAGAAGGGGAAACGGTGGGATCTTTCTTCACCAGAATCAAAGAGCTAAGAGATCAAGTTGTGGTGATTGGAGAAATTCCATGATGAGTGGTGTATCAGAAGTCCTACAAATGTTTGTAAGTGGCATTGCCTCGAGGGAGAGATTGCCTACCTTCAAAGATTTGCATGGAATCATGTTGTAGGAGGAGCAATGGCGGGAGGTAGTAAAATCAAGGCAAACCACATAGGAGGATCAAGTGTTGATGGCCAATAATAAACAAAAAGGCTAGAAAAGAGTTCCTAGGAAGGGCAGAATGATGAGGATGCCAAAACAGAAGAAAAAAAATAAATGTTATTATTGCCACACACCTGGTCATTGGGCACGTGAATGTTATAAGAAAAAAGTTGACACAATGCAGGGAAAAGTGAAGCAACGGGGCATATCGCTAAAGATGATGAAACTAGTGTATTCTCATCGGCATTAGCATCCCAGGTAGATGATGTTGCTAGATGGTTTATTGATTCAGACGCCACGAGACGTATGACCGAGAAATGTGATTGGTTCGAGAACTTCTCACCAATTCATGATGGGGAGATATGTAACACCTACTTAAAGCTTGCCCATTGTAAAATTTACCTACCCTTAGCACATTTCCTTTCCTCTTGAATGTCCTTTCTAGGTGAAGAAAACAATCCTCATTACATTGAATTTTTTATTCATGTATATTGCAACTCAACAATTTGAGACTCAACTAACCCGACTCTATTTCCCTCTCTCACTACATGATGCTCTTCTCCTCCTTTACTCTTTCTCTAAGTATCACATTATCTCTCTCCATTCCTTCTATGTCAGTCCCTTCCTCCATTTATTCTTGAAATGCCTTCATGTCTGTATTGATACAAGTTCTCATGCTCTCAATGATAGCCTCCTATAAGTTACTGAGGGTGCACTGAAGTGAGTGGATTCTTAAATTCTTTGTTTTCATGTTGCAATCTTCTCTTCTCCAAGGATTGTTGCAGGTCCTTAATACTTATGTTTTTGCTAATAAATTTGTAGTCCTATGAGTTCAACCTAGAGAATGGTGTTGTTGTTTTTCTAATTAAGGTTGCATCTATAATAGAGGTAGTTTTGAGGTTTGCTAATTTTCTAATATTTATTTGTATTTGAGTTGATGAATAATTTCAATGCACACATTTCAAGACATAGGGGTAGTCACGTTGCTTCCTATGGATTGTTGTCAACGATCATTCTTCTTCCCTTATAGCTACCCATGTGGCCTATATATGTCCCATGCTCATTAGATTTTGTTCAAAAGTATTAGTTGGTGATGTCTTGCCTCATCATCTTGTAGTTGCTCCTTGCTCAAAACAATTGCTGATGACAGTGAGCCTATCACTCCAAGTATTCTCTCTCTTTACTACCTCATACAAACACTTTTCTATAGGAGTTAAGGACTCAAATTGCACAAAAGCATTCACATCAAATGATACAAGAGCTCATGCATGTGCTATACCCAATAAATGATGGATAACCAAGCCAAAATTTCTAATTGATGATAGGACAAAGGAGAATCCATCTTCAAGGAAAGCTATATTTGTTGGATATAGTGAGGTGAGTCAATCCTAAAATCTCCATAGTGGCTACTTATACTAAGTGATACTAAAATTCAAATATTAGGGCCCAATTAGGAACCGCTAAAAATAGCCTTTTGAAACTTGTCAAACATAATACAAAGTGCATCTTCGGTGATAACAAAGTCAAATATTGTGCAACTACTATAAAGATGACTATCTCAATGATAACATTTTCAAATATAATGCAACTACTATAAAGATGATTACCTCCTGGGAATATGAACATAATTGTCCATAACACTCTCCTATTAAAAAAATCAAGCCCTCAATATCTGGAGCAAAAAGAAATTAGCTAGCTAAAGCAAGAGTGGAATCAGGAACCTTAATTGTAGCCACTAGAGCATGAACTTGTTCAGCAAGGAGAGGTGTGTGAGGAAAACCATCAATCCTAAGTAACCTCCTCAAGAGAACAACCATTCCATTGAACCAGATATTGAGCTTGTTGACAATGCCATTTTGAAAGCACATATGAAGAATAACAATAGGAAATAGGAAAGAAGCTCATGATCCTCTAAAAAATGTATCAAAGCAATGAATAATAATTCCAATAGTAATGTGAAGTATGCTTACATAAAATTTTCACAAGCGCACGTTATTGAGGGTAACATGCCGCAAAATATGAAAAGGCCCATAAAATGTGGAGCAAGTTTTTTTTGTATAAGCATGATCCATAACAAAGTGATGGCAAGCAAAACATAACCACAACTAGACCATATCACCTAGTGAAACTCAGCATGGTGATGATGCTTATCTAGAAACGATTTATGTTGTTGTTGGATCTTTTGTACATGGCTAGTAGTGCGAGCAATAATATTGCGTGCACTGATAGGAAAGAGGCAATTGTAACCGGAGCACCATATGAAGAATGAGGTATGCCCAACAAGAGTGGTGAGTACCCATGGTCCAGGAGGAATGAAGTAACACCCATATTAGAGCTCACAAACCTGGTATAACTATACCCATAAAGAAATAAGTGCTTATCCTAATCCCAACTAGTGGAAAAAATAAAATGACACATATAATCCTCAAGGATGTTGTTAAGAATCTCAGAGTAATCTTCAACAGAAAAATTGTAAGCAATTGCCATGAAAACTTGAATATTCAAAATATGCATAAGCTCCATCCTAAAGGTAGAAGTATACTTGTTATCCCAATGAGGATGGAACAAGACAACTCATGTAGACAAAAGATCTGTAGATTGAAAATGTGGGCACACGACATTAGGGATAAGCCATAAGAAGGAGATCAAACCAAGGAGGTGTAACCACAATGAGGCTATGAATCAATGTAGGGAGATGAGATAAAACATCAACAACAACATTAGATGCACCCAATTTATATGAATATCAAAAAGAAAATTGTAAAATTGGAGCCAATGACATGATGGTCATTGACATTTTCTAATAAAATAAATAACGAAGAGATTGATGATTAGAAAAAAAATATCAAAATGGGTGTAATATACTGTCATACTAGTCAATGCGTATGATATAGAAATTAGCTTGACCAGTAGGGCTACCAATTTGATAAGGAACAGAATAAAAGAGTTGAGCACTTGGAAACGTATATGAGCTAGTTACCTCCATGCGTAATGTTTGAGGGTGATGCATGAAGATGAGGAAGGATGTGGGAGCTAACAAAAGAATGTGTTCTACCAATATCCACTAAGGTAATAGCTCATGTCCAAAAATGCAAACATGTAATTATATCTAGTGGGGACTAGGCTTGCTTACCCATGTGGAATAAGCAAGCTGAGCAAGGCAAACTATAATGAGAGGAGTAGCTATTTCATTAGGAGAAATGGATGTCTCAAGAGAATCCTCTAGAATATGAATATAGGAGTAGGGATCCATTGATTTCGGTTATGTAATATAGAACATGAGGTGAGAAAGTAACGAACTTGTTTTAGTGTATATTGTAAGGTGCATGCCTATTAGTTAATAATTGGAATTAATAGTTTTACCTTTCCTCCATGAAAAGACTTTATAAAACAAATGATTGCTCATACTTGAATAGAGGTTGAAGCGTTTCTTGTAAGGATGCCATATTTCTTCCACCATACATGAATCTTTAAGAAGCCAAAAGAAATTCAAAGATTTCGAGCATTAATACTATGAAAATAGACAGGAAAGTAAATGAAAGTATCCTCCAACATCAAAGAGCTAAGTGTTTGTATTGTAAGTACGGATGAAGTTGCTAGAAATATCAAGCAATAGCTTTTGAAAGCATGCACTGATAATATTGTAGCTTACGTCAGAAAAAAATAGCTATTCTTGAAACATTGTACCTGATTTTGGATTGAAATGAGAGTTGTAATCTCAGTCGTGCAATCAAGGATCACACAAAAATGAAGGTCCAACACGAACAATGAGTACACTGATAAGAACATATAGCATGCATCTCTAAGTGATGCTACATATTTTCATGTATGAGCTATGCAATAACTCGTTGAACAATGCATGAAAAGTTTGTGTTTTATGTATGCAGATAGTAGTGATGTTGTTGTTGACAGCAATCATTGATCCAACAACGATTTTCTATGTAGAAAATTGTGGCATTAGTAGTGGTATCAACTCTGACAAAGCGTAAGAATGTGCACTACATATGTAAGGTCACTGTTGATAGAAGCGTACAATGGGCGCTATATAAGTGTGTTCAATCAACGCTGATTTTCTTTTTGAAGTGAGCGCTTGAAAATGTATAAATAGCCAAAGGTTCTCCTCTTAGGTCAGCAAGTGAAGCTTGTAGCAGAAGCAACTAGATGGCTTGTATCCGAAGTAATTCTTTTCAGCCTTCAGATGGACACTAATTAAATCTTGAGCATTGGAGAAATACTATTTGACTTTTTGAGAGGTATGTAAGTCTCTTAAAAAAAAAATTGTTGAAATGTCGAACCTTCGTGCCAAAAAATGTTAAGCGAAAAGGGATGAGCAAAAATTAGATACCATCCATGAGAGAGAGAGAGAGAGAGAGAGAGAGAGAGAGAGAGAGAGAGAGAGAGAGAGAGAGAGAGAGAGAGAGAGAGAGAGAGAGAGAGAGAGAGAGAGAGAGAGAGAGAGAGAGAGAGAGATTAACAGACATAGCTCCTCTTGACAAGTCAAGACCAAACCTTTTAAAACCCTTTATTCATAAACCAACGAGGTAAAACATAGCTGAAAAGTATATAGTACTCAGAAAGCACCATAAAGCAAAACCTATTTCAAGACATCCAACTGTTTCCTGCCACCATCCCACCACACAAAATCGCGCAAGTTAGCACAGTGAAGAAGACAGGTGTCAATGCTGAAAGTTGTTATCCATGTACAAAATAAGCTTACCAATTTGACAACTTGCAGTATTAATGACATAATATAGTCCAATCTTCCCTACTTAATGTGACTTATTGCGATAGGCCAAACTATATCCTTACTGTATCAGGGCATTCCACCATTCTGATCAGTCTCATGGTATTGGTCCACATCCTTGTGTGAATTTATTTCTTATCTATTTATTTATTGCAACTCACAAACAAGGGATAGATGGATTAGTACTCAAGTATAGGGGCAAATCCATACCGATACTTGTACCTATCGTGTAAAACGTAGGTGATGTACCATTTTCGTAACCCTTGAGCATATCCATGCTTTCCAAGAGCACGTCATCTATCTCTCTATTTCATACATTTTAAGTTATAATCGTGTCTTATATCAAAAGTAAAGCAATGTGTGTCTTTATACTTGGCCAAGCATTTTACCCTAACATTTGCAGTAGGATTAGGGCAACTCCATGATGTTCCAATCCCTACGAATGTGACGATCTCTTACACGAATCCATGTGCTTTTAAGAGTGCCTAGGTTATCAAAACTTGTTTCATTGGTTGTTACCTATTATTACATCTTTATGGGAAGAAACTAAAGAATGATCAAATGCGTTGTCTTATTCATTGAGGTATGAATACAAAACGGAGATTAGTTTGGTTGTCTATTATTCTCAAATGTAGGTAAGATAGGCACATTGGCTTACTCACTAGCATCTTATTCATCACCTTACAATGTCCACTCTTGTAGATACAACCAGTTTTAGTGCTTGTGATACAACAGCCGAATTATGTTTAGAGCACTAACCTGAATAGCTGTTGTGAAAGAATCTTGTGAGGAAGTCATGGTTGTATCAAAAGACGTCTCCTTTGAAAAATGGCTATTAATCCAAGTCTATTTATTGTCATAAATTTCCAAAAGTTTTAGGATAGAGTCACAAATTGCATCATATGCAAGTACGTAGATTTGGATCTAAATTGCTTCTTATGCTAGTTTTAATAGCGTAGCTTTGCATGTGTCCTACTATAACTTTTAATCACAAGCATGTTTGCCATATACATACCTGGATCGGTGGATTGAAATGTACTTTGAATCAAATAGAATGGAAGATTCACTTCTGAGTCTTATCGGCCGCTATAAAAAAAACCATATTTCACTCATTATGTAAGCCCTCATTCAACTGATGACATATTATAGAAGCTGGAGTGAATGTGAACAAGACAAATTGTGTGTTATTCGTTGTCCGTTAGTGATGGACTACAAAGCAATGGACATTAGTTAAGGAGCAGGTCTATCATTGTCCAACCAACGATGGAAGTCAAGAATCAAGCCATAAATGTGTCCAATCATGCATCATTCAGATGTAGAATCATAGAGGCAGTGCATCGCTGTCTAGCAAGAGGACTTTGTAACAAATGCTAGCATTCAAGCATGCATATATGTGTACACATTTTCTTTGTGCTTATGCGCAATTGGTAGCGCGCTGTCAGCGTTGTCCCAACATCTATACTTCCTTATGAAAGTGCATTTCTTTGTGCAAAACCAAATGCAATTGCAGTCTGTTGTAAGTACACGATCAAATTTATCCGAAATGAATTTTTCAAAACGTTTCAGAGAAGCACAAGAACATGAAGGCATATTTTCAATTTCAAAATTGCAGAAAACATCAAACGAAAAATACCATTCACTTTTGATTTTCGGCATCTAAGATCAAGCAAACACAATATCATGGAAGGACTCATGTATAAGACCAAAGATTTGTAATAAGCTGCAAGTGTAAAAGTGTCTCACATGAATTGTCTCAAACATTCTATTGTAGTAGCGTAAATGTAAAAAGACCTTTGCCTTGTCCTTGTGTGTGTTGTGTTGTAGTCGATCAACCGCATTCCTAGTAAGTGTTCTTCTGTCCAGAAATTCGTCATCCTATGAGCCAGTTAATCCCTATAAAAATTCAATTTTTTAACCGGTAAATCTTCTTTTGCAGCATTGCCTTGCCCCTCCTTACCTTTGTAACCTGTAAGCCTCTTTCTTTTTCCCATATTCTGTCCAAACACCACCGAACTCGGATTGTTTAAGTTGAAAGAACCGGGTCTTTTATTAGAGTTTTGAAAGAATTTATCTTGGAGAGTAGAGAAACTTGGTCTTTTGAGTAGGCGTTCAATTTCTCTGATGTTTTCCGCATCACCAAGGTTGGCAAGTAGTTTGGCAGAGGGGTTTGCGGCTAACTTTATAGATGCATCAATCATGTGTTGGCATATAAAGAGGAAAGTGAGGTGTGACTTGACAACGTCTCTGGCAGGCTTATGGAGCCAAAGAAAGAATGCATTCAACTGATTTTGCAAGGATGCACCAGGGGAAAACTTACTCAGATTCTTCATTATGAACCATATAGCATGATCGAACCAAACAATGGAAGAGTTATTCTTGCACTTGTCACCACATCTGCATTTGAAAAGGGGTCTCTTCCAATTCCAGATTCTGGCCTGGTGCATATTCATTCTACTGAAACCGGTATCAAAGTGTCCACGAACTCGAGCCCAGGTTTGCTCAGAAGGGCAATGAGAGGGTTCAAAAAGGTTCATGCAAATGATATTATCAAAGGCAATAGGTGTCTCAAGTGAAATATTCTTATTTAGAGCGGCAAGTCTGCAAGTTTCGACTTCTTTATCAGTCAGATGTGCAAGTAGAATCCAAAGTTCCATGGGCATGGGAGCTAGAAAGTTTATAGAGGGTAGGGTCCAAAGTTTGAAAGCGGTATGTGCAAATTTGAACTCAATAGTACGGCTAGGGGCCATGGGAATTTGACAGTTTTTGGCTTGGCAGAACTCGAAGGTAGATTGGTCTCCAACGTCACAGAAATCTTGTGAAAAGATTTCAAGTTGTGAAGCACTATCTTTGTCCAACTCATTTAAGAAAACAAAAGGGTGTGGAGAGAGGGGTGTATCAGGAATGGTAGGCGTTGGTTCGGCAAACAAGGAGCCATTTTTTTTTTCAAGACATTATTAGCCGATTTTTTATCATAAAAAATCAGACTTGAATTATGACAATTTTTAAATTTTTCATGATAAAATCAGGCTACTATGGCCGCTTATTGTACATTATTGTATGTACTGTACTTACAGTTTGGGGCATATGGCCTGCCCAATAATGGCTAAAGTAGAATTTTTAAATTTCTGTAAATATTTTTTCAGTAATTTAGAAGCATGTAAACAACGCTTTCAATGTACTTATGACATTCAGTTGATAAAAATCACAGTGCATTTTGATCCCACCTGCCAACTAGTAAAATCTCAGTCATGGGACATAGCATCAACAACAGCACCACTATCAAGAAGTTCCAATACATCGGAAATGGGAATAAGACCGGCAATATGAGTAGAACCATCAGCAAGGTGTTTTAGACAGGTTATTTTCTACCAAAATTGGTCACAACACAGTAAGCACATAGGAAATTTGGATAGTGACCATCAAAATTTTCATCTCCATCAATAACACTAAGATTCAAGGTTCTACCTAGACATCAAGCAAAACCCAAGTTCTCAAAACCAAAAATACTGAGTTTTATTGGGTTGAAAATATATGCTCGATAGTTATGGGGAAAAGGTCTAATTTGAAGAGGAACCGGTCTATGTAATAATGTTGAGGAGTTACTAGGTGTGTCAAAAATGGCTACCACGCTTCACAAGCCTGTGAAGTGTGTTGAAAATAAAAAGACACTGGGAACCGTTCAGAGGGATCATGATGACGTCACACATATTTCACATACAGGATAAGAACAAGACCCATGAAAATAAAACAGACAGGAAGATGAGAATGTCATTAAGCACTAGGGATAATAAAGACATATGTTGTTGGAGAAGATACTCCTAAAGGAATCCCATGAAGACAGATTCCTAGGTCAAAGGTGCCCTTATTCTCTTTTGGGTACTCCACGTGTAAAAAAAAGGTGATAAATATTCCGACAATAAATTGCTCCTAACAAACTTTGGGTGTGGGAAAAGATTCCTAACAAATGAAGAAAAAGGTTAGCACTTCACTTTCAAAAAGAAGGAGTTGACTTCAAACAAATAACGGTTCAAGTCTTAAAATAATCTTGAAGGGTAGAAGCTATTGAAAACTTCAAGAGGAAAGTCGGACCAATAGAATTTTTTCAGATGAAGTTCGACAGAGAAAACTTCGCTCATCTGAATCTTACAATGCAATTCTTCAGTTTGAGTGTCAAAGTGCTACCTGGAAAGTTGTATGAAGTTTTCATGACGAAAGCTACCGGCAAACCCACCTTTATTCTTCTGAATACTCGAAACGCATTGGGCAACTTTGGAAATGAAGCTCAAAACCTGGAATCATCAAGAAAAAGTGAAACTCCAAAAGGAAGGCCGAAAAACACTTTGAAGGGAGGTCTTCAAGAAAAGGCAAAAATATTCTTCACATGCAAAAGAATATAAGAAGGGGAGCGGGGGAGGGGCTTCTATGAAAAACAACCGAAAGAGAGAGTTTTTTGAAGAGAAGCTCAAAGAGCGTGAATGAAGATGTTTTGGAGAGACAATGAAAGTGTCTTAGAGCTAGCCTCTCATAGGCATGAGAGCACTACCATCTGAGCATATGTCAGAAATGATGATTTCTGGAAAACATCAGATAGTTGCAGTCATATCATTATGAGGATGAGCCATCGTTGAGAGAGAGCTTTATTCTTGAACTATGGAGTGAGCCTATTACCTCATGCAGCCCTTTACTAATAAGTGTCTCTGAGTTGCCGAGTGCACTCATGCATACGAAACATCTTTACTGATGATCTATTCGAGCCTTGGAGCAAGCTCAATGCACATAAATCCTTGCTGAGAACTGGAAGTCTGATATTAAACTCAATAATTTTCTGACCCACATAGTCATGCGTGAAGGAAGATTTATCTGACTCTGAGTGCTTCCCAACTACATCCTTGTTTCAATGCTAAGGAGAAACTACACTGGTTTTTGAGCAATGGACTCCAGAAATTATGTATGTTGGTAGAGCGCTGGCTCACAACTTCTTTATAACTAGTTATGAATGCTAGTCTCTATTTTCCACATCCACTATCTGAGCGGTGGATTGCATGGAAAGCTACAGACCCTCATCGTCGCGTGGCACCTCCTTCCTCTACCTTGATCACTGGTTCATCTGCACCTCCTACAACAATGCCTCCTACAACGTCACCCAGTCTCCGATGGATGCGGTTCAGAAGTTTCGTCATTATCTCCTGGGAAAACTTTTGCCTTCTTCACCGATCATCAAGCACTTCTCTACCTTATAAACAAAACTTGCACAACCGGTCACATTACTCGATGGATCTTGTTGTTACGCGAGTTTGAGTTTCGAGTTGTTTGAAAGGGCGTTTAACATTTTCTAGCAGATCATTTATCCCAAATCCCTAATCTACCAACTCTGGACCAAGGCATCAACGATGATTTACCCAATGCCATTTTATTTCAAGTTGACTATACCCTCGTTTGGGCAAAGGAGATTACTGAATATTTGACTTCAGGGATCCATCCTTATCTAAAACTGAACAACGCGTATTGATCCCCCCTTATACGTTGATTGCAGGACAACTTTAAAAGCAATGATTAGATGGAATTATCCGACGATGTCTTACTGGAGGTGAATAACCTCCGTTATAGCCCTAACTCATGAAGGTGTTGGAGCTGGTCATTTCTCTTCCGAAACAACCGCCAGGAAAATCCTCTCAGCAGGATTTTGATGGCCAACCATTTTCAAGGATACCCACACCTACGTAAAGGCCTGTGATGTTTGTCAAAGGACAGAATGTTTTCAAAAAACCAATTTTATGCCTTTACACCTTGTCACGATTGATCAAGCCTTTCAGAAATGGAAAATTGATTATGTTTGACCAATTAGTCCTGCTGCTAGAAACACTCAAGCTAGATATATTGTAGTAGCTACAAATTACTGCACCAAATGGGCTGAAGCTAGAGCTGTTCGCAATGCTGACGCTCGTTCTACCACAAAATTTCTCTATGAACAAGTTATTGTTCGCTTCGTATGTCCTCTAGAACTTATCAGTGATAGGGTACCATTTCCTTAACTCTGTCATAGCTGATTTACTTTTGAAATTCTTTGTGGTACATCGCAAAAGTTCCCCGTATTATCTACGATGCAATGGCCAGGCAGAATCCGCAAACAAAATCTTATGTGGTGTTCACACTAAAACCGTCGAGTCCAGCCGATCCGATTGGGAATTAAAACTCCATGCCGCTCTGTGGGCATATCACACTACCTTAAAGAGGGCCATAGGTTTAACCTCTTTCCAGCTAGTATATGGCCAGGAAGCAATTATGCCTGTGGAATTCTACATTCCATCCCTATGAGTAGCATATAATCTAGAGCTAGATAATCGACAGATTCTAGCTAATAGATGATTCCATCTGGAACAACTTTGTGAAACATGACAGATCAGAATCCATGTCTAACAAGTCCACAAACGTCGACAAAAGGCATGGCATGATCAATCATTAAAACTCAAAGAGTTCCAGGTCGAAGATAAGGTCCTCTTGTACCAAGCCAAAACTTTTAAGAGCAAACTGGAATTTTCTGGACAAGGGCCTTATATAATTCAAAAGATATTTTCCTTTGGTTATGTAAAACTCCAAACCTTACAAGGCGATACTTTAGACACTATGGTCAATGAAAATACAACGAATCCTATTTTTATCTTGATATGTACTAAGTTTGTTTCATTTTCTAATTTTTGTTTATTTCTGTTTGCTGCTTGCTTGCCATTTTGACAATTTTTTCGTTTGTTTTTTTGTTTAGAACATCAAGATATCATCAGATCAAGAATACAATCAGTCTTTTTCTCTGCAACCACAAGATTTCATTTTTTTTATGGAGTTTTGATGCACAAAAATATCAGACAGAATTCGCCTACACCGATTTTCCTATGCACAATTCATTTATCACCTTCGCGAATTCTAGTACAGAGTCTAACTTTCCAGAAATTAAAAAAAAAAATTATTTTTCTCCATATTCTCACTGACAGAATTTGTAGATAATTCGCTGAGCCTCAAAATTAGATACACAATTGATCATTTCCATTTTTGTACTATTAGAGAAGAGAATTCACGTAATTTTGGTACAAAATTACCTAGTAGGAACTCGTAGGACCATCAGAGCTCTGTATCGAAATTTGCGAGCCTCACTGAAATCATAGGCATTGAAAACGAGTTTTGAGTGAAGTTGCAAATTCCTGTCCAAAAACCTCTATATTTAGGCCTCACACATTTTCTCCACGAGTTCATTCCAGATTTTTACTAGAGAGCTCATGCTGAAATTTTTTTAAAAATTCCAAAACTGTTGTCTAGAACTCTCCCACTAGGAACTCGTAGGACCATCAGAGCTCTATATTAGAATTTGAGAGCCTCACTTAGAAATCATAGGCATTGAAAACGAGTTTTGAGTGAAGTTGCAAATTCTTGTCCAAAAAACTCTATAGATAGGCCTCACCCATTCTCTCCACGAGTTCATTCTAGATTTCTACTAGAGAACTCATGCTGAAAATTTTTAAAAATTTTCAGAACTGCTGTCTAGAACTCTCCCACTACTACTCTCATGGCTTCCATGTCGGAAATCAAGAGATTAGTCAACGAAAACTCGAACGAGTGCGTGTAGGATCAGAAGCGCCGCAGTTAGCAGCAGAATATTCAAATTGAATGATTCAGACAAATGCTCAATGAAACAATATCCATGTATCGAAAAAGGCTCTAGGATCGAAAACCAAAAAAAATGATACTGACTCAAAAAATGAGTCAGAACCTCAACGGGTCGAATCACATCAGGGGGTCGATATCCAGCCAAGAAGATCGAATCGACCCAAACAACCTCCATCTCGTTTTATGAATGATGGGGCCTTTTACAGGAACCAAATACAGTTTTAGAGACAATGTCTACACTTGATGTCGATCAATGAAAAGCAGCAATGGACACAGAATTCGATTTTCTGATAGAGAATCAAACGTGGACATTCAGTGAGTTGCCAAAGGAAAGAAATTTGATTCCATGCAAATGGATATTCAAGGCGAAGTATGATGCTGAAGGAAGGCTAAATCGATACAAAGCCAGGCTAGTCGCCAAAGGCTATTCCCATATTCCACATCTGAATTATTTAGAGACCTTCAACTCAGTTGTCAAACATGCTTAGATTCGACTACTGCTTTTCTTTGCAGCTGCAGCAGATCTTGACGTCCATCAAATGGATGTCCAGACCATTTTCCTCAACGGGACCATTGAAGAGGATGTTGGCTGATTCTGACGAATCCCCAAGATGCTTGGCCAGAGCTACCCAAGAGCACCTCTCACCTTAGACCGAGGAGGTCTCTGAGAAGATGAGACGAACGAGGACTGAGAGCCGAGTATGAGAGCCGAGGAACACTAGTTAGTAATGACAAGCAAGAACTGTGTAAGCCTCATGGTGAATCTCGGAAGATGGAATGACCATGTAGGAACTAGTATTTCTAGGCAAAGTAATAAATGCAGGTAGACCCCTCTTAAAGAAAGTAGATTGAGCCACCTTTTGATGGTGACCTCTAGTGGAGAGCATTATTCCACTTGTAATTTGTGTAATGTGGAAATGCCACTAGGATGCCACCTAAGGAACTCTCTTGTTTATTTAAGAGACTCGCTCTTTGTGAAGAGGAGCTTTTTGTGAAATGTACCTACTCCATGTTCAATTGAGAAGAGCCTTCACGAGTTTTGGTGCATCCATTGAGCTCCTTGGTCATGCTTGTTTCTTGAGTGAATGCATTCATGATCTTGCCCTTCCCTCCTTTGTGTGTGGTTGCAGTTCGTAGAGTGGATTAGATTTCCTGCTTTCCTAGAGTGAATTAGATTTCATTCTTGTTTGTGGATTAATGTAGGAATTCAGATTCAAGTAAACTAAAGAGACTGGGTTTGTGGCGTAGTTCTTGCATGTCTCCTTACATCCATGTTCTTGATGTTCTTGAGATGTCCAAGAATCAAAAGACTGGTTGGTTTCTTGATTTTTGGACTTCTAAAATGTTGTAGATTAGTTTCTTGTTTTTTGTCTTGTGGATTTATGCAAGTATAATAGTGTTTAGGGTCTGATTTCAGTTCGTTTTCACAGCATTAGAGTAGAAGTTTAGTCAATGTTCAACGGTTTTGCATGCTAATCTAATGGTTGAACACTTTGGCATGCATGCTTGACTGATTGTGGTCATTTATGCATGTGCTTCAGTGCAAGACTGACAAACCCGAGTGTCCTCTGACAGACAGGACAGTGACTACAACGTTAATCAGTCCATTTTGTCTGGTTTGGGCATTGTAATAACAAGAACATATCTAATGAATGCCCACGAAGCCTGATAACAGGCAAAACCAACCTCGAAACTGTTCTGGAACAAGATGAAAGAACCAGAATACGAACTCGAAAAAGAAACAAAAAAGCCAACAGATTCTGAAGTAGAGAATCTGTAAACATTTGGCCCATTGCTGCTTGCCCACTGACATTCTAAAACGATCAATGTTGCAACACTACCCCTGATCAGATCCATCCAAAGAACTGTTAGAAATCCATAAATCATAATATGTTCTCTCTAGAGTGTGGATTGATATTCCAACACCCCCCCCTCAAGCCACACTTGGTTGGGGTCCTAGTTGTCACCTGCCACACAACTTGGGCCACCTAACCATGGCTTTAACACCATGAATTGTTAGGTCTAACTTGGCTCTGATACCATGTTAGAAATCCATAAATCATAATGTGGATGGACAGACTAGGATTCGAACCCAAGACCTCCCTCATATCGGATGGGATGCTCTACCACTAAGCTATCCGCCCTGTTTGATAGTTCTCTCTAGAGTGTGGATTAATATTCCAACAAAAACATAACACATTTCAATATCTGTTCACAATTCAAAACGACCTGCAACCACCCTCCACACGTCCTACATACATTCTCAGATCTTTCAACATCCTCCTCTACACACAGTTTACCCATCACCTGCACATCCTTCACGTTCCATCTCAGCCGAGGCATTTACGTCCCATCTCAGCCGCGTCATTCGCGTCCCAACTCAGCCGAGTCATTCACGTTCCAACTCAGCCTAGTCATTCGCGTTCGATCTCAGCCGAGTGGCCTCTCCATTACCATCTCGACCAACGCATGTGCTTACCCAAAAAAAAACAAATAAACAGTCAGATCTCGCCCGCGTCTGCACTTCAACTCTCAACCGGCAACTTCTGTCAGATCTCGATTGAAGCAATTCAGTCAAATCTCGACCAAAGCGTCTCCAGTTCCAATCTCGACCAGGGCATTCTTTTGAAATCTCAGCCGCGCCAGTTCAGTACGCTCTCGACCGAGGTTGAGGATTCCATCAGGTTTCTAAACTCATCATATGTCGACCAAATAACCAACGTCCAATCTCAACTAGATCTCGACCGACGCCTTCTCTGAGATCTCAACCCCGACTTCACTTCTGTCAGATCTCGACCGAAGACCTTGCGTCAAATCTCGATCAGAGGTTTCCTTCACCATCTCGGCCGGACCGAATCAAGGCCAAAATCACATAACTTTCGAGATTTTTTCTAGTCTTTTCACGATCTTTTCATGCTTTTTTATGCTTTTTTCTAGTTCTCTTTCGTGTATTTTCGTGTATTTTTCTAAATTTTTTAGTGTATTTTCTAATTTTTTCGTGTATTTTTTGAGCTTTTTCGTATTTTGTTAGCGTTTTTATCCTGTTTTTTGTGAGCGTTCAAATCTCGACCGGAGCTCTTCACTCAGATCTCAACCGGAGCATTCCAGTCAGATCTCAACCGGAGCATTCCATTCAAATCTTGACCAGAGACTTCTGTCAGATCTCGACCGGAGGCTTTGCGTCAGATCTTAACTAACGGGTTCTGGTTCAGATCTCGACCGAAGGACGTGATCAAATCTCGACCAAGGCAATTCGATCAATTCTCGACCGGATCACTTAACTCCAATCTCGACTAGCCCGAGATCTCTGATTGCGCCACCATCTCCCCAGAGCCTTCGAAATCTAAAAAAAAAAAAAAACAAAAAAAAAAAATTGATACCACTTTTCTATGTTTTTTCGCGTTTTCTTCTTGTCTTTTCGAGATCTTTTCTAGTTTTCTTCATCACTTTATCTTTTTCTAGCTCTTTTTCGTGATTTTTTCTTTTCCATTTTTTCGCGACTTCTTTTTTTCAAGTTTTCTTTGCAACTTTGTTCTTTTTCGAGCCTTTCTCATTTTTTTTCATTTTTTCTCGTCGTTTCGTTTTCTAGTTTTGTTTGCCAATTTTTCTAGTTTCTTTCGTGTGTGTCTCCATTTTTTGTCTGTCTTTCGTGTGTCTCCATTTTCGAGTTTTTTTCTTGTCTTTTCGAGATATTTTCTAGTTTTCTTCGCCACTTTATCTTTTTCTAGTTCTTTTTCGCGACTTTTTCTTTTCCAATTTTTCGCGACTTCTTTTTTTCAAGTTTTCTTCGCGACTTTGTTCTTTTTCAAGCCTTTCTCGTTTTTTTTCGTTTTTTCGCGTCGTTTCATTTTCTAGTTTTGTTTGCCAATTTTTCTAGTTTCTTTCGTGTGTATCTCCATTTTTCGTGTGTCTTTTGTGTGTGTCTCCATTTTCAAGTTTTCTATATCCTTCAAGTATCAATATAGTTTAGATTAATAACCCCATTTTCTAGCCACACTAACCATTTTCTAGCCACACTGAATTTGAAAAAATTTACTTGATAGATACCAATCTCAATCGCATATGCAAGAATCTGGGATCCACTAGTTACCATTCTTGGTAGGTATTGGGAATTTTGGTAACCAATGAGTCATGCTACACATATCCTCATTGAAAAAAAAATGGTACAACTTGAGTTATGCTACACATACCCTCATTGAAAAAAAAAAATGGTACGACTTGAAATGAAAGCCAATTTTAACAAAAAGACCTACAAACTTGACATGAAAAACAGTTTAACCAAAAAAGGGAGCCTTCATTTGGACATGAGGCAATGCCCTTCAAATTCCAAGATTGGTCACCCAAAAAGCTAGGCGATATCCCCTACAAGCTTCTATTATCATAGATACAACGTCAACAGGCAAAAGCATTAGAAACATGCAATTGCAAACAAGCATATAAATTTCAAAAAAGTTGCAGCCAACATTGCTAAGAGCAAAACAATACAAATATCATCGCCTCTAACATGATAACTCTTGATATAAATAAAAAACACAGATGGCGGCTCAATAATTTTTTGTTCTAATCTCAGCAACTGAATCTTGAGATAATCAATGAAAGATATATAGTGGCAGACTCTTTCATCAACTTCTAAAAGTAGTGGACTAAGATTGGGACATGGAACGACAAACACAGGAAGCTTGGCATCATTTTCTTTTGAAAGTTTGACTTATTTTCTTACATGATATATAATCTTGTTGCTTCGTAACCAACCGAAAGTATCAAAAAATACTTGCACAACATTGGTTAATACATAGAAGTACACAAGCTTCATTATTTCAATAGCATCTTGTTACTGAGTGACCAGATCCAACTCAAAAAATCTGTTTAGGATTCTGACCACAATCTCTCATAAGTGAAAAATATATACGCGAATTTGCAATTCTTAAAGATGCTCTAATATTTGAACAAGTTTATTTTGGTCTACTCACTTTTATCAAATCCTCATCCTCTTCAGTTTTGTGGCTATGGTTGTTCATTATGGGATTAATTCATCACAGCAGGTAAGGTAAAGAAACAGTGCAAGTATCACTGGTGTGTGCAACTAATAAATAGAGGCCAAAACTCCTGGAGGCCAATAAAAAGACACCCTGAACGTTGAGGGCTTTATTAGCGAATTTGCAATTCTTAAAGATGCTCTAATATTTGAATAAGTTTATTTTGGTCTACTCACTTTTATCAAATCCTCATCCTCTTCAGTTTTGTGTTATGGGATTAATTCATCACAGCAGGTAAGGTAAAGAAACAGTGCAAGTATCACTGGTGTGTGCAACGAATAAATAGAGGCCAAAACTCCTGGAGGCCAATAAAAAGACACCCTGAACGTTGAGGGCTTTAGAGTACCTACCTACCCAAATTATTTACCAGATGTTAAGCTTGGTGTTGGTAGGCGATTGTGTTTTTTTGTCCATGAAGCAAGCCCCTCTGAAAGAAAAAATGAACGTTTTTGTCCTTAAAGCTCGGCTGGAGAGAAAAATGAGTATCAGAACCTTTTGTACCTAGACTCTTTCGCTATAAAACATGACCAAGAGCTTCTGTGAAGTTAATTGTGCACATAATTTTTGGGATGACGAACTCCAAGGTATGAAAGTAACAGTGGAATATGAATGTGTGGAACAGACCAAAGTCCTTAATTCAGCAACACAAATGAAAATTCTTTATACAGATAACCATCAAATGGATGGATGACCTTAACAGGAAAGTAAAGAATTTTTTGGTGTCTGAGAATTTAAGTCATCTAGAGAGTCACCAACACTGGCTTTGCTCAAATTTGGTGTCATCATTTTTGCTTCCTTTGTCACGATGGACTTGGGATCTGCAAATGACAGTTGAGGCCGAGGCAGAATTGGGCATACTTCACCTTGTTTTAGGGCTCTATTAAGATTGTCCACATCGAAACTTGACCCTACATTTCCCAAACCCATTGAGAACCTTGTTGCCATTGCATCTAAGGAAGTTGTTACTCCAATGCTATTTTTCTGAGTTGGCTTGTTTCCAAATTTCAAAGGGCCATTGTTGGCCGATGACAAGGGTGAGCTGACAGGTGTTGCTCTTCCAAAGCTAAATGGCTTTGAACTTGTAGCAGACAGACTGCTGGTTAGACTATTCACTGGACTCATGGTTCTTGAATGGACAGATTGCAGGTAAGAACTTGAGGGGATGATGGTTTTAGAAGAGTTTTTTGACAAGGTTCCTACCAAAGTAGCGCCATTTGAAAATGTTGCGGTATGGTTTGTAAGACCTCTGCCAAAACTTTCGGAATTTGGGGAGCATCCAGCACTGTGCTTGAAACCATAACGTGAGGAAAAACCAGCAGTTCCAAATCTTCCTAGCTGAGCTTCAGTCAATTGCTGGTTTAACCACCTGCATGCCAGAGGCGCGATCAATATTCATACTTGTGATCTGCTATATCATGTGGACCACTTTTAAGTGCAAGCCTGTCCATGTGCCTGAAAATATTTTCTTACCATATATCTGAAATTTACAAGAACACAAACTTATTATGCTTTCTCCAAGAGGAAACTAAGGCTATCTACAGAAGGAATCTCTTGTGGTACTAACTGGATCATTTGCTGGTTAGACTTGATGAGATCCTGTGCTTCATCCAGCTTCCCTTTTGTTTCATCTACCTGCAGCCAGTACAAACGATACGGAAATTTGGAGTTAACTTTACTGACAAGACACAAATATAGTAAGCTATCTCTCTCTAAATTTTCAGCTTTTGAAGATAAAATGTCCAAAAAAAAATTGAATCAGTATATCAACACGATGTTTGAATTTTCATACAATTTTGGAATGACTGAGCAAGGCCCATTTTGATGAATTATGGTGAAGTTCTGATGACCTTCATAAGGCAAGTTGAGCATTCATGAGCTGGGAAAAGAAATCATCAAGATATTGCTCTTGCGGTAAACAGAATAACAACACCCAGAACAAATGTTTTGGCTAGAGACAAGAACTTGCTCTACAGAAGGGAGTGTCAAAGTTTGAACTAGGTACAGCATATAGCTATTTGTAGCTAATATCTACACATATATGGCCTTCACTAAAAATCATGTCATTTATATTAGTTCCATTAAGGTTCATAAAAAGGAGAGTGCACAAAAACACACTTTACTATATTTATGCCATGTTGACTAACACCTTCAATCATATATTGTACAGACAATCCTCAAAAGCTGAGTTGTTCTAAGAAATTTTCACAGAAACGAAACAAGTGGCGAGCTTCTGGGTGACGTGAAGAAGGTGGTCTGTGCCCTTGAAACACTAAAAATTGAGAGAAGTGCTGTTCTTTACTTCAGAAAGTTGCACAAGCATGCAAGAGGAAAAGCTTGGAAAGAAATTTGTCCTGAATTAATCTCTGATTGTGAGTAGAAATTATTGGTAACCACAGAGCATAACCACCTTATTTTTCAAAGATTCATTCTGTGTCTTGAGAACTGCAATTTCTTGGCGCATCACATTGCTGTCAAGAATGCCTTTATCAATTGTGGATTGTCTTTCAAGAAGTAGGCTATCTTGCTGAGCTGCAACTTGTGTCTTTGCCTTAAATTTAGATTTATAAGAACGAAGCTCTGCCTGCCATGCAAGTGAAAGATTACCACTCAATGCTACAATACTTTTCTTGCATATCAGCAAAAAGCTGAGAGATTTTTGTATGCTCTGAGTTGACCAATTAGAATATTGCTGCACTGTTTGCCAGACTTTTCTCTCGATAATCATGTATAACATATTCAGAATTTATAATCTTCTCTTATCCTTTCATGTATACAAATGGATTCCTCAAACTAAAAACAACCTGAAGTTTCTCAATGATCTGACCGCACTTGTTGACTTCCGCACTACTAGCTATGGCCTTCTCTTCAGCTCGATCCGCTGCTACTTGAGCATCTTTTAGAGAACCTTCCAATGCTGACCTGCAAGAATCTAGCTTGTAAGGTGATAAGCTATGAAGAGAGTTGAGAAAAAAGCGGCATTTCTAGTGTGTGCCACGTATATTCCGTTACAAGCCTGTTCTTTCCAGTCAAAACATGACCTGTGATCAAAACCCTTAGAGAGTTTGACTTTGTGTTATGATAAAGAGAACACGTAGTTACAAGTAGAAAACTAATCAAGCAAATTGGTGAATGTCCCAATCCAAAATTAGTTTCTACATGACGGCATTGCCCGGCAGAAGTGTATTGCAAAGAAGCTTGGAAGGCAATGTTTGAGGGTACCTTTCGAATCACCTTTTCGAACCGTGTTTAAATCGAGTTTGAATCGGGAGAGAATCGGCTTCTCCAGGTTCGAACCGGCGAATCGGTTTTAGGGTTTTTTTTTAAAACATTAATGTCACAGCATACATATTACATATTACATATGTCATATTCCAATGTACCATATGTGCATGGTTAGTTAGTGGTAAATTAGCAAATGTTCAATGATTCGAATTTCACGAAAATGACAAAACATAAGGGATCCTCTCAGGTCTGCCTGGATTGGAATCAAATGTGTAAATATGTGAGTGAATCAAGAGTAGACACATTGAGAAGAGGCAATTAATTTTAGTGGGGCAGACACAGGATCTTGTGGTGCTTTGTGAGGAGCAAGTTCATTTAAAACTCAACAAACTATTTCAGATAGGAGAACTCAGGTAGGATAGGCTATATGGCTCATCAATGAATTCTCTTTGCTGAACTGGCGCACCTGTGTGAAGCATGAACCTCTAGCTGCTTTGTCAAACTTGAAAGCAGCTCAGTTTTATCCTGAACCTGCAACAAAACTCTGCGGTTCAATGAGTGATTTAATCCTGCAGGTAACTGTGAAGAGTAATATTGTTCGGTTATAAAATACCACTTGCTATTAAAAGGTCACAAGAGATGAAATATCCTACTAGGGACCTTCCCAATAGTTGTAACCTTTTTTTGGTGACACAGTACATTACACTAGCATCTTTACATAGATAATTTGCACTGTACAATAACAAACAACCACATAGAAGGCCTAGCTAGTTTCAAATCTTGTGGAGTCCTAGATGTCCCTTTTGAACACAGGCCAGGATTCAAGCCTGGGTTCTTATTGCCACAGCTTATCCAACTTGGCTATGGTGGGGCGTTGAATATGAATTGCCAACAAGTTTGGAATTATGTATTGAAAAACATATCAGCCCCTCAAAAAGCAAATTAAACTTCAGAATAGAAACTTCATTTATGCCCTTTAAAATAGAAGAGTTTCAGCCAAACTCTTTCATATTTCATTGTGAAGCACAATTCACAAAAAGTGAAAGTAGCCAAACCCACCTAGGTCTTAGAATGGACAATGTTGAGGAAAAAATCTTGAGAGGATAAACCTTCCAAGAAGAGCTTGCTCACAAAATGAACTAGGAAATAGAAAATAAGAAAACAGATTATCATATAGGAAAATCTTAAATGCAAACCGTGATCAATCTCTAAACCTTGGTGCTAGGTATTCAGCATTTATTATCAGGTTCACATATGTCACGTGTCACAAGAAATCTGAAGTTTTAAGAGAAAAATAACCTATTTTGATTTCTAGGTACGGCCCTACAGCTGGATCTAGAAAGCTTTATCTGATTGTGAATGGACTTACTTCCTGCTCCAATGCACTGAGACGGATCAAATTACTATTGAGGATCTTTGCAGATTCATGCTTTTCCGAATCCAAGCTACAATTTTCTGTTCTCAAACGATCACATTCCTGCCCAATCCATGCATGAGTCAACCTGCTACAGAAACTTAGCACTCATAGAAAAGTTGAAAACACATTCAAAATAAGAATGACCATTGAAAATCTATCAAAAAGTTCAATCAAGTACAAATTTTACCTTTTGCCTCTCATACAAGCTTTTCTCAGCAGCTTCAAGTTTATTATTTACTTCTGCTGCCTTCATCTCAAGTGTGTAGTTACTATCCATTAACATGTGGACCTGTTAACAGACACGTAATAGTAGTCATAAAAAATATTTTCATATATCAAACAAGAGGACTTTGATCAGAGGGTTGACACCACTTTTGACCCTTTTTTGCAAATAAGGCATTCCATGATCTATGCGAGCTCAAGCACAGTTGTAACTGAATTGGGATTTTCGTTGTGGAACAGTAGACCTGTTTATCCAATTCAGCAACTCGACCTTGATGAGTATCCGCTTGTAGATGAAGCCGGACTTCCATCTGAAGACGTTCCTTTTCTAACCTCTCCTTCAACTCGCTGCATTTTACCATTGCCTAAGGACAACCATGCAATAAATAAAGGTAATAGTGTTATGCACACAAGCTCATTTCTTGTAAGTTTAAACTTTGCTGCAGACAACATTTCTTAATGACCACTGTAAATTGATGATCGCTATACTATATAGTGCATGGTTAGTAGTACGTCCAATCTCAAAAGCATGTCACTTCTGTACAACCCTACAGTCTCCACTAGTTTTTGATATTGTGCATTATTAGTACTGAGGTATATGATGGATCCTTAGAAACTCCAAGTGAAGCCGACCTTATCTTTTTCACGTGCTATCTCCAACATATATTTCTCTTTCAGCTCACTAATAACTCGTGAGTTGTTTTCCTTAAGTTCAGAAAGTTCACTGCATAACAACAGCCTTAAGATTTGATCATGAACATAAGATTGTACACCTCAAATTAGAAATGTTCTTTATTTCTTTTCAGTTGCTCAAATATGGTGCATAAGCTGAACTTCAAAAGAGATGGCAAGCTTCATGTTTGATTTGTTCATGGATAGTTGCAGTTGACAAAATGTTCCTGTAGTTGCTTGGAAGTTGTGAACTACAAACAAATGGAAGGCACTCGATGAGGACTTGGGGGTGTAAGAAGTGTCGATTAAAGTTCAATGAGTCAAAACAAATTTTCGTGCAAATTTACAGACCTGGTCAAACCATTCACATCTTGCAATGCCTTCTCAAGGGATAGCAAGGTTCTCCGCAATTTTCCATGCAGATCTGCATTCGCACACTGTTTCATACTCTCGTTCATAAGTATACTAAACAAGCAATAAACAAAGTGGAGCCAATCAACAGCTAAAGAATAGAGATCGAGAGATAAGAAAAAAGTTCAACTCTACCTAGTAAGTGGCAGTTTATTGTACTCTAAAACATCAACAAAGAGAGGAGAAATGGGAACAAAACAACGTGCTCCTTCCATGTATAGCTGTAAGCTTAGATAGCCATGATCTGGTAAGCATGCAGAATATTTTCATCTATTTGTTCTGGTGTGGAGCTAGCTTGTTACATCGACAAATGATACATTTTGTGCTATGATTGAATATGAGATAAACCAGTGTAACTACATTATTGTTACAGCCATTTTGCATTGATCAGGGAAAGGGTACCAAAAAAGAGGAAAAAGTACAAGAAGACAAACTACAGTCATAAGCAGCTCAACTTTTGCCGCCCTGTCTCAGTCAATGAGTGAATGCCATATTGATCCTACATCATCCTCACAGTGCATTTGACATTATCCTAACAGAAAATGTTGATTCGCTATACCTGAACTGACAATGTTGTTTTCTAGGACCGGATATTCTGAGGTCTTAAAGTTTTGGTTCAGCATTCACGAGTATCTTGCCTTACATTTCCTACTTCGCCCATTGCCTTTCATGTCTTGCAGTTGACTGTAAAAGAACATGTTACCTTGAATTCAGCAAGCCTTCCTGCAAGGTAGCTTTTGATTGTAGAATCGTTTCCTTGCCTGAAGCATAGGGAAAGATGGCTAAGATGCTTGAACTGATTTGTCTCCACCACACTAAATGCAGAATCCCCAGTTCGCACTTGTAACACTGCCAAAAACCTAAGAATCACAGTTGGTGAGGATTAGTTCTTGTCAGAATTTTGCCGACTCACATCTTCTACAAGCTTGCAAGTAGATCCACCCCAATAAATGAAGCTTTTAATCTTCGTTATGTCGATAATTTTCCCTTGATGTGTGGTCATGGAATCCAAGCCCTTCTGCATATTGATAGATTTAAAGTTTCTACAATTTGTGAAAAAGACCATTGTCTGCAATGAGCCCACCTTATTGCAAGTATCTACACAAACAAATCAAACCAGCTAGCAAATTTCAGAACTTTTCAACAATTGTTTACAAAGCACTTCGTTCAATTTGTATGGAACAAAATGTGTTCTGTACGATAGACAATTTAAAATTTAACTAGACCTGAGTAGCTTGTTATTATCCTTATTTAGCTACTTCTAAAGGATCTAAAGAAGGATTCCACCTTCATTTTATTAAGGCTAATAGAAACTTTTGGGCCCAACAAAGCATACATGGATGATAGAACTATTATTACAGGTGAAGGGGGGGCACATCCATAGACAGCTCTTTCTAGAATTACCCCATGGTAGCAAATGATGTTGGTTAGGCCGCCTAGGTTACAAACTCTTGCATAGATGTAGAGGAGGACGCACCATGAGGTACCAATAGCCACCATTGCTGAAATGTTCTACACCTAAAATCTCCCATTTGCCATTACAAACACCAGCGGCTTCAAAGATGCTATGGGGAATGTTACGTCCATGTCCAGTTTCCACCCCCTTTGGATTTCCAAGTGCTAAGAGAACTACAAGGAGATCCATCAAGACTAAGTTCCACTATATAAAGAGTATTCATCTACATAAAAGGCAGCATTGTTCCCTTGAGTGAGAGAGAGCAATTTACAAGCGTCAACAAAGAATCTTCAGATGACAGTTGGCAAAGGAGGCTAGAATGTGAGTCCAAGCTTACCAGTCACTAGGTGAACCATCTCATGGGCCCCACTTCCCTCTTGACACATGCCACTCGCATCTACTATGAATTTCTCTACGCCTTCTAATCACCATGTGCCTTGCGGATAGAACCTATAGAACAAGGGCATTGTTCCATGACATTCACAATCCAATTTTTCAAATGTACTTGCCACAAATAGCCTTCGCACGTCAAGGATAAAAGCTGTAACAAATATTATCTAATAAACAGACAGGGGCATGTAAGTCATAACTAGAATGTGCACAGGCTGCTTTCAAGTTAGAGAAGCTGAAGTCACAATCACACAAAGAAGTGGCTGCATGGCACAACATGTATTGCGACATACATCAAACACCGTGTAAATTATCGGTGTCAAAAGCAACCCAGAGGTGAAAGGTTGCAAAAAATAGTTCATTATTCTAAATGATGGCTAGCTTACATGAACCATGACTCTTCTTTATTAGAGTTGCTGTATTGTCGAGTTACATGGTAAAACTTAGCAGCTGTAAATTTGTCATTACGATTGATTCAAGTACTCGGAGACTTTCTGGCAGACTGGAATCACAATGCAGACAGCCATGTTTGAAACCGACAGTGAATATAGCAGGTAGATCAACCATTTTTTTTTTTTTAATATGAAAAAATAACTAGATAACTTGATGAAAAAGTTGAAAATAAAATAAACCGTAAACCTTGGTGAGTCGTTGCTTCCTGCCTCTATGCAATGCTCCAACAGTTCGATGAATTTATGAGGGAATGTAGAAAAATCTACTAATATGCACTGTTCCACCTTTAAAGTTTGAAAATCATCCTCGTTCACCTCAAGTGAGTAGAGGAAAAAGGGGTCCAGCTCATTTGTGATCTGGACTTGTAGGAACTACACAACCGACAAACAGTGTAACATCAATTTATGCTACTTACGGTCAAGAATCAGCCCAAATTGCGAGTTTGGAAAAGATAATAACAATTCTAGTTCTTGAAATGCTAAATCACATCATTTCTGGCCACCAAATTACTTAGGAAAACTAAGAGGCAAAATAAGAATGGTGTGGAGTGTACAACTTGCATGTGATGGTACCTTTGTGCTCCTTTGATGTTTACTAAGGCCCATGACAATCCTGACAGTGAGCTCTGCATATCTATCTTCACATGAAGATTTTGTGATTCTAACAGGAATAGCTTTTTCAAAGAGCATTGAGTTACTTTCAGTGCCAGTTGATTTGAAAGTGTCGTCCATCTGAAAAACCACAACATACACTCATGTTTGCACATTGACCTTCAAAACTTAAAAATCAGGTCATCAAATCATTTCACCTTTAGCATAGAAGTTTTGAGAAAATCGTTTTGAATATGAACAGTTGACACAAAAATCAAATTAGTCATCACTAAGCTGTATCAGTTATTCTCTACAAATTACAAATGCAAATTCAAATCTTTCAAAAATAAAAATATTTGATCAAAACCTGCCCTAGCTCATGATAGAGTATTAGCCTGTCACTGGCAGACAACAAATAAATGATCATGACATGTCAAATACAAAAATCCAGACTAAGTGCAAAAAAAGTTGATTCAGGCCAGATATATGGTCCACACTCACAATAACAAACATGTTCAATAGAAAACCTAACACTCTGAACTAGTGCAACTTGTAATGGACAAAAGCTAATGCCGAAAAAAGGTTGATTGAATAGCATCTACTGTGAAAGCATAAATTTCTTACTATGTAATAACTCTGAAAATGTCAAATCTCCCAAAAGGTATATAGATGACAGTTTGTTGCAGATTTTTACTACTAAACATTGACGCATGTGATGTTATTAACCCCCTCTTCTGACGGTAGGTATAAAGTCTAAGGCAAGCTAACTCCAGCCTTTTTAATGGGAAAATCTTTGCAAAGTTGTTAAGAAGTTCTGAATTCCAGATGTATTGGACCAGGAAATCATGCTGCAAATAGACCATTCTTCGATATACAGATACTATAAAGAAAAATTAGTACGATGTGGGCTTTAGACCATTCAAGTCACCTATTGTAATAGAGCTGTACCCGTAAAATACAAATTAGTTAAAAAGGCAATAATTAACTGTTTCTTTCACACTTACTTACCAACTCTTTTACGGTCACTTTCTCTGAGTTCTAGACAATTCATTGACCCGGGTGCCACAAGGCACATGACCGGAAAGAGGGATTGGTTTGAGATCTTTTTACCAATCCATGATGGGGAAAATGTTACACAAGCCAATGGGCAAGAGTGCTAGATACATGGACGTGAAATCGGCGTTTCTGAATGGCAATTTAGAAGAGGAAGTGTATATGCTCGAACCACGAGGCTATGCAATCAAGGGCCAAGAGGACAAAGTATGCAAGCTACAGAAGGTGCTATATGGTCTAAAGCAAGCACCGGGTGTGTGGTATGGTCGCATAGATAGCTACTTTCCTCTAGTAATTTTGTGAGGACGAATTCTGATCCTAACCTTTATGTACTCACTAGTGGTGAGAGCATTGCTTTAGTAGTGTTGTATGTAGACGACATTATCATTGCAATAAATGATGAGGACCTAGTAAAGTCTATCAAAGTTGATCTATGCAAGCATTTTGAGATGACGGACTTAGATCTAATGCATTCCTGTCTAGGTATAGAAGTGTGGCAAAATGCAGGCAATGTCAAGCTCTCACAAGCTAAGTACGCTCATGAAGTTTTAGAGAGACTTCATATGTCTGATTGCAAGCCCTTGACTTTGCCTAGTGAGATTAGTAAAAAACTAACTTATCTTGATGATGGTGGTTCAGTAGATAGTACTTTATATTGTCAATTTGTTGGGAGTCTTATATATCTCACCACCACTAGGCCAAATATCAGTTATGTTGTAAGCATGGTTAGTCAATTCATGGTAGCACTGACTATGGAACATTGGAAAGCAGCCAAGCGCATTATGAGGTACGTGAAAGGCACACTTACTCTTGATTCAAGAAAGTATGATCTACCTGAGCTGAAAAGTTATGTGGATGCTGACTGGGCTGGTAGCATGGATGATAGGAGATCAACTACTGGTTATGCTTTTGATATTGGCAACGGTTGTTTCTTCTGGTCAAGCAAAAAGAAAGACATTGTATCGATTATGTTCAGGCAATACAAGAAGCAATTTGGCTACGTTAGTTGCTTAGGGAAATCGGTATAAGTCAAACCAAAGGTACAATCATCTTTTGTGATAGTCAGAGTGGGATACAATTGGCCAAGAATCCTGTATTTCATGCTAGAACAAAGCACATAGAGGTAAAGTACCATTTCATATGCAAGAAGCTTTGCTCAAAAGACATAGATGTGATTCATTGTAGTACGGCTTTACAATTGGCTCTTGTATTCACAAAGTCGCTAAGCAAGGACAAATTTGAAACCTTTAAGATGAAGCTTGCCATAGAAGCAATAACTTGAAGTGAGGGAAAAATATAGGGATATGTTTTTGTCTTACTTTCAATGTTATGATAATTTATATTTCAAAAAATTTGAATTTCAATTATCAAGCAACTATGCTATCATGGAGGAATGAATAGGTTCTTTGTTAATGGCTTTGTAAACATTAATTATTGAGGGAGAGAGTCAGAAAGGCAATAATTAACCGTTTCTTTCACCATTACTTATTGACTCTTTTACGGTCACTTTCTCTCTCTAAGTTCTAGACATTTGGGCGAATCTTCTTTGGGCCCTACTTATGTACGCTTTCTTTTACCTTGAAGTCAATGTGAATATACAATTGGTGTGTGGAGCAATTCGTCTTGACTTGTCTAGAAAGCACCTGACGGTGTGCATGTGTGTGATTGACTGGACTCGTATCCTCATATTGGGCTAGCCTCACACAACTCCAAGTCACTATGCTTGCAAATATGATATATGCCAAGCTTTTTGTTCCACATCAGATTGTCCTAGACAAGTTTGCTATGCAACCTGTTCAAATGAAGGTTGTCTTCAAATTAATTATCTACATTTAGAGAGTTTTAGAGGTTGGGGTTGTCGATGCACAGAGAGAGATATCCATGGTTAGAGCATATCTATTTCACACCTTTAGAGGGAGACTCGCTCGTATATCCGACAGCCGAAACCCACTACATAGGATGGTCTCACGAAAGTGTTCAAAATCCACATACTCAAGTGAGGCATGGCATGGTACATACAAGAGCCAACAAGCAATGTGTAAGCCTTCTACAAGATTGTCACCTTGATGTAAGCACTTCTTCAAGCGTCTTACATGGAAAATTAAATGCACTTTACATTCTTAGAGTAGTTCTCATTTATAGGCAACCTTGCCAATTTTCTTGATGACATTCCATGGTCCACAATACCTTGGTGATGATTTCTTACACTTACCAGTGCACATTACCTTTGACTTGGAAGGCACTCATGGAAACACTAAATCACCCATTTCCAATTTCCTAAAAGTATGATGCTCGCATGCATAACTTTCTAATCGCACCTAAGCTTTGGAAAGGTATTGCCTTGCAGCCTCTCCAGCTTGTCCTACATCTGAGTCAAAAACTTTACAATGCTTGTGGAATGCTTATGGTAGCCAGAATCGCCAGTCGATACCCTTAAGTTGACTGAATGGACTCATTATCCATGGGCATATGTCTCTTGTATTACCCTTGAACTCGGGTAAGGACAAATAATTTAGCCAATTAGTTTGCACCTCACTGACATACGCCTGAAGCATGGGTAGACATCTGTGTGTGGGTGCTCCAGCTCTCACTACTGCTCATCTCACCATATGTAAAGTGCTTCCACACCTTGATTAAATGTATGATTGCATACAATTTCTTCTCATGTGTCGAGTAGCTCTGCTAAGCAAGAGTTAGCTTTTCACTTTTAAAAGCTATTGGCCTTCCCTCTTGGGTGAGGATTGCCCCTATCGCGATGTCACTTGCATCGGTCTCTAAACAAGATTGTTTTTGGAAATCAACAATCTTGAGCATAGGTGCAAATTGCAATGGCTACTACATTCTTCAATGCCTCAAACTTGTCCTCAATTTTCTTCACATTGACAATCATAACGTTGTTTTCACATAACTAGTCCATCAATGCAGCTGCTAAGTAGCTATAGTTCTTGACAAATCAGTGATAAAAAATGCAAAATCTAGGAATGACCGTAGCTCACAACTATCAGTCGGCCAAGGCCAACTCGATATCATAGGCACCTTAGCTAGATCTACAATAACTCCCTTTGTTGTCACTACGTGACCGAGATAGACCACCTTCAGTTTTCTTATCATTGGCATACATAACACTATTTTGCAATGCCCTAAGGATTGTTCCTAGATGCTCTCTATGGTCAGGAATTGACTTATAGTAGACTAGGATGTCATCGATAAAATTAACATCCATATAATCTCTGAGTATGTCATTCATTAGTATCATGAATGCCGCTGGAGCATTAGTTAGTCCAAAGGGCATGACTAAAAACTCATAATGTCCAAAGCGTGCACGAAACATTGTCTTTGGCACATCAAGGTCCTTGATATGGACCTGTTGGCAGCCACTCTAAAGATAAATCGTGTTGAACACCTTTGCACCATGCAATGCATCCAACAAATCATCTATTCGTGATAGAGGACAACTATGCTTTATTGTGATCAGCTAGGCTTAATGTATCCTAACCTAAGATACTTGTCAAGTCTCCTTCTCACCTCTTCCTCCTCCTTAAGGCTCAGGTCCTACCTCTGGAACCAGTTCAATCTTGTGTTACCACATTTCTCCCAAGGGGTAACTTGGCTGGGTTATCTTAGGAAACATGAGATTGATGTTGTATGTTTTTTAGATGATTCTTCTCATTTTGTGTGTAGTTTTCATAATGTTAATTGAAGACAACAACTTTGTATATGTTACATATTTATTTAATATGAACAAGATGTTATAGTGTCCCAAAAGTAGAGATAAGTAGGAACTTAGTTTTATTCAAAGGCAGAAAGCATAACTTTGAACTAGGTCACCTTTTGCGAGTTTCCGCATAAATGCTTAGAAAGGGCAGTTTTGGAACTCTTATAAAGCTCTCTTTGAAAGTGGAATGAAAGGCTCCATTGCTGACACAGGTGAAATGATGGTCTCACATGCCTGCCTGCCTCTTTGCGTCCCTCTAAACTGCAACGATCAGATCAGAGATCAGCCCGCAGGCCAAAGGGTCATCATCACCACCAACAAAGCCATGGATGGTCATATGCTGAGAGACAGAGAGATAGACTCAATGGCGAAGGAGATGCAAAGTCTGATCCTTGAATCTCTACAACTGATGAGAAAGCTGACGCTTTAACAACAAAGGAACTTAAACAAACCTGAGCTCAAGGAAAGAATGGCATATCATCCCGGAGAAGAGGTTGAAGAAGGCATGATCTTTATTACATAGAAAGAACCAGCGCGGTCTATCGATCGAGAGCACACAAAGATAGTGCGAGAGAGAGAGAGAGAGAAAGGTCAAAAGGTCATGTCATGTGGCAAGAGCCACACCCCAAACGGACGCACGTAACCGGAGAGAGAGGTGACAAATTCGAGTCATCAAATTTTGATGATGTGGATTTTTTATTTTTTTTATTGATGATGTGAAATTTCCTTCATCCAAAAACCTTTAAAATGCGTATTAGCTTGGCCTTATAAGCATTTTTAATTTTTTTATGATGAAAAACAATGTGGTGCCTAGGGGTCAATTTGATGCACCCTAATTATCATCATTTCAGCTTGCCTAGTATCCTCTAGATCCACCTCTATATCTGTAGCGGAAGGCATGCTTGGTCTTTTGAATGAGATTGCATTTGATGCAATTTCTTCTTACCCATCCGCTTGAGGACAATCATCATACAAGTGCTTGCCCAAGCCACATCAGCCATCGAGGAAGGGTGGAGTATACAGAACGAGTTTATCCATTTCTCAATCAGACTGCTAGTAGCCTGTGCAGCTGCAATGTACTTTGACTCTATTGAGGACAATGCGATGGAGGTTTGTTTAAAGCATTCCAAGAAATTGGACCATTGTTGAGCAGGAATACGAATCCAGATTTGGATTTTCTTGTATCAACATCACCTACCCAACTTGCATCTGTGTATCCATGAAGTGTATGAATTTCGTCTAGGTTGAACCCCCCGTAACAAACGCATAAGTCCATAGTAGCTCGTACATACTTTATGATTCTGATTAGAACTCTCCAAGGGATCATTCCAGGATTTGCCATGAATTGGCTTAAAGAGATGACAGCATATGTGTTGACAAGAAAGAGGACGGTTGCCATCCCCTTCAAGGTTGTGTACTAACGAGAAGTGGGCTCGGTCCAACTAAGAGCCTTGGAGATGCTTAATGCGTGCAACTTGTCCATAAAAATCTACTTTCTACTTGCAAAATTTTAACTTGAAGCAATTTAAACTCAACAAAATTCTCTCTCTCTCTCTCTCTCTCTCTCTCTCTCTCTCTCTCTCTCTCTCTCTCTCTCTCTCTCTCTCTCTCTCTCTCTCTCTCTCTCTCTCTCTCTCTCTCTCTCTCTCTCTCTCGCATATGTTGTAGCGCGACCTACACTACATCGCTATTATACATTGATTGTTGGATGTTTGTGTGAATGAAGCATTGATATATGTATGTTATTCATCGCTGCTCAAATTCGAGCTAGCATCACTGCTCAGATTGGCATCTTCTCTACTATTGTTTGTGCAATCCATCATTGACCAAAAATGCGACAGTGTCGCAAAAAGACGACAGTGTCGGCTTTTTGCGAAAAAAACCCGATAGTGTCCTTAAAACTCATTTAGGGTAGCCCCACACTTTGCCATAGTCATTTCCTTAACATTTTGAGGCACTTTGAAAAATACAACATTGCATATTTACTCGTAAATCCTGACAGGCGACAATGTCGCTAAAATGTGAAAAATGCGACACTGTAATTTTACTCGTAAATCTTGACAGGCGAAAAATGCGACACTTGTCAAATTTCGTGTATTTCTACAGACTGTGTAATAACACTTGTAATTCTGCAGATTGTGTAAATACACGGGAAAATCCGCAAAATTGGATAAACAATGGATGAGGATTAAACCGATTAGTCGATTAGTTAGAAGGAGAATAATCCAACACTCCCCCTTAATCTGAATCCTTGAATGCCTTGAACTTCAAACTTAGTTCTACACAGAATCTTCTATGTGCTTCCAACCTTAATGCTTTGGTAAAAATATCTGCTGTCATATCTTGCGTTCTACAGTACTACAATCTGACCTCTTCATTGAGAACTTTGCATCTAATGAAATGATACTTCAATTCAATGTGCTTACTCCTAGAATGAAATCTATGGTTGGCTGATAAAGCAATGGCACTTTGATTACAAAATAATGTCGTCGGAGCATATTGATTCAGACCAATATCTAAGAGTAAGTTCCTCAACCAAATTGCTTCCTTTGTAGCTTGAGAAGCTGCGATATACTTTGATTCAGTGGAAGATTGCTTGTGATTGTTCCAAAAATTGGACCATTGTTGAGGAAGAATGTAAATCTAGAAGTGGATTTACGAGTGTCTATATCTCCTGGCCAACTTGCATCTGAGTAACCACTGCGTAAATTGAGTTTGTCGTCGCCGACTGCTCCATAACAAATGCAAAAGTCCATAGTAGCTCGAAGATCCTTATGGAGTTTACACACATGATTGTATTTACCCTCGATAATATAACCTTCGGGTTGCACCATGTAAATGTCTTCTTCGATAACTCCATTGAGATATGTTGTTTGTACATCCATTTCATGTATTCTCAAATCTGCTGCAGCGGCAAATGATAGCAAAAGTTGAATAGAAGAATGCTTGACTACTAGACTGAAGGTCTCATTGTAATCGATGTTGTATACCTGAAAAATCCTCTGGCGATAAGTCGTGCCTTTCTCTTATTGATGCTTCCATCTACATTGTACTTGACTTTGAAAATCCATTTGCAATCAACTACGTTTCTGCTAGTAGGAATTCGACAATTGTCCACATCTGGTTCTTGATAAGAGATGAATACTCTTTATCCATAGCTTCTTTCCAGAAATTTGAATCAGGCTGACTAAGTGCCTCTTGGACAGACGTCGGTTCCTGAACAAGGTAGGCTGCAGACTTGTCGATATACCGTTTAGGTGGTCTGCTAGTTCTTGAAGATCTTCTTGGTAATAGAGGAAGTTGATCATTTCCATCATATTGTAGTTGCTGAACTGCAACATCATCATCTTCTGATTCGTCGTTGATTTGTTGTTCAACAAAAGTAGAAGAGCTTGGACCTTCAATGAGAATAGTCGAGTGAGGAACTCGGAAGTTCAATATGTCAAGAGAATCTGACAGGTCGACTATATGGGGATTGCCTTTTCCTTTGAGATCTTGAAACTGATCTTCAATGAAGATGACATCCCGGCTGGTGAATATCTTCGACTCGATGGGATCGAACAACTTGTAGGCTTGATCTGAAGTAGTGTAGCTGATGAAAATACATTTGATACTCTAGAAGTCGAGCTTCTTTATGAGATCACGAGGTATCTGCCCAAAAGTAGTACATCCAAAAACTCGTAGCTTTGATAAAGAAGGTTTGGTACCTGTCCAAACTTCGAATGGTGTTTTGTCTGATAGACCTTTAGTAGGACATATGTTCTTTATATAGGTTGTTGTTGAAACAGCTTCAACCCAGAAGGACTTCGGAAGTGTCGCATGTGATAACATGTACTTTGTCGATTCAATTAAGGTTCTGTTCTTTCTCTCAACAAGACCATTTGACTGAGGCGAATATGAGGTGATGTATTGTTGCTCAATGCCATTGCTAAGGCAATACTCCTTGAATTCGGTGGAGACCTATTCTCCCCCGTTATCTGATCTCAGTGCTTTGATTCATTTGCCAGTTTGATTCTCAACATGCTCTTTGAATTGTCTTTTGGAGAATTCGTAAATAAAAGTAATGAAATACTTTGCATCTAGCAATGAAGGAGTTTGCATAGGTCCACATATATCTATATGAACAACATCTAACAGACCTTTTGTTGCATGCCTATGGTTTGAATTCCAAAGATACAGCTATGACAGACAGGGAGATTGACCTTACCAGAAGGATAGTCGAGATCAAGAACCATGGATTGTCTGGACATGTTAAAAACAAATGCATAATTCAAGTGTCCTAACTAATGATGCCATAACAATGCTTTATTGACTAGAACAGAGGTTCTCAATACTTGACTAGACTCAGAATAACAATGTGCCAATCTATATAAGTAACTCTGCCTCTTGCCGAGTGCAAGGATCTTATTACTCCTATCAATATTTTTGCATTGATCAGATTCGAATTCTACCCCTAAATCTGTAATTTTACTTACTGATAACAGATTTGTAGAGAGTTTAGGAACATATAAGACCTTTGATAGTAGTTTGAATTGATCATGCTGAAATCGCAATTTTACAGTACCTTCAACTTCAATAGTGTGAGTACTATTGTCACCAAGATGAACAAATTTCTTCGTGCTGTAAGTCGTGTAGGAGTTAAAAATCTCACGTTGATTGGTCATATGTTGAGTTGCTCCAGAATCAAGAAACCATGAATCATCCAAAAATACGCTTTGATCTTTGACCATGAATGCACCTTCGTCCACTTCGACCTGGGGGAGATGATGGAGAATTCGGCAATCCTTGATCTCATGGTTATTGCGCCTGCAATACCTGCAAAACATCTTCTTCTTCGACTGTGGATTTGATGATTGTACTTGACTTTGAGTCAGCTTCTGATTTGTTGCAGACTTTTTGGAGCTTTTATGCTTCTGTCGCTTAGAGCCTTTGTTGACATATAGAGCCTGAGAGGAGGAAGTAGACAAAGTGTCTTGACTTCTTCTATTGTCTTCTTGCAGCAACATGGTGATAACTCTAGTAAGAGTTAAATCTGAGTGTGTTGATAGGATCATCACTCAGTTCTCATATGTAGAGGGCAAGCTTGAAAGCAATGTCATAATTGTGTCTTGATCGTCTATGACTGATCCGACATCGGCCATCTGTTGCAAGAGTTTTTTAAACTGGTTAATGTGACTCTGAAGAGAATCACCATTAGACATCTTGAATGTGAATAATTTCCTTCGTAGATGTAACTTAGTAGTTACGTCCCTCACGTCATACAGTGAGTTCAGGATGTCCCAAACGTCTTTTGACGTTTTAGCTTCAACTATGTGTCCAATCTGTGTATATGATATATTGAGGATAATAAGCGCAAAAGTTTACCATCCTTCGATTTCCACTTCGAGTCTTTTGTGTCGTCTTCAGGTTTTACTTATGTACCTGTAACAACATCCCATAACTCGTTGGCAATTAGCAAGGTCTTCATCTTAAATTTCCACAAATGATAATTGGATCCATTTAGCTTGTCTGCGATAAGACCAACATTACTTTGAGAATCCATTTGGAACTTAGTTTGTCGATTGCATCGATGACGCTAAGATGTAGTGATGCCAACAATTGGAAATCAATTCTCTGATACTGAAATGATGAAAGGAACTGAAGAATATGACATCGATTTGATATCACGAAAGATATCAAGTATTAGAGCTTTCGGTCTGATATCGAAATAGTATTAGGCCATGAAGAAGAATCAACGCTCTGATACCATGTAGGTATCTAGCTTCGATACCATGTCGGAAATAGGATGGATAAATTGCAGCGGAAACTTCCTACTTCCAATGCATGACTACGCGTATAAAAAATTGAACAAAGTAGTACTAATGAAAATCATGTTCAATCTTTAGCAACTAACTTTCGCTAGATAATAAGTGATTACGAAGCCAAACATAAAGTATTGAATTCTCAAACGCGCACTCTAACTGTCTCCGAGTAACTGAGAATAAGTCTGATAATAAGCAGCTCTACTGATAAGCAGTAGCGCATTAACAACTCTAAAATAAATGTCTAAAATACTGAGCTAGAATGCTCAAGAGAGTTCAAGCTGGAAAGCTTGATAGAGAGTTAAAAACAATACTTTATGATTGTGAATGATCTGCTTGATAAGAGCGCATGAAGCGTCGTGTAATAACACTCAGTCCCTTCACAATTCACAATAACATTTCAGATCCTGACTTGATCATTGATAATGAGATGTATGAACAACTGATTTATACTAAGTAATTAGGTCTTCAAATGCGATTGCCAGTTGGTTGGTGTCTGCTGGCATCCATCTAATTCCTTCTTAGAAATTGATTGTTGATAAGCGGTGGAAATTGGCCGTAAATAGTCTGTCTGCATAAACGAACCAAAACTGTCACTCTGCATAAATGAACTAGAACTGCCACAGGTGACAGTGTCACAAAAAGACGACAGTGTCGGCTTTTTGCAAAAAACCCAGCAGTGTTTTTAAAACTCATTTAGGGTAGTCCCACACTTTGCCAGAGTCATTTTCTTAACATTTGAGGCACTTTGAAAAATGCGAAAAATGTGACACTACATATTTACTCGTAAATCCTGACAGATGATGGTGTCGCTAAAATGCGAAAAATGCAACACGGTAATTTTACTCGTAAATCTTGACAAGCGAAAAATGCGACACTGTTGTCAAACTCCGTGTATTTCTGCAGACTGTGTAAAAATACTTGTAATTCTGCAGACTGTGTAAAGACATGGGAAAATCCGTAGAACTGGATAAACAATGGATGAGGATTAAAACCAATTAGTCGATTAGTAAGAAGGAGAATAATCCAACAATTTGAGTGCATAAGGCATCGATATATGTATGCTATCCATCGCTGCTCAGATCAGAACTAGCATCGCTGCTTAGATTGACATCTTTCTTTTGTGCGATCCATCGCTGGCCAGAAATCATAACATAGTATTATGACATACTTTTATGAAAATATACATCACATGTAAACTTCTTGTTGCATATACTACTGATAATCACACTTGAGCACCTGAAAGGTAGTATATTGCTATTGTACCAGTGATGATTTCACATTATGATTTGGTTAATGAGTGAGCTATCGATGCAAAGCAACTTAATGAGTACCATCGTTGCTTTCCAGCGATGGAATACCTAATCATGAAGAGCTCGCTTAAAACATATGTTTTTTTTGACAATACTCGCTATCATCTCTGTCTCTCACAATTTAGCAACGAAGTAGGAATTTTATAGTCATATTATTGGGTTCCGATAAACAACAAGAAAAATGTATGTATACTGCTCTTAATCGTTCTTCTCTAAGCCATGTGGGAGCTATATTGATCTATACAACTCTGATAGCTTTGATAATGAGCTATAACAATAACACTTCTCTCGTGCATATGATTATGCAATGCTATACATAGAAATGGATACAGAAGTAAATGTTTCTCAATTGCAATCAAATTCAAACATGATCACCTCAAAAGAGTCGCTAGCGTCTACTATTCAGGTTGGTGCTTCACATATATCTCGGTTCTTTTTGTTAAATTCAAAAGAATATGTCGACAGAGTAGGAGATTACTAATGAGGTTACCTTCACAAGAGCAAAAATGATTCTTAACCGGTTTTTTTTACATATCTCTTTTCCCATCCTACAGTGTTGTAGCATATAGAATCATTGTTTATTGTAAAGAAGATGATAACCCTCTTTTGTTGTAATGATATTCCTAGCATATCAAAGGCTTATTAACCTAATTAAGTTCTTTAAAGTACATAGAGTTGTGCAAAGGGCTTCAACATTCATAGGGATCGGAACGACATGGATTTTCCCTGATCCTATTATGAATGAATGGTTAGAAACTCTTTAATTTTTATGCTTACATACAGGTTTTGTGTTTTGTTGCTTTCTAAGTCACGATCATGGTTTAAATATTATATAACGATAAGATAGCTTGCGGACTCTTGTATAGCATGGATTTGCTCAAGAAGTTACGAGAACCGTACATTACATGTTTACAGGTACAAACATTGGCATGGCATGGATTTGCCCCAAACTTCATGTATCGGTCCAAGCTACTTATATGTTTGCAATTCGCTACATATCCTATAGAGCTTAGTTTCAAATGCATAATGTTTTATTTATATAATGAAAAGATAAGGACCAAAACCATCAAACTGATCAGCATGGCACTCGTCCTAATACGGTAACGATATGGTTTGGCCTATCGCTATAAGCAACTTTCAATAAGGGAAGATCAGACTATAAAATTTTATTTACATTGCAAGCTGATTAGTTAAGTAAACCGTATTTTGTACATGGATAACAACTGACATTCAACATTGACACTTGTCTTCCTCATTATGCTAGCTTGCGCGGTTTTGTGTGATGGGGTGGTGGCAGGTACCAGCTGGATGTCTTGAAATATGCTTTGCTTTAACTTATGAAACTACTTTGTGGAAAATATAAGGTTTGAGGTTGAACGGAAGCCAATAGAAGTCACTTTTACTATGCTGAATTGGCAACAATACTTTAGTGCATTACATGGTGAACCTTGAAAAAAATAAGCAAATGTGTCTCTCTTTTCCATTAAGATCTATAGGAAAAATTTGTTGGGTTTTCTATTATGTGTAAATGGTTTTTAGACGTCCTTTGACGGTTTGTTTTGGAATGAACTAATGTTGATAGACGAGAAACACTACTAAATGAGGGATGACTAATACTCAAGACATGGCTTCACCATGTATTCAGGTATCATGCTTAGCGCTTTCTTTCTTTTCTTATGATGAGGTACACTCTATGACATACGGTTTCAGTGTTAAAAATACGTCTCAAGAACATACCTCATATATGAGTAAATAGCTTCGAATGAGCTTATTGTTAACAATCACTAATGAAACGTAAAATTGCATACATTAGGGATCTGATTATTGAATGATACAAATTCCCCTTCATTTGCTCCTTCTCCTCATTGGTTTGAGGGCATTGCTCTTTGGATAATTTTAGACCTAGATCCATGGGAGAATACCCGAGCTTGCAATTCATTAAATGGGATTTTGAAAGCATATTTAAAATTTACCTTTGTTGAGTAATGTGGAGGAGCTGTTGTTTTTTGTCTCTTTGGATTTGGATTTCAAGGCAATAGACAACTTCACCCAAATTTGTCATTCCAAATTTTTGAGATAGCATTACCTTGGCATCTTTATCAAATCAATACTATTGTAATAGTCATGATATCAGAGCGGTTTGTTATATCAGAGCTCTAATATTTGGTATCATTCGTGATATCAAATTGATATCATTAGATACTTTTCACAGTATCATATTCTTCAATTTGTGGTATCAAATTTCAGTATCAGATAGTTGATTTCTTATTGTAGGCAGCACGTCATCTTTCTTAACGACATCGAATTATTGACAGTCTAAAGTTCCAAATGGATTCTCAAAGTAAAGCCGGTCTTATTGCAGACAAGCTGAATGGATCCAATTACTACTTGTGGAAATTTAAGATGATGACCTTGCTAATCGCCAACAAGTTGTGGGATGTTGTTACAGTTACCGAAGTGAAGCCTAAAGACGACACGGCCGAGGAGTAAGCACATTGAAATCAAGTATCACTATGTCAGAATCAAAGTTTAAAATAAAGAGGTAAGTACATGAACGCAAGACATGACGACAAACATTTTTACAAAGCGCTGAGCGTGGATGCACACAATAGATTTTGTGAAATGCTGAGTTTAAATATCAAAGCTTTCATGGATTCAATTTAAGGGGGAGTGTTGGATTATAATTCTATAATTTGATTATTAATCTACATCCATTCAATTATCCAGTTTCTACAATTTTACTCGTGTTATCACACAGTCTGTAGAAATACACAGGAAAGGTTAATAGTCATATTCGACATCGATAACGAATCGAAACGACGACAACTATTGAAAGAGGTCGAACTATCAAATGTTAACAGAACATGTCACCACTTGTTTTGAACCTAACTATCTAATCTAATGATTGTTAGTGAGTAATTACCATGTAACCTAACATAGAGATGTGACAAGTTTGGCCTATGGTATTCTCATTTCACATGGTTGTGTTAACAAAATTTTTGTAGTTATGCTTGCCTTGCAAAGAGAGGCCTAATAAATATTTAACTACTATATTTTCATCTATTTGTTAGCAAGGGACAACCCAAAGGGGGTTAGTGAATTGCTTCACCATTGAGGGCAAAATGTTAGGGATACTTTATGACCTTAAGCAAGACACTTCCAAGAGCCTTGCGTGTTACAAGAGTGGGCCAAGGGACATTGGGTTGAGTCAGAACCACAAACGTGGTATTAATGTGGTTGGAAATTAGGGCATGTTCCCATCAAACATAAATCTAGCTAAAATTCAGTTGTGAGAAATGGGCATAGGATTTTTATGTTTGCATTAAGTCAAGGAGGGGTTTAAAGTCACAATTGTCATAATTTTTGAGACCAAACCATTTTAACAGAGAACTTACTCGACCTCAGCTCCCGCATGTTCCCACAGGTTAATGAAGGTGCCCTGAAACCGCTTGGGCCAACACTGAGGTCGAACACCAGCCCCCGTCCCCACACCATTGAAATGGGGACAGGCCAGAGGGCCCTTGGGCTCCTTATTGATGGTTGCCCTAAAGAAAGGCCCAAGCCGTAGAATGCTATGACCAAACTGCGCAGTTCAAGAGGAGAGAAAACCGCGCATGTGAACAGAGCGCCGTTCTGTAGAGAGATCCATCCGCAGATCGCCAAAAGCAGCGGAACGAGCAAATCAGACAAGGAAGGAAATAAGTTGAAGCTGGCGAGCAGCAAGAGCGGCTATCGAACAGATCTGACCATCTGCGAACGTCGATCCAGCTTATCGGCTGCGGAAATGATAATAGAATCCTGGTTTTGACAACACAATATAATGTTTTCATTTCAGGTCACATTGCTGCTGATTCTTTCAGTTTATTAGAAATCGTCGTCTGCTCCCTGTCGATAATGTGGTCGAGTGCATGATCCTGCCAAGGAAGTGGTGTTCTAGCCAGATCTGAAGCATATTATCTTTGATTTTCAAGTCGAGCACAAATATCTGCCGCAATGGTATTTTCCGGAAACCGATCATTACACTTTGCAAATTGGCAAGAATGTTGTTATGTAACTCATTATTATGATCCGTTGTTAATGTTGAATTCGTCTTCATATTTGGGGCTTTTCTTGCTATTCGCTGCTGAATTAAACCCTTCTCATATACAATTGACAGCAAATCTGCCGTTTGCTTTCTCGTTCCTCATGTGCTTCCTTGATTTTGAAACTTAATGTCAGATTCTAACAGTTTTTGTTTTTACCGAAAATTAGGTGGTGCTGGCGGCTTCCGTTATAAATAAAACTGGAAAAGGTGCGATTCTTCCACCTAAACTTCCACATTATGCCTTCTTTTTCCAGTGGCTATTTCCATAAACTCTTTGCTAGCTAAAAGTTAATTTGGCCTTAACTTGCATGCAAATTATCTCAGTAACGACAAGTGCTTGTGAATCCTACATTATTCATAGATCTGAGATTTTAGGGTTACGTTGTTATGCTTTAGCTTGTTTTATTCTAGTTGGACGAGTGCACCGTCTAGGATGGGTTTCTGAAGGTTGAGAAGCTTTAGGCAGGTATGTATTATTGTAAAGACTCTGTTTAGGGGCATCTTTATCAACATTGTAAATGCTGTCTCTCTCCCTCCGTAGCCGAGTTGGATAAGAGTGTTACATGTGGCAATGGTAAAGGGGCACTAAGGAGGTTATCCTTCAAAAATTAGTCATAATGTGGTCATTCACCTTCTGCCTGTTACAATATGTTGCTATGTTGCTATCGGCTTCGGCCAGTTGTGAATACTTGTAATTCGTTGTACATAGTTCACCATCAGTGGTCTTTGCCTCCCTGTGTGGCGTGCCAGTGCAAGAGGGAAAATATTGCTAATTCTCTAAGAAGTAATTAGTATTTTAAAATATTTGTGGATATTGAGTTTTGCTGTTGTGCCCTTCGTTAAGGATGAATTTGCCAATATAGAAAGCCAAGTATCTCTTTATATATTTCTATGCCCTTCTTTGCCCGAGCTTCTGGATATAGTCATGCTAGATAGAAAGTAGTGGTGGGTTTCAAACAATTCAATAGATGAAGGGAGTGAGCACTTGGCAAATAAGTCTTTTCTTTTCTTGCAGCCCTTGTTTCTCGGCAGTTTGTGGACATGTCTCGAATTCGAATTGAGGGCTTGTTAGCTGCATTTCCTAAGCTTGTTGGTATTGGCAAGCAGCATACCTATGTGGAAACAGAAAATGTTCGTTATGTATATCAACCAATGGAATCTTTGTATCTTCTCCTGGTGACAAATAAACAAAGCAACATACTTGAGGATTTGGAGACACTAAGGCTGCTTTCAAAACTTGTATCCTTTCCTACCTGCACTGTTGAATTCTAGTTGTTATATGTTGTTTTTGTGGTTTATCATTACATATGAAAGAGCTTTGGCACATGCTGTTGTAACAGTTTTACCGTAATATGTCTGAAGTGTTTGTTCGGCAACTATTTATACCATTGTTTGGTATGAAAGCATTTTCTTAGCCTTAACCTTTTCTAGGTACCGGATTATTGCCCAGCTCTTGATGAGGAGGGCATCTGCAAGGTTGCTTTTGAGCTTATTTTTGCCTTTGATGAAGTAATTTCTCTAGGACACAAGGAAGCTGTAACGATTGCACAAGTGAAGCAGTATTTGGAAATGGAGAGTCATGAGGAGAGATTGCACCAGCTCATTATGCAAAGCAAAATCAATGAGACCAAAGATGTGATGAAGCGTAAAGCTAACGAGATTGACAAAAGCAAGGTACATGATTGTTGCTTACTTGTGACAGCTTGACCATATTTCTCTTTTAGAATGAGCTGAAAGGTCTTCACGATGCTGCATATATTGTGGATTCTGCAGATTGACAAGTTGAGATCTGACAAGGGAAGAATGATTCCTATGCCAATTCGTCTTGACAATGGCTTTAATGATATCACTTCTGCATTGAGTGGAGAGTTTGGAAGTAATTCTGGCTTCGGTTCAAGTCTGGATTCAGATACCTTCAGCAAACCTAAAGGTAGATGCTAAACTGTATATTGACTTCAACACTTCTACTGTAATTCAATATATCAATGAACGCATTCTGACTATCTTTCTACAGCTCGAGTTTCAGCACCAGCTCCCACAAAAGGTTTTGGTATGCAATTAGGCAAGACTCAAAAGGCTGCTCAATTTATCGAGTCCCTCAAAGCAGAGGGAGAGGTGATTGTGGAAGATGTACAGCAGGTCATTGCAGGTCCATCAAAATCAACTGCTCTTGTTACAGACCCCATAGCAGTTGCGATTGAAGAGAGGCTTGTTGTGGCCTTGAAGAAAGACGGAGGTCTTGAAAATCTTGAAGTGCAAGGCACGATGTTTTTGACTGTGCAGAAAAAAGAGGATGCTTACATTCGTGTGCAGGTAGAAGCTTGAGCAACTTACATTTTATTTTCCGGTTACATTCATGCAACTGTCAAGGCAAGTTTGATTTTATAGGGTTCGAGAACTTTGCAAGAAGATTTTGTATCAAAACTTGCATTCACTCCACGGTTATCTGTTGTCAACTTGTGGTATTGGCAGATTGAGACTGGTGCAAATAAGGGTTTCCAGTTCAAAACACATCCTAGCATTGACAAGGAACTATTCTCACAACAAAATATTCTAGGACTCAAGGACCCTAATAGACCTTTTCCTACTGGCACTCCTTCGGGCGTCGTGAAATGGCGAATGCAAAGCAGACAGGAATCCCTTGTACCAATAAACAGTAAGCAGGCTTTACAGTAGAAACAACTAGGCATCCTTTTTTTGTCTGTAACATGGCTACTTATTGTCATCTTGTTACTTCCTGATGTCCTTACTTTGTCTTTGGTATGTTGTTCTATGTACAGTATTGTTTGGCTTTGCAGCTGTTGCATTTGCACTTGGTTTTATGCCTGTTTGATTTGGGCAGTTTTGACACCAAAATCTTTAAATCATAACTGTAAGATTGAGCACAACTAAAAATATGAATAGTTGCTATTTGATCTCTCTATTCTTAAATTTTATTGGTGAAATTTTTTATATTTATAAGATTTTGCTCAAATTTTTGGCTAATAAGTACCTGTCAAGGACTTTGTTGCTTATTTTCTTCTTCAAGTGATGTCAAGGAGTTTGGGAATAGAAATTAGCTCGAGCCTCAGCCTTTCAAATAGCATTTGTGATTGCATTCTAGAACCAAAAAATAGCTCACTATGATGTACCTTTTTGTGATAAACAAAACATTCAAGGTTTGACAAATGTAAGTTTGTAAGTCCTTTGTGGGCTGCTTATGACATTATAGAAGACTTTTAATTCCTTTTAGCATGCATATCACCAAGGAAAGAAATTTCAGATGAGATGGGGCTTGTAACTAGACATTTGTCGAGGGGTGGATGGACATTGAATAACAAGGAGAGAAGTGCTAGAGATGTTAAAATTTGCCATTTAGAATCTTGGTTGATGTACATGAGGGTGGATATTTATTCTTGCACATGGGCTTGCCCCTACAACATTTAGGGCATTGATGCTAGCATTAAGTGTTTATAGAAGATTTATTATTTATTTTTTGCACACATGACCAGGAAATCGTAAGATTTCGACTAGAGTTTTCACGACGGGGTGGAAAGACATCGAGTAACAAGAATAAAAGTGGTGAACGTAGAGGTGTCAAAATTTGCTGTAGCAAGATCTTGCTTATCGCACGTAAAGTGCCAATATTTCCTCTTGCACACAAGGTACTATCCTTACATTTAGCGTGACACCAACTCTTTCATTAGTTGTTCTAGAATACTTGGGGCCTCATTGCCACCCTTTGATAATCAATTAAAGGATTGGTTGCCTCCAAGACATAACTTTCACCTTGAAGAGGGCACATATGACTGCCCTTCTAAATTGCATTTGCAGGTCTTCACAGGGTGAAAACACAGCCCTACACAATTGAAATTGTAGCCCTTACAGAAACATAGCTCTTCACATTTGAAGTGGTAGCCCCGTCACAACCGAAGTCACAATCTGTGTGGAGAAAAGATTTAACTTGCTTGTATCGAGCAAAAGGCTGTAGCAATGTTGAAACGTGTAGGAGAAGAGATCTCGTTGGAAAGGAGTTATTGTTGGCTTGGACATGTTCGAAAACACCTCTTTTAGAAGGTTTTGTCAACAAGGAGTTTCCAGAATGGATTTTTTCAGTTTAGAATGGAGTTTCCAGAATGGATTTTTTCCGCGGTTCGAACCGTTTGGAGCCGGTTCGAACCAGATTTAAAAAAGAAAAACCCAAAAAGCCAAAAAAAACGTTTTGGAATTTTTTTTTTTCGGTTCGAACAGTTTTCCGATTCAAAGCTGGCCTGCCGGTTCGAACCGGAAAGAATCGGTTCGAATCGGGGTGTAACCTTGCTTAGAATCTTTTGGGATTTTGAGATACACCCAATCTTTGAGCTCAAATTCTCAAGGTGAGCAACTTTGGTTAGACATGGAATGGCCTCGATCTTGAGCCACTCTAATGTGTTTCTTAGCCACCTGCAACATTTCTTGCATATCATGCAAGACATTAGTTGCAGCTTGCACCTTGAGAACTTTGAGTCCGATGATTACTGGTGAATGAGGTTGTGAGCCAAAACATGAACATATTTGGACTATTTTTGATGGTAGAATGCTTTGGACTATTGTACACGAACTCAACCAATGGGAGGTACTTTTCCCAATTTGATTGTTGCTTGAAAACATATGCCCAAATCATATCTTCTATCAATTGGTTGGTATGTTTGTTTTGCCCTTCAAATTTTGCGTGATCAGTAGATGAGAGACTAGTAGTAGTTTTCAGTCTTTGGAAAACCAATTGCCTGAACTTGCCAATTAGCTTGGAATCACGGTCGTCAACACTATCATGGGGAAATCCATAAAGCCTAAATAAATTTTCAATGAGAAGTAGAGCAGGCTCTAAGGCCTTGACATTTGGTTTTGTCTGTTGTCAACCGCTATTAAAATGGCATTGTGACCCTTTCCTATCACAAAATCCATGGAAATGTTTTTCGATTTTGGGAATTTCCAACGGATGTAACAGATCACTTGCCTTTAGTCTTTCTGCTTTATGAATTTGGTGCTGTTCACACCCTTGAACATCCTCGACATGACCCCTCATTTATGGCCAATAAGATTTCTCCTTAACATGGTCAAGTGTCCTTTGATGTTAGGGTGTCTCGCATTGGGATTGATTGGCTGTCTAGTTTATTGCATTTTCAACTTTTCAGTCGCAACTGTATACGTGCCTCACTGAGGCCTTGGAGATGCAACATGTGTTGCACAATGGCAACCCATGTCCATGCATGAGTTGCCCACAATGTGATTTTGTATACACACACTTTGAACTTAATAGAACAACTTCATGTTTTTGAGTCTTTGGACGAGAGAACCTTTGTCAGTTTTATGAGCCCTGGTGTGGATCAAGGGTGCAGAGTTAAAGGAGGATTGTTGCTGATAGGTTGGTGTCGTGGAGATCTGATTAAGAGCAACCATAGCTGGTGATGCTCTCAGCCTACAAGAAGTGAAAAGCTATATTTTGGGCAGCCTACAAGTGCTTTGATAGGGGCATTAATTGGCATAAGAAAGACTTGGCAGGAGATTGATTACATTAGCAGCAGGGCTAATTTGGATTAGCTCCAATTTGCCTTAAGTTCTAGCTCAATTGGTAAAGAATAGGGGATGGTTTTTGAATCAAACCTCAAAGATTCCTTTGAAGATTTCTTAGCCCACAAAAGCATGCTTTTTCAGTATGAAAGGAGGTGCAAAATAAGGTCTTTATAGCCTACTATAGAGCTATTTGGTGCTAGGAAGTGTGTCGCCTTCAGTTTTGTTTAAAATAGGCAAGATTTGGAGGAGAATCAATAAATATTCCTTCAAGAATCTTTGAAAATACCTTTGGCAATTTCAACAAGTGTACAAGTACGAACTCGACAGGTTGTAGGTCGAGCTAGGGAGGAGGAAGACATTTAGTGACGGGTGAAATAAGTTGCTAATGAAGGGGTTCACAATTTCAAAGTGAGAATCTCTTGTAAAATGAATTTTTTTTACGTTTGAAGGTGTCCAAAGTGCAAAGTGGTCTTCAACTTCATTAAAAATTATCAAAAAGAAATGTGTGAATGGTCTTGAAGTTCAGATTCATAGAAATTCACTAAAAGACTTCAAGTTGAAGTTCTAGTTCAATTTCAAGACATCTCTAGTTCTAGGAGCATTTTAGCTCCAATTGTCCTCAAACGAGGGGTGGTACGGACTATAACTTACCAAGTACAGTACGTTGGGACAAGGAATTCACCCTGAGTTGGAGAATCGGTTGCTGTTTTGTGCAACTTGACCATTCAAGTGCCTAGGAAGTCAGTGATGTGCCAAAGCTAGAATTGTGAGATTCAAAGACCAATTCGCCAATTTATGCTAAATTTGGTTCCCAAGAGGGGATTGGTTACATTTTGGGCAGGTCATTGTGTGCATCGGCATTACACCTTACATCAAGCTTTTAAGCTTCAATAAATGTCATAATGCTTCCATTATATGGGCCGTGCTTGGAGAGGCAAGTAGGTTGGATGGCATTTCCAATTATAGTGTATGGAATTCAAGATGAAGAATATATCAATTGAGAAAGAGTTATGGGACAGTGTGACCAGAGTTATGGGACAGTTGCATGAAGGTCGGCAACAACAGAAGCCGACATTCGTTTGTTTGAAAAGCGTGCAAGATGAGTGCTCACAATCATCAATCTAGCAATCAAGGATCATGTCATAACTCATATCATTGAGGCGACGAGACCTAGGTAAGCATGGGATGCACTTAAGACACAATATGAGACCTGAAATCCTTCTTGCATTTATTCTTGCGCACTAAGATGCAATGTGTAAGAATGGAGGAAAGTGTGAGATAAGCTCCTTGCAATGGGTGAGCGAATCCAAGATGTGGAACTTGTACAAACAACAATGAGCAATATTCATGAAGAATATTAGACTTTCATTAGTGGAATAGCCTCTAGGGAGGGGTTACCTGCGTTTGAAGAGCTGCACACTATCTTGTTACAGGAGGAGCAACGACAGTGTGGTCAAGTCTTCTCAAAGACAGTCAGAAGAGCAAGCCTTGTTGGCTAAAGGCAAAGGGCATTATAAAAAGGTGGATAAAGAAAGCCTAGGTGGCAATTATGATCAAGGTGGAAAACCAAAAAAGAAGAAAAAGGGCAAATGCTTTTATTGGCAGAAGCGCTAAAGATTGCAAGTTAAAAAAAGGCTAACTTCAAGAAAGGAAAGGCGAAGCAATCAAGAAATCTAGTGGAGAATGAGAAAGGTGATCAATCCATCGTATTTGTATTAGCTTTGGCTTTGTAGGGCAATGATGAAAATAGGTGGTATATTGATTCATTGACTACTAGGCAAATGACAAAATTAGAAAATAGTTTAATCATTTCACTAGTGCAAGCAAATGGAGATGAATGCCAGATCTGTGGTATTGGTACGATATCAATCTAGTTACCTATCGGTAAAATGAAACAGATTGGGTGATGTATTTTATGTTACAGGCTTGAAGAAGAGTCTATTTTCAGTTGGTGTGATTACAGATCAATGACACAAATTGGAGTTCAATAAGGACAAGTGCCTTATGAAAGATATGGACCAAAACTATAGAGTCATTGCAGATGGATTTTGTGAGCCCATTTGTGGGCTTTATAAGTTTAAAGCTTCAATTCTAGATCAATGTTGCCTTATGTCATCACTCTTATCACAGACTGATGTTTGGCACAAACTGGTTAGATCACTTGAGTTTTGCGGATTTGCGGTTGTTGATGGTTATAGGTTTGCGACGTGGGTGGGCCTGTGAAAATAGTCCCACCTCGGCTGCCAAATGTCTAGCAGCTTCTGCCTCCTGCAACACACAACAACAGAAGACACGTTACAATCATTAGTCGTTTCTCATGCGAAGTTACAAGATGAAATGGAAACACAGCATGAACAAGGGATAGGAATAGGACCTGGCCTCGTCCAAGCGGGATCTGGTCAGCGCCACTTCAATGCAGTCCCATAATTCGTAAATGAGACCGAGGGTGCACCCCTCTTGGTCTACCAGGCACAGCACACAAAAACCAGGCCGCAGCACCTCATTAAACTTTGCTCGAATCCAAGGCTAGCCACCATCCTTTGCAAGTGGTCTCGCACAACCGTCGAATGCTCGAGAACCACGAAGTAGTATCTGAACCGTGTGGGTGCCGGCTTCTTGAGATCCAGGGGCGAGAAGCTGTAAAATAAGGCCAATATGTGCTTCTTCCTAATAACGATGCTGACCATGTGCATGGCTTGAGCAGTAATTTGCAAGACAAACAACATAAATTTGTTCTGGGCCGAGCAAATCAAGGAATGACAACAAAAAAACTAGCATGTAAGACAAGAAAGAAGGTGAAGTAAGGATGCCTCATGCATCCACGGAAGTGTGCACATGTCGTGGATCAGCAAATCGACAGAATGCGCAACACATGGTGTCCACACAACGGAGGGGTACTTGCGCACGACAACTCTCCCATCTGCCTATAGTTTGTGGCATTGTCTGTTACAACTTAGACCACGTGATCTCCTGGATGGCAGAGTTCACTACATCGTAGATGAACTTTGCGGTGATGGCTGCATCACCACGAGGGCATCCACTCGTAAAAACACAGTGCCAAGTGGACAGGAGACCTTTTGTTCACGACGGATCTGTGACGAACGTCAGTCCATTCATTGGACAATATGGAGCAACCGTAACTGCAAAACAAATAAGCACGTATAGCCTATAAAGACATGCTAGAAAGATGCAACAAATGCAAAAGAAACTTGCGAAACGAAAATGACAAAAATTCAAGATTCTTACGTCTGCTGGGCTGCTCGAATAGGTCAGCTCTTGTGTGATGGTCTCCTTCTATTGGTGTAGTAGACGCGTGCGTATCAATTCTTTTCTAGGAGGTGCCCATGAGGAATTAGCTGCCGTCGCCTGACGCATCTGCCATCATCTCTTGAAAGACATGGGTGTTAGTAATGGCGAATGGAATGGTAGCCGCGTAAAAAAATTGGGCCACCGTTCTCGTGGTAACCTTGTGTTGTCGCCTCAGCCACCCTCTATCCATGGTAGTCTACTGTGCTCACGGGCCTCGGCCTAACATGTCTCTGCTGTGTGTGTGCCGACGGCCGGGGTCTAACATGCCTGTAGTGGTATGAGATGGGGTATCGGGGGGTGCATCTAATGATGGCAACCGAATAAAGCATTTAGGCTCTAGCATACAAAAATTGAAACTTGAAAGCAATTGCAGACTATAGTGATGAGTGTATATGATACAATAACATGGAAAATAATCCACAGTCCACACGTGCCTCATCAGAATGATCAATATGCCATAAATGGTAAATCTCTGATATGTGTCAAGGAGTGGGCCAATGGCCAAGTACATGACTATGATAGATGGACAATGGATTCATAGAGTCATGCGACATGAAATAAGACTCTAAATCTCTATGACTCAGAGGCATCATGATCAGATGAGGATTCCTTCTCATCACTGTCACTATCAGACAAGTAGGAAGATAGGGAATCCTCCTCGAGGATGCGCTACTGTGTCCTTGAACCTATGCCCCTGCCTCTACCTCTAGGTCTGCTAAAGCCTCACCGGGCCACTACTCCCTCTGCTTGTGATATTGCTGCTTCCGGTCAGGCATAACCCCCCCTGCATGTAGGTGATGCACGCTCAGCTTGTGTCTCATCAGGATCAACCCACCCACCCCACATCCTCGCCAATGTCCATCTCCATCTCATCATCCAAGGCCGCCTCCTCCAATCCCTTCTCAGTCTCATCCCCATTCTCCTCTCTTGCATCCTCTATGCCCTAGCCATAGACCTAGTGGTCCTGCGTTGCCTCTTATCATGTTCCAACTCCTAATGATACTCTGAAAATATATACCTGCCTAGGCGTACCATCTTTCTACATGTGCCTAACTAGCCTCAAGTTGGTGATGCAAAAAAACAACCTATTCAGCTGGGGGATGTTGAGCTTGTTGTCTCTCTTCATGTGCACAAGAGATCAAGTGCTCCAATTTAGCTCACAAGCCTTGAGCAAGGATGGCAAGAGCAGTAAGTGGATTTGCCCACCACACCCCACCATGTGAGTGGCTCTAGCAAAAACTCATCATACTCACTCTAAGATCCAATGAAACATGCGTGTAAATCTAACATCTGTCTCTCGATCCTACACAACTAGGTGACCTGCACATTGTTAGATTCTCGAAAGATCCGAGTCGCTGAAAAACACACAAAGAGTGTTGACAGTTACATGACTGTCAAAAACAAGATGGATTAGATAGCTATTAGCCCTATTGGGGGACAACCCTGACCTAGATACACATTTTGCGTGTATGTCCTTCAGTCGTCCACAAGCTCGTCGTCTGTGCATATGGCTCCAATAGGCCACATAGGGTTAAGCAAATGAGCACGTGCATGTATGGGCTTGTGGGTCAAGCCACTTCTTTGGGGTAGCTAACATCCTACAAAAACCAAAAAAGCAATCATTTTATTGCAGGAAAACCAACTCAACAATGCTAAAAAAGACAAATGCACAAAACAGATTATAAAAAAGCATACCTGCGCGCATCAGAAAGCGGTCATGAAGGGTCTCACCAATCTTGTCCATAAACTCATAAATGAGCTTGAGTGTAGAACCCTCCCAATTCCACGAACCTCAGCACATGGTACATTGACTGCAGGACCTCAACCAGTGCTTAGCCTATTGCCATAAATCATCTCCAAAAACAATCCTCTGGAACCTAAGTCCAGTTGGCTTGTTGCTATGATGCCACCGTGTGAACTCAGGGCTGGCTGCCATTTGGCGCAATGTAGGTTGAACTCAAAGCAACTGCTCCAACACGACAAAGTGGTAGGCAAAGCGTGTGGGTGTTGGCTTCTTCAGATCCAATGGGCTATATGTCTTGAACATGGTGAGGTCCTCTCCTTCCTGGTTACAAATGTGACCAGGAAGATGGCTGAATATGATGGTGGAAACCCAGGGGAGTCCTCCTATGTCATGCATCAAAAGATCGATGCAGTGTCTCTTTCCAAAGGCTCACCCATAGCCACACAATTGTTGGCATTGTCAGTGACCAACCCCACTACGTGCTGTGCCCCCACCTCAATGACTGCTACACGTATATGCTCATAGATGAACTCTCCCGACTCAACAATGCTAGCTTAGGAAGCATCCACACCCCTGAGAAATACATTGCCTAGCGGACATGAAACTGAGATGTTGATATAAGCCTGTACCCAATATCAGTCCAATCTGCCAAGAATCTAGAGATATTTACACCTCTATAATTAGTGATTTGAGGCATCAGGCAGCACTGGTGGCAAATCATTTCCCTAAATCACTCAAGAACGAGGAGCCAAATCGCCCTAGAATCATGCTTCTATGAATGCCTGTCATCTGTCCTTGGACTCATATCTGCCCTTTATTGTTCACCAAATGTGTGTTTGTCCAAAGCAGTCTGGATACTAATTGGCTGCAAGTTCTCAGTATCCTTCATTTGCTTATTTTCAGACCTTCTGTGCCTCCTGTGCAATGCTTTCTCAGGATGTCATTGCTGTTAGGGCTGCAAACAGTGGGCTTCCAGCGCATATCCTATGGCCAGATTTGAGCCCTCTTTACATGCTCCTACGGTTCTTGTAATGATACTGTTTTCTGAGTTCAGAGCCAGATCAGGAAAAATTGCTTTGATAAAAATCTGTTAGATTTAGAGATTACTACATCCTGAATCTTATCATCTATTGCAAGCAATCATCATTTACAATCGATTAGTTTTTAGAGGAGAAGGCCCAAGGGCATGAGAAACAGAAGATACAAGCCGCCATTACAATCTCCACTCTCCTCATAATAAAATGAAGACAATTACAAAATTGATTTAGGGGCACAGCCCCACTCTTTGGGTTCGGCAATCATATATGGGACTATCCACCACTATTTAAGTCGTGAGTACCAAAACTCTTAGCGATGAACATAACATAACTATACTCGTTATATATGAATATGAAGGTCTCATTAAGGGCTATCAAATGAGCATTGTATCTTCTATCACTAACAGCCTGCCCCATGCCCGGACATATTGCTCGATGATTCATGGACCACTCCAACAATCTGCCTACTAACCCTGGTTTGAATACTTTTGGTCTTGACCGCTAGGACCATGATGGTCTCCTTGACCTGCTTTGTGAGCTCTTTTTGGATGGGCTCACTGAGTCACAATTTTGTGACACTTCTAACCCTGTTGTGCTACATACATGCCTAGCTTAATTTGGTCATCGACATATTGGACAGTCCTTAGTTGGTCCATTTGAGGTCATGTTTGAGCCAGCAGTAGACCCCTTACACGCATGGACCCATGCGTGTGACCCCCCCCCCCCCACCCCGTGTGGCCCCCAAAGAACCGGTCAAGGAAAGTGTTAATTTACTTGTATTCCAATTCATCATTTGGCTTATCAAATTACAAGCTCTGAAAAAGGGTCACTTGGTGGGTAACTATATTGTTGGGGCTCATACTTGCATATTGGACTCACTCAACTTTGTTGTGTTATCCTTGTCCTGAATAGATTCAAACCACAAAAAACACTCCTGCCAATATGGTTTTCATTGAAGTAGCTTACTTTCTTTTGTAACAAGGTTTCTGCATGTTAGATAGACTCGAAGGACATTGGGCAAAGAGCCTTCTTCGGTGAGCTGACTCTTTAAAGCTCTCAGAAAAAGCTCCACAGCCAAATTGTCCATGGGCCTTGCAATAGCAGAAATGGAACCATTACCCCAGTGACATTGCAGTGAAAAACGAGGTCACTTTTCTGCCAGTCTCGAGTCCTTCCAAATTTGTATAAAGGAGCTCCGAAGTTTGATTTGATACAAAAAAATGGCTTGTATGCACTTCTTTATTGATCTCAATGGACTTCAGCTACTTATGTGAGGTTTTGCATGTCTTTCTAGGTTGTTCTAAGGGCCTCGTAATTTGTGTTTGTTATTTATTGTGCTGTTTTTGTAACAGTCAATTGCTGGCCATCTGTCTCTGGTGGGGAGACTTTCGTTAATATCGAATATGAATCCTCCAAAACATTTGAGCTACAAAATGTCTTGATCTTAATCCCTTTACCAGCTCTCAGGGAACCACCAATTGTGAATCAGGTAGATGGAGACTGGAGGTAAGCATTCAATCTCTCTCTCTCTCTCTCTCTCTCTCTCTCTCTCTCTCTCTCTCTCTCTCTCACACACACACACACACACACACACACACACACACACACACACACATTGACCTCACTACAACAAGGTTGGGAGTTTTTGGTTTTATGTTCCCATGTATCAGTCAGTTTGATAATTATCTCTAATGGTTTGAAACTATAAGTTGACTTGGAGCTGGCATGATTTACAGGTATGATTCAAGAAAGTCTGTGTTGGAATGGTCCATCGTTTTGATTGACAATACCAATAGAAAGTGAGTTTTGGGCAACTTAAGGAACTTGTTTGTGGTAACAAACTTGAGAACACTGATGTTTTTTTGCATTTAGCAAGTGCCTTTTTCTAGCTAAATGCCAACTTTTTTGCATTTACTCACGATTTACTTCTGGCAGTGGATCAATGGAGTTTGTAGTGCCACCAACTGATTCATCATCGTTTTTTCCAATTGACGTGAAATTCAGTGCTGTTAGAACATTTTGCGACATAAAGGTAAATTTCAAACTGAAAGATCTTTATAAGTGCCAGATTTATCATTTCCTTTCATGGGTATCAACAAGAATGAGAGATGTATTTGTTGTTGTGTTGTAATTTACACAGTCGTGTGGTGAGATTGCTCATGTCCCGTTGTCTGCAGGTTGCGAGTGTAAACCAGACACAAGGTGGTAACTCTTTAAAATTTGGTGGAAGAACTCAGCTTGTCGTGGAGAGTTACCAAGTTGCTTGATAGGGTGCTTGGACAGTGATGCTTGAATGATATAGCCTAGCAAGGCCTATCCCGCTGCACTTTTGTCAATAGGAGTTTGAAAGTATGAACCTCCATACATGGTTCACCTGGGTTTTCAACATTTCACAGGCAGGTACTCTCCGCAGCAATGGTTACTACAGGTTGAGGTTTGAGAACTTTTTTTACTAGTAGATATCATGTGACAACTGCTGCAAAAAGAAAATGCTAAGTTGACATTTCAGATTTTCATGCTCGTCTTCAAGTGTGCATGTGCTGCCCATTTACATTCAGCTTTAGGCTGTGTGTCTCAGCACTGCAACTAATGAGCATCTCATTTTGTTTAGGGTGCAGACTATGAAGGGCCTGGAAGTGTGAATTTTTTCTTTCTAAATTTTGTCAAGAATATGCCACTTTACCTCTTCTTTGTGGGAATATTTGGTTCGTAGGGATGGAGACATCATTCTGCATTGCAGTGTCACAAGATGCAATTACTGCAATCCTAACTAATGCTGATACTGCAAATTCGGTGATAACTTTGTTTAAGGGTAGAAAGTAGTATATTGTCTATCTTTAAATTTCAGTCCATTTATTTTCATGTATAAGTATCTTGTTATATTCATTTCTAAAAGCTTGATGGAAGATACGACTTCAGATGTTGATTCATGGATGATCTGTTTGCTATATCTGAATGTTTTATTACCATGTTGGTGAAGAATAAGAGTTTTTGTAGGATTAAGGATTGAGTTTGGGCCTTGGGCCTCGTGCTATTTTCCTTTTGAGTTAGGTCTTGTTAATTTAAGGTAGCTACTAAGGGACACGACCTTTCAATGTATATGAATCATATCTTTCATTTTGGGCCTTGGGCCTCGCGCTCATTTTCCTTTTGAGTTAGGTCTTGTTAATTTAAGGTAGTTACTAAGGGACACGACCTTTTAATGTAAATGAATCATATCTTTCATTTGCCTAATCAATGACCTAGAAGAGTCTCTCTCTCTCTCTCTCTCTCTCTCTCTCTCTCTCTCTCTCTTGCTATTTCACGATTTTAGCGTCTCTCTCTAGAAATTTTTCACGCATTCTCTCTAAAAAAAGTTCACTTCAACTGCTTTTCAACTGCCCTTCAAATACATTTTAGGGCAAATGTGGACCAATGAGAAGCTCCGAAACGCGTTTTCTCTAACACAGCAGACATTCTCTCTCTCTCTCTCTCTCATTTGTGAAGAATGGTAAGAGAACTTACGTTGTACTGATAATTGAAGTGGGACCTTCAACTTGTATCAGAGCCTTTTGGAAGGCAATACATCACTGCTGTAAAATTCAGCATTGAAGAGGAGAGAAATCATTGCGGAAGTTCAAGCAGGTTTCATGGAAAAGAGAGGATTTGAATTGTGTAGTGTGAAGAGTGTGGAAGAGGTTAACTTTTGTGCGATGTAAGGAAAGGCAGTTCATCACTGTTGTTGTGGCAGAAAATTGTGTGAAGAGTGGGTGTTCACAAGGGAAGAAGCTCAGTTGCAACCTTTATGTAGATGCTGATACACCCTAGTTTCAAATGTCTAGAAGAGTGAAGAAGTTTTTTCTGCAGACCAATACCTAGCACTAAAATAAATTCTCCTCCTTGATCTTGGATATACAAGTTTGAATCAACTTTATGTTTGATCAAATATTCTTTAAGCAAGTGTTCACCGATCCTTGAACATCATGCACGAGATGCTTTTTTCAAACCATACAAAGCTTCTATCAACTTGCATACATAAAACTCTTTACATTTGACTATAAAGCCTTTAGATATAGTACATATTTATCATCTTTTAAATATCCATTCAAGAATGTTGATATGAAATCCATCTCATACTACTCATTTTCTCTACATGAGCAAAAGTTTCTACATATCAATAGCTCCCTTATTTTGTACATTCCCTTTTGCTCCAACCTTGCTTTGTATTGTAGTTGATTATATCCACTTCTCTTTTTTTTATATAGTTGTACCAATTGCCATGTAGCATTCTTCGTTATGGAATTATACTCTTTTTGCATTGCTTCTCTCCATTAATATTTATTGAGAGTTTCCATTCTAGTTATTTAGAAACATTTTTAAAATTGCTCAAAACAATAGACATGAAAGCAAAATACAGAATTACATATGATAGGTTCTCTCTTAGTTTTCATTTACCATTATCTTGGCTAGTTTATCCTTGTACGATTTATCCATCTTTAATAATCTTGAAGTCATCCTGGCCTCTTCTTTTAAGTCTTGCAAAAGGTAATTGCTAGTTTGCTATTCTTGAATTAGGGTTGACTTTTGTTGTTCAGTTAGTGATCTTTCATTACCACTGAGAGTGTGATTGTCTTCTAGCATTTGCACATGGCTGTCCCTTGCTTTTGCCAACAAATGAATGTCTTGTTTTCATCAAAAACATGTAGACTCAAAATTATCTTCGTAGATTTTAAATTAAAAAATTTATAACCTCTCTTTTTTGAAGCATAACCAACAAAGGTGCAATTTTAAGACTTGGTATGAACACACTCAAATGTGCATTGTTAGGCTTGTGACGTGACTATTATATGCTTATTCAAATGTTTCTTCTTTCAATCCCCTTGTAGTAGGTGACCTATATTATTTTTGTCCATTATACGATGCTCTTTCTTGCTGATTTCCAACTAAGTGATCAGAAAATATTTGTCCTTCCTCCTAGCATGCATGATTAACTACCAATGTTTGATCTAGCACGTTGCGACTCCGAACACCTCTTCCTAGTTCATCTTGTAGTAAAATAACTGATACTCTCTCAAAAAAGGGTGACCATCGATTACCAAGTTTTGGTACGCTTGGAAAGGATCGTTGAGTGTGTTGTTTACCATATTCATATCATCAACAATTTAATCAACCACCAATGCCTAATTATGGATCCTCTTGATCCTTGTTAGATAGATTGTCATTCATCTTCATTGTACAAAATTCTTGCTTCAACAATAGTGGCCTTCTTGAGGAAGTAGCTTCAAACATGACTCAAAGGTGTTTTCCATGCTTGAAATCGTATCTTAGTGACAACTTATATGAGGTGTTAAATTGTCGTTAATCAACATATTAATCAGAATAGCTTGGATGGTCACTCATACAACGGTGAACAATCTTAATTTAATCTCTATTTTCTTGTTTATGCATTTTTCACGTTGGGCAGCAAATTGATTTTAAGGCCATTACTTTATAGTTACGGGTGCCTTTGTTCTTGAAGCCTATACTTTGATCACAATTTATTTGAGGCTACCCCACACCACACTGCCTTGACTTTAATGAAAAGGGTAGAACTTACCCAAAATAATTTGACCAAGTCTTCAATGAAGACTCAACATTGACATTGAAGGGCATGACCCTTCCCATAAGCCCAACTTTCCTTTTATAGGTTGCAAGCTTTCAACTTCAATTTTGAATCATAGGGCCCATGAATTTTCACAAAGGGTAGAGACCCTCTATCTTGGGGCCGAGACATTGTCTCTTTGCCCAAAAAACTAGTTCTTCTTGCACACAATTTCTCTTATCTCTCTCCCATAATCTTCACAGCTCTTCATGACGGAGTTTACATGGGCTATCAAAGCATGCCTTGGCTTCTACACCTTTAATAATCCTTCTGAACTGCTCTTGAAGCTAATCCTCCTCAAGTGAGCTGACTTCTGCCCTCTTTCTGCATGCTTCATGTGGGCATCGATTCAATGCTAACAAAGAACAACAGATCGGCTGCACTTCTCTGCCATTTTTCTCCTACAGTTCACACTACAGGATCATGCTTGTCACATATATCCTCTCTACAAACTGAGACTCCTATAATGTCAATGTTTTGATATTAAGTAGAAACTATTATAGCATGACAAACAAAGTAAAGAAAAGTATTTAAAAGGAGTCTAAAATAAAGTATTTGGGTCAACTCCACTCTTGCTCAGGTATCTTAAAACAGAGACAAGAACATTGTACTTTTCTTAGTCAAACTAAGTACATTCAAGAAATCATTCAAAAATTTTAGCATGCTTGATTGTAAACTAGCCAATATACCAATTGAGTCTAATTAAAGACTAGGATTTTTGGATATTGAAGATAGAGTGAATGACATTCTTTGTAGACGTTTGGTTGGAAGTCTTATCTATGTTAATATCACTAGACCAACACCTTCCATTTTACTAGGGAGCTTTGGCAATTATGATGTTTTCTAAGACTTTAAATTAGATTAAAACAAAGGATTGTCCCTTCAAAAACTAGTTTGGTTCATTTAGGTGAGGCTTAGAAAATTTTGTGTTTTTAGAGTCATTTATAAACTTGCTTCTTTCGCATTTGACAAGAATCAGAGTGACTTTTTTGTTTTTTTCTTTTTTCCCTTCTCATGGAGTCTGGTAGTTTGAGATTGTGTATCGTGTCGTATACAATGATGCTTAAAAGAATGTCAACATTAGATGTTCATGTGTAATTTAGTGAGAAAGGTTGCATTTTACTAACTTCACAAAGTTAGCCTAGTACAAGGTTGATGAGTCCATTTGAGTAATGCTTTTACAGTGTTATTCCAATTGAATCAATGGTGGAAGACCATGGTTGACCATGAAACATTCCATGTGCCATGTATTTAGATGTAGATCTGTTGATCTCCTACATCCAAAATTGTGGGCATATATAACATCCTAGCACACTATGGTCTCACGTTTAATGCTTTGTTCCAACAAGAAATGGTTTGCAAACTAGACGTTCAGGGTGCTATGTTAGTAAGGTAAATAAATGCACAATTTTTTGTTACTTTTGAAAGACACATCGCCAGACTCTTAGAGTTACAAGGAAACGTTTTAGCCAATGTCCTTCACACCTGACTTTAAAAGGATTTGTGTTTAGAAGAGGAACTCCTTTGAAGTCTTCACTAGTGACTTTTTTTAAAACTTGTGATTTCAACAAGGTGGCCAACCAAAGTTTAAATATCAAGAAAGCTTACCACAAAAAACACAAAAAATTATGGAAGAAGGTTTCTTCATATGTTTCAACAATTATACTTTGTAGCCATACTGGTTCAAAGAGAGTAATACATTATTATATAAGGATTTAAATTACCACATGCTTCAGTAGTGGCATTAATACACAATTAAGGAGGAAATGTCAATGTACTCTTGTGTTGCTATTTGGTTGGAAAATGGAAAATGTTGTTTCCATGTGACTTAATGATTGTTTGTTTTGTGGTTATCATCATGACATGTTTAAGTGATTGAGATGTATATTGATAGTGTGATGTTACTTGTGATCGATAAGACTTTTCATACATATAGTTTATCATTGGTGTAGGCAAGTAGCTAGCACGTACATGTGCATGCACACTCAAATGCATGTGAGCTTGTGCTCACATGCATGTTGACGCTCACATTGCACATTGTGTCTGTATACTTTTGCACCCCTCTACACACGTTACAAACTCATGCACACGAGGAAAAACTTATTGACGTATACACCACGAGACTCGAACATAGGGGTAAGCAAGTCATACCACCTATAAAATATGTAGAAAAGAAATAATTTGCACGACATTGAAGATGTATGAAAATAAAAATGAATATGCATATTCAAACGTAGTATTATGATTGATTTTAAATGATGGAATATGCATTTTCAAGCATTTAGATGCTAGAGTACTTGATTGATGGTAGACTTGATAGTGCTTTGGCTTTTAACCTAAAGAGACCATGAGCTTATTGAGAAATATAATGTCGAGATTATGTCATTATGCCAACTAAACATGACAAATGTTATTTGAAAATTGCTAAACATTGAGCGGTAATTAACACAGGACAAACATATTATATATGTTGATGATAAACAAATATAAACTATATGAGGATCAATAGTTTGTATGTCTTCAAGACAACCAATTTTTTCGTATAAGGATGTCAGTGATATATTGTATGATTGGCTTCATAAAATCATCTCGAGCTGAAGGTACAAAGACTAGGATTTTTGGATATTGAAGATAGAGTGAATGACATTCTTTGTAGACGTTTGGTTGGAAGTCTTATCTATGTTAATATCACTAGACCAACACCTTCCATTTTACTAGGGAGCTTTGGCAATTATGATGTTTTCTAAGACTTTAAATTAGATTAAAACAAAGGATTGTCCCTTCAAAAACTAGTTTGGTTCATTTAGGTGAGGCTTAGAAAATTTTGTGTTTTTAGAGTCATTTATAAACTTGCTTCTTTCGCATTTGACAAGAATCAGAGTGACTTTTTTGTTTTTTTCTTTTTTCCCTTCTCATGGAGTCTGGTAGTTTGAGATTGTGTATCGTGTCGTATACAATGATGCTTAAAAGAATGTCAACATTAGATGTTCATGTGTAATTTAGTGAGAAAGGTTGCATTTTACTAACTTCACAAAGTTAGCCTAGTACAAGGTTGATGAGTCCATTTGAGTAATGCTTTTACAGTGTTATTCCAATTGAATCAATGGTGGAAGACCATGGTTGACCATGAAACATTCCATGTGCCATGTATTTAGATGTAGATCTGTTGATCTCCTACATCCAAAATTGTGGGCATATATAACATCCTAGCACACTATGGTCTCACGTTTAATGCTTTGTTCCAACAAGAAATGGTTTGCAAACTAGACGTTCAGGGTGCTATGTTAGTAAGGTAAATAAATGCACAATTTTTTGTTACTTTTGAAAGACACATCGCCAGACTCTTAGAGTTACAAGGAAACGTTTTAGCCAATGTCCTTCACACCTGACTTTAAAAGGATTTGTGTTTAGAAGAGGAACTCCTTTGAAGTCTTCACTAGTGACTTTTTTTAAAACTTGTGATTTCAACAAGGTGGCCAACCAAAGTTTAAATATCAAGAAAGCTTACCACAAAAAACACAAAAAATTATGGAAGAAGGTTTCTTCATATGTTTCAACAATTATACTTTGTAGCCATACTGGTTCAAAGAGAGTAATACATTATTATATAAGGATTTAAATTACCACATGCTTCAGTAGTGGCATTAATACACAATTAAGGAGGAAATGTCAATGTACTCTTGTGTTGCTATTTGGTTGGAAAATGGAAAATGTTGTTTCCATGTGACTTAATGATTGTTTGTTTTGTGGTTATCATCATGACATGTTTAAGTGATTGAGATGTATATTGATAGTGTGATGTTACTTGTGATCGATAAGACTTTTCATACATATAGTTTATCATTGGTGTAGGCAAGTAGCTAGCACGTACATGTGCATGCACACTCAAATGCATGTGAGCTTGTGCTCACATGCATGTTGACGCTCACATTGCACATTGTGTCTGTATACTTTTGCACCCCTCTACACACGTTACAAACTCATGCACACGAGGAAAAACTTATTGACGTATACACCACGAGACTCGAACATAGGGGTAAGCAAGTCATACCACCTATAAAATATGTAGAAAAGAAATAATTTGCACGACATTGAAGATGTATGAAAATAAAAATGAATATGCATATTCAAACGTAGTATTATGATTGATTTTAAATGATGGAATTTGCATTTTCAAGCATTTAGATGCTAGAGTACTTGATTGATGGTAGACTTGATAGTGCTTTGGCTTTTAACCTAAAGAGACCATGAGCTTATTGAGAAATATAATGTCGAGATTATGTCATTATGCCAACTAAACATGACAAATGTTATTTGAAAATTGCTAAACATTGAGCGGTAATTAACACAGGACAAACATATTATATATGTTGATGATAAACAAATATAAACTATATGAGGATCAATAGTTTGTATGTCTTCAAGACAACCAATTTTTTCGTATAAGGATGTCAGTGATATATTGTATGATTGGCTTCATAAAATCATCTCGAGCTGAAGGTTTTGCTAATGATTTCATTTTAATCTAAATACTACTTAGCAATTAGCAATAATAGCATACACCAATTTTAAGGCATAAATATCTAAAAACAATTTTAATGCTATTAAATCTTAAACTTGTACGTGTGATGTTAGAAATGGTGAACTCCTGCAACTTTGCCGCGACGCAAAAACGAAGCGAAGGTCGAATGGCGAACAATTCGTGAAAGTCAGCGGACCTCGGAAACCCTAAGACACGAAACGAAGCGAAACTTGAAGGTCGAATGATTCGCGAAAGTCAAACATGCCTCCTGGACCCAAAAGACAAAGACACGACACGAAACGAAATAAAATCTTCGCGCTGCCAGCTGGCAGCTCAACGGGTGTGAAATTTTAAACTTCACGCCCAGCTGAAACGACTAGCAATAACGGAGAGTAACTATTTTGTTGATTAGCGTTAACTACTCTTGTAATTCTCTGTTTAGCTATCTTGTAAACTCCACACAGTGGAGATATAAACTATTTTTCTGGATCAAAATACACACAGTGAGATACAACGAATATGCGTGAGTAGAGCAAAAAAGAACAAGAATAGAAACACAATAGTTGTGCATGAAAGTCTGCCAACGAGCAGAACACAGTGAAAGAGCAGAGCGTCAGGCCGCCAACGAGTGAGACATTGACCATCTCGCTCCAAAAAATTAAACTGATAATATAGTTGCTCTATTCCGTGCATCTCCTTGTCTTCCGCTGTCTTGATTGCTAGAATGAAATCTGCTCTGTGATGTGTAGTCGCGTGGCTAGGCTCTTGTGAGCTTCTGCACAAGAAAATTCAAAGAAACAAATACGTTCGCGATACAGAAACAAACCCGCGACATGGTATCAGAGCCAACAGGTTATTACTACTGATATCTAAGCAGTGATTTTCTAGACAACACAATATGGCTACAACGATTTAGACAAGAGTAGCAATCAGTCTTGATGGCGCAAACTACAGGATATGGAAATTCAAAATCAAAACACTTCTGAAGGGCGAAGGCATCTGGTCGGTGACCGAACTCTCAGAGGTGCAGCCTCCAGAGGGAGACCCGAGGAGAGTTGAATGGATCAGAAAGAATGAGCGTGCAATGGCGATCATCGTTTCGTCCATTAACGAAGATCTACTCATGCAGATTGAAGACTGCGAAAGCAGCCATGCAGCATGGAAAAGATAAAATAGAAGTATGAAGTGAGGACTGCAGCTTCAGTGATGCACCTTCACAATCAGCTACAATCCATACGATGGGATGACAACCAGTTAGACCAGCACGTTGAGAAGATCAGAACGATCTTCGCTCAACTCGCTGCATCAGGACAGGAGCACCGGGTCTCAACACCACAACAGCTGATGTACTTCGTGAAGTCTTTGCCTACGTTCTATCAACCGTTGAGAATGCTCACACTGAGTCTACTAGATATGACATTCGACAAAGCAATCAGTCTTGTCACTGATGAGAGACTGATGAGGGACGAAGGAGAATGAACCCGTGATCAAGAGAAGGCCCTCTTCACGAAAGCAAGAAAGAAAACAAGAACAAACCCAGATTCGACAAGACGAAGTCCTCGAATCAACAATCTTCTTCCAGTGATCACTGTCACAAACCAGGCCATACAGCCAACAAATGCTGGTTCAATCCAGCAATACCTTGCATGCATTGCAAGAAGAAGGGGCACTCTGCATACGATTGCAGATTCAACCCAAAAAGAAAGAACAAGACTGAGAAAGCAAATGTTGCAGAGTCATCCAAGGATGCAGATAGAGGTGTTGAAACCTTCACAATACTTGATGAAGCTTCAACAAGCTACACTGAACAAGACTACGATGTAGTCATTGATTCAAGAGCCACATCACACATCACCTACAACAAGAAAATCTTGATCGACTTCAGAGAACTCGAAAATAACAAAGCAGTGATTCTAGGTGATGGGAGCAGACACGATGTCAAAGGCATCGGGACTCTACAGCTGCGAACACTGTCAGATCAAGCAGGGCTGCCAGGAGCACTCTACGTGCCTTCACTGAGAAAAGAAAGAAACAACATCACGGCTGACTGAGAATTAACTTGTATCAAGATCATAGATACGATATGCCTTGTGTGACATTGAATAGCCGATAAAGATATACTTACAACTTACTGGGTCTAACTTCTTTCTCTGATCAGATGGAATTTGAGCATAGCAGAGACATCCGAATATACGTAAAAGTTTCAGACTTGGTTTGTAGCCGTAGTAGGCTTCAAAGAGTGTCTTGGAGTCGACTACCTTCATGTTGGAATAATTTTACAGATAACAGGCTGTAGAAATTGCTTCAGCCCAAAAGTTCTGGGGTGATTGAACATTGACAGTCATGGATTGTACAACTTCCAATAGTATTCGGTTCTTTCACTCAGCTACGCCATTCTGCTATGGAGTCCGCCATTTCATTTGATAAGTACTTCCATCCTGAATCAGACCGCAGGGCCTTGATTCTCTGACCAGTCTGATTCTCAGCATATTGCTTGAATTTTTTGAAGCAATTGAATGTTTCTGACTTGTTCTTTCTGAACATGACTCTGGTGAACCGGGAGAAGTCATCAATAAATGTAATGAAATATAGAGCCTGATCCAAAGAGGGTGGTTGCTCATAGGACCATATAAGTCACTGTGAATTAGTGACAGAATGGACTTCGCTCTTCCAGCTTGTCCTCTTGAAAAGTTTGTTTTAGTTTGTTTCTCCAGTAGACAATTTTCACAGACAGTCTGATTAGCTGTAGAAACATCATTGATAATCATATCCTTGACCAATTTGTTATGATGCATGTACAAGATTGAACGCATGTTTAAATGACCTAGTCTTTGATGCCAAACATCCCATCAAAAATAGTACATCGACTAGCAATAAACAAAGCTCTATAACCTTGATCAATGATCTTGCTAATAGATAATAAATTCTTTGTTAATTTGGGTACGTAAAGTACACCATTTAGTTGTCTAGTGATGCTGTCAGGGAATTGCAGTCGAATGGAGCCTTGGCCTTCAACCTTGTGTGAACTTGAGTCGCCGAAGAAAATGTACTTTGAATCTGTTGCTGTGAGAGTAGAAAATAGGTTCTTACACAATGCCATGTGTTGTGAAGCACCTGAATCAAGATACCATTGATAGGCATCTCTACTTGGTTGATCTTGTACCATCAACGCCTTGTCCTCTTCTTGTGGATTTCTGACAGTGTCAGAGCCTCTCTCTTGGTGCTGCTGCATCTTCTTCCTCGCTTCATTGTGATTGAGGATGCAACAATCCTTTATGTTGTGATTGGATCTTTTGCAATACTTGCAAAAGAGTTTGGTCTTTGATGATTGTTGACTGTGCTGCTGCTGTTGTTGTTGCGTTGAGATTGGCTGCTTCGCCTTCGTCTTCTTGTCCTTGAAGTTCTTCTTCTTCTTGGACTGCTGCTTATTAGAGTACAATGCTATTGACTTGATACTCGTTGTGGATAAGCTTTTTCTCCTGACTTCTTCCTGCAATAGGCTTGTTGTCAGCTTATGGAGAGACAGCACTGGAGTATTGCTCAGAAGCAATACTAGGTTATCGTAGGTGGATGGAAGACTGGCGAGAAGAGACATTGTGTCTTCTTTTGAAATAGGGGAACCTATGACAGCAAGTTGATTCAGCAACTGTTTGAATTCGTTCAAGTAATCGTTGATTGAGGTGCCTTCGCTCATCTTGAGTGTGAGGACCTTCTTCCTTAGAAAGAGGCGAGTTGATACATTTGAAGTCTCGTAGATACTTGTTAGGATATCCCACGCTTTTTTGGAGGTGGTGTTGTTTAATAAGTGAGTGATCTGAGTGTCTTTCAGATTCAAGGATAGAATGACAAGTGCTTTGCCATCATTTGCTTCCCATGTTGGGAGTAATTCAAGTTCTGTCGGTCTGGCTATTGAACAGTTTACGTATCCCCATAGCTCCTTCTCGATATCATCCTCATCTTGAATTTCCACATGTGGAAATCATCTCCGTTGAACTTGTGAATCAGATGGATCTTTGAGATTGAACCTTCCATTAAAATTGAGGAGGACTCTAGTAATCCAATAAACTAGTGCTCTGATACCACATCTGTTGGGTGAGTCTGCTGGCTGTATCGAGATCATCAACTGATACCAATATGATTATGAAAGCAAAGTGATAACTGTGTTAATAGAATCATGGATTACTTAGCAAAAGAAGATTACGAGCTGTTCTTTTGTGTTGAATAAGATTATCAATGTAGGAGAGATTGCAGAAACGATTAGGTATGTGAGACAGCCATGCAATCCTCTAATGCTGATAATCTGATATGAAAAGAATGTAGAGATAATGTAGGCGTCAAAGACATCCATACATTTCTCTTTATAATGATGTTTGCGTAAGAGGAGTGAGAGTTACTTTCATTCAACAAGAATACAAAGATGTAGAACAGTAGCGAATCCGTATAATAATGTAAAACAACAATCAGACCACAAATATCAATTGCTAAAGTTCTGAATATCTCTCTCTCTCTCTCTCTCTCATCACTAACTTTGAGGAGTCAGCTACTAGAAGACCCGTTCTGGTCGTTTGATCTCTGCTTGAGTATCTTTTCTGAAAATCCTATTTGAATCTCTATGTTCTTCAATCGCTCATTTACATAAATATAGCAATTAGAAGATCTTGCATTATTCTATCTTTGCATTTGCAAGATTGTTTAACTGACTAATCAGAATGGTTGTTATTGGAGCGTGAAGACGTAGACAATCTGTACTTGAAATCATGTGTATTTCTGCAAAGTGTCGCATTTTTCGCCTGTGTGGAATCCCGTGTAAAAATGCAAAGTCGCATTTTTCGCCTGTGTGGAATCTCGTGTAAAAATGCAGTGTCACATTTTTCGCTTTTGTCGTCTGTCAAAATTGCATGTAAACATGCAGTGTCACATTTTTCGCATTTTTTGCGAAGCAGTGTCGCATTTCTGGAAGTGTATGAAATGGTCGAAGAACCGAATTAGCACAAGTGTCGCAAAACACTTAGTTGCTCAGGATGGCCTGAAGGTGGAAAGGCGACAATGTTGGGTGTCAGATTTTTTGCCTTCTCAAATGCAGTTTAGAAGTGACATCCCACACTTTGTAAAGCATGCTCAGTATGTCCCATGCTTTTTTGGAAGATTGGGATTGACTAACATGGCCAATCTATACCCAACACTGTCGCCTTTCCACCTTCGGGCCATCCTGAGCAACTAAGTGTTTTGTGACACTTGTGCTAACTCGGTTTTTCGGCCATTTCAGACACTTCCAGAAATGCAACACTGTTTCACGAAAAGCAAAAAATGCGACACTGCATTTTTACACATGATTCCACACAGGTGAAAAATGCGACACTCTACAAAAATACACAAGATTCCAAGTACAGACTGTCTATGTCTTCACGCTCCAATAACAACTGTTCTAGTTAGTCAGTTAATCAACTGTTAAACAATCTTGTAAAGATAGAATAATGCAAGATCTTCCAGTTACTATATATATGTAAATGAGCGATTGAAGAACATAGAGATTCATATAGGATTTTTATAAAAGATACTCAAGTAGACATCAAACGACCAGAAAGGGTCTTCTAGTAGCTGACTCCTCATAGTTAGTAATTATATATAGAGAGAGATATTCAGAACTTTAGCAATTGATTTGAATTTGTAAATAGGAGCAATTGTATTGTGGTCTGATTGTTGTTTTACAACATTATTATACAGATTCGCTACTATTCTACATCTTTGTATTCTTGTTGAATGAAATTAACTCTCACTCCTCTTACGCAAACATCATTATAAAGAGAAATGTATGGCTGTCTCTAACACCTAAATTATCTCTACATTATCTTCATATCAGATTATCAGCATTAGAGAACTGCATGGCTGTCTCAGATGCCTAATCGTTTATGCAATCTCTCTTTCACGGCAGTCTAAGACTCCTACACTGATAATCTTATTCAACACAAAAGAACACCTCGTAATCTCCGTTCTCTAAGTAATCCACGATTCTATTAACACAATTATCAATGTGCTTTCATGATTCATAAATGTCTTTTATCTTGTTGGTATCTGTAGTAGCTGACGATCTCCATACAGCTAGCAGGCTCACCCAACATGTTAAGACTTTACGGATTACCAAGTGAAAATATGAACGATCGTGATCCAAGGTTTACTGGTCACTTTTGGTTGGCCGTATTCGCTAAACAAAAAACGACTCTGAGCTTAAGTTCTTCAGACCATTGGTCAAACGAATAGAACAAATCAAGTGAGGGAGGAAATGCTTCGAGCATATTTTCTGGTGGCAATCTCATTGGGAAGTGTATCTGACCTTGATTGAGTTGCCTATGCTAGGGTATCACGTTCTCTTATTGAGTATAGGACAAGAACCCGATGAATTATGATTGACAAATCATAGTTTAGATTCTAGTTATATTAATCTTTTAAGAGAAAGATTACGCGCGTGATCTAAAGATCAGGTGATATATGCATTTTAATTGCAATCTCCTCGGAAAGGAAGTTATCCTTGATGGAGATTAAGTTATAGTAAGCATTTGGCTACCGATTATAACCATGCGTGCTTATATACATTTTTGAACCTATATCACTCATTTCGGTAGACTAATAATTCTAGAGTACGTATCATCAATAAACTCGAACCCTTTGCTACAATAGTAGATACAACTCAAGGGGACCCTTCATCCTCAAAAACCTTGCTAAATCCTTTCCCAACTTATCTTCCACTGTTAAATGGAAAAAATACTATGAACATACATTTGAATCATCCTATTTTGACCCTTAAAGAACCTTTGGGTAATCTCTGAGCCTATTGCATTTCTCATGTGTGTATTGTCTCTTCCTTGGTGTGAAAATATAATATCTTCTTGTCTCAAACACTCAACAACACCCAAACTTAGTTTAACATCTCCATCTATTCTTAGAAAAGTTTGTAGCCCTAACAAAAACAAAATTATTGTTTCTCTGGACCCTCTTATTACAAGCTATTGACCACGAGGCTTTGAATAAAAAGCGATTCTCTTCTCCCAAAATCGTTTCCTATGATTATGCGACTAACTTTGTAACAAATGACATAATAAAAGTTACTCTATTGTCATTTAAAATAGATGATTTAAACTCATTAGAACCATTCCCATTAGAAAGTCCAAGTTTTTTCTTTTACAAATTTGTCACATTCGTCCTTTCTATTGAATCCAAATGGCCTTATTTGCACTATAACCTTTGTCCCACGTGCAATGTGGAGGAAAAAGGCACTTTAAATTTCTTTTCTTACTACTACCATGGCTCCAAGAATGGCACTTGTCTAGAAAAAATTCAAGCTTCCTCTTATCTACATTGATGGTGTACTTTTGGGTGACGTACTTTCTAATTTGGGTAGCTCATATTTTGTGGCAAATATGCATGTTGTGGCACTATGACAAATATAGTTAGTGAAAAATCAAATAGTTTATGGACACGACACATATTCCATCTTAGTGTAGAGCTATTTTAGCTATGAAATGTTATTTCTCATAAATACTGTGGACAAAAATTTGCTAAGACTTATTGATATGGTTGTTCTATGCCATTTCTTGATAAAGGCTCATAAGATTGTTGAAGAGTTTCTTTGTTGCTCTTTTGAGTTACACTAGTGGTTGGCATTGCTTTAAACATTTCAAATTTTACTTACAAGACATTTGTTGAGACATTTGCTAAGGTCTCCTCTCCAATATTTTCTTAGTTCAAGTCAAACTTAAAAAAAACTACTCTTGGCTTTGTGTCATTGTACTTTTTGTAAATAATAATTCACGTTGTTGCAAAGAAAAGAAAAAAACGTCCAAGATCCAAATGCACCATATACAGATCTTGAGATGCTTATGTTTTTAAAATCTTGAAATATTTCAATGCATGCAAAAATTGTCTACTTCGTGTAGTTATGTGTAGTCAAAGATGATGGTGCAATTAGCAGACAATGAGGCTTTCAAATGAGTTGCAAATTGATAGAGTAAATGTCACTTTGAAGTCACCTAATGCACACAGATGATAACTCTCTAATATACTCTCAAGTTGAAATGCAAACTTGTCAAATAACATTTCTTGCAATTACAACCTCAATATATCGTAAAACTCTATTTAAATCTCACAACAATATCTCATGTAATTCATCTATATAAATTTATTAGGATTGTGATTAACAATGGTTGACATAAAACTATCACAAATTGACATCATGAATGTGCAATTTTCAATCTGATACTAGTGAACATCATTAGGTAACTATAAGAAAAAAAAACACATTACAAATCATTGTCATCCACATTATCAATCTACATTCACAAGATCATCAATTGAATTTTTTTTGCATCTTGTCATATCTCTATGCATGTGCACAACCTGAATCAAAGTTCAAATCTCAAGATGATAAAGAAATTGTCAATGACTATGCCATGTTTTTTAGACTTGAGAATAACTTACTACATGTCATCCAATCTTACTCAATGACACTTTTATTTTACATTCTTACTAGCGAAGTGTGCCCGTCGATGATGGGCGTGGGGGGGGTGATCTAGGTGACGGTCGATGATTTGGATGGCAGCCGATGGTTTAGGAAGAAAGCCGATGGTCGTTGACGGGTGGCCGATGATCGTTGACGAGTGGCTGATGTATGTGTGTGTATGTACTTGGCCGAAGTATGTCTGCCGATGGCGGGTGGCCGATGATTTGTGTGTGTGCGAGCGTGGTGCATAGAGAGAGAGAGCCCTCGCACATCTCGCATCTCGAATATCTCACATATCTCGCACAGCTCGCATACTGAGAGAGAGAGTCCGGGTCAAAGAGAGGCTGACCGGAAAAAAAAAAACATGAAGGAAAATGTGGTTTCCAGGTAGCGCGAGCAGCCCGAGAACACTAAAATTTAATATGTAGATAGCAAAGTGTGCCCGTCGATGATGGGCGGCCGATGGTGTGTTTATGTGTGCGCGCGGAGGCGAGAGAGAGAGAGAGAGAGAGAGAGAGAGAGAGAGAGAGAGAGAGAGAGAGAGAGAGAGAGAGAGAGAGAGAGGTCCCCTCCCTGCACCCTCCCCACGCCCCTACCCTTGTGTCCTCCCTGCATGCGCTCCCTTTGCCCTCCCCACGCCCCCTCCCAACGCGCTCTCCCGACGTGCCCTCCCCTCGCACCCTCCCTTCTCCCTTGCTACGCCCTCCCATTTACTTTAATTGCCCAAAATTAAAAAAAAAAAATCAAAAAAATGAACTTTGAGGCCAGAGAAGTAATTCGTCCAATGTGTTTGAATCATATGTTTGCAAGTTCACCTGCGTGTCTCGTCCATAAGAAATCTCGCTTTGGAATCAATTTCAGGTTCTAATGTGATTATATTACACTAAGATGGACCAAAGGGTCAATAAATTTGACATCACTATGAGAGTCAAGAAACTTCAGAATGTACAATAACTAGGGACACCAATAAACAAATTTAGATTCGCTGAGAAGTGTGAAATATACAAAAATGCCTAACAATATTGCCAATTTACTTACTTTTTAGCTGCACAAGGAGGACGAGAGGCATTGCCCACATTCCACCCCGCCGTAAGCCATCCTCCTTCATGAATAATTGCTTCCACTAAGTCAGAGCGACCAGCATCTATCAGCTCTTCTAGTGAAGGGAAGGAGTTAGGTTTTCCATGAATCTAAGAATCTGAAGCTCCAAATCACAATGCCTTATATTTTCACGCGGATTATGCTTCCTAATTTTATCATTTCTACGTAGCTTTGGTGCTCTTTGATTTGCTTCAACTGACCTTCGGGCATACATTCTCAGCTCCCAACAATATGTATGTACTATGCATTAGTAAAGTAGGGCCTAAAAGCCCTATGCACGTGCTTCACTAATGTTTCAGCTTGTGACTGATGCCTGCACAGAGTGAGCAAGTAAATCAATCCTCCATGGCAACCAAAAAAAGATCCTGCGGCTGCTACTTTTCAGCTTCAGCAAAGGCTGAGTTAGCAGCAAGTGATGCGAGCAGCTTGAAACAGCGCCAAAAGAGGACGATGCGCACCACATATGGGCTGTTGCTTCTGCTGCAGGCGATTGAAACAAAAGCTATTGGGCATGTTATCTGGCGAGTAAATAGCATGTGAAGAAGCATCAAGCAATTTGAGAAGGCAGTTACTGTAGTAGCAACAACAGCAGCAGAACAACAATCAATTTGAGAACAAATGCAACTGCAGCAGAGTAGCAAAACAACAAAAAGACGAAGAAGAGAAAGACAGTCTATCTATATCTATTAAAGATGATCCCCTCTTTCCGGCACATGCTTCCCATGCTTCGAACCAAACCCTAAAGGGGAGAACAGCCTCAATTGTATCAGCAGCTACTGTTGTGTCCATCACCTCTCCAGGAGCTTTTGCCAAAACGCATGCGGCTTTCTCAAAATGGAATTTCGACAGTTCGAGAGGATCGTTAGCTCGCTTTCTCAAGCGTGCAACAACCGTTTGGCTCGAAATGATTTCTAGCTTGAATGCCCTTTGTTTATGACATGTATTGGCACACTTGGAGAAAACAAAATTGATTATACCTGAGCAATTGAAGCCACTCTGACTTCGGATGCAACAATCTCGTACGTCTGCTGGTCTAGAAAATCATTGAGTTGGGCACCAGTGGTGAAAAACCCTTCTCGTTTGTAGAGATGGCGTGCAAGCCGCGAGGTGTGAATTGGCAGCTGAGGATCGTCAGCCATCTTTGAAGAATTAAAAGCTCGTATTGCAACAACGAAAAGCAGTTTTGAAAAAAAAGTTGCAGATGGTGTAGAACCAGATGGGAATGAGAAAGAAAATGCCCCACCTTTCCCAGAAGAGGGAGTGTCTATAGAAGCTTCGGTGCCAAAAAGTGCAGATGGAATTGATGAAAAGAGCGCAGATGGTGCAGATGATGCAGTAACACCAGGTGTAGATGCAGTCGATGAAAGATTGAACATTGATGGCGTGGAGAACAAAGAATGAGTTGAAGCTCTGGTGGCTGAGGGTGTTGCGAAAGAAGCTGGACCCAGTGAGGTTGGAGCGCCAAAACCAAAAGCAAAAGTAGTGGAATGAAAGGGGTACCTCGATGCGACTGCGTCGATCCAACTTCTCACACCTACCCTCGTCTCGTCTCTGTCGCGATGGCGGGCTGTTACGAGAAGCCTCGCATCGAGTCTGATTGACAATGAAGGCCGAGCGAGAGAGCGTTCGTCCGCCCACCCAAAGCAATTCAAATTTTTTTTCAAAAAAAAGTGTGAAACAGGGTTTCCGAGCAGCCCGTCACAGCGGAGCTTCCCGGAACCCAATTGTTTTTAGTATATATAGATAGATTTCATACAATCATTATGGCAATGACTTTGTGGGTATGAATGTTGAGATGCACATTAAAGCCCAATTCTAATGTGTTCAAAGGGCTAGCAGTGTGCATTGTTGGATGAGAGTGGGGCAAGAATTGTTGGATGAGCGTGGCATTGTGTGCATTGTTGGATGAGAGTGGGGCAAGAATATTGTTGGATGAGAGTGGGGCAAGAATTGTTGGATGAGCGTGGCATTGTGCATTGTTGCATGAAAGTGGGGACTTTTCAATTATGATTGGTTTTTTTTAGTGAGTTGATGCCCATCCTATGTCATTTGGGTCTCAAAGTTGCCTTACAAAAAATTCTCATGGTCTCCAAAAATAGAGTTATTGAAGTATGAAACAAGTTTATATATTTTTCATTTTTCAATTTGAAGTGTAAGTCATCGTATTCTATTCTAAAACATTCTCATAATGTACTCTACTATGAGAGTTTTGAAAAAAAGGTGATTTCACTTTTTTTGCAAATTAGAAGAGATTATGACAGTGTTTTGCAAGACCTTCACAAAGGTTTCATATGACCATACGGAGTTGATGATGATAATGGCATTTCACAAGCATTTTGTACATGATTCTAAGATGAGAGACGCCTCTTGGCCCCTTTGAGAGATCATACTTTGCAACAAGACTCATGATAGAGACAGTGATGGCATATCACGAGCATTGATGAGTTTAATTTGAACGATGAATAAGAGGGTGCATGCCCCAAGACTTTTGAGATTAAGATTTATTATAGTATAAAACTAATTTATATATCTATTATCCTACAATTTGAAGAGTCTCTCTCTTCATAACATTCTTATAATGCATTCTAGTGAGAGTTTTTAAAATAAGTGCAGACCTTAACCTAGACTCTCCATAGAAATGGACTAGAGTTGGTTCATATTGAAAGTTTTTAATATTTTGCAATTAAAATAAAAGTTCAACTATGGTCATGCACGAAGTGGGTAAACATTGAAATTGTTGTTCAAAATTATATAAAAGGAGTTGGAGTTGTGGGCGCAAGCTCCACACCCAACTATTGTGCACATGTACAATAATATGAGTCCTGGAGTTGTGGGCACAAGCTACACTCCCAACTATTGTGCACATGTACAATAATATGAAGCTTGTGCTCCTTTATGGGTTGGAAGTGTACTTTTACTTAGTGATGATATTTGAATCAACTTTCATGGAATTTTTTTTTAATCCACCATACAAGCATATGTGAGCTTGAGAATAAGCCCTTCATACAATTAAGAGGCTCTCATTAGAGAGTGCACCATACAGGCACTACCATGTGTCTCTACAACATTGGCCTCTCCCCATCTAAGAGAGGGTATATGTTCTTTTTCCCTTAGAGCGAGGCCCTATTAGCCAGAATTAGTGACTACATCCATCCATGCGGTGAAGAACTTGAGGTCCCCATGTACTCACCCTCTCAATGCCCTCACCTCTCTAAAAGTGAAAAGGGACCCAGTCCTTGTTTCTCGTCTATGGGGATGGGCTCTAGCCTCTTAGGTGCACATGAATTGCACTCAAGTATCTCCATGGGTGAAATCCATATGTACATGTAGTTAGTTAATTAAGAGGTTGATAGTTGATACCTTGACACGTATCACAATATATATTAATAGAAGGCCACATTACTCTTCACAAATCCATCTCTCTCTCTCTCTTACTTATTTGCTTTATTCTATTTCTTTTCCTTAACAGCTCGAGAGAGAAAACAAAAGAAAAAGAGAGAGAGATAGAGAGAACGAAAGACATATACACTCAAATGTCCACTCTCTGCTACCGCTCCCTGCACTCATCACCATCGCAATTGCGTTGCCAAACCACGGATCCTTGTTCCACATTTGAAAACACAACAGTGTGGTTGGGCTCAAGGGCGGATGGAAAGTTTTGTTGCAAGCAGAAGAGGTGGGGGTACGGGTTGTGCTGGGTTGGGGTTCCTTTTCCTTATTGCATTGTGTTGTTGAGAGCTTGGAGCAGGCAATTGAAGTTGGACCTGACAAGGGGGATTTCTCTTGCGGTCTTAGCTTTCTCGGAAGTTAAGGCTGCAGGGAGCAAAGTCACCTCACCTCAGAAGATTTGGGTAAAGTTCGCTCCTTTCATTGTGCAAATTAAGTAAAAATTATAACTGAAAAGATTAACATCGAATTGTTCATGGGGGATGAAAAAGTTTGGAAAGCCTGCAAGGTTATAAGCTAAAGGATTATACTCTTGGTTATTTCTGTACTAAGTACCACGGATTGCCCCTTTTTTTTTTAGCATTGAAGCAGTTTGTTGTTTCTCTTATGCCAAACAGATTCTCAGTTGTTTTTATGATTGTCTTTGATCGGCATGTGTGCATGACACGTAAATAGAAAATCTGTTTCAGAACACTCTTAAGAAATTGCCAAATGGGGTTCCATGGCTTGACGAGGCTTGAGGGTTTTTTCCCTTTAATTCCTCTCATTGGCACACTTGATCAACTGTTTAGAAGAAGTAGAACAAACAAGAACAACTTAATGCAGTAGGATTCATTTAAGTCTATGTGGCCCGTATGCACACTGACTCCAGGTGATACGGGTGTTCATACTTGCTGGCATATGTGCACAACGTGTTCATTGACAAAATACTCAATTATGTAAGATTGGGAAGCCTACTTGATCCCTACCTATTGGTAACAATGGTATGCATATTAGTGACAAGGAAAATAACTCTTAATATCGTTGCAATATGCCAAATTCAGGTTGATGCATAGATGTTACATGTTAATTATATGCGTGTGCTATTCACCATGGTCAATTTACCTCAAGATGGTTAAATATTGAAATGGTATTCATGATGTTAATTTATATGATCATCAATGAAGATTTTATGTGAATATTTGTTTTATACCTATTACCTACTTATTTTAAGTGGTGCTTGTGAATTGTATCATGGCTGTGGAAGGTATGAAAGCTTTCATAAGTAGCTTGCTCAAGGAATTGCATACCTTTTGTTTAATAACATTAATGAATCCAAGGTTTTGATGAGTTTTTTAATCTACATGATTGACAGAATCATTGTATAGCCTAAAATGCCTAGGGTCACAATAAAATTATAGGAATGACCGGGTTTTTACTCAAAATTATAGTTGCAAACAAAGGGGTACTCGAGCGTTTGGGTATGCAAGCTTTGGAGAGGCATTTCTATTCAGTTCCTATGTGGCAAATTGTTGGGTGGAGGTCGGCATGGGACTCTCTATGTTATTGCGGTGTACTTTGCAAGAGATTAGTAAAGTGAAGCGCTTTCATCTTGTTTTGTTCTATTCTAGTTTTGTGTCTGATGTTTGGTATCATAGAATCGATTTCTAGGCTGAGATGGCGATATTTTGTGTCAGAGACAATTCTTGTCTTTAGGAAGTTCGAAGATCCAGTGCATACTTCCAAAGTATATGTGGATGAATTTTTCATAAGAAACCTTATTAAAATTGCAGTGATTATTGTTCCATTTTTACTTCGGTTTTCATGTTGTGATTACCCTTTTTCATAAGAAAATAAAAGAAATATTTTTATGGTTCTAATTTTAACAAGGTACATTGATTTACATAGTTATTACCATTTGTTACCGTGGATTGTTGGCAGCTAGATGCATATGATGACATCTTTGGCTTGGAGCATTACACACAATCCAGGTTGGTTGACATTCCTTTCATGAATGCTCAATAATATTGGGGATCACTAATTTTCAGAATCAATATAATGTACTTAGTCATCCTATCTTTAATTCATGCTTCCGCTTCATCGCAAGCCTTGTAGCTAATAGTCAAGTGCATCTTTCTTTCTGATATGTTAGAAGCTTTTGCATGGCAGACACAAAGCTGGCCTATTGCGTGGATCTAGTGATCAACATGCAAAACAGTTTCCTTGTTCCAGTTGCAGAGGTCGGGGATATGTTCGCTGTGAAGAATGTGACATTACTAGTCCAAATGGAGGTTGCTCTTTTTGTGTAGGAAAGGTACAAATTAGCGTATTCAAGATTTATTATACAAGGATCAATATATTTATTTCATATCAAAAGCTTGCTGGCTAAGTTTTCTTTTGAACTCTATGGAGTGTTAAGATATTCCCAATATTTGGTATATGCAAAAATGTATGAATGTGTTTTGATATTTTTTGCATGTGAATCACCTTATGCATGATAACTTGCATGATTCAAGAGGGGTGTGTTAACTCGTAATCATCAACATGCATGATGAAGGTTTGTCTCATTGTGCTTATGAAGTCAATAAAGTGGGCCAATATAGGTTCCTACTTAGCTTTGAAGAAATTGTTTCCTAGATGTGGCACTTTTGAAGTTGAGGGATTGTTATAATTTTTGTTTGATGCTTCTCCAAATGAAAATATGAATCATTGGTTTGTTTTACAGTTTTTTGTGACATGAAGATTTACCATGATTGCAGGGATTTCGAACTTGCCCTCGTTGTTTAGGTGAGCGCGTTGTATGGGAGCAGACATTCAATGAGTCGTCGTGGGATACTGTAAATGCAATGTAAGCTAGCTCTCTCTCTCTCTCTCTCTAGGCTATTTTTCGGATCGTCATTTTCATCTAGAGGCTGATGCAGATGGACAACGGAGAGTCTAGATATTCGTGTGCAACACTTACCTCTTCGCGATTACTCCATAGTCAGGGATCTCATTTTGCATGGTATTCTCAGGCTGGACGGCTATTGGACTCCATTGTTATTTCTTTATAATCACTTCCGGAAGGCGCACGTCACTATATTGCCATTTACGGATCCTACATCCATAGGTTTTGGGATGGGCAGCTCGGGGTGAAACCCCTTTACTACAAATCCATCTTTATGGAGACAGACTGTACAGGTTGCCCTATTTGACCTAGATACCTGGATGGGGGTTTGTCACATGGATTGAGATTTGTTCTAGGACAGTTCATGGTCTCATCATGTCAGCTACATATTGAGACGGGTCGCTTTCAGGGCACACCTAGGGAGTCATGTGTATGTCAGTTTTCCTCAGTTGGTGAGGTTGAGGATGAGGATCATTTCATCTTCAGATGTCCTGTCTATACGAGATTAGAGGACCATACTACTTTTTATATGGGGACCATAGGTCACTTCAGGCTTTGATCACATATGAGGATCATCGCTGTGTTTCTTTAAGTCGCTGGTAGAGACCTTCAGAGGATACAAATGCCAGATCGGAGGATGATACAGATATATCGGTCAGAGAAAGACATCGAGATAGACAGCAGGGCATCAGACCGAGTCATATTTCTAGCAGATCGAGACATAGTACCCACAGATTAAGACATAGTACTTACAGGCCCTGGTAGAGGCCGCATCACTCATCATGCTCAGAGCATTCCATGAGTTTGATTACGTCCTACACAGCTCCGACCGAGTCTTGAGACTGGACTTTGCTTCATGATATTCTAGCTGCTGTTCTATTTCAGTACAGAGATAATGCATCAGACTAGTTTTGTTTAGTATTTATATGTACAGTTTCATATGTCCATAGAGGGTTAGACCATTTCTTTACCCATATAGAGTTAGCGCTTGACATGGTTGTAACTGTAAAATCTTAGTATAGATTTTTTTTTTGGGTAGACAACTTGTCCTCCTCCCACATGATGGAAAAGTACTTACTACTTAGTATGCAATCATTTAATGTTATTCTGCCATATTGAGTACCACTCTAATATGGAGAACAACACTTAAGAACTATTGAAATTGTGATTGGTTGCAAATGGCTCTTCAAGACCAAGTTTTAGACAGGCGGAACAATAGATAACAATGTTGCATTTGTATGTGTACCAACACCAAGTTTTCAGTAGCCTATAAATTGTTCATCATTGTTGGTTGCAATACCCCATTCATTGTTCACGACAATTGGCTATAGACGTACAATAAGCCCACAGTTCAAACCCTTGACCAATGGGTTCTTAAAAGGTCTATTGGGCTACACCAACTAATCTAGCCTTGTGACAATTTGCATTTATCAATGATATAAACTATGTATGAACTCAAATCTTTGAAATGTTGTCATAGTTAGTTGAAATCTGGATTTATGAAAAAGGTGGACATGACTTAAAGGCATTATCTATTTTAATAAACAGCAAAAAACTGTTTTTCTTTCTAAGGTAGGACCTTACACGATTGTAAATAGTATATTGTATAAATTAGGAGCTGACGATAGTCTCTGCCGATGTTTAGAACCAACCGAGACGACCGCTGTAATAAGTGCATTACATGAGGAAGATTTGGGGGGTTATTATGCTCTTAAAAACACTGCAAAAAAGATTTTCAATGCTAAAGGTAGGACCTTACACGATTGTAAATAGTATATTGTATAAACTAGGAGCTGACGATAGTCTCTGCCGATGTTTAGAACCAACCGAGACGACCGCTGTAATAAGTGCATTACATGAGGAAGATTCGGGGGGGTCATTATGCTCTTAAAAACACTGCCAAAAAGATTTTCAATGCTAAATATTGGTGGCCTACCGTCTATAGAGATGTTAAAATTTTCATCAAAAAATGTGATTCATGCCAAAGGATGGGGAAACCCAGCTTTGCAACACATTGACCACTTACTCCAATTATCCCCTTAGCACCTTTTGAGAAGTGGGGGATAGATTTTGTAGGACCTATCAAACTGACCACGCGTAAAACTCGTCGTCGTTACATACTCGTTGCCATGGACTATGCTACCAAGATGGTAGAGGCCGAAGCCACAATTAAGAACGATGCTAAGACTGTAGCAAAGTTTTTATTCCAAAACATTATCACGTGATATGGTTGTCCCTTAGAACTCGTTAGCGATAGGGGAACCCGTTTCCTTAATCAGACCATTGAAGCCATGTTGTCATATTATCCAAAAGCAAATGGGCTTACGGAGCGGGCAAATGGAATTCTATGTAAAATTTTGAATAAAGTAACGGAAACACATTCTTCTGATTGGGATCAGAAGTTACCATCTGTCTTATGGGCATATAGAACTGCTGAAAAGATTACAACTAGGCAGACTCCATACTATCTTGTGTATGGAATGCATCCCATACTACCGATAGAATTCGAAGTTCTGACGTTTCGCATTAGTAATGAAGAGCGAATGGATGAACACGATAGTCTCCGGGAGCGGATGATTTCTTTGACGCAACTGGAAGAGGATCGTCGTCTTTCATTAATCGAGACTAAACGAGTTCAGAGTAAAAGAAAAGAAATTTTTGACCAATCTATTAAGAGAATTAAAATTAAACAAGGGGACTATGTGCTTGTGTATGATAACAAACACATGTTGTTTCCAGGAAAATTATATACCAGATGGATGGGACCGTATAAAGTTATAGAAGTTTTTAATAATGGATCACTTCAGTTAGCTGATCTCCAAGGACATTTACTTGATACTCGAGTAAATGGTTCAAGGGTGAAGCGCTACTATGACTAATGTTCGATACATCAGTTTTTGAAGTCCGTCATTTTTTGTCCAATTATTTTATTATTATTATTTACTATTTATTATTTTATTTTATTATTATTATTTTTTTTTACCAAAGTTTACATTTTTTTTTTTGCGAAAATGCCGAAGCATGTTGCAATTGTTTGTATTGCGAAAAAGTCGAGACCTTCGCTACATTTATATTTTGCGAAAAACCCGACACTATATTGGAATATGGTGTATTTAGTAAGTTCACCAATACGGAAATTGGTGTATTTTACCTTCTGACACCTTTGCATTTTTCGCATTTTAACGAAGGAAGAAATAAGCTTACCAAGCGAAGCATTCCTGCATTTTGTTTATTTATTTATTTTTGTTTTTTGGACTAGACACTTGATTATTTAGTATGTACCTTCAAAACGAAGGACATGCTTCCATGTAATAGTAGTCCAATCCGCCGAAATATCATCAATACGCCTAAAACCTCAAACACTTCAGTTGTTGACGCTACCATTTTCCATCACTCTTGCTCTCTGAAATTGTGAATTGTTGCGATCAAGCTCTTGTCTGCCATCGTTTACATTTGCAAGCACTATGGCGATCGTATTCAAGACACACCCAAAGCCACTGTTACCAATCTTACAACCACTAGCTGTTCGCGCGCGAATTGAAGGTCTTCTTCAATTCAATCCATCAGTTATTCTTACAGCTGATCTGCAACTTGGGCAAAACAGAGGAAGGACATATTTCCACAACTGTCCGCAATCAAGAGATTATAATCACAGAGGGGTTTTACTGTCGTGCCTTAGGATTGCCTATGGATGGCAGTATGCCAGTTACCAAACCAGATTTCATTACGGAGAGCGGAGTTTTTCAAGAAGGAGCTTATCTTGAGAAACGAGGATACAAACTCTCTTACATTAGAGACCCCAATCTCAAGAGCTTCGTTTGATTTACTCTTGCTTCTATCTTTCTAGCGGAGCAAGAGTACACAATTTCAAAGGTGGTTATCCAGATTTATTATTTCAAGAAGACTATAACCAGAATAATAACTATTTCTTGGCAACAAAAGGGCTGACATTGGAGCAGGAAAACGAAGAGAATGAAGCTCGAGCCAAGGCGAATCTCCATAGCAAGCCAGCTAGCGAAAGTGACAAAGAAGGATGTAAATCAGATTGTTGGCGAGCCGTTGCACAGTTGAGGAAGGGGATATGTGGAGACTTATGATTTCACATTATCCGAGTTATGTCATATATTGTAAAAATTTTCAATTTCCATGTACGTAAAATGTGCTATAGTGCCTAAATACATGTAAAGGCCTATTTCGCACTTTGTAAATTCATATTATAAGTAGAAGTTGCGACGTTCTAAAGAGACGCAATAGAAGTCCAGAACCGACATTCAACGGTTCGTAAACGGCATTGAGGCCGGTGATCATTCCTATAAGGTCGACACTTCGTGCCATTGTACTGAAGCATTTCTACGCAGAGCTGAGTATCAATAGAGAGAAGAGCGAGTTCCTATAGCTTGAGCATTCTTTTCTTTCTGCTATCTTTCACAAAATTACTTCTTATCATATGTGCGAACACACTCTGTATGATCTGTGGATGATTGTAATACTGTTCTGTTTGCGTCACACACATTTCTTATATTATACTGAATTTCAGTTACTCTAACATGGATTTTCAGGCGACACCAGCAAGTAACAATTCTGACTAATGTGTGCAGGGAATTAGCCGAAGCTGTTAAGCATCATTTCTTAGCAGACCTTCTTTCATTTCTGAATGAGCTGTGTGTTTAGATAACGGGATTGTTTGAGGCTCTGTTTTGCTTGCTTTCTGCAATGAAGACTAATTCTCTGTGTTTGATTAAGAAGAATCTTTAGCTAATGTGATTCTGCTTACTAAATCTAATTGCTAGTTGCTGTCAGTTCTGACTGTTTCCTTGATGCCTGAAGAGCCTAAAAGATAAAGTAATCCTTACATTTACAGACCTTGACCAAAACATTTCATCATTGGTGTTCCTGGATGCCAATTTACCCAAATATCTTTGGATAACCAGTTATGTCGCTGTAGTATTTGTTGTGAATTTTATACATACCAGTCCGTTTATCATCATATATACATTTACCATGCAAAAGATGGGATTATTCTCTCTCTTGGGGAACGATCAAACCTTTTATACTACATAATTCATCATTTTTGTGGAAATCTATAACGACTAGGCCACCACAGCCTAGCTATGGAGTATCATAACAACCTAGTAAGCACACTATGAAAGCTTGAAAAAACCAGCTATGGAGTAGAAGACAAAAGCAAGAGAGAGAGGACTTCAAAGCTCACATAACTGGAATGATTAGTGAAAGAGTAGTAGGGCGTGAAAACCCCCCTCCAAACTAAGGGCCACATATAGCATGTAATGTATAGAGGTGGTGTCTTTCTAATTCTAGCTCTAGACCACACATGGGTCTTTAACCTACTTGGTATCACTTGCCTAATTAGCACAAGTGGGGTGTACTATGTACATAAATGTTTTACCCCCATGTCTTATGCACAACTTACAAGTTTCAAGTATACAAGCCTTAAGTGGCAAAATAGGCATTTATTTCAACAGGTACCCCCCGTACTAGCCAATATAGTTGTTGCACAGGCTTTCAATCTTTCAGGTGAGAAGAAGGGTTGACATTTTGATGTGGTTTTGTCTTGGTTGGATCAGTGGAACAATCACTTTTCCATGCACGATTCGTGGGATAGTACCCAGATCGCTAATGTTCTCACGTTCTTGCTCGACAGGGCATACACATGGTGGCAAGATCTTAAAGAGATGGCCAACACCCCTACCACTTGGGATGTATTCTAGGATGCCTTCAAGGAGGCATTTCTCTTGGTCCTTAATGATTTTGAGCACTATTGTTGATTTGCAACAATCTAGATGGTGAATAGGCCGTTAGATGCTTGTATGCAAGAGTTCTAGGAAGTTTTGTGACAATTCATCTCTTGAATTGAACCCCACACTCATTGAGTGATATTTCATTTTGGGGCTTTCCAAAGACTACAAGCATGAAGTGCGGCACAGCCAACCGCAAAGTCTTGAGGGTACATCTTTTTTTGTGAAAATCTTTGATGACACCTACTCAGGTGCTCATAAGGAGCCAAGTTTGCACAACATTGAAGACAAAGGGTTTTTGAAAAAGTTGGGCAAAGACAAGACATACATTGGTTTTCTAAGCGGGAAAAAACGTGCCAGGTTGGACCGTGCAGATTACAACAAGGCAAGAAGCAATGGTTTGTGTTTCTCATAAATGGAGAAGGGGCACCTTTCAAAGGATTGCCTGAAGAAACATAAGAAGGTTGGAGGAGAATCCATGTCTTTCAAAGGCCATGTAACTCTAGTATTTCTCATTCGATTTGTCCTTAGAGAATGGTTCAAGTTGTAAGACGTGTTGTTTTAATACAACTATTTTTGCCCTCATGACTTGATTCAGATGAATGGGTTTGTAGGGTGCTAAGCTGTGAACGTATTGTTTGTTGACGATGGTACAATGGTTCTTGTTAACTCGAAATTGGCAAGGAAACTTTGGGTGGCCACTGCACTAAATAATCATTGGTATGTGGTGAAGATGGTGGTGGGTGAGGATTGTCAAATGTGGGACCAGATTGTTCCTTAACTTCTGTTGAGAATACAAGCTTAAATAAACCTCTTAATTTTCATATTATGAAACTAGATAAAGTAATCTAATTTTGGGTATCCACAAATGAGTCTTTGGAAAAGGATTGTTACTCATAGTTTGCCTTTTTTGCACAATGGCTCATTGATTGAACCTAAGGTGGATGTTGATATGCCTAATGCTCCATTTGTATATGTTTTGTTAATGAATGTTCGATAGATTTGGAGTATAATGTTTACCTAGGCTTTTTGAAGGATGTGACTTTATAAATAGTCATGCTATTTAGAGTCTATATGTTGGTTTTTCACAAATGCCTTTGGATTCACCTCTTGATAAACTCGTAGTTGAGGACTCACTTGAAGGTAGTGTGTTTAGGAGGCTTAGGTAAGGATTTAGTGATGTGGACAAGCATAGGCAAGATCTGGACAAGTGATATCTAGTGAAGGCAATAATTGGACAAGTAGTTGTCCTCAAAAATTGTTGCATGCAATTATATTCTTAGTGGAAAGCCCATCATGTTTGTACAAAGATGGGGAGTCTGAATGAATCTGTTCTTCCAGAATCAAGCAAGTTAGATGGATCTAACTACAGCTTGTGGAAGTTCAACTTCAGAATATCCTTCAGGACAAAGATTATTGGGAAATTGTCATGGGACAAGAGGTGATGGCTCACGGTCTCAATGATCAAGATAGAAGGGCATTTGAGAAACGGGTGCAACGTGTGCATCATATCATCAACTTATCTGTGAAGGATAAGGTGATTCCGCTGATCAGGAATGCAATTGGGCCTAAGGATGCATGGGATATCCTTAAGAACACATATGAAACGGTAAGTAAGTCTCGAGCGTTGTTCTTGAACAATAAGCTTCATACCTTGAAAATGGAATAAGAAGAATCCATTACGGATTTTATCACCAGGGTGAAGGATCTAAGAGATCAGTTGTCTTCTATAGGGGAAATTGTACTTGATAATACTCTAGTACAAATTGTTTTGAATAGCTTACCTTTACAATATCAGAACTTTGTTATGACACTAAGTTTGAGGGAGAGATCGCCGACATTTGATGAGCTCAATGGTTTGCTACTTCAAGAGGAATTACGAAGACAAAACCTGATGTCTAGAGAAGATTTTAAGGAACTGGGATTCTTTTCCAAGAATCAAGGTAAGAAGGGCAAGAAGAAAGGAGGCAAAAAGGATTAGAAGTAGGAAGGGAAGGACAATACGGAAAAAGGAGACAGTTCCAAATCTAATCCAAAGAGAAATGGCAATTGTAATTTTTGTGGCAGTAATGGTCATTTTGCGTTTGAGTGCAAGAAAAAGAAGGCTATCCAAGACAAGAAGAAGCAGTCAGGCAACTTCATTGAAGACGAAGACAAAAGTGAAGCTGTGGGATGCTATGAGTTATTCTCAGCTTCAACATCAGAGATCTCTGAAGATTGTTGGTATATTGATTCTAGAGCAACGCAACATATGACACCACATTGTGAGTGGTTCACACAGTTTGATGACACTGCTGTAGATTCACATGTCAAACTTGGAGACAATTCTTTTTACGATATCAAAGGTAGAGGTACAGTGAGAGTACATTTACCTTCAGGGAATATAGGAAAAATTAAGAATGTTCTCTATGTTCTAGGCTTAAAAAAGAATTTACTTTCAGTTTCTGCCATAGCTAAAGAGAATATTAAAGTTGAGTTTGACGATCAGAAGTGTCTCATCAAAGACAAAAACAAAGGTTACAAAGTTGTGGTCAAAGGATTATTGGAAGGTCGACTTTACAAACTTGATGCAACTACATTGGATCATTAGGTTTGTGCAGCTTCTGATAGTATGGAGAGCAGGATATGGCATGAAAGGTTTGGACATCTGAACTATAAAAGCTTACAGGTTCTAAAAGACAATAATATGGTAATAGGATTACCTAATATTGTATCTTCAGGAAAAAATTGTGAAGGATGTGTTATGGGCAAGCATCATCGTATGCAGTTTCCCAAGGATGGAGCATATAGAGCCAAGGAAATCTTGGAGCTTGTTCATACAGACTTATGCGGTCCCATGCAGATTGAGTCTATAGGGGGAGCATCCTACCTCATGATATTTGTGGATGATTTTTCCAGGAAGGTATGGATATACTTTCTTAAGTATAAGAGTCAAGCTTTTAATTCTTTACTCAGTTCAAATCACTTGTTGAGAAGCAGACATGAAAGCAAATCAAGATTCTACGTTCAGATAAGGGAGGTGAATTTATATCTACAGAGTTCCAGGAATTCTGCAAAGAACATGGAATCAAGAGACAATTTGCTTCAACTGATACACCACAGCATAATGGAGTAGCCGAGAGAAAGAACAGGTTTATTGTGGAGAGTGCTCGAAGCATGCTACGAGGTAAGAACCTCAAGAATCATTTGTGGGGCGAAGCAGTTAGTACAACAGTTTACTTGCTTAACAGAAGTCCTACAAAAGCTGTTCTAAATCGAACTCCAGAAGAAGCTTTCACAGGTATAAAACCTAAAGTGGATCATCTACGAGTTTTTGGTTGTATAGCATATGCTCATATTCCTAAAGATAATTGTCAAAAACTTGATTCAAAGGCAATCAAGTGTTTATTCCTTGGTTATGATGAGGAAGAGAAGGCATATCGCCTTTATAATCTTACCAGTAAGAAGGTGATTATGAGCAGGGATGTTGTGTTTGAAGAAAGTGAGTCTTCTACCCTAGAAGATCATGAGGAGGATGTATTTTCTCCTTCATCAAAAAATCCTATTATAGATGATGTTCAGGAAGATACAGGTCCATGTGATACAGCTTCTACACAAGTTATACCAAGGGTGTGTACACAGGTGGATCTTGGTAAACGGAAGGAAAGGTCAAGGGTATTTGATACATATTCTCCTTCTACGTCACCTACAAAGAAGTTACCAAGATGGTGTTTTGAGACTATAAAAGATAGTCAAATGTTGGATGAGGGAGAATCGAGTCAACAAGGAGCTAAGAGATTGACACGGTCAAGTGGACACTATCATGAAGATGGTGAAGAAACGCATTATGCGTTTATGGCTTTAGTGTTGGATTTTGAGGATCCTTTAGATGCTGCAAAAGAACAAGTTTGGAAAACTGCTATGGATGAGGAGTTCAGTTCTATCATGAAAAACGAGACATGGGATCTTGTTGAACTTCCAGCAGGTAAGAAACTAATTGGTTGCAAGTGGATTTATAGAACCAAGTTTAAGTCTGATGGTTCTATAGATAAGTATAAGGCCAGATTAGTAGCCAAAGGATATGCTCAGAGGGAAGGGATTGACTATGAAGATACTTTCGCACCGGTTGCTAAAATGAATACTTTGAGGAGTGTTTTGGCAATTGCATCTCATTTTGGATGGGATATTCAGCAAATGGATGTCAAGAGTGCTTTCTTGCACGGTTACCTTGAAGAAGAGGTTTATCTGGAGCAACCTCAGGGTTATGAGGTTGAAGGCAAAGAGCACTTGGTTTGCAAGTTAAAGAAAGCATTATATGGGTTGAAACAAGCACCTAGAGCATGGTATACACGTATCAACAATTATTTTTTGAAGCAGAATTTTCATAGAAGCATGTCAGAGTCAACGCTTTATATTATGAAAGATTTGGATGACATAGTCATTATTGTTCTTTATGTAGATGATCTTATTATCACAAGGTCAAATAAGTCACTAATAGAGAAGACAAAGAGCAATCTTTCACAGGAGTTTGATATGAAAGATTTAGAGAGACTTCAGTATTGTTTGGGTATTGAAGTTTGGAGATCAAAGGAAAGTCTTTTCATATCACAAGCAAAGTATGCAAGAGAGTTACTCAAGAAGTTTAACATGCTTGATTGTAAGTCCATTTCTACACCATATGATCCAAGTGTAAAGCTTACAAAAGAGGAAAATTCTGAAAGTGTGAATGAAACACTTTATAGGCAGCTTGTAGGTAGTCTTATCTATCTAACGACTACTCGACTAGACATTTCATATGCAGTGAGCATGGTGAGTCAGTTCATGTCTTTACCAAAAGTTTGCCATTGGAAAGCGGCAAAAAGGATTTTGCGTTATGTCAAAGGGACACTCAGGTATGGCATTTATTAAAGGAACAAAAATAAAACTTGAGGGTTTTGTTGATGCTGACTGGGCAGGAAATGCAGAAGACAGAAGATCGACTACAGGATATGCATTGAATCTTGGAACATGAACTATATCTTGGAGTAGTAAAAAGCAACCAACAATTGCTTTATCTTCTACAGAGGCAGAGTACATGGCTACTACATCAGCAACTTGTGAAGAATTTGGTTACGAAGGATTCTAAAAGATCTTCATATAGAACAAGTTGAACCTACAATTCTATGGTGTGACAATCAGAGTTGTATTCTATTGTTAAGACTTCATAATTAGCATTTCAATTGCTATTGTAGTAGAATAGCTTTTGCTTTCCATTGTGGACAGCCTCTATAAGAGTAGATGGGCGCCCACCTCCATTGTTATCTTAGTTTCCAGCTTATGAAGCATAGCTTCTTGCAGTCTCTCTTCTTCTTCAGCTTGTGGTTGATGTTTTGTGTGAGTACTAATAAGATTAGTCTACTCCGATTAGAGAATCTCTTCGATTCTAACACTAGGATGGTGACGCGTGGCACCAAAACATGTTGATAACGCTAGACCTGTGTCATGCCCCTTGCAAGGCCGTCACTGAAGGGCGTACCATTATGGTACATAACACCTTCACTCTGTATGCCTATCGCAGTTCCTATCTCCCCATCGATCCCCCCCCCCATTCTGGGTGAACCTATTGGAGCTGATTTATGTCATGCACTTCCTCTCTCTCCTAGTTCTATCTCACCCAGTATGGAGTCCAATGTCGCTCTTCCCTTAACCCCACATCAAGAAGCGCATCCGTTGATTTCTACAATGCTTTTTTCACTCAGTGCAGACATGATAAGGGTCTTTGGACTTCTTGCCAGCCACCTGAAAGAGATGGATTCTCACCGTGAACTGATCCTATCAGTTCAATCACACCTGTAGCGGACAGATGCATTCATCATAGAACTCAAACAGGAAATTACAGCCATCCAATGCGCATCATCCTCTCACGTAGCTAATTCATCTACGATCCAGCAACTCAAAAGTAAAGTGGAGCAGAGTCATATAGCTGTCCAATCTTGGGCAAATGTGCTCAAAGGCCCAGATAAATTGGATGCTCCAGTTTCTTTCATTTCTGCTACACTTACTAAGAGCTGATTGCGAGACCAAAAGGCCCTCAATGTTCGTGTTAGACACATCCTGGATTCTCAGGATGCCCTTGCAGAAGCCAAATTTTTTTTGGAAGCTACTCTCCATCATCATGACAAAGGTTTGAACTCAGCCTGGCATAGCAAGAAAGATGCTAGAACCTTGGTCCTGCGCTTCAACTCGTTGGAGTCTCAGTGGGATGTATTGTGTCAAAGATATAATTCGAAAGATACCAAGATCTTCCTAGATGAAGACCTCACCTTTGTACAAGTGATGGAAAGATGGAAAGAAAAGAGGTTCTGCAAAAAGCGAAAGATACAGGGAAACACCTCATATAGAGACGGTAAAATCCGTTTTGTTGAAAGTAAACGTTTAGCTAAAACCAAATAGATATTGGGTCAAATTCGGAGCTAGAATAGTTGAGTTTGAGTTTGAGATGTCCAGTTAATCTAATGTTATTAATGAGAGTAGAATCAGAGTTAGAGAAATGAAGAGATGTCCAGTTAAACTTGTAAATGGTCTTTGCACCATATGATCATGGCCATAAATTCTCTTCTTAGCTAGCTAATCTATTTTAGTTAAGTTGTTTGACGGCATTGATCAGTCTGAGTTCCATCTCTTTTGATGTACCGTTTGGTCTTACATGTCTTGGGGCATGGAAAAGACGTTAATGAATCTTTCTTTCTTTCTTCTGCAAAAACCTTATATGTTGCAAGTTTCTACTGGAGATGTTTAGATAGACTCTACTTTGTGTGTGGTTAATATCTGTTGTGTGTTTAAATATTATTGAATGTGTAACTTTGTGTGTTTTTTCTCACAATTCTCTTGTGAATGGCAGCTCTTTATTGAAAGTCCCAGATGATGAAGCGATTGAAAGTATGGAGATACCAATGACACCAATACGAAAGACAAACCGTGTGTATGGACCACTCTCTATTGAAACACGAGAAAAAATAAAAAGATCTTTGAAGGTTGCTTTCTGATCCCTGACTCTTTCTTTAATCTTGTAATGTCAAGTTTTTGACCACTTTCTTTTGTTGACTACAATATTTGTCTCTCATAGCTTCAGCAGAACAAGTATTGTAGAGGATCTGCTAGTTATGAGCAAATCATCTTCGATAGGACCCAATTAGAGAGAATATTGCAAATGTTTAGTTTAATCTATTGTAAAATTGAATAATTATCTTCACAAGTATTATGATTTAGCTAAAATGAAAATAAGTTGACGCTATGCCAAATTGATCTAAAGCTACTCTATAGCACCAATCTCTCAAACCAATAATGGCTAGACCACAAGTAATGGTGAAATTGAAATAATGGTGAGTTCCCAAATCGTACGGTCTAATGTCAAATAATAACATGGGAGGGCAAAGCCCAAGCAGCTGTCAGTAACTTGTAAATCTATTTCATTGATTTACTCAAGTTTATAAGTGGCATGTTGGTAGAGACCTTTCCTCAAGGTCTGGAGTTTGACTCCACTCAACTGCATCAAAGAACAAAAGTACATAAAAGAGAAAAAAAAGTATTCAAGTTGAAGCCTTTAGAACATACATTGGAGAGGAGTCAAGAGAACGCACATATATTGAACACACTGAAAAAAGCACAATAATGATCTTACTGATTGAACTAATTGAAGCTAGGCTGATCCAAGGTAAGGGTCATTCTATAATCAATCCATTTATTCAAATGAAGCCATATTGGCTTATATATATCTATACATATATATATATATATATATATATATATATATATATATATAAGGCATGTTGGTATATGAGATACGTTTATGCTATTAACCTAAGCGTATGGTAGGCCCACTTGAATGTCAATCACAGCCCAAGGCTGTCTTATAGACCATGCATATCATCTGAAAAAAGAAGTGGAGAGCACAAAGGACACTGAGAAATACCAACCACATAGATCCAGATTCCAAATTGATCATGAATGATAGTAGGTACAATAAGTAACTCAGAAAACATAGATAGAACCATTTTTGTAACCCGTGAAGACTGTTAGGAATCAATGTTTATTTGTACCCCAAGTGTTTGATTGGCCATGCCTGTGTGCTATTATAGTATAGTAAGTCATTTTCTATTAGTCATGCATGTAGGTGGGCGCACTACTACTAGAATAGGATTTGTTTTTAGTACTTAGAAATACATCTTGGGTCTTTACCCAAAATAGGTAGTATTAATAGCAATTAACTTTTTGCTTTTGCCTTTGCTTTAGCTAGACTAGAGAATCTATATAAGAGAGGCTGGTGCCCAGCCACATTCATTCCATTTTGTATAGAGCTTTGCTCACTCTTCCATAATCTAAGCTCTCTTAATCTCTTATGCTGGTCTTGGTGTGTGTAAGTGCTAATACGATTAGTTAACTCCATCTAGAATTTGTAGATCAAATTCTGACATGGTATCAGAGCAGGTTCTTTATGAGAGAGAGAGAGAGAGAGAGAGAGAGAGAGAGAGAGAGAGAGAGAGAGAGATTATTTGCAGGGTTTCAACCAGATTTTTGGAGGAGCTGAAGTTACATTTGGAGTCGACGTTGTTAGGGAGAGAATGGGAAGCTTCTAGGAGAAGATTGGAGGGAAGTTACTGGCTATCTACAGGACTGTTCGCTGCTACAAAGAAGTCAGATCGCGGAAGCAGTTCACTGGCTGTTTACAGGCAGATCGCTGATTGCTGGGAATCAGATCGCTGACCTGTTTGCTTCTAATCTGGGCCTGATCGCTGGCTCGATCGTTGAAGTACAGACCTGCTGCCCTACAGATTGCTGCCTTCAGAAGTTATGCGCAGACCTGAACCCAATCGCTGGTTTTTTTGCTGACAGTTCGCTGCTGGATTGCTGATTTTGCAGACTGACTGATCGCTACAGAATCAGACCTTAATACTAGCTGTTTGTAGATTGTTTGCTGACCTGAAATAGTTTGCTGGAACTGTAGAACTATTCATTGGTTGAAGCAAGACACTGATTGCTGGAAATTCAGTTTGCTGAGAGTTGCTAAAGATCAGTACAATGGCAGGGTTGAACGATGCTGTGTTGCTGGAGTCTAGCAAGCTAGATGGAATGAACTACAAAATGAGCACACTACAGTCACTACTGCAGTACTTAGCCTACCAAGCAATTTATCACACGTACTTGGTCCAGGCCATAGCATATGACACCTAGGCGAGAGTGGCTATATAGTTTTCAAAAACTAGATGATGAATCAAATGTGAAGTTGGGAGACAACTACACATATGATATAAAGGGAGTTGGAAAAGTATAGGTTCAACTACCATCAGGGAAGATTGGAGACATAAAGGACATGCTTTATGTACCAGGAATTAAGAAGAACTTACTCTCAGTATCAGCTATGGCGAAGCAACACATGGTGGTGCAGTTTGATGAAGAGTGGTGTCCAATCAAGAGGAAGGATAATGAAGTAGTAGCTCAGTAGCTGAGGGCATACTTGCAGTAAGATTGTACCTCAGGTGGTGGGTCATCATGCAAGTGCTGCAGGTATCGGATCAGTGAGTAAGTTATGGCACGAGAGGTTTGGGCATTTGAATCACAAAAGTCTACAAGTCTTGAGGAAATACAACATGGTTACAAGTTTACATCAAATTGTTTCTGATCACAAGGTTTGTCAAGGCTGTGTCTTAGGGAAAAAAGCAATGTTTTATGGTACCTTTCAAATCTCCTTTTCGAACCCTGTTTGAATCAGGAAAGAATCGGCTTCTCCAGGTTCGAACTGGCGAATCGGTTTTAGGGTTCTCCCCCCCCTTAGTTTCTACCCTTCCATTATGTCAAAAAAAAGTGCTTTCGTGCAACTCCTGAGGCTTGTTACGTAACAATACCTGTCACCTGTGGTTTAGGGTTCTTGATCCATCTGTTGCCCACAGTTTTAGCTATGATCCATCTATGACATTAGCTAGTAACTACCAACTTCCATACATGACTAGAAAGATTGATCATTGTTACTCGTCACTCAAAACATTAATGTCACACCATACATATTACAATGTACAATGAAACACTGGAAAAAACCCTCAAGGCTCTCTCTCTCTCTCTCTCTCTCTCTCTCTCTCTCTCTCTCTCTCTCTCTCTTGTCCTGGCCCTGATCTGCCCTGGCCCTAAGAAAGCTTTATTAATGTCTTTTCCATGCCGAAAGGCATATAAGACCAAATGGAGTACATGTCAAGTATGTGAAAACCATGGGAGCGTATATAAACGTCTCCAAGAACAAACTATGCATAAAAGAGAAATGAACAACATAACTATAAATTACAAATTGCCAATTGTCCATATAGCTGCCAAGAGTAGAGTAATATCATGTAGTTTACTGTTGAAGAAAGATGTGATACGAGCTGCAACATGAGGTAACATGGACCGTCGCTGACGTCGTTTAGGAGGGTGAAAACTGTGCGCTCTCGTAACATGGCGTGAAGTGCGAACTGCAGCATGACTATGAGTGACACACTGTTTCTGACATCGGTGAGGTGGTGTGTTGTCGTCATCGTCATCAGACCGTGTCCGTCTCCTGGTGAAGAAGGATGTGATCTGAGCCTAAGAGCTAGGATGTGGCTGGTTAGCTGGGTGGTACATCAGTGATAGTGATACCAAATACTTCCATGAGGAAGTGTGATGCCTGAGAGAACCATGATAGCCTGTATCCCTGAGTCTGAAGGTGATGAGAGGACATGAGTGCAATCCGCGTATACCACATCTCTCTCTCTCTCTCTCTCTCTCTCTCTCTCTGGAAAATGCCAAAAAATGAATCGTTTTTTTTTTAAATTTAAGTAATTTTTTTTTTCTAGTTTGAACCAAAAAAAATTGGCTCGAACCGGGCCGATTCGAACCACGGCTCTTTGAACGAACTGCGGTTTGACACAACTATGATATGACGAAATTTTTGTCTAGTACATTCAGGGCGAGAAATGTTCTAGAACTTGTTCATACAGATTTGTGTGGTCCTATGAGAACTCAGTCTTATGGGGGAGCAAGTTACTTCATGGTGTTGTGGATGACTATTTTAGGAAGACATGGATCTATCTTCTGAAGAGTAAGAGCGAAGCATTCAAGTATTGCACATGGTTTAAGACACAGGTGGAGAAAGAAACAGATAGACAAATCAAGGTACTACGTGTCTTTCTATGAAAATCTCAGGTGTTTTGCAAGGATCATGGTATAAAGAGACAATTTGCAAGTACGGACACGCCTCAACAAAATGGAGTTGCAGAAAGGAAGAACTGGTCTATTGTTGAAACTGTGAGGAGTATGCTCAAGAGTAAGAATCTTCCAAATTTGTTTTGGGGTGAAGCAATTAAGACGGCAGTTTATCTTTTGAATCAAAGTCCTACAAAGGTTGTAGAGAATTGGACTCAAGAGGAAGCTTACACGGGACGGAAACCTGATGTGACTCATTTGAGGGTTTTTGGAAGTATTGCTTATGCTCACATACCTAAGGATTCAAGGAGCAAATTGGATTCTAAGGCGAAAGTATTTATTCCTTGGATATGATAGTCAAGAGAAGGGATACAGGTTGTACGACTTGGAGGGTAAGAAAGTCATCATAAGCAGGGATGTGATCTTTGACGAGGATGGATCTCATAAAGATACAGAGATACCTTATGATAGGAAGCAAGATTGAGGAATTCCTATCTTGTGTGACGAGTCATTATAGGAGCCTGAATCGACACATATATCGCCTACACCAATCCAAGTACCTAGAGTGACTATTGATGAGAAAGGAAAAAGAAAGGAGAGATCAAGTACATGGGATACTTATTCACCTCCTACTTTAGCAGGTAGGAAGCATCCTACATCATATACTAGCAGATTGCCTAGATGGTACTATGAAACTATCAAGGATAGTGTCATTTTGGAACAGGGAGACTCCAATACATAGGGAACTAGGAGATCCGCTAGACTTGAAAAACAACATGAAGATCAGGGTCGACAGGAGGATTGACAAGAGGATCATCATGAGGATGGAAATGTACACTTTGCATATATGGCCACAATATTGGAAACCAAGGATCCATCTACATTCAGGGAGGTTGAAAAAGAGGACCTTTGGAGAAAAGCTATGAAGAACAAGACTTGGAGACTTGTTCAGTTACCTACAAGTAAAAAGGCCATGGATGCAAGTGGGTCTATAGAACTAAGTACAAATCGGATGGTTTTTTAGATAAACATAAGGCAAGATTGGTGGCAAAAGGTTATGCTCAACAGGAAGGGATCGACTATGAAGAAATTTTTGCACCAGTTGCTAAGTCAACTACTACGAGGACAGTTTTATCACTGGCAGCTTAGTTTGGATGGGATATTCAACAAATGGATGTGAAGAGTGCATTCCTGAATGGATTTTTAGAGGAGGAAGTCTACATGGAGTAGCCAGAGGGATACATAGTTGTAGGACATGAAGACAAGATTTGCAAGTTGGACAAGGCACTGTATGGACTTAAAGCAGGCACCTAGGGCGTGGTACACGAGGATTGACAGATAATTTGAGGAGATTGGCTTTCAAAGGAGTAGTTCGGACCCTACACTTTATGTTTTGAACAGGGATGGTCATATTGTACTTGTAGTGATGTATGTGGATGACCTTGTTATCACAGGATCGGATCATGGTGTGATTCAAGATATCAAAAAAGATTTCTCATCAGAGTTCGACATGAAAGATCTTGGCTCACTACAATACTTTCTTGGGATTGAGGTATGGAGAGTAGCACATGGGCTATTTATTTCTCAATCTAAGTATGCTCATGAACTTCTTGAAAAGTTCAATATGTCAGAATGCAAGCCTATCTCTACGACATATGATAGTGAATGTAAGCTTACTAAAGCTGAGGAGGATCAGGATATAGATGAGACTTTATATAGAAAGCTTGTTGGAAGCTTAATCTATCTAACTACTACGAGACCAGATATCGCTTATGTTGTTAGTACGATTAGTCAACTTATGGCTAAGCCTAAACAGGTTAATTGGAGAGCTACTAAGAGTACTTAAAAAATATCTAGGGTACATTGAGGTTTGGTATTCTCTATGGGGGACAAGATCATTTGAAGTTACAGGGATATGTGGATTCTGATTGGGCTGGAGATGCGGAAGACTGAAGATCTACTACATAATCTTGGTTTTGGTGCTAATTTTGGAGTTCAAAGAAGAAGTGATATGGTTACGAAGGATTCTACATGATCTACATATGGTACAAGATACTCCTATGGTACTTTAGTGCGATAATCAAAGTTGTATCAAATCGGCGAAGTATCCAGTTTTTCATAGCAGGACAAAGCACATTGAAGTACAACAACACTTCATCAGAGAGAAGATTCAGAATGGTGAAGTGGAGCTTATCTATTGCCCTGCTAATACGATTAGTAACTCCATCTAGAATTTGTAGATCAAATTATGACAAAGACCATATTTGGGCTGCAAACACGTCTACTATGCAATAAATTTATCTACTCAAATGAGACCACACTGGGGTATTTATGCTTTCTGGAGATGTGGGGTTTGTAAATAATGGCTGGACGCACAATAATGGCATATGTTTCGTAGATGAACCATTTGTGCCAAACTGCCAAAGTAATAAATAAAGACCAGAAGCCCCAAAGTATATGGTCCAGTGACAAATGATAACAATGGGAAGTCATGGCCCATATAGATGTTGCTCTGCATTATAATGTGTTGGTAACTGTGTGCTGATGCATTTGCTTGACACAAGCTTTTGTGCTACCCCACATCAAGGATCATCCTTCAGGGAAGAAAGTTTTATCTAAACATTTAGGACATTGCCCTACAGATTTACTTGTGAAGTAGAATCATTCTTGAAAGATCAAGAGGACAATGCCATTGTCATTTGAATATGCCATCTTGATTTCTTAACATAATAATTTCCTACATCAAAAAACAGGAAGCAGGTTTTCATGCTACAGTGCATGAAGGATCATCCTTTTAAGGAGAAAGTTGCATCTATGTGTATATGAAGTTGGTTGCCCGACAGGTTCTCTTGTTGAAATAGAATCATTCTTGTCAGATCAGGAGGACAAGTGACAATATCATTTGCATATTCACCGTCTTTGATTTCTTAATGTATAAATTCCCTAACCCTAGATGGGCCCATGTTGGTTGCATTGTGCAAGTCTCTCCAGGGGCAGTAAAACACTCTGAAAATTAAAAATATCAGAAATTGTGTGAGGTGCCTAGAACAATTGTACATGCATTGCAAGCTTGGCCAGGGACAGTAAGAAGCTTCAGAAGTACCAACATACGCGAGGTGCCGTATGCAGATTGAAATGTCAAGGTTAAGCTCAAGAAAGGGGATTGGGAGCAGAAACTAAGAGTTACAGGTAGTCTGCAGAACTTTGTGAGGGAGTTTTTTGGATTGGACTAAAAGTTTTAGATAGATCCACAACATAGTGCATTGCTGCAAGGCTATGGGCAGTAAATATCAACAACAGTAGTGCAAAAGATGCTTTTATTACAGGTATTGATCAGCAGCAGTCACCGATCTTGCATGAGCTGCCACCAGATGTGAGGTGACGCTGAAGAAAAATGACCATTTTGTGTTAATTCTCTAGAAATACATTGATTTAAACTATTCTGAAAGCCATTTTTTAGGTTATGTATTTGTCATTCGATTGAGCAGCATGCACCATTGAATAGCACTTATTGAGTCCTTTCAAAGGATACATAATATGTGTATGGTGTATGTGAAAATTCTACTTTCTAGAGATTTGCAGAAAAATCTAGATGTTTCAAGATATTTCTGGAAGCATATAGAATATAATATTCTAGAAAGTTTGGAATTATCTAGAATGTTGAAGAATATTCTAGAACTTAGAAGAATGTAAATGATTATAATATGGTACTTGTAGGAACTTCTAGAATAGAAATTTCTAGATGATTCCCATAGACATAAGAATTCAAGAAGTTGCATAGGCTTCTCCCTCACCTATATAAGAGTGAGCAATCCCATTGTTGTGCATTCATCACTTGAGACCTGAAGCCTATGCTTGTAGGTGCTTGTTCTACACTCTTGTACATACTTTGTTTGATATGATACAAGCATTTCAACATACTTTTATTGTTTTTTCCAATATTACACACATTTCAAGGTTGGCATTTTTGAGCATTAGAGACTCGAGTAGAAGCGCGATGCTATGTAGACCCTCCTTGCAGAAGATCTCTCTCTCTCTCTCTCTCTCTCTCTCTCTCTCTCTCTCTCTCTCTCTCTCTCTCTCGTTTTGAACTGCCTTTTACCTCTCGATGTTGATGGCGGCTGGTGCGTGGCTATTGCACATTTTCCCTTTCTTCCTTTTGGCAAAACCTTAGGGTTTTTGGGAATGTGGGCATGTGTGACTTTGGGGTCTATGCTTTTCATTTTTGGCATGCATGTGTTTGCCTGTTAAGTTGAATTGGTGCATGATGAGTGGTCTGCAATTTGGAAAATTGCGGAATTATCTGTATCAACGCTTGTTGCATGCCAGTTGACCGAAGTTTTCTAAGGGCTTGACCTTTGGTAACTTGTTGGTTTCTTAAGTGGATTGGGAGTCAACTTGGAAAATTTAAGTTACTAGCACCCAGTAAGAGGAATTTCGGTTTCTTGGTGCTGGGTTGTCAATGCTATAAGCTTGGGTTTTGGATATTGCTTCCCGGTTTTGGAAGAAGGAATTTGGGTTTTTTCTTCTCCATGGACAATATGCATGTACAAGGCTTGATCAATTTGACAGTTACCGGTAAGCCAAACATATCAATACTATGATGGAATGATAGATAGCTTTAGCCACTTAGTCAATCGAGAATTGATGATGGTATGGGACGAACTAGTGTCAAAAAATACAACTATGTGCAACCACACACATCTTAGGAGATCAGTCACATTGTTCAAGATGTCCTCACACGTGTGAAAAGTACACACGAGGAGCCATCATACCTGTGCATCTTGGTTGCCAACGGGCCAAGCTTGAACCTTGGACCGCAGAAACTCTGGATGCCAAGCTAACCAACTGAGCCAACCGTATTGGATGGAGGCATCATATCTATGGCTGAATAGGAGTCCAATGATTTGAGGCTAGGAGCCCATTAAGACACAATATGATATAGTGGCTTGATAGGCCACAAATATTAACAAATGAAAAGTATTTCAGGGGGGTGTGGGGTTGGAGGGGGGAGGGCGTGGTATTATCCATCAATGGCCTAAAACTCTTCTACTCTTGTGCAGTTAAACTTCAAAGGATTACAGATCTTATGCTTTTTGGTTCAATACAAGCCCACGACTGGCCTAAATTGGAACATGTCAGCAGATAATATTGAACCACTAAGTTCTTGCTAAGCACAAGCTCCCACTTGACTTGACTATCTTCAAAATTTTGATATTGCAGGAATTGGAGCAGCGTACTAGATCAATCAGCATAAGGATGAGGAATCTTCATAAAGATCCCGTTCTTCATGCTCGGAGAGTGGCTGCCATCAAGGTGAGAGCTAAGGTTACTTTCACTGTTGCGCTGCTTCCTTTAGCAGTCAGATGAGCCATCTAGTGAAATTTAGACAGTCACTCTCTGTTTTCTTTCAAGGGGGTGAACTTTTGAGTTTTATGTATCAGTCATTTGGATGAGTCAGATATCACATCTTTTAGAAGCTGTTGCTTTGAATGAGGTCATTGCTGTCTCCCTTGCAACTCCATGGGTTTTTAGTTGTATATGGCTTTACTACAGCCATAGTAGCCTTTACAAGTGGCTTAGCATGTATTTGCAGAAAGCTAAAGGCACGCCAGAAGCACGACAATGGATATCAGCTAAGCAAAAGCAATATTTCAGTGATCCAGAAAATCGTCGAAAGCGCAGCATCAGGATGAAAGGTGCATTGCGTATGCCAAGATAGAATATAATGTTTCTAAGAGCAGATTTTTGGCTCTAGTGAACTGATTAATATGCAATTGTTGCCGAAAATTCTAGGATTTTTTGAGGCCTTCGCTTCAATCTTTGTGGACTCTTCCCTAGAACCTTGGCCAGATAGGTGCATCAATTTAAAAGGTATAACAGATTATATTAGCTTAAAGCACACTATCAGAACATCAACAGCAAGCTTATGACTTTTCTGCATCACCTTGTTTATGCAGGAGTGAAATACTTTTGCAGAAATTGTGGTGGAGAGGGCCACAAGAAAAACAGCTGCCCCAACTCCGAGGCTATTGAAAACTCTTTGCATGGTCCTCGCCCTTATCATTGTCGCTTATGTCTTCAGCTTGGTCATCAGGCTCGTACCTGCCCCCAAAACCCCATTTCTAAATCGAACAAGTCTTTACAGAATGCTTCAAAATCGTTAGCAGGGTTCAATGTGAAGGCTTCTCAAAGGCGTACTTATAGGTGCAGTAGTTGCTGTCAGGTTGGCCATTCAAAACGCACTTGTCCCAATCTTTCCGAGCACTCTTCTATTCCTTCATGACGAGCATGACTTACGTGATACTGAAAGGATTCGGTTATTTTTTGACAATGCAAAACTGCAGAGAGTTTCAGCATCTGTGAAGTGATGCACTTGCCATTCATTGATCCTTTCATGATGAGAATGACAGCATGGGTGCTAGCCACAGGAAAAGACCCAATTATTGTAGACAATGTATAATTTTGTAGTGGAAAGGAGAGTAAGCTCTCTGTTTATATGTACATTTTGGTAGTTCATGAAGTGAACATCAATTAGCTGCATTGATGTAAAAATCCAAGAATTTCTTTTTTCTAATATTAAGGCTTTAACCCCTTGTAATTTACCTAAATATGAAGGATCATGCATCTTGGTTTCCAAGGGTGGCTTGAACTTGGGGCAACTTTGGATGCCAAGTTAACCAAGTGAGCCAACCTCGTTGGATCAAAATGGAGGATTATGCATCTCGGTTTCCAAGGGGGGCTTGAACTTGGGAACAAAGAAACTTTATATGCCAAGCTAACCAGCAAACCCAATCCCGTTGGATCAAAATGGAGGAATATGGCATAACACACACTGTAAAGGATGCTTTCCAAGAATAGAGGCCTATGATTTCTTGGGATGTTTTTCTCTCCCTGCACGTGTGTACACAGACACACACACACACACACACATGCAAGCGCACGGAGAGATTGGCAGAATATGGGTGTTGATTGAACACCTGTTTACTGGTTTGATTCAGCATCAATTGTAGCATTCATGGTATGCTCAGTTCTCAAATCGTATTTCGCTATTGTTGCAACAATATGTGGCCTGCCTTGTCGATCCGATCACAGGTCCAAAGCAATGAGGCAAACCATATGTGAGATTATGTAAGAAAATCTTCGCACATGATAAAATTTCAATCAGATGTCGATCAATAGCACAACCAGTGTAAACATCAAATGAAGTTATTTTCAACACATGGAGATATTGAAAAAAACATATCAATTAATCAGCTTTCCAAAAACATCAATCTGTATAGAATTATAGACAATCTCTCTCTCTCTCTCTCTCTCTCTCTCTCTCTCTCTCTCTCTCTCTCTCTCTCTCTCTCTCTCTCTCTCTCTCTCTCTAAGTAAAAACCATCTAGAAGTGCTTAAGAGGACCATATCCTGTTTAAGGCATACTTCAATGTTGGAGAAGCCTATTAATAAGTAAATAGTATTTTATTACAAAATCCAAATGCTTCTCCACAACCTGATAAGTGTAATCAATTGAGAATGTGCGTTCTCCAACTCCAAGGCTTTTCGTGCATTTGCACTAAAAGTCAAGTTGGAATCTCATCTTGATTCTCATGTATTTTGCCTGTTTTGAATTCAACTTTTGTGGTGAGCTTTCATTGTTTCGTTTGACTTGGTCAATGCATGCAAATCTTCCCAAGAATAAAAAGGTTCCTTTAAAAAAAGGAAGTGCATCAATTGCTTAGTTTCATTCACTATATATTTAGGCTAGTGCATTAGATTCTCTCACCAATAATTATCTAAGCTCCAAAGCTACACTTTAATTTTCCTAATCATGAAGTTACAAGCTAATTGATTGATTCATACCAACCATATTTGTAACTAAATGCTTGAATGTGAATTCTAGAATAAATACCACAATTTTCAAGTTCAATAGTCAAATTTTTTTTGCCTTGTCCTTTGTAGTTGGTCGATTGCGTTTTTTGAAATTTGGAGCCTTAGATCGTAATTAAAGATGTACATATTTTACATAATGATGCGATTTGAAATTAAATATTTGTTGGAAAATAAGAAATAGCTCACCTTCCTATAGTAAAAAAAGTCACTTTTTTGATTAGGGTTCATAATCTTGTTGAAAGATTATTTAGTGTCAAGTTATACAAAGAATAGCTCTCCTTTACAAGTACTCGTCTCAAAGGCAACACATCATTCACCACACCAAATTCTTTTCTTGCATTTCTTTATTGACAAGAACTGTTCTAGCGCAATTGACTTCTACTGAAGTAAGCAATTCACTTTCGATACCAACAAAGTTTTAGGGATGTTGGTTCTTGATAGAAGTCTTTCCCATATGTCAAAGATGTATATGTGGATGAGATTACTAGACAAGGTTGGAGACATGATAGCAACAAAGCAAACAATATTGGTGTCAAAACATGGCGATGTAGCACATGAAAATGTTGCAAAATGTCCCATTCAAGCATTAAATATTTGAAATGAGTATTGAATCATTGGAAAATTGAGAGTATTGTTACGATGAGTGAGCCTTGAGAATCTTAGATACTTACAGGAGCAATTTTAGATAATGGCAACAATCGATAATGGCAAGTGACATAATCTCTCGAACAACAATTGATAACCATTAGAGCTTGAGAGTTGTATGAACTGATTGACTCATGTAGATGAGTGATTTCAAGTAAGTTCTAATTGTAGTTTGACGCTCTCCCCTTATAATAGGAAAGGCATAACTTAAGAGTAGCAAGTTCCAAAAGTTTTTACAAATGAGTGATCAAAGGCTACATTGAATGATTTTGATGGATGAGAAATAACATATGGAGCTCAAAGCAACATGAAGAGGAATACAAGATGAGTCTTGACTCTTGAGTTAGGAATTGAATTAGACAAATGCTTTTATTAACCAAGATATGTTACATGAGCGAATCTTAGCAAAAAGTGTCAATTATTGCCTTTACATCACTCTATGATTTCTATTGGTCAATGTTACACTCAAAGCAATTTATAGAGTGATGTAATCATAATTACACGAAGCTAGATCTATGTTTTAGGTTCGAAAATTGTAAGAACATGTAGATGTTGTTGGACGAGAGAGAGAGAGAGAGAGAGAGAGAGAGAGAGAGAGAGAGAGAGAGAGAGAGAGAGAGAGAGAGAGAGAGAGAGAGAGAGAGAGAGAGAGAGAGAGAGAGAGAGAGAGAGAGAGAGAGAGAGAGAGAGAGAGAGAGAGAGAGAGAGAGAGAGAATTTGTTGTTTTTATTTATAGGACTTGGAGCATAGCAATTGATGTACGTTCTAGTTTGATCTACTTAAAGCCCACCTTCGGGATGCCAATGTTGGAAGAGGACAACTATATAAATGAACTCACACTCTTGCTTTGGGTGTACCATCAATCACTTGAAAGAGTTATCAAAATTAAGTAAAGTTTAACAAAGAAGCCCATATCATTCATGTAATGGGCTGGATTATTACTAGAATTGCCAATAACGAATTGTTGTTGATGAAATAATTATTGGTGTATATGATGAGGGGAAGTGTGAAAAAGGCAAAGACTAGAGGAGAAACATCCTTTCATTTTAAGTGTAATGCTTTTTGGTTTCCAAAGGGAGGCTCGAACCTAGGACCAAGATAAAGTGGATTATTACTAGAATTGCTAATAACGAAGGGAGATTTTTTTTATTGTTGATGAAATAATTATTGGTGTATCTGATGAGGGGAAGTGTGAACAAGGCAAAGAATAGAGGAGAAACATCCTTTCATTTTAAGTGTATTGCTTCTTGGTTTCCAAAGGGAGGCTTGAACAGAGGACCAAAGAAACTTTGGATGTCAAGATAACCAACCGAGCCAACCCCGTTCCCTCTTCTTAAGTATAATGGAAGGGGATAACATTCTATTGATTTCATAGGGAATAAGGAGCCTATTCTTCTTGGTGTCATTAACCCATGGTGTCACAATGCATCAATCCTAGGTGGGCGAGCCAAACTAAGACACAATTCACCAACTCATCATGTGTGGGAAGATGGAAAACGAGCCTTTGAAGAGAGATAATGTTCCCAAGATCAGGGGAAGGATCAATGGATTCATAACCTTTGAACATAAAATGCCAATAATTTGTTGAAAAGCTCTATCCAAATTAAGTTAAAAAAAAGGCAAAATCAAATTTGTACTAATTAGTACATTATCAATATTATGAATGATGTGCTTATGTATGATGAAGAAAAACTGCTCTTTGATGACAATGATAGTGAGGCAAGTGTCTATCATCTTGGTAATGAGTTTAGAAGAGAAGTTCAACATATTGAGGGCTATATCTAGTTCACCAAGATTAACATTATCCCCCAAGAAGGATAAATCCTTTTTTGTGATGCTCTTTTTTAAATAGCTTCAAGTACATGATGTATATTGAAACCCATAATGTCATTATAGCGATCCAAAGAAGCATCCATGATGGTCTTTAGAGAGTTGCTTTCCCCCCCTTTTTAGTCTTCTATTTTTAAAGATAATGTCTTTGGAAATGAGGATCTACTCCTCCATGACATGAAGCTCCACCAATAGCCTTTTGAGCCACAAGACCTCCTTGCATGTTGATGTCAAGGCCTTGTATTCGGATTCTGTGGAGGATAAGGAAATGGTATCTTGCTTTTTGGAAAGCCATGATACTACTCCATCACATAAAAAGGTGGCAAAAGAACTTGTTGATCTTCTATCCACTTTGTCACCTACAAAATCCGAGTCACTATAGGCTCAAGCCAAGATTAGTTCCTCTATACAAGATGCCAAAATTCTTAGTAGATGAGATGTATCTAAGAACTCTTGTGGCCATCTTCCAATGTGAAACTAGAGGAACTTTGCATGAATTGGCTTAACTTTCCAACACTATAACTAAGATCAGGTCTAGCTATAGTGAAATAAATCAAGGAGCCAATAAGCCTTCTATATAATGTGATGTCCTCAAAGGATGCTTCATCACCATCAATAGATGCTTTTACATGTTGCTCCATTGGTGTCTCAATGCCTTTACAATTCTTCATTCCAAGTCTATATAGGATGGATGTAGCATATTTAGATTGACAAATGAAGCTAAAATACATCCTCTAATAACCTCTATTCCAAGAATGAAACTTAATAGGCCGAGATCTACCATCTTAAACTCTTTTGCTAAAGCAATTTTTACATCTCTACAAAATCGATGGATTATAAAAAATTTCAAAAGGCATGCAAACTTATACAAGCCAATTGGCAATAGGCATATAGAGAAACTTTGTATATTAAATGAAAAATTTTGCAAAATACAATTTTACAATATCTACTCTGGTTCAGACACTTTCTTTAATGAAAGTTGCAACTTAGAATCATGCAACAATTTCGTTCTTTCGTACGGATTCAAGAGCTCATAGTTTTCATGCTTACTCAGATCAACGTAGGCAGCAGACAATGCAAATGAGATAATCTGAATATGGAATTCACTGGTCCATATCCTAAAATTTTAAGTGCAATAGTTTTTTTAACAAAAATTATTTTATGCATGGATTTAGTGGATACAACCAGGTTAAGATAGCACCTGCCGATCGCCACAAAACTACTTTTGCAATCTAGATCATTACCACTCAAGATAATGTCATCTACATACAAAACAAGAATAATGATCATGCCATCATGAAATCTTATGTACAATGATGGATCATAGGCACTCATTACAAAATTGATGGAAATGAGAAAAGAGTTTAGCCTAGAGTACCATGCTCCAGGTGCTTGCTTGAGCCCATAAAGGCTCTTCTTCAAGAAACACACATTTCCTTCATGCTTTGCCTTGATGAAGCCCTCGGGTTGCCTCATGTAGATCTCTTTCTCCAAATAACCATTGAGGAATGCATTTGTGAAATCAAGTTGGAATAGCTCCCAATTGAAGGTTGTAGTAAGACTAATGATCAACCTGATAGTAACAAGCTTAGCCACAGAAGCAAAAGTCTCATCATAATCAATGCCTTTGGTTTGTAAAAACCTTTTTCTACAAGCCTAGCTTTATGCTTACTTATTGATCCATCTTGATTATACTTCAATCTAAATACCCACTTGCAATCAAGAGGTTTCTTCCCTTGAGGAAGATCCACAAGATCCCAAATATGATTCTTAATGAGAGCATCATACTCTACTTGCATAGCATCCATCCAACTTTTAGATTTACAAGCATCTTCATAGCATGTTGGCTCATCTAACATTGAAGTAAGAAAGGTGTAAGATGTGAAAGATGATGAGCCTTCCCTTTGATCACCTTGACCATCATAGGTGAGCCTCAATGGCTCGGTCCTTGCCCTTGTAGATCTTCTTGGAGTTCTTGGAGTTCTTGCATCTTGAGGTGGATCCTCAAGTTCTTCTTCACTTGGAAGCTCCTCCTCCATCCTAGCATGATCCTTGGCATCAAGATGATTAGTAGCATTATCATCCAAATCACAAGCATGTCCTTCATAAAAAATAACATCCCTACTCACTATCACCTTGCTAGTGATGGGATTGAAGACTCTATATCCTTTGGTATTCTCACCATATCCCACAAAGATGCCTTTGATGGAGGTTGCATCATCCTTTTTCCTTTTATCCAAGGATTGGTGTACATAGCAAGTGGATCCAAAAACTTTGAGATCCTTGAGATTGGGCTTCTCTCCAAATAGAGCTTCAAATGGTGTGATTCCTCCAATGGCTTGGTTAGGCAATCTATTGCACAAGTAATTAGCACAAGTTATTGTTGAGGGGTGTATGGACATGACAACTCCCTCTTTATGCCATTAGAACTACAAAAGTCAATCAACTTATTGGAGATATATTCACCTCCATTATCACTCCTTAATACCGTAATCTTGGTACTAAGTTGATTTTCTACCAAAGTCTTCAACTTTACAAAATAATCAAACACCATTGATTTGCTAGACAAGAGATACATCCAACAATATCTAGAATAGTCATCAATGAAGATTACATAATATTTGGCACCACCATTAGACTCATGTGAAAAGCTATGAACATCCAAATGGATGAATTCAATAGGAGAGCTTAATCTTGATGTAGATCTTGAGAAGGGTAGTTTGTGAGCCTTTGAGAGGCTGCATGCTTCACATCTCTTCCCACACTTTGACAAATGCTTGGGGAGTTCGACTGCAAGCTCCTTTGCAACCATAGATTCCATGGCTTTGAAGTTGGGGTGGCCCAACCTTTTGTGCCATAGTTCCACCTTTGATAACTTCACCTTTGCCAAGTTAACACTCTCCACTGCAATATTAGCATCAAGCTTAAACAATCTACCTTGCTTAAAGCCTTTGGCTATACATTCATCATTTCTAAGGATGGAACAAAATCCATGCTTAAATTGTACATCAACGCCATTATCCATTAATTGGCCAGCACTAAGCAAATTCTTGGTTAACTTAGGAACATAAAGAACATTCTCAAGATTCATCCTCTTGGATGATCCAACATACAATGGAATGGTTCCTATTCCACTTATCTTACATTCTTGACTAGTTGCAGTATAGATTGATCTATGCAAATCATTGTAAGAAAGTGAATGTCATTTTGATATGTCATGTGGGAACTAGCCCCACTATCAATCCACCAAGAATCATTGGTGTTGCTCTTGGACGATGGTGGTGGTGGATTTATTCCCTCTACTCTCCTTAAATCCCATTTTAATCTGCTGCCAGTCATGCTGCATATTTACTAACGTTGTCACGCAAATTTGCACAGACGAAGAAAAGGCAAAAGAATCGCGACACTGTGTTTTTACACATGTTATGGTGACAGGCGAAAAGGGGACACTATCTTACAGAATGCCAAAGGTGCCCTAAAAGCAAAGGCACCCTATGAAAGACTGCCGAATACTTCAAGCAAAGAACAATAGCAAAGGGCAGTCGAATCAAGTGGCAAATGCAGCTGTAGAAGCTCCACAGCCTATTCAAGAAGCGGATCATGATGCCTTCATGACCAATCATCAAGGAGCATCTGGCGACAGTTCTTGGTTCCTGTATTATGGAGCCACTCAACACATGACTAGCCTCATTGGCTGTTTCGAGTCCTATACACCTTACAGTACTCAAAAATTCATTCACCTTGGCGACAATAGCACACAAGCTATTAAAGGTGAAGGCACTGTAAGATTATGCTTTGCAAATGATCAGTCTAAGCTACTCTCTAAAGTCCTGTATGTACCAAAGTTATCTATAGATCTGCTCTTTGTAAGCAGAATCACAGATCTAGAACATAGAGTAGAGTTCGAATGTGATCAGTGTAAAGTAGTTGATAGGACAAGCAAGATCCTAGCACTCAGAAAGAGGCATGGATACTTGTATAAATTGAGTCATTATTTTTTTGCCTCTAGTCAGGCTCTCAGTACTTCAATTCATTCAAATAAAGGTTTACTTTGGCATTATAGACTTGGTCATTTAAATCATGCTGCTATACAATGAATGTCTAGACAATCTATTGTTCTTGATCTCGACTATCCTCATGAAAAGGTCGAGGTACCTGTCTGTCAAGACTGTCTAGTTGGTAAACAGACTAGGAAACCATTTAAGTCAAGCCATCAACATGTTGTTAGAGGATTGCTAGATGTTGTACATTCAGATATTTGTGGACCGATGAAAAATCCTTCGCTGAAGAACGCCAAGTACTTTATAACCTTTATTGACGAATTCTGCAGAAGGACTATGGTGTATTTCATATAGAGGAAATCAGAAGCCTTCATCTGCTTCAGAATCTTCAAGGAGCATGCAGAAAAGGAGACTGGAAGGACGATCAAGGCCCTAAGATCAGACAACGGTGGAGAATATAGCTCTGTCAAGTTTAAGGAGTACTGCCAAAGCCAAGACATTGAGCAGCAATTCATCACTCCTTGCAGTCCTCAGTCTAATGGCTTAACTGAGAGGAAGAACCATACTCTGGTCGAATCTGCTAAATGTATGCTATCGCATGCATCGTTGCCCAAGAGATTCTGGGCTGAAGCTGTCTCCACTGTAGCTTACGTCCAGAATAAATGTTCGACCAAGGCCCTCTCAGACAAGACATCCCACAAGGTGTGGACAGGCTCTAAGCCTTCTTTGAAGAACCTAAGAGTGTTTGGGTGCATTGCCTACACGCAGATCCCAAAGGACACAAGGAAGAAATTGGACTTCCAAGGTCTCAAGACCATCCTGATCGGATATACTTTGTCTGATAACACTTACAAGCTTACGATCTTGATACCCAGCAAATCTTGTATAGCCGGAATACAGTCTTTATCGAGGATCAGTTCGTAGACCTCAAAGGCAAGGATATTTGTCAAGAAGAACCTTCATCACCTGCCGTTGACATGACAGTCCGAGCTTCTGGCTTAGGCGTATGTATCGTCGACCCACTTTGAGACAACGAATCAGACGAAGATGTTGCTACTACCCAGCAACAAGTCCCAGGAGCGGTTCATCAGTCGAATCCTCCCAGAAGATCAAGCCGAGTGTTAACACAGCCCACAAGGTATACTCCTGAGTCTGCCTGTCTCTTAATGCAGGAACCGACGACAATTAAAGACAATCATTTCAATTCACTTAGGAGATATGAATATACAATAAAGTTATAGCATGCACAAATGCAATGTACTCAAAAACATGTCAAATATTAGAACTAGTACTATCAAAAGTATTCTTCTACATAATCAGGAGCTGTCTCATTTACAAACACTCTAAAGAGCATATTCTTCTAATAACTCTTAACCTTTTGAGATATAGCTAGAATTTTATCACACTTATGTGGACCCTTCATGTCTATAAAAGATCAAAAGTTGTCATATGTTGTCTCATAGAGACGTTAACATGTTGCGGTGAAATTTTTCTTGCATAAATGTTTTGTTCAAGGTTCTTGGCCACCAAAGTATCACTAACAAGATTTAGTTTGATATGGTTGTTGATTTGCTCCATTGGATAGCCATATTTTCTCATACAACACACGTGGTTCATTGTTTCATTTGACAACATCAAACATCTCTTTTACTCAAACTGCTATACATGTCATAGCTATAAGAATTCTAGCATGAGAGAGAGAGAGAGAGAGAGAGAGAGAGAGAGAGAGAGAGAGAGAGAGAGAGAGAGAGAGAGAGAGAGAGAGAGAGAGAGAGAGAGAGAGAGAGAGAGAGAGAGAGAGAGAGAGAGAGAGAGAGAGAGAGAGAGAGAGAGAGAGAGAGAGAGAGAGAGAGAGAGAGAGAGAGAGAGAGAGAGAGAGAGAGAGAGAGAGACAACAAATGTATTTTGTAAGTGAACTAAATTGTTCAGCCTTCTAGATTATTGGGCTGAATTATTTGTTCAAGGATCATAGAACTTTATGGTCAAAGTCTGTTGATTCAATTATCAAGAATGATAACATTTATGTTCAAGCTCTTGCAAATAATCTAGTCTTTCATGCAAGGAGCAAGCATATTGAAGTGGCTCATCATTTTGTAAGACAAAAAGTCATTGGAAGAGAGATCTCATTAGAGCATGTTTTATCTTCAGATTGTGTTGCAGATCTTCTCACCAAGCCTCTACTCAAGAATGTCTTTATGAATATGAGGTCAAACCTTGGCCTAATTTCAAAATCTATGTTGATAGGAACATAAATTTTAAGGAGGAGTGTGAAGATTATTAAAATATTATCTTCCTATCTCGAGTTTGGGCTCATGTCCATGATGATTTCCACTAGATTTCATGTTGTACATATAAGGAGTGTGAATTGAGCACATATCCTTCTAGTGTAGCTCGGATTTGAGTTAGATAGGTTCAATTATGATGACATGCAGATGTTTGGATAGCATGCAAAGTCTTACTGTATGCATGCAAGCCACATGCAATCAGTGCATGCAACATGCAAAGTAGTTTATGTGATCTACACATGTCTAGGCAATTTTATGAGTTGACATGCAGTACATGCAACATACATGCATGCAGTTACACATGTGGATCTCTAGTAGGTGAATTAGTTTAATTAAGTGGACTTTCCATGCAACTCCACTGTAGGAATTCGAGTCTCTCTCATGTAGAGAAAGCTGGGCATGTTTTGCCACATTGCAAATATTGAGATTTTAGTGTTTTGGACTCATTCTCTCTCTCTACTTGAGTTTTCTATGTATGATTTTCTCTCTCTACCCAAGAGCAGCCTCTTTTTCCCCATACTGAACACTTAGAGAATTATTTCTGACATTCATTTCTCATAGTGAAGAGTTAGATTTTTTCACCAGATGTATGCCATTGTGCTCTTGCCTTAGATTTTTCAAGCATACTGCTCTTTGATCAATCTTGTGCAATCTCAACACCTCAGTAAGATCATATAGGGTGTGTGGTAAAGTTGACACGTGCTAAAAACTTCACAGACAGTACTTGGAGCCAAATCGCCTCCTTGGTAGCATTTGTGGCAGCTATGTATTCTGATTCAGTCGATGATAATGCTACTGAGGTCTATTTTCGGTTGTTCCATGAGATTGGGCCTTGATTGAATAAGAATATAAATCTAGAAGTCAATCTTCTGGTGTCGATATCATAAAGTCTTGTAAATGTTTCTTATTTTGTCAATAGATGTTTCTTTCTATTATCTTTCATTAACTATAACTATATATAGGCACACACACACACACACACACACACACACACACACACACACACACACACACACACACACACACACACACAATATATATTTCTATCTCTTAATTATACTCTTATGGTGTGCCCATTGGACAAATTATGCTCAAATTGTAGTGTTTATGTCTTATGTTCCTCTTTATTATAGAATGTGTTTGTATACATTTTTAAAAATAGAATCGGAATAATAAAGTGGTACCTTGTCTAATACAAGTTTTTCAAAGCTTTACAAATTTTGGGACTTTATCTTGACACTATATGGTATCCATATTGTTTTTCTTCTAATATATAGTGTAAATATGTTGGCTATAAAACATTAAAAGTTATTGCTATTATTTCATGATATTATTGGCTGGGAATCGCATATAGTAGCCTCAAAATTTTTGTGTTGTCCACTAGTATGATTCCAATCATAGTCTTTGTTTCTTTGTTAAAGTTTATTTGTTTTCATTTTTTTTATTGTGTCATTCTTTTCACTTCAAACTACCTAAAAAATTATGGCCTCAGATTGGCAAGGATCAATTTGTAAAATGATTAGTAGTGTCTTTGTTACTTAAAAGAAAGCGCCTTTATTTTGTCAAGTGAAGTCTACAACAACAATTTGGAGGTTTTAAATGCATTTTGATGATTTAAAAAGTTGTAAAAGTTTAAATGATAGAATTAAAAACATCAAATCTAAAACCTTGCTATTTGATTTGCAAATTTTCCCAATTTTTTCTGTACCATGTAACCAAATTATCAATGTCTAATGCTTTTGTGTCTTGGGTGACAACAAGCCATAACACAAAAATAGATTTTCTCTTTCAAAAAACTGTGCCAAGACTTAAGACGGTACTAAACTTTTAGATATAGTAAGATCAATAATGTTATGAAGTTTGAGTATCGAAATTTACTTTATCACTTTGATTATTTGATTGACAAATTTGTTTCTTAGGCCAAGAGTACACATTCTTAAAAACATATAATATAGGAAATATTTTTGTTTCATGTTGGTCATTACATATAAGAAAAATAAAGTCTTTTGTTTAATCTCAAACATTTTCTAGCTTACAAGTGCAACAATAACTTGCTTGATCATTCCAATTATAGTTTCAAATGGTAAAAGAATAACATCATTCGATTCACAAACATAGATTAAGAATTTTTTATATAGCTAATAGAAGTACTTTGACATGTGGGGATAATATGCTTCAAATTCATGTTATAAATTCCTTTGTCAACATCAATCCTACTCTTGTTTCACTTAAGCAAATTGTAGACTACATATTGCGATATACTAAGTATGAGATAATAATGTATTAAAAAATAATCTGCTTGAGACTCATCAATTTGAGGACCTGAGAATGTGTTCACAAATGAGCTACTTGAGATTTTCCAATGAAATTATAAAAATTTGAAACAAAAACTAAGAAGAATAATTTTTCTGTATTGTATGATAGAATGTCTTGATTGCATGGTATTTTTAATTTATCAAAGTTCTTTGAAAGTTATCCAATAGAGTCAAATTGTAATAAAAAAGAATCAAAAGGAATTTCAAATACCCATAGGCTAATTTAAAGTTGTAAGAATCACTCCAAAATAAACTAGAGATATCAAAGAAAATTGATCTAGTTGCAAAATCATAAGCTTGGCCAACTGCTGTCAAAGTTATGAATAAATTCTTCATGGTAGAAGTGAGCCTAAAAAGTCATTGTTTGACTTGTTATGAGCTTGAAAACATTTTTCTTTATCTAAATTTATTGATAGTAATCAATATAATGTATCACCAAACAATTATAAGACTTTAACATAATACGATCTTAAATAGGTTCAATTGTCATATTTATAATAGTTCAATCCTAGTAAATGATATGAACATTGGTGACGTTATGCTGAATGACGTGGTGACCTTTGCATATTATAATGTGCATATCAAGGAAAATTAAATTACATAATATATTCGTTAGCCACGTGCACACCACGTGCACATCACATGCACAATGCCATTATTATAATATCCAATACATATCTAAATGAAAGTGAAAGTGTAAACCATTATTTGTATGCTTTAATAGCCATGGTTTGAGGGACATTTGAAACATTTGGAATCATGAATAAAGCATTATACAATGTGATAGGTATTAACTACATAGTCAGCAAAATTGTTAAATAACAATCCCTTGTCGAGCACATCTATTCTTTTAATGGTCTTCATTGTTTTGAATGAATCCTTGTCTAGAAACAATACAATACTATACATGAAATGTTGAAAAATTTATGACATACTATGTATAATGGACTCAAGTTCCATATTTTGAGTTTGAACATTCATTTTGATTAGAGCATCCTCTAATCATCCGCAAGTATCATACATAGATAATAATTTTATAATAATATTGTAGCTACCCTAAGTTACATGACTAAATTTGAATCCACAATTGGTAATTATTGCATAGTATCTCATGGAAAGCTAAATAGACTTTGCTAAGGTCTAAGCCCCAAAGCATATAAACTTTGATAACATTTTGAAGCTAAAATATGGCCTCTTTCTCCTGCTTGTATATGTCGAAAAGTTACATGAATAGTTGACATTCAAGTTTGTTCATTTGATTCTTTTTAATAAAGACATTGAGCCACTATTTTAGCAAAAAGATTAAAGACTATTTTCATTTCAAAAGTATATTATCGTTTAAGAAAAAGATATAAACAGTAGTTTTATAATGTGAGGATCCATCTGAAGGTCATTTTCTATCAAGGTTTATAAATAGAACTACTTGGATAGACAAGAAATTTTCTATTCACAGGCCTAGTAAAACAAGTGCCTCTAGTCCTAGTCCAAGTCATTCTCAATGGCTTGAGAGAGATGAATATGACAACCTTGTCCAATCCTATGCCATTAAGGAGGAGCTACTTTGGAGGCCCTTCAAAGTGTGCTTATTTTGGAAGAATCAAGACAAGAGTACAAACTCTTGAGGATGGACAAGCTATCACTCAATCATGATGATGGTAAAGTTCTATTTGCCAAGCACAAAGAGAGGAATAAGAAGCAACACCATCATTTCTCTAATGACAAAGCCAATGACCAAGATGGAGAGGAGGAGGACACCTCTCATGCTTCTACTTCAAGTTTGAAGAAGAAGAAGATCAAGTGCTTTTATTGTGGCAAGAAAGGCCATTATGCCACCAATTGCTTCAAGAAGAAGAATCAACTCAAGCAAGCCAACATCTCTAATGCGAAGGAAGACTATATTGCAAGTGATGGAGAAGGCTCTCTTATGGCATCAAGCTTCTCCTCTTCCACATTCAACAACGATGCCCATGCTTGAAAGTAGGAGAGGCTCGCAACCTGTATCTAAATTGCAGGTATTTCTTTTCTTTTCGTTTTTCTCTTTTCACACACTTTAGATGGATATCGATAAACCAAACAAAAGTGGAACATGCAAATTTGTATAAAGTGTTGATCTTTATGTATGTAGGAATACACACATGGGCAAATGAATGCCACACAATCTAGTCCATATGCAAGAAGCAAGAATGCACAAGTCCCGAAAAAGGTATTTCTAAACAGATAGATGAATTTTTTTGTACAAGTATACAAATCATATATCATGACAAACTATAATACAACGTTGAATTACAAAATGCAATTAATGTGAAGTTGTGAGTTTTTTAATTACTTGTAATGAATGGAATTATGTCATTTTTGCAGCCGAACCCAACGGGGTTGGCTCAGTTGGTTGGCTTTGCATCCAAAGTTTCTTTGGTCCCAGGTTCGAGCCTCCCCAAGCATTTTTGCAGCCGAAAAGAGACAATCAAACTATGGAGTTTCATGAAACCTCTTTGGTATGTTTTATTTATACAATGAATGTTACAATTGTGTCATTATTTCAAGTGTAATCATTGATCTTATTATCATGCTAATTTTATACGTGTGATTTCATCAGAAGACTACGGCCAATCAAGATGAAGAGAGAGTTAAGAAAAAAGGAAATAAAAGAACGTTGGTCTATAAAGAGCAAGAAGAAATAAAAAAAGAGGTATATATTTTTGATATGTTCATTAATAATGTTATTGCAACTTTTTTTAGATCAAAATATTGATTTTCTTAGTAAGCATAGAGCTCCAATTCTTGGTTTATCTTGCTTCAACAATATAGTGTTTAGTTTATGCAGTAAAATAAAATATTTATTCCAGATGTACTTATGTATCTATGTTAATCAAACTTGTAGGTTATTCCACTTGGTGCAATGGTAGACATTTTGAATATCAAGAGGAAGGTCATTGCTCGTGGCACTTTAGAGAGTAAAGATCCTAAGTGCACATGGCATTGTAGTCCCATTGGAGATGGTTACTATCTTCTCTGGGTGAAAGAAATATTAGCACCGAAGGAAGAACTTCTTAAACCACATGAGGAATTTCAAACCTTAGCAGAAGTTCTTGGCCTACAACTTGCATGGCCCAAAACTCTAGTTATAAAATCACAAACATCTTAAGATAAAATACTTCTATTATAATTTTGTTTTGTATTCAATTGAGTAGCAATGATATGTCATCTTTTTTATTCTATTGTTAAATTTGCTACATGGAATATTGGATCGTGTTTCGTGAGATTGGGACTCGTAATATTTAATCTTAGAAAAGTCTGACAATACATGTTATAATATTCAATGATTTATCTTTTGGTTAAGTTTAATTTGATTGAGAATTTTAAATTACTTTTGTTGTTATAATCTAACTTTCTTTTTAAGAATCTCTAAAAAGATAAAAATAGTAATCGTCAAATGTCACCAAACAATAGTAGTCGTTAAATATTGTTATTTAAACTAGTTTATGTACCATTCTTTTACTTACAAATTAAGATGATTTGTATGAGAGTTTAGCTTCGTCATTTTATTTTATTTGTCTAGGTAAAAGGATGATTTTAAATGACCTTCATTTTAAGTGAGAATGATAGATTTAGGTCGTCATTTATTTTTCATTTTGGATATAAAAAATGATATAATCTTTTTGCCATCATTTAGGCCAATCTATTCGACGATTTTTGCTATCATTTAATGTGGTTAAAAGAGGGCTTTTACTCATCATTTAAGAAGAAATATTTCGAATTAAATGATGGTTTTAAATGACCTTTTACTATTGTCGTTTATTATCCATTTGGCAAGAATAAAAGAACGTCGAAGCCAACTAATATGACAGTTTTTGGTTGTCTTTTAATATGAATATATTGCTATTAGTTCTAAAAAAATGAAACAAAATGACGGTTTTTAATAGTTGTCATTTAAGATGACTCAAATGATGGTTTTGGCTGTCATTTAATGTGGTTTAAATGAGGGTTTTTATTTGTCATTTTTTAAAACTATTTTTTCAAATTTAATGGTGGCTTTTATTGATCGTCATTTAAGTTGGCTTAAATGACGATTTTTGTCATCATTTGAACCATTAATTGTAAGGACATGGATGAATGACGACCTCCAAAACTGTCATTTAAATTGACTTATATGACGGATTTTGACTGTCATTTAGGGTGGTTTAAATGACAGTTTTTAATTGTCATTTAAAACAAATGTCTTTTTCAAATTAAATGACAGCTTTTATTGACCGTCATTTATGCCAACTTAAATGACTGTCTTTGGCCGTCATTTTAGCCATTGGTTTTAAGGACATGAATGAATGACAACTTCCAAATCGTCATTTAAAATGACTTAAATGACAGTTTTTGGCTGTCATTTAAGATGGTACAAATGACAGGTTTTAGTTGTCACTTTTTAAAATTTATTTTTTTCAATTTAAATGACGGCTTTTGTTGGTCGTCATTTAAGTTGGATTAAATGACAGTTTTTGGCTGTCACTTTAGCCATTGAAAAAAAAGACATGGATTAAATGACGACATCCAAAACCGTCATTTAAATTGACTTAAATGACGGTTTTGGGCCGTCATTTTTATTCCATTTTGGCCTAGTGACTATATCCATGCCCTTGGGTTTTGCATTGCATGTGACAAGTCTTTAAACTCCACCGTTCTTCTCGGATCATTCATGTTTGCCTACAAGCATTCTTACCATCCGTTATGTTTTGCTGACCATAAGCACCAAAGACTTTTGTGTGAAACCAGGGTGCAACGAGAAGATCCCCGATGAGGCCAGGGCTTGGGCTCACAAGGGGCTTGAAAAGAGTAAGTTTCTTTTGGAGCTGATTGCTTCGGTACTCTTGGAGTATCCCAACAACAATATTTGTTACTCTGGAGAACCTTGGATTTATACTTATAACCCGTTTCTGAGTCTTTTCCTATTTCAGAGTACCAGCTTTGGTTCTCTATTCTTCAATTTTGGTATGATAGACAATTTTTAGTTTTAAACTGATTGGCCCTACTTTAGCAATAATTGGTTTTAGAAGTCTTAACCAATCAGTAAAAACTATTGATCTTTATTTACACATCGATCATGTGAGTTCTTGGGTACTATGGCAGAACAAATTGAAGGTACATATTGGGACTTTTGGTTCTTCCCTTATTTTAAGAGCTCAGATCTGACATATTTGAAACTATTTTGCATCGAATTTGGTAGTATTGTATGTCTGCATGAATCCCATTTTGACACTTTTGGCACTACTTTTTCAACACTACTGAGTTGGACATGTGAGTTTATTAGCTCACAAATTGTGTGTCTTTTACTCCCATGTTTGGGATATACGGAAATTCAATGGAAAGTATTAATTCAGCAATGTTAGTTTGTGTGCAAGTTGTTTGAGAAAGAGAAAGAGAGAGTTTTTGGTGGAGTTAAAGATAGTCAACATTCCCAATTCTAGAAAAGAGTGTAGCCCTTGTTTTTTCCTTGTTGAAGGCATGGTATCATAAACGATACTTTGTTGGACTTGAAACATCCACAAGGAAGGCCATGCTAATGGGAGGGAGCATTAATGTGGTGACATTCTCGAATATGATACAACCATATGGTTTGGGAATTTTGACTAACACTCTTCATGCTTTCTTTCTATCTCTTTCATTCTTGGTGTGTTCTTGGTACTTTTGGTTCTCTTGGAGTACCAAAGTTTTGTGGGTTGCTGGTACTTTTTTGTTCGTGGTACTCCAGGATTTTTTTTGTTCTTGGTTCTATAATTTTTTGTGTTTGAGGTACTTATTTGTTATACTGAAGTACCAAAATTGGTACTATTGGTTGTTGTCTTAGTCTAAATCTCGATAAAGAAGACTTACCAAAATTGAGCCGAGATCTGAAATCTGTCATTTTCCTTCTCTGACCTCGCATAATCAGGAACAAATTGCCCTATGCCGGCTAAGAGCCCCCCTGTGGGTAGTTTCTTGCATGAAGACCAACAACTGAACAAGGACCCAGACGTGGATTCAACGATAAATGAAGTATTGGAAGAACTTTCAAAGCTAAAGGATGATATAGACAACCTTGCAACAGAGCAGTCCTACCATCAGACAGCAGAGGGCAAAATAGGCAAGAAAAAAATTACTACTAACATAGATGAGCTGGATGAAGATATGGAGGAAGAGCGGGACCAACAGGAGCATCAAGAGCCGGACTAGCATCAAGACCATGCACATCAAGATCAGCAAGACCAGTAGCAAGACTAGGCACAACAAGACCAGCAAAAGCAACAGCAAGACCAAGAACAGAAAGGCCAGACACAGCAAGACCACCAAACAGCGCAACACTGCTGACAAGAGGAACCATAGGAGGATGTGTATGTGAATGTAGAAAATGAAACGTCAGGTGATGAAGCTGAAGGGCTCCAAAAAGGGAAAACAATAGGGGGGGAGGCCAGGGCAGAGAAGGCTGAAACTCCGCACACTTCTGAACCTGAGATAGGTGAAGATCTATGTGACGATACTCTGTTATCAGAGTTATATCCCCTTAAAAAGATAAAGCAGACCATATAACATTAAATCTCATGCAAGCAAAATGTAACATGTGCACACTCTATTGCACTAAAAGTAGAATAATGTTATCTAGTGTGTTATGAAATGTGACCAAATTCACCGAGTGATCAGTGTCACCGCTATCTGATATGTTAGGAAGACACTTGTTATTATTAAAAGAGAAACAAGCAATTTCTTTTTTCTGTTGCACAATGTGAATCTCATTATGGTGATGTCATTTTCTTGTTCTTATGTGTTTGTAGCACCCACGCCTTGGTGGATAAAAGAGGAGAATATTCCAATGACAACCAGGGCCCCCGACGCTGATGACAGTCCAGCTAGGGCCGCGGTAGGCTGGTCGTCCTCGATATAAATGAGGTGTTGCTAAACACTTACGGAACATATCCGAATGGCCCTTTTGTAAAATGCTTCAAGAGAAACATAATCCAAGTGCACGACTATTGTCTTCTGAGGCCCGAGGCTAATGTGTTTTTGCAAAAACTAGCCGAGGCAAGAGTGCAAATCATTATATGGAGTAGCATGAGACATTCGAAGTCAAAATACTGCGTACCTGCTTCCGTGAAGAAATGCAACAAAGAATTTTCAAAGGTAGATCAACATTATCTCGAGGAAGATCTGAAGGTTCGACAGTCGTAGTTGATGTTCCTAATTTATGAGGCCAATGAAATTGCTCTCTCCCATCAGCATGGCCTTCCTTGTGGATGTTTCAAGTCCAACAAAGAACTATTTACGATACCATGTCTTCAACAGGGAAAAAACAAGGGCTACACCCCTTTCTAGAATTGGGAACGTTGACTATCTTTAACTCTCTCTCTCTCTCTCTCTATATATATATATATATATATATATATACACACACACACACACACACACACACACACACACACACACACACACACACACACACACACACACACACACACACACACACACACACCTCACTCTCACTCTCACTCTCCCTAACAAAATCTGCTGATCCCACATCATAAATTATAATTATATTTCAGGATACACTGAGAAACACACTAGTTCAGCTCAATACAGTATTGGTTCACTCGAAACTCCTTAAAGATTCCTTCTGCATTAAAGTCATTGTTAATATCTTCAAAGTGGAGAAGTATTTTTGTCACCACTGATCTATATTCAAGAAGTCTTTTCGTGTTACACGACATAAGTGATTTCAAACCCCCTCACAGCACGTCAAAGAGCTATTTAAAAGCTTCTTATAACAACAAAGTACCACTACCCTTGGAGCCTTCGAGTAGGCCATCATGCATTTTGCTGCTGCCATCAAGATCCTGTTCTTTCTTTCTACAACACCATTGTGCTGTGGTGTGTAGGCTGCAATTCTTCTGTGAATGATGCCACGATCATTGTAGAAGTCAGTGAAGCGATTCGAGATGTATTCACCACCTCGATCTATCCTGATCTGCTTAACCTTATTGTCTGTACATCTTTCAGCCCAATTCACATATTCTATGAATCTATCAAGTGCTTCAGATTTATTCTGAATAAAATATACTCTGGCAAATTTGTTATAGTCATCAATGAAGGTTATATCATACTTTGAACCTCCTATTGAGATCACATTGAATGGTCCGCAGATGTCAGAATGCACTAACTCCAAAATCTTGGTCGTTTTGTAGGAGTCTTTGATGAATGGAGTGCATGACATCTTGCCTTTCAAACATGCATCAGATGCTGACCCCTGTTATCGCTCCATGATGGCTTGCTCGATAAAGTGCCATTGAGTTCATGTGGCAGAGTCTTCTATGCCATAGAGTGTCTGGCGAGTCATCACGAGTCTGATGCATCTGATTTGCAGGTAGGCGAACCTTCAGATGATATAGGTTTCCTCTCCTTCTGCCTTGAGCGATCAAAGTACTGGTACTGGTGTCAATCACATTGCATCCTTCATCTGATCGACTCCCTCTTAGGCTTAAATTGCTTCTTGAATTTTTCTTTTTTTTTTTCTTTTTTAGTTATTTAAGGTGGAGCCCCTATTGGATAACAGGTGTGGTTTATGCCATGTCAAGGATTCCCCCCAAGAAACTGGTGATCCGTGATCGGTATCTTCTGGGAATGTTGCGTCGAGATGGTGAAAGATAGATTGTCCGATCGGGTGGAATGGTTGTGGCAATATCATCTAGGACCCATTCATCTATGATATTAATGTGAACGACAAGAGGTATCGTATTCGCAATTAACAAATATACGGCTGATCGTTTGGTGTTTCCATAAAAATGCTAAAAATGCTGGATCCTCATTCCCATTCCATTCCCACATTAGTCGTGATTCTATCCACAAGTCTGATTCCTGGGGTTTCCATTCAAAACTTCGTACATAAGGATTAATTGCTTGTATTAGTGGTTCGGTCAATTTAGGCCCTCTTTTTTGAATCACTCTGATGGATCTTGATTGTCCTTGTGCCATAGTCGCATATTCTCAAATCCTCATTCTTTATTCTATTATAATTGGGTACCTAAAATAAAAACAAAAGGCTATTATTTAAATCTCTATTGGTAGGACACATTCTTGTCCATACACTAGGAAAAAGAGAGTATGGTTAGTGCTAACTTTATAGGTGGTGTTGTAAGCCCATAAGGCAGCATATAACTTACGGTCCCAATCCCTTCTATTGTCACTAATAAGAACCATGCCGTCTCTTTGGCATTATCTTTTGCTACTGCTCTGGCTTCTGCCCACTTAGTAAAGCAGTCGGTGGCTATGACTATGTAGTGCTTCCTGCTTGATGATGCAGGGTGGATGGGTCCCATGAAATCTATTCCCCATTTTTCAAATGGTAGCATCACTTGTATTGGCACTAAAGAACATGTTCGATTGGCATGTTGATCGATCCTTTGGCAAATATCACAGTTATGCACATACAAATGAGCATAATGAAAAATAGTAGGCCACCAATATCTCGTCCTAAGTACCTTCTATGCTATCAATTGTCCTGCAAAATGGCCTCCACATGCTGAATCATGAAATTCTTCTAAAACAAAATCGACCTCTCCTGGTGTAATACATCGTCTATACAATCCTTCTATACCTCGTCTATATAGGACACCTCCTATTAATGAGAATCTTAGGGTTGTTAGCGTAGTTTTATCTTTTCTTGATAAGACATGGATTCTGGTACTGTAAGTGTTGAAAGATAGGTGGCTATATTGGCGTACCATTTAGGTATCATAGTTGTGTCTATTCTCATCAAATCTTTCACTTGGTCAATCTCCTAGTCACTATCTTCAGTCTTTATGTTGCCTAGCTCGCAAATGCAATCGTTCAACCCTTGTAACCGTGGTGGTTTACTTTCGAGTTTGTAGTCAAATTCCTGTAAAGTTAGAATCCACTTTATCAATCGATCTGGTGGTTTCAACTTGTTCATCATCATGGTCACAACCTCGCTTTTGGTGAGAGAATGTTACCTTCCTATGCAGTAAATAATGTCTAAATTTCATAGTGGCATAGGCTATTCCTAAGCATATTTTTTTAGCTTTTGAATAGTTTAGTTCGACAGCTTTCAATTCTCTCCCTGTGAATATTATGGGGTGATAAACTTTATCCCACACTTGGGATAAATAACAGTTGATGCAAGTAACCGTGGTGCTAGTGAACACGTGAAATGGTCTGTCGTACATGGGTGGTTTCAAGATTGGTGCCTCAGCTAGTGTTTTTGACTCATCTGTTGCTTAAGTTTTGTCCTTTCCTCCTCAGCTGTTAAAAATTCACAATTCTAGCTTGACTAGTTTTGGTCATATGGCTTGTAAATAGTTAGATGGTCACGATGTGGCTTGTCACACGTGCCAAATAGCATAGGATTCCATTCATAAGGATGTTCTCAAGTAGACCTAAGTGTTAGAACCTTTGGAATGAGTCCAAATTATGCTTAGATACAAGGGAGAAAAAATAGGAGCTATTTTTGGTAATTTTTGCATTGTTGAGGGATCTCCAAGATTCCAACCCTAACTTGGTAGGGATGAAAGATCCACCAAAATTAGCATTAGGGATAGGTTTAGGGCTACTCATACCTGCCCAAAACCGTGATGGATCATGTATATATAGGTGATGATATCTCACCAAAATCAATCAAGCAATTTCATGTTTTTTCTCTCATAATGGTGCAATTGCTCTCTATGTTCATAATTGTTTGAGTACTTGTGATTACTAATGATTATAGGATTGAATGTAGGTCTGGTGTACAGTACTCAGACTGTGGGAGGCCGTACTTTCACACGTGTGAAGCCTTCTTCAAGGATTTGGGCCATTTAGTGAGGTTCAAGCATAGATTTTTGATGGTTCAACTTGTGCTAATCTTATGAAATCATAATCTATTGTTTCCCTCATCATTTCAAGTGTTTTAGGATCCTTATTTGCTGTAATTTTTACATGGTATCAGAGCCTAAAGGCTGAAATGAGCTAAATCCTTGGTTTTCATTCAATTTGATCACCATTTTTGATCTAAATCTTGTGTAGATTGGATCTTAGCATCTAGTATTGATTCTAGAACTCAAAGTGAGTCAAATACATTGGATATTGGTGTTGTGTGACTTCATTTGCAGGTGTTTAGGTGTCTAAAATCAGAGGGAAAGTTGAATTCAATTCACATTACCAAGATAGCAAGTTTTGCTTGCTCCAAGCATTGATTTCTAAGCAAGTTTTGGAGGTGATTTCATAGAGGAGGCTTTCTATCATTCAAGGAGAGGGAAGATCAGAGTTTTGGGGACTCTTCAAGGCTGTTCTAAGGTGTAGTAGACACCTCCTAAAGTGATTTAGGTTCAGTCCAACCATTGCTTGACTTATGCACCAACTTAGATCAATTTTTCATCAATTTTGATCATTTTTTGCTTGTGATTGGATAGTAGATTGTGTTGCATCCTCATTAAGTTCCATTTAGATCTTTTACAAGTGACTTTGGAAGTATATTAGGTTGCTGAAATTCACTCTTGATCAGATCATTTGGAAGCTTTAATGTTCTTTATAGAAAGAGGGGCAATTCTACTAGTATTGTCTACTTCAATCAAGCAAGTGCATTGTTTCTAGTATTCTATGATTTGATTTTGTTAGAGATCATTCTTAGATCTTTATAGGAAGTATATTACTGATCTTTTCAGGTCCCTAAGAAGTGGGATAAGGTAGACCTTCAATCAAATCAATAGAAGTAACCTTCATTTGTGTCAAGTCCTTGATTAGGAGACTAGATGGCATCTATAAATGCATATCTTTTGGATACTAATGAAAGGCTCAACAAAACTAACTATTCCATATGGAAAGTTAGAATGGAATCTATCATGATCATGCAAGATCTGATGGAAATTGTAAATGGTAAGGAGGGTGAACCTATTCATCCTCAAGAAAAAGCCAAATACATCAAGAGGTGCAATGTTGCACTACATTGCATAAAAATGAATGTTGCAAATGAACTCTTAAGAGAGGTAGGAGATTGCACTTCAGCTCAAGATGCTTGGGAGACTTTGCAAAAGGTCTATGAATCCAAGAACCAAGCTAGAATGTTAGCTTTGAAGAATCAAATCTATAGAAGCTATCAAAAGAAAGGAGAGAGTGCACATACTTTTGTCCTAAGAGTAAAGGAATTGAACAAAGATCTAGCCTTTATAAGTGACCCTATCAAGGATGAAGAGCTTGTTCAACTCATATTGAATGGACTAAGCTTTGAATTTGACAATTTGGTTCAGGGATATGCAATTATGGGTAAGCTACCCATACTTGAAGAACTCCAAGGCACACTCATGGCCGAGGAATCAAGAAGGAGCCAAATGCAAGAGAGGATGGATAGGCTTTCCATCCAAGGTGGAGATGACCAAGATCTCTTCACCAAAGGCAAAGGCAAGTCCAAAGGCAAAGGATCAACATTCAAGAAGTCTACAAAGCTTGAGGATCAAGAAGGACCCCCAAAGGCATCTCCATCAACCACCAAAGTCAAGAAGGACAAATCAAAGGTGAAGTGCTACTATTGTAGCAAGATGGGGCATTATGCCTCGAAATGCTTCAAGAGGAAGCAAGATCAAAGCCAAGCCAACATGAGCAAAGAGGAGGAGGAGGAGAGTTCACATGAGGACTCTCTCATGATGTCCATATTTTCTTCAACAAGCTTCAAAGGAGAAGATCCTTGGTGGATTGACTTGGGTGCTAGTTCACACATGACTAGTAAAAGGGAGTTTTTCTCTTCTCTCTTATCTTATGATGGACCTATAAAGTCTATCTATACAGCAAATGATGAAGCTTGTAAGATTGAAGGAGTTGGTAGCATTCCCCTTTGCTTAGGATCTTCCAAAAAGATCAACATAGAAGGTGTTTTGTACATTCCTACAATAACAAAGAATCTACTAAGTGTTGGCCAAATGGTAGACAACGGTTTCAATGTTGACTTTGCTTCAAATGAATGTTTCATCAAGAAGAAGGGTAAGATAGTGGCTAAGGGCACTAGACTTGGCAAACTTTATAAGTTGGATGCATTTGTGGATACTAATGTTGTCATGTTGGCCGAGAAGAGCAAGATATCTACCTTTACTTTATGGCACAAAAGACTTGGACATGTCAACTCGGGTTCCATGGAGGCTATGATCAAGGAGGAGTATGCTTTAGGCCTACCAAGGTCTATTGGGAAGGAAGACAAGGTTTGTGAAGCTTGTGCCTTATCCAAGGCACATAAGAAGGTGTTTCCTAACTCCATCACAAAGTCATCTCATCCTCTTGAACTCATACACTCGGATGTGCACATTGCTAGCACCAAATCTAATGGAGGTTCATCCATGTTTTTAACCTTCATTGATGACTACTCAAGATATTGTTGGGTGTTCTTACTTTCCTTCAAGTCTCAAGTATTTGATACTTTTGTAAAGTTCAAGTTGTTTGTGGAAAAGCATCATAATCATAGCATCAAGATTCTTAGAAGTGACAATGGTGGAGAATTCATCTCCAATGAGTTCAAGGCCTTTTGTGAGGAGGAAGGGATCAAGAAAGAGACTTCTTGTCCTTACACTCCTCAACAAAATGGAGTTGCTGAAAGAAGGAATAGAACATTATGTGAATGTTCTAAGGCTTTAAGATTAGATGCTTGTTTTCCCAAATCCTTTTGGGGTGAGTCTCTTGTATGTGCAAACTACTTGATGAATAGGGTGTCTTGCAAAGAAATTGAAGGCAAAACTCCTTATGAGATGTTGTATGGAAAGAAACCCAATCTTAATCACTTGAAAGTTTTTGGGTGTATATGCTATGTGCATGTGCCATTGGAAACAAGAACCAAGGAGGATCCATCTTCCACAAGAGGGATCATGCTTGGATATGCAAGCTCAAGCAAGGGCTACAAAGTCTATCTCCCATCCTTGAACAAATTTGTTGTTTCAAGGGATGTCATCTTTGATGAACATCATATGCATATGCTTGAAGAAGGCTCAAGTGCTCCAACAATCAAGAAGAAGATGGCCGAGGAGCAAGATCTTGGTTTTGAGGAGGAGCTCATGGAAGAGCAAGCACCAAACCCACCTATCACACCAAGGAGATCTTCAAGGGAAAAAGTGGAGCCATCAAGGCTCACATATCAAGGCAAAGGACAGCAAGTTGAGGGTATCTCATCCACTTCTTATGCTTTATCTAGTTTTGAAGAACCGTCTAATGTTGAAGATGCATTGAACTCCAAAGAATGGTATAAAGCTATGTTGGATGAGTATGATGCCTTGATTGGGAATGAAACTTGGTTGCTTGTTGAGAGACCTCAAAGGAATGTAATAGGATGCAAGTGGGTCTTCAAGCTTAAGTTGAATGCAAATGGGAGTGTTAACAAACATAAAGCAAGATTAGTTGCAAAAGGTTATGCTCAAGAGAGAGGGATAGACTATGAGAAAACTTTTGCACCCGTGGCCAAGATGGTCACAATAAGACTAATCATTGCACTTGCATCACATTTTGGATGGATTCTATGTCAAATGGATGTCTCTAATGCTTTCTTGAATGGTTTTTTGGAAGAGGATATCTATATGGAACAGCCACAAGGGTTCATCAAGCATGGAATGGAGAACAAAGTATGCCATCTCCAAAGAAGCATCTATGGCTTGAAGCAAACCTCGAGATCTTGGAATTCAAGACTACATTGCTATCTTATTTCACTTTCTTTTGTTCAAAGTGAATATGATCCTACTCTTTACATTAATTTTTATGATGTTGGTATTGTACTTTTACTCATTTATGTAGATGACATCATCATTAGTGGAAATAGTGTTGATGGTATTGAAAAAATCAAGATAGATCTATCCTTAGAGTTCAAGATGGTAGATCTAGGGTGTCTTCACTTCATCTTAGGCATAGAAGTACTTAGAGGGTCTGATTTTATCTTTATAAGTCAAGTAAACTATGCTCAAAGTCTTTTGAAGAAGATTAAGATGGAAGTATGCAAAAGTGTTGACACACCAATGGAGCAAGATGTAAAAGTGCCAAATGAAGATGATGAAAGATCCTTCATGGACATCACTTTGTTAGGCAACTTATAGGTTCCTTAATGTGGATCACTATAACTAGACCAGATCTTAGCTTTAGTGTATGTAGGTTGAGCCAATCCATGCAAAAGCCATTGAATATCCATTGGAAAAAGGCTAAGAGGATTCTAAGATACATCTCGGGTACATTGGATTTTGGGATTCTATATAGAGGAGATGTGATTAACCTTCATGCATTTAGTGATTCAGATTTTGCAGGGGACAAGAGGGATAGGAAATCAACAAGTGCCTATTCAACTTTCATAGGAGAAGGTGTGGTTTCATGGCTTTCAAAAAAGCAAGAAACTATATCTCTATCTTCAACCGAGGCCGAGTACAAAGCTTTGACAACCAATACAAAGGAGGTACTTTGGATCAAGAGATTATTGGTGGAACTAAAGATCATGGATTCAGAGGAGGCACCAATCATCTACAATGACAATATATCAGCCCAACACCTTGCATCTAACCCAATCTTCCATGCAAGATCTAAGCACATTGAGATATGCCATCACTTTGTGAGAGAAATGGTGCAAGCCAAGGAGATTGCTTTGGAGCATGTTCCAAGCAATGAATGTGTAGCTGATCTAATTACTAAACCACTTCAAAAGACACCTTTTATGAAGTTCAGATCATCACTTGGAGTGATTAGTAAAGCAATGATTGAACCAAGCTAGATAGTGAGGAGGAGTGTTAAAAATTCACAATTCTAGCTTGACTAGTTTTGGTCATATGACTTGTAAATAGTTAGATGGTCATGATGTGGCTTGTCACACGTGCCAAATAGCATAGGATTCCATTCATAAGGATGTTCTCAAGTAGACCTAAGTGTTAGAACCTTTGGAATGAGTCCAAATTATGCTTAGATACAAGGGAGAAAAAATAGGAGCTATTTTTGGTAATTTCTGCATTGTTGAGGGATCTCCAAGATTCCAACCCTAAATTGGTAGGGATGAAAGATCCAACAAAATTAGAATTAGGGCTAGGTTTAGGGCTACTCATACCTGCCCAAAACCGTGATGGATCATGTATATATAGGTGATGATATCTCACCAAAATCAATCAAGCAATTTCATGTTTTTTCTCTCATAATGGTGCAATTGCTCTCTATGTTCATAATTGTTTGAGTACTTGTGATTACTAATGATTATAGGATTGAATGTAGGTCTGGTGTACAGTACTCAGACTGTGGGAGTACTTTCACACGTGTGAAGCCTTCTTCAAGGATTTGGGCCATTTAGTGAGGTTCAAGCATAGATTTTTGATGGATTTTGATGGTTCAACTTGTGCTAATCTTATGAAATCATAATCTATTGTTTCCCTCATCATTTCAAGTGTTTTAGGATCCTTATTTGCTGTAATTTTAACATCAACTTCCTGGATCTTTCTCTTTATTTGTTCTAGCTGCTTTGCCTGCTTTTGTAGGTCTTTTTCGGTTGAACAACCAATATAGGTGGTAGTTGGTCTCCACAAGACACTTGCAATGATCTATCAGCTGCTTCGGTAAGACTATCAAAAACTGGGAATTTCTCAGAAGAACAATAAACTGATGATAAACAAACATATGGAAGGGAGGGTGGTGGTGACAACGGTAGATGGTGTGGACGATAGACATGAGAATGGGTGCAGAAGTATGGCAAGAGGGTGGTTGAAGAAGGAGACTGATTTTCCAATGCTTGTGTTTCCTTTTTTTTTGAAGGATCTTCATCATGACTGGAATACTTCTTCTAATAGAGTCTCTTCGGATTACCCATCTGTCTTCTTTGGCCTTGTCTTTTTCATATTTGACTTGTGACCTTGGATGTTGATCTTGCTGATGTTGTTGCTGGCAGGGCAACTGCTCCAGTGGATCCAAGCAAATCCACTCTCTCCCCCCCCAAAAAAATCTGTTGGTGGGGATGTTGTTGCTGGTAACTGTTTATGCTTAGGATTGGATCGACGTGTGGAACACGTAGTTGAAACTCGTTGAACATGCGACTGGACTAAAGATTGAACAAATTTTAAAATGTTAAGATCTAAATGTCATTTCAAGTTTCTTTGTAAGAGTAGAGAGAGAGAGAGAGAGAGAGAGAGAGAGAGAGAGAGAGAGAGAGAGAGAGAGAGAGAGAGAGAGAGAGAGAGAGAGAGAGAGAGAGAGAGAGAGAGAGAGAGAGAGAGAGAGAGAGAGAGAGAGAGAGAGAGAGAGAGAGAGAGAGAGAGAGAGAGAGAGAGAGAGAGAGCACAATTCAAGAAGATAGAGATATTGTTTCATCTATCATAAGCATAGTAACGTCATAGCGCTTTGCACACAATTCATGTGAACCATATCGATCACAAGATTCTCCTTTTCGTGATCTGATCATTGTAATTGCAACAACTTAATATACAAATTCTCTATTTTCTTTACATGCATATGCATTATCAAATACTCTCTTGTTCTTTTCTCTTTTTTTGTTACTAATACTCTCGCTCCTCTGACTATCGTAGGATATCTTTTGAAGATTGCATGGTTTTCACATATGCCTAATTTTTTGCTCTCTTCATGGCTGTCTAAGAGATCTACCCAAATATTCTACCAATCAGAAGAACAATCTAAGTAATTGTCTAAATTTGATAGTTTGATTTGATCCTTATAGTATGTCTCCAACAAGGTGTTAAGTTCAAATAGCACCAACAATGGAGATGTAAACTATAACTGTTGCAACTAACTCAAATGAATCTATTGATTTGAAATATAGTGGTTCACAAATTATACCTTCAAAAGAAATAAAATGGGTAATGAATACTTGGAAACAAGGATCTAACCAAGCACAAAAACTAAAAGACAGCTGCAAACACATACGAACTTCCATCATTTCAAACCATAGTGATTTTCCAACAGATATAGAAGGCTAATGAATGAATGGAACATACATTAAAACAACAAAAAAACCAAGAGGAAATGCCAAGAAGCTCATGATAACTCTACAAAATTCCACATTCACTAAATGAGACAATAGAGAAAGGAAACCTTGATTCAATTGGTCTACTGTAAGGCCACTTTATTATGTTCTCAATAGAAATAAAATTCACTACCAGTACCATGACATGATACTATAATATAAAGCAAAATGAAACATGCGATGCTCTTCGAAACTCAGCACATACATTGATTGGGGCCTTGAATTGAAGAGGGCATTTTGTTAGTCATAGATATCTTGACCATCGTTTATCATCAAGATTCATGAATAACAACTTACACACACAAATATGCACATACACTTTATGGGACCTTTCGTTGAAGCATGAAACTTGATGAATGTCAATTGTAAATATCTATGAAAAAGAGCTCCCTCAAATTGAATTTAGCATTTAGGAAATTTTTACGTCACATATGATCTTGGCAAATGTCATTTTTCAAGTTTTATGAATGACAACTCTCTCTCTCTCTCTCTCTCTCTCTCTCTCTCTCTCTCTCTCTCTCTCTCTCTCTCTCTCTCTCTCTCTCTCTCTCTCTCTCTCTCTCTCTCTCTCTCTCTCTCTCTCTCTCTCTCTCTCTCTCTCTCTCTCTCTCTCTCTCTCTCTCTCGGACAAGATTATCATTTTCATAAGTCTGATTCAACATGATTGCTTTTTGAAAATTTAAATGTATGATTTGTTAATAAAACATTAATTTTCTCAAGATTCATTTCCATGTGATGGCCTTGGCTTTTTTGTTCTAGTTTCTTAAAATGAATGATGTTCTAGGTAATTCACTAATATTTGACTCTAACAATAAGTTTTGGTTTGGTTTCAAAAAATTTTGAGATAGAAGAAAGAGACCATGTGATTTTGTTTGTGGAAGGAAAATTAGTGGTCAATGAAGGAAGTGTTCACTTTGTTGATCCTACTATAAAATGTGACTACATCACTCTTTGGAAAAGTAGGGTGCTAGTAATGATAGAAAAATAAATACGAGTTATGTGTTTTTGCCATAATCAACTACCAAAGCATGTGGTAAAACAAAATATTGACTGGTATTTGTCAAATCAACTCATTATTAAGAAGATGAGTGTTAAAAAATGATACGTTTTTATGACAATAATGTGATGAGCATGTCAATCCAATTCAAATATGCTATATGGAGTGAGTTAATCGATATGTGATTCATTGATTCTCTAATCGTAGGAATGTTATGTAGTTTCCTATCCTTTTAATGGAGATGTTTATATATGGACATTGAAAGAGTGCATATGGTTGTTTTGAAATAGGATAGTGGTCTTTTGATTGAAAATTCACAATCGAATTCCTTGTACAATATTTAAGACATTTATAGCTTCTAGATGAGAATGAAAAGGGCAATTTGAATCTAAACTCACACTGAGAGGAGTCAATGAAACATGAAGGAGTATAGCTAAATGTTATGGCTAGTATGTGGTTAGCATCGCATGAAGGCACCGATCCCACAACTCCACCAAACAGGACAAAACGACAAGTAAACATAGGTCCCAAGCAGCAACTCCGTGAGCAGATAGGATCACCCTCAGCAAAATATCCCTTGAGACGTAGAATACCCCTGATAGAGGACGTTGTAATAGAAGAAGGAGTGCCATCTGAATCTGACCAACTTATGGAACAAAATACAGCCAATAGCGAAGAAATAGTGGCTATAAGCAAGATTACACCCCCAACAATCATACAGAACCTATAGTTATACCAGCCAATTTAGTGTCATTGCCTAAATTCAGAGGTATGACCCCTGAATACCATGGGGCACCATATGAAGGGGCTGAAGATCATATAAATGCCTTTTGGACAGCTTGTCATATAAACAAGATTTCGAATCCATGCCATTTAATGATGTATTTCGCGATCACCTTAATTGGAACAACTAGGAAGTGGTATTATAGCCTTTCCAACGAGTCCATTGCAGACATTGATACCTTTCATAGGCTATTCTTAGCAGAATTTGTCCCTCATCGAACAATGGATGGTCTGTTATTCACACTAATCTCCATCCAACAAGGTGAGGGTGACGGTTAATTGAATTATCTCGCTAGGTAGGAGTCAAGGTAGCTCTTCCCCCAGAACTCCTATTAACATTTTTTTTACGAGGACTGAAAAGTGACTTGCAGCTGATAGTAAGACATACTAACCCCCAAACTTTAGAAGAAGCTATGGAAAGAGCAGTAATAGCCGAGGAAACATAGATAACGATGGCTCAAGCATCAAAAATATCTCATGCAGTAAACAATCTAAACCTTGGAAGCGATATATGGAAAACACCCCTGAATATAGGAGCTGGTCATTATGGACCACACACACCACTGGTAGTACAACATGTGCAGCAAAATAGAGCCATCCCGATGAACTACCAGAATGATGCATTAAACCAGAGGCAAGTTGCACCAGTTACCAAAAACACGCACGTAGAACAAGGATATGAAAGCACGGGATTCGATATGGGAATTGATGATGTGAAAGCTATGTTTAAAGGATATATGGATGTGATGCATGAAAACATCTCGACTTTGGCCACGGATGTAAACTTCCTGAAGCGACAACAAAACATGATGGGACAAAGACGTCCCTTGGATACTTCGCCAAATTTAGTGTGTCGATACTGCCAAGGCAATCATCTGCACCAAAACTGCCCCAACACAATATGTCGATATTGTCAAAAATTAGGCCATTTGGAAGATAGATGTTGGAGTAGAAGAGATGCTTTAAATAATGGGAATCGAATACCAGGGCCAATTAATCATAGACTTCCCGAACCTAGTAATGAGGGTCCATCAAGACAAGCAATTTTTTCTCAAAAAGACCATAAGTTTACGACAATTGAGAAAGGAAAGTTCAAGATGCATGAGGAATGACCACCAGTCAACCTTATTGAAGTAGAATCCCTAGGGACACAGGAACCTAGGGAAGAGGTATTGATAGTCATCCGGAGTGGGTTGAAAACTCAACCAAAGGATAAACAACCAAAAAAATCTGAAAAGCCTGAGGAGGTGGTTACACCACAACCAGTCACTTTGCTACCATTAGAAAAAAAGAAAGAAGAGACACACGAAGAGAAGGAAGAGGGAGAAGTCTCAGAATTAGAAGAGAAGAAGATGTCCCGTTTATATGACCAACATCCAGTGAGACCATTACTTGCACCAAGAAACCCCAAATTGAAACCAAGACCCAAGACTACAAGGAGAATAAAACATAAGGAACTTTGGACTAACGAATTGCATAAAGGGTTAGAAGATATGAAAGTGGAAATATGATTATGGCAACTAGTGCGGTTAAGTTATGGACTCGGCTCATTACATTTGCCATGTCCATTTACATTTACTTTACTTTATGCATAAGCAGACTTTGGGCCCTTTTTTATTCATTATTTGACATTTAGACTATATGGTTGGCCTTGGGCCCTATTATTGACATTTAGACCATATTATTGGCCTTGGGCCCTATGATTCACTATATTGGTTATTTGGTCATATTACTGAGAGTGGGGGCCTTCTTGGAGGGCGCACTATTTTCCCTCTCAGTTTGGCCCTAGCCATTGGAAGCTTCCTTTTAGGGCTTCCTCTTGGCTATAAGTAGGGATTCCGTGTCATTTGTTACTTGGCTTATGATATGATCTCCTTTTTTAGTCTCTTTAAGCTTTCTCTCTCCTGCTTTCTAGGGTTAAGTCTTGCTTATGTGATGCTTTCATAGACTAAATCTAGATCAGCCGTGACTACGTTCATAACTTGGTATCAGAGCACTTTCCTGAGCATCTCCATTGAGCAGATTTTTCTCTCACGGGAGGGCGCCCATCTTCAGCTTGGATCTTCACCATTTTTCAGCCGGATCTTCAGCATTTCTCCACACTTGTCTTGCAGATTTTCACGACGGATCGAAGGAGGACAGACGCCCACTTGCTGCCCATTTCTAGCGCCCTCTTGCTGGCTGCCTACTGTGAAGGATTTCAGATCATTCAAGATCCAATCCAAGTCCCAAATCTTTGGTTACAATAAGGAGCAAACCAACAATCCTGCCAATGTAGAAAAATCAGCATCTACATACAAAATGAGATGCAAACTCTAAGAGATATTGATCAAACATGAACCAAAACATAAAATATGTTTGCTGTTCGTACAATTACAATACCCTACTGTATTTCACACGTGTGGAACCGAAAATAGCAATAAATGATCATTCTACACACAAGATTGCAAGATAACACCAAGATAGTGCACCAATGAGTAGTAGAACCCAAAGAGAACCATGTATAATGATGAAATGAGAGAGAGAAGAGAGAAGATGTGTCTCTCCAATAGTTACATCCTTTTATAGAGTTTCCAAACCCTATTTGGCCACTTGGCTTTCCCTCCAAAATGTAAACCCTACTATTTTTGGGTCTAGATTCAATGTACCCAAAGTTCAAATTTGAATCTCTCTCAAACTCGACTACCAACTTTCCCACACTTTCCAAAAGTGTTTATTGAATGTAGTTTAAACTAATATAACTTCAAAAAGTTTATCTCTAAGTCTAAAATGAGTTTTGGCCTCTTATTAACAATTTACCAAAATGTGACTAAACTAGACTAAACTAGTTGAAATCTCTCACACTCCCTCTTCAACTAGTTTTGGCATAGTTTTGACAATAGAACTTTGATCCAACTTTAGAATGATCTCCATCCTAAGTATAGATCTTCTTTCTAAGGTTCTAAAGTATCTTTCATAATTGATATAGAGAATAGTGTCCAAATTGGATGCTTCACTATTTCTTACATCAATTTTACACATCAAGATATAACTAGAACATGAAGAACCAAATAGAATGTAAATGAAATGATTCCTCCATGTTTCAAACTTTGAACTCTCTGGAAAATTACAGCAACCAAACAATAAATGTGAGTGATGACCATTTGCTTGCTTGTCTCCTCCAACTTTGTCCTTTCTTGATATGTCTTCACCATAAAACTCCATGAATGTGCCTCCATCTCCATCTTGCCACAAGACACCATCAAACCTTGGAAATCCATGAGTAGGTGAGTATATACATGATGCAAATCTAGCACCACATGACTCCATAAACCAAGTAATTTGCACTAGTCCATCTTCAAGATCTACTTGACACAAGAAAATGACCATGAATTCACCAAAAATTGACAATCCCCAAGTATTGGCACCAAGTAGCTCAACACTTGAGAACTTAGCCATGGATGAGTGACATAATGAACCTCCAATAACTTCATTTCCATCAGCAAAACCAGCCAAGAATGCTAGTACAACTCCAACAATAAGATATTGCAAGACAATGTAGCTAGTTTGTCCATATCTTGACAATTTGCACACATCCACATGAAATAGCTCAAACATGAGATAGAACAAGTAAAGTAAACTTGAACAACACTTCCTTGCTGCTCCTTTGACCTTACTTGAGTCTTCAATAAGCTGCAAAAATAGATCCATAACATCTTTGCCAAATAACCTTCCTTTGATACTCTTGACTAGCTCCAAATTGCCACCTTTCCTTTTGTGTTGTTGAAGCCCTTTAAGACCAACCTCTTGATCTTCCTCTTGATCATCAAAGTCATTAAACAAACTTTTTTTTCCAGATCCATTACTTGATTTTCTAGTATGAAAAACATGAGAACCAATATCCACTTGCATAGCTTCATCTACACAAGAAAATTCTTCAAAACATGTGAATAAAGCAAAGTGAGTCGCTTCCATGTGCTTACCTTTCTCTTGATCATCAAAGATATCAAAGATATGAATATCTTCAGACCTGAACCTCTGGAAATACTCCCTCTCAAACATATGATCTAGATTCAACAAGATCTCATCAATGCTTGATCTCGATCTCCCACAAAGGTTAGTGAAAACAATGTCACCAATGTCACCATCATAAATCAAAAGATAGATTCCAAATTTTCCATCCAACATGAAGTAGAGTAGGTGAAGATGAGTATCAAACCTAATAAATCCAGCCCTCTTGAGTCCATAACAAACCTCAATAAGCTCACCAATGAGATCTCCCTTGCCTTGAAGAAATTGCCTCTCGATTTGTTCCATGTAGTCTTCTCCAACCAACTTTTTGCCATCTTGATCATGAGTGATCAATTCATAATCATAGAATCCTTTGAGTTGATGAAGAGATGTGAGATCCATGCCTTGGATCTTCCCAAGAACCAATCTTTCATTGCTCTTTCCTTCATAAGACTCCCTCTTAATGATTGCATCATAAGAAGTAGAAACCTCAAAAACATTAGAAGCCATGAAAAAAATGATTAGTACATTCAACATAAGAATGATTGAAGTACTCTCTTTTTTCAAACAAGAACTTCTACTCAATGTTTTAGGTAATGACTCACATGATAATGATTCCTCCTCACTATCATTCAAAATGACATCATTCAAAGTACATCCTACTTTGAACTCTTCACATACTTCTCTTCTTCTTGACTTGTGACTATCTCCCTCACCAAGTCTCTTGATAGAACCATTTGATCTACTCTCTTTATGAGGAAATGTGACTCCACTTGCTGCAAAAATGACTTTCTTGGACTCATCACTAAAAAATGTAGAAGAACCACCTCCTTCATGAATGCACCTAGCAACATCTTTTGACATATGATCAAAGAAATCATTAACAACAATCTTTTCCAAGGAAGAACCTTCACCTCCATTGATGAAGTTAGCTCTTTCCTTATCTTTTGCATGCTTGCACTTGCCATGAAGAACCATTGAAACACCATCATTATCCTCAAGACTAGCCAAGTTAGCACAAAGATGAACATCTCCAAGAAGCATATTAGATCTTGACCTAGATCTAGCATAAGGAAGCTTGTTAGACTTTGCATAAGATCCAACAATCTTATTGATGCTAAAAGATAACTTTGGAAAGTTGAGACCAATCTCCTTTTCCATTCCATCCTTTTTGTTAGCCATAACAAAAGCATCAAGCTTTAAAAGTCTACCTTGTCTATTGCCCCTAGCAACCAAGATTTCTTCCTTTGTAATGAAACAAGCATCACCACCAAACTTTACCATGTATCCTTTCTTTATCATTTGACCAACACTTAGCAAATTCTTTGAAAGTGAAGGAATGTAAAGAACACCATCAAGTCTTGCTTTCCTATTAGTAGAGAGACAAATAGGAATTGAACCAATACCTTCAATCACACACTCACCACCATTGGCCATGTGAATTGCTTTCTTGGCTCCATCATAAGTGACCAAAGAAGTAAAGAACTCCTTGTGACTAGTCATGTGTGAGCTAGCTCCACTATCAATCCACCATGAATCTTTGTCACCTTCACTTGATATTGGACTTGATGAACACATCAAAAGAGAATCACCACCACCTAGACCCTCATCATTAGTAGTAAAGTTGATTTGCTTGCTACCTTCATCTCTTTGCTTCTTCAAACATTCATTTGCAAAATGCCCTTTGATTCCACAATAAAAGCATTTCAACTTAGACTTATCTTTCTTTTTTCCAAAAGAAGAAGTCTCACCTTGATCTTGCCCTTTAGACCACTTGCCTTTGCCTTTGCCCTTGAACTTGCCTTTGATGAACATAGCATCCTCTTCATAATGAGATGTCGATGTAGATCCACCTCCTCTTGATTGAAGCCTATACTCCTCATTCACCAAGATCTCTTGCAAATCCACAATACTTGGCAAAGTCTTTTGAATAGCAAAACTTTGAACAAGATTAGCATGATCATCCAACAAGCCATTAAGTATAACTTGAACAAGCTCTACCTCCTTAATGCTTTCATCAATACATGCTAACTCATCATTGAATGCCTTAACCCTCAAAACAAAAGCATGAGTACTCTCTTCCCTCTTTTGCAAACTTTGAAAGATTTGCCTCCTAAGAGTAAGCACTCTTGATGTAGACTTGGATTCATAAAGCTTTTTCAAAATTTCCCAAGCCTCCAAAGATGATGTGCACTTACCAACTTCCTTGAGAAGTTCATTGGTAACATTCATCTTAATCATGTGTAGAGCTTTCTTTGCTCTCTTGTCATACCTCACTTGATCTTGAGGTGCTTGAGGTCTCTCCTCCACACCTGCAACAATCTCCATCAACTCATTCATCTCCAATAAGGACTCCATCCTCACCTTCCAAGTAGAATAGTTGATTGAGGTAAGCCTATCATTGCTCTCCAACATAAATCCACCACTTGTAGCCATGTTGAAGTGACCTGATCTTCTCTTTCAACCTGTTCCAATGCACAAAGCACTCTCTTGAATGTCAAAAAATGAACTCAAGAAGAAATCACAAAGATATGGAACCTCTCAAATCTCTTCTAGCACTTCTAACTAGAAAATCAACACATAGAATAGTGAAATCTTGATCAACCTATGATCTATCCTCAATCTAATGATTCTTGCCACTTCCTAAGATTGAAACACACTCAAATAAAGTTCAGTAACCTCACAAACTAGAGATCCAATCAAAATTAGGGTTTTGACAAAATCACAAAAAATTGAATATCTCAAATTCTACATGCAATTTCTAGAAACTTGGTATATCTTCTTGTAGACTCCAATGAGACCTTCCTAATGCACCAAAAATCATCTAATTCCAGTAAGCCAAGTGTTAAATCGGAATTGATCAAGTATATAACCCTATATTGAGTTTTGACCTACAAAAGATCAATTCTACACATGCAAAAATGCTGATTTTTGAGTAGAGATCAATCTAGCATGCTCTAGCATTGGTAACTCCTCAAACTTCTTGCTAAAGATGGCTGATCCTTTCATAACCTGAGACACAATAGCTCTGATACCATGTGAAGGATTTCAGATCATTCAAGATCCAATCCAAGTCCCAAATCTTTGGTTACAATAAGGAGCAAACCAACAATCCTGCCAATGTAGAAAAATCAGCATCTACATACAAAATGAGATGCAAACTCTAAGAGATATTGATCAAACATGAACCAAAACATAAAATATGTTTGCTGTTCGTACAATTACAATACCCTACTGTATTTCACACGTGTGGAACCGAAAATAGCAATAAATGATCATTCTACACACAAGATTGCAAGATAACACCAAGATAGTGCACCAATGAGTAGTAGAACCCAAAGAGAACCATGTATAATGATGAAATGAGAGAGAGAAGAGAGAAGATGTGTCTCTCCAATAGTTACATCCTTTTATAGAGTTTCCAAACCCTATTTGGCCACTTGGCTTTCCCTCCAAAATGTAAACCCTACTATTTTTGGGTCTAGATTCAATGTACCCAAAGTTCAAATTTGAATCTCTCTCAAACTCGACTACCAACTTTCCCACACTTTCCAAAAGTGTTTATTGAATGTAGTTTAAACTAATATAACTTCAAAAAGTTTATCTCTAAGTCTAAAATGAGTTTTGGCCTCTTATTAACAATTTACCAAAATGTGACTAAACTAGACTAAACTAGTTGAAATCTCTCACACCTACTGCTGCATTTTCAGCCTTTTTCCTCCCCTATTTTGGGCGCCCTACTGCCCCCTATTTGCTGCCCTATTGGGCGCCCTCATGCTTGCTGACCAGCGCCCTACTGCTCCTTCCTTTGCTGAAAATTTCCGCTTTTTGCTGCCCCTATTCGCCACCTTCCATCAGCCACTCCTAGCGCCCTACCAACCCATCTTTTTGATCCAATTTTTTTTTGCCGTTTACTATACCTCTTGGATGCCCACACTCCACCATTGCTGGCGTCCTACATCCGTCTCAATTTCAGCTCACCCTCCTACACTGCTGTCTGTGTTCGCAACCCTACCTCGGACAATACAAACATGCCTAGATGCTTAGAAAGCCACTCCCACCCAACTTCATCGTGCATCGGGATTGCTCCCCGTCTTTATCGCAAAATCTTTTTTACCCCTGAAGGGCGATCTCTGATTTTTCAGCCTTGTTTCCTCGCTGCCCATACCTCCTTTTTGTTATCACTTCCTTTCCTTGGCTGCTCCCTTTCCAGCCCCATAGTCCATTATTGTTTCCCATAATTTTATCCACCGTTTACTCCACGTTGTCGGGCCCTTAGCATCTTTTTTGGAGGCTGCTCGGTATCTCGACATATGGCCGCTATTTTTCAGCTCACTTCCGGTTACGGTCACGAGGTATTTCTTACTTAGTTGTCCTTTCCGTTCATCTTACATCGCGAGTTCTATTGTGTCTTTTCATTGGCGTGCCTGTTGTGACGACTTATGTCCTCTCCTTCAGTTCGTCCAATTGTTTAGCACATTTCTTTTTTTGCTTACTTTTTCTTCCTCATGGCTAGCTCACCCACTACACCTGCGAGTCATTCCGGACTTTAGATGAACAGTTTGCTGATATGCGTGACTCTCTTACTCTCCTCAGTAGTCGTTTCAACCAAATGATGACCGGTTTTACCACTCTACAGACCGACTTTGCCACTATGCAGTCATAGATTGATTCCTTACAGCCACATGGACCTGACAAAGCCCCTGTTCATTCATCATTTGGGTCTCCATTTGGACTTCCATCCTCGTCTACTTCCTTTGGTGGTGGGCCTCATTTTCCACCTAACCCACCACCCGATTTTCCACGTCCTACAACTCCTGAGTCACATTTTTCACGACATCTAGCTCTTGAGCCACATTTTGTTCGAGATTTTTGTGATCGGGTACAGCTTGCCACCTATTCTGGTTCCTCTGACGGGAACTTGTTAGAGAATTGGTTTTCAAAGCTTGATACTTATTTTCAAATTTACCCTAAGACTGATCCTCAGAAGATCCAGTTAGCCGCCTTACATTTAGATGGACGTGCTGCCACTTGGTGGCGGGTCTACCGACTTGACCCTGATCGGGACGGTCTCCAGTTATGGCCTACCTTTCGTTGTGATCTTCGTCATGCTATGATTGACCCTCAGTGGCTGAGCAGGCAGCGTGATATATTCCGTAGTTTTACTCAAATTGGTGATCTTTTTTCCTATACAGATCAGTATATGGACCTTTCCTACCTCTTTACAGATCTTCAGCCCACCGAGCTTATTTCTCGCTACATTGCTGGACTTCGTGGTGCTCTACGATACGATGTCTCTTCTTTCCGTCCACCCACACTTGTTGAGGCCATGTCTCTTGCTAGTACTTTATAGCATAAGTACCCTGATCCTGCTCCCTCTCGCTTTTTCCAACCCCGTCCATCTCTTTCACCTCTACCATCTCTGGCCCCATCTGCCCCATCCACTGTCGTCCCGACCTCTTCTCTTACTTCTCCCGCTCCTCGCCCTCCCCCTCCTCATCTTGCTTTTGCCTGATGTTACACGTCTGCAGAGTTCGCTGACATTCAGCAGAAGCGTCTTTGCTTTCGTTGTAAGAGTCCTGACCACATTGCCCGTGATTGCTGCCAGCCCCTGCCTACTTCTACTGCTGTTTTCTACATGAGGGCACTACCCCAGATGAGTCCGATATCTACATTCATATATCTGATGAGCCTGATCTATCTCTTGAGCCTTCTACTGATTTGTGAAAGTACTGTACTTTAGGACCATAAATGGATCTACAAAAGATCCACAAGAGTGATTGGATGCTTGCTTAACAATCTATCAAAAAACTAGACACAAAAAGTTGATCTAGATTGGCAATATGACAAACAACAAGCATTAACAATCAAAAGCATTGATAAACATTGAAATCCGAGCCCACACGTGTGTAATACAGGTTTTAGTACGGCCTTCAACCTGAGAAACATGTAGAAATTGATTTGGTTTCATTTGGATCACAAAAACTCAATGTACATAGTGAACTAGCTTGAGATTGCCAATGAGCTCCAAAAATTTTCTATCTTCTCACTATGGAGAGAGGGAATACATAGCAAATTCGACTTCCTTCTTGAAGTTAGGTGGATTTCCAGCATGTAATAAGGAAGTTAACTCACTCTCCTTGACCTAAAATGAAACCCTAGTCTATTTCCTAGAGTTATGCTTGGTAGGTAGCTAGTTGGTCAAATTTTCACCTTAAACTTAGGTGTAGGTCCTATAAAGTAGGGATGACCACCAAATAGACATGACCAACTCTCTTGACTTGACCTAACCTACATTAGGATGGGTTTCCCATGTGGAATCATGGCCTCACATGTGTGGGACCCACTTGTGTACACAATTTACACTATTCTACATGGTTTTTGATCAAGCTAGATTTGCCAATTTTTGGCAATTCTTCACACTCCTCAAATTTAGCTTGATCTATTTACAACTCTCTTGATAGATCAATGAAAGCTTTTAGAAGTGTCTAAAAAATCCAGCTACAAAGAAGGAACTTTTGAGACTCCAATAGAGAATGATGTCCATGAAGGATCTTTCACCACCTCTTAGAGGATCCCTTACAAGATGTTCCATAAATGTGTCTATATAAATGTAGCACACTTCAAAACTAAACATCATGCCAAGCCATGGATTCCAAGGCATTTTGTGCACTTGAAGATACATCAATTAAAATATTAAGTGCATAAATAATGTTGCCAAAGACAACTTGTCTTGCTTGATCCATATGATTGAGCCTAGATGGCTCCATCTTGATACTCAAGGTTCTTCTTGGAGTCCTCGGGTCTTGAGCTTGCTCCTCCACTTGACTTGACTCCAAAACATCAATGAATTGAATAATGTGTTGATCCAAAGGTGCTTCTTCAAGTTTACAAATCTTCCACTCTTGAAAGATCACATTTCCACCATTGACAAATTCTTTGGTTGAAAACAAGTAGATTCTACAATCTCTACTTGAAGAGCAAAACACTACCATTGTTCCTATCATTGAAATAGGATAATCTTTGCTCCTTACATTGGAATGATCATGCTCAAAGCATGTGGACCCAAAGATTTCCAATACAAATGATGTTTCATCTTTTATGACACTATTCAAACTATTACAAAAATAGTTATCCAATGAAATTGCTTTATCAACAACAAATGTAGATTTCAAAGCATCCCATTTCATTGTCTTGTCATACAAAGTAATAAACACCATGAATCTTAAAGGTAAGAAACAAGTCACCTCATGTCTACTAATACTTTCCAAAAAGTATTCAAAGATAGTAGACTCTCCAATGCTCACCACCCTTGCAAGATGCACACTTGAATGGACAATTTGCATGCAATTTGATGACTTGGACATTGTCATTAAGGACTCCCTTGGAACTCTCATGCTTTGAGGCTGATCCTCAAGATCTTCTTCCTTTTGATGCTCCTCCTCAATGCAAGCAAGATCACACTTTGCCAAGATCTCCTCTTGAGTGATCTCCTCCTTTGCCAAGCTCATTCTTTTAAAAGCAACACTAGCTTCCAACTTAAACAATCTTCCATGTTTAAATCCCTTTGCAATGCAAACATCATTCTTCAAGATGAAGCAAACACCATGCTTAAAGTGGACATCCAAACCACTTTCTAAGAGTAGACCAACACTAAGCATATTCTTGGTGATTGATGGTACATAAAGGACATTTTCTAGATCCATGCATTTTGAGGATTCTAGACACAAAGAGATGGTGCTAACACCATCTATCCTACACTCTTCATCATTTGCAGTAAAGACAAACTTTTTAGCATCATTGAAAGAGTGTAAGGTTGAGAAAAAGTCCTTTTCACAAGACATGTGGGAGCTAGCCCCACTGTCGATCCACCAATTGTCTCTTGAATTGCTATTGCTTGTTGGTGAGGATGTAGATGCCATCAAGAATACATCTACTTCATCCTCCTCCTCCTCCTTTGCAAGGTTTCCTTGTTTGTCCTCCTCCACTTGTGCTCTTAGCCTCATAATGCCCCTTCTTTCCACAAAAGAAGCACTTTTTCTTTGACTTGTCCTTTGAACTTGATGCATCATCCTCTTCTTTGGCCTCCTTTGGATGCTTCTTCTTTCCATTGGTCTTCTTTTTGCCCTTGAATGAGAAATTGGCTTTCTCATCACCATCCTGCAAAGACAAGGAACTCATCCTAGATTTTGCATGGAGCATCCTACACTCTTCAGCCACTAATACACTGTGAAGTTTTTCTATAGTTGGCAAAGTGTCTTGGATGGCAAAACTTTGGACCAAATTTGCGAAGTCATCTCCTAGACCATTAAGGACAATTTGTACAAGCTCTCCATCATGAATCTTCTCTCCAATGGAAGCCAACTCCCTATTTAGAGACTTGATTCTGAGTACATAATCCTGTGCACTCTCCTCACTGCTCCTCATGCTTTGCAAAATTTGATTTCTAAGCATAAGAACTCTAGAAGTGTTGCTAGACTCATAGATTGATTTTAAAGACTCCCAAGCCTCTTTAGCATTAGTACAAGCTGATACTTCTCTCAACAAATCATTGCTCACATTCATCTTCACACAATGAAGTGCAAGCCTAGATCTCTTCTTGTATCTAGCTAACTCCTGTGCACCTAGAGGTTCATCTTCATCTTCAATCAAGAACTCATAAAGGTCTTGGAGCACTAAGAGTGACTCCATTCTAACCTTCCAAATAGCATAATTTGTAGAATTCAACCTCTCACTAGCTTCTAGAAGGTATGCTCCAACAGATCCCATCTTACTAGTGACTTCTACAAACAAGAAATAGATTGGATTGACTTGAAACTCACAAAGATCTCACACTTGCAGTGTTTCACTCAAATTTGATTTCTAATCCAACAAATGGACTTATAATCACAGTTCTATCACTCCCTCACAAAGCGGGAATGAAGATAAGATGAAGTGAAAACTACTTTCAAACAAATCTTGCCAAGAAATGGATTTGATTGTCTCTAGAAACTCACTAAGGTCTCTCTCTTGTAGTTTTTCACTCAAATTAGATTTCTAATCCAACAAATGGACTTATAATCTCAGTTCTAGCACTCCCTCACAAAGTTGGAATGAAGATAAGATGATGTGAAAGCTACTTACAATCAAATCTTGCCAATTTTGGCTATTTTTGGACAAAAAAATGACTTAATCTCTTTCTTCCTAATTGGTGTACTTTCAAGACCTGTTTTTAAACTTAATAGGACTTGAACTCAGCCTAGATTAATTAGATTCCATGAAACAAATTCAAATCTAATCAATGGCAAATGATCTTGGTAGATTATCCTAGGATCTCCACCAAAAATTACACCAACAGCTCACAAATTGAATTTTTTTGGATCAAATGAATACCATGCATTAAATGCAGGTTCAGAGGTGCCCACACATGTGGACAGTACGGATTTGGACCCCTACAAAGTTTGGGATCAAATCTCCTCACCAAAATCAAGATTCTAGCTTGCCCTCTCAATACTAGTTTTTAGCACCAAAACTTGCGAAAAATGGATTTGCATTAGATCAATGGCTTATGCTCTTGTACTTGGCTCTGATACCATGTGAAAGTACTATACTTTAGGACCATAAATGGATCTACAAAAGATCCACAAGAGTGATTGGATGCCTGCTTAACAATCTATCAAAAAACTAGACACAAAAAAGTTGATCTAGATTGGCAATTTGACAAACAACAAGCATTAACAATCAAAAGCATTAATAAACATTGAAATCCGAGACCACACATGTGTAATACAGGCTGTAGTACGGCCTTCAACCTGAGAAACAAGTAGAAATTGATTTGGTTTCATTTGGAATACAAAAACTCAATGTACATAGTGAACTAGCTTGAGATTGCCAATGAGCTCCAAAAATTTTCTATCTTCTCACTATGGAGAGAGGGAACACATAGCAAATTCGACTTCCTTCTTGAAGTTAGGTGGATTTCCAGCATGTAATAAGGAAGTTAACTCACTCTCCTTGACCTAAAATGAAACCCTAGTCTATTTCCTAGAGTTATGCTTGGTAGGTAGCTAGTTGGTCAAATTTTCACCTTAAACTTAGGTGTAGGTCCTATAAAGTAGGGATGACCACCAAATAGACATGACCAACTCTCTTGACTTGACCTAACCTACATTAGGATGGGTTTCCCATGTGGCATCATGGCTTCACATGTGTGGGACCCACTTGTGTACACAATTTACACTATTCTACATGGTTTTTGATCAAGCTAGATTTGCCAATTTTTGGCAATTCTTCACATGATTTACTTCCCGCTACTTGCCATGCTCAGCTTGCTTATGCTACCTGGACAGGGTGCCCCGGTCCTCGCTCCATTCGGCTACGTGTGCGCATTATTGGTCGTGAGTATATTGCTTTAGTTGATACCGGCAGCACTCATTCCTTTATCAACAGTTATGTTCTCAGCCGGATACGTGCTTCACCTATTCCTGCTCCATAGTCTCTCACAGTCGAGGTTGCCAGTTCTCACTCATTTTCTAGTTCTCAGATGTTTCAGGGATTATCCTACCGCATTGGTGATTTTTCTAGACAGACAGATCTTTATATCATTCTTCTGGAGCGCTATGACCTTATCCTTGGTGCTGATTGGTTTGCTTCATTGGGAGCGGTTACTTTGGACCTGGCTCAACAGACATTGACATTTGTTCATGATGCAGTGACCCACTCACTTGTTGGTATTGATTCTCAGGCAGATTTTTAGCTGATCAACGAGAAGTAGTTTATCCACAACCTACCTAAGGCTCATTGTGCAGCTTTATTATGTGTTCAGCGTGCTGCAGCAGATTCTCCAGTGACTACCTCTCCTCCAACAGCTATTCCTTAGGTGATCTCTGACTTATTACATCAATATGCATTTGTCTTTTCAAAACCTACGATGCTACCACCATTACGTGATGTGAACCACCATATTGATTTGCGTCCTGGTTCTGCTCCTCCCTCTCAGCCTCCTTACCGTATGTCTAAGTTTGAGCGTGATGAGGTTGAGCTTCAGATTACTGCTTTACTAGATCAGGGCCTTATTGTTCCTAGTCACAATCCTTTTGGTGCCCTTGTTCTCCTTGTCAGTAAGAAAGATGGTTCCAAACGCCTCTGCATTGATTATTGTGCCCTCAATAAGTTGACCATCCGTAACCAATATCCTATTCCTCACATGGATGACCTCTTTGACCAGTTAGGCACCTCTCATCTTTTCTCTAAGATAGACTTACGTTTCGGCTATCACCAAATTAGGATGCATCCTTTGGACGAACACAAGACTGCGTTTCGTACCCATCTTGGTTTGTATGAGTTTCGTATTCTTCCTTTTGGTGTTACTAATGGTCCACCTACGTTCCAGAATGTGATGAATAACATCATGCGTCCTCTCCTTGGTTGTTGTGTTTTAGTTTATTTTGATGATATTCTTGTTTTTAGTAAGACTCTTGATGAGCATGTGTTACATCTTTCATCTGTTTTTCAATTGCTTGTTCATCACCAGTTGTTTGCTAAACTTTCTAAGTGTTCCTTTGCTGTTGTTGAGATTGAGTTTTTAGGATTTCTCATTTGTGATGGTCGTATTCGTTTGGACCCTCATAAGGTTCGGGCAATTGCTGATTGGCCTGTTCCCACAGATGTCCACCATGTTCGTATGTTTCTTGGTCTCGCTACTCACCTTCGTCGTCCTGTTCCTCACTTTGCCACTGTGGCTGCCCCTCTTCATGCCCTTTTGAAGAAGTCTAGTGCTTTTGTTTGGACTTCTGATTGTCAGTTCGCCTTTGACACTCTTCGTCGTGCTGTTGTGGAGGCCTCTGTCCTATGTTTACCACAGTTTGATCAAAAATTTATTGTTGAGACCGATGCTAGTAATGTTGGTTTAGGTGCCTTGCTTCGTCAGTCTCAGTGTATTATTGCTTATGAGTCGCGTCGTTTACGCTCTTATGAGCAACGTTAGAGCTTCTTGCCATTATCTATGCTCTTAAGAAGTGGCGCCATTACCTGTACCGTGTTTCTTTTGATATCGTTACTGATCATCAGTCCTTATGTTATCTCTTCTCCCAGCGTGATCTTAGTGATCGTCAGTTTCATTGGTTGCAATTTTTACAATCTTTTGATTTTTCTATTTTGTATCGTCCTGGTTGTGCTAACACTGCTGCTGACGCATTGTCTAGACTTCCTGCTTTATTGAATACCCTTGTTGCCACGATCCCTTCCTGGTTTGATGATCTTCCATCTGCTTATCTTACATGTTCTGATTTTCGTGATGTTTATAGTTCTGCTCCACCTATGTCGTCTTCACCTCATCAGGCTTATTCCATTGTTGACCAACGTCTTTATCATTATGGTTCTCTTTGTATTCCTAGTTCTTTGGGTATCCGTTCTCAGTTGTTGTCGAATGCTCATTCGTCCCCAGTTGGGGGTCATTTTGGTTTTCATAAGTCTTATGCTCGTCTTAAGAATCATTTCTATTGGCCATCCCCTAGGAAAGAGCTTGTTGTACTTATTCGTACCTGTCCTTTCTGCTTACGTAATAAGTACTCCCGTGCTAAGTCCGCTGGTTTGCTTCAAAGTTGGCCTATTCCTCACCGCCAGTGGACTGATATTTCTATGGACTTCATCATTGGCCTTCCCCGCACCCATCGTGGTCACGATTCATGTATGGTGGTAGTTGACAGGTTCTCAAAACAGGCACATTTCATACCCGTCTGCAGTACTATCACAGCAGAGCAGTGTGCACGCTTGTTCCTTTCAGAGATATTTTGCCTACATGGGTTTCCTCGTACTATCCTTTCTGATCAAGATAGTAAGTTTACATCATTGTTCTGGACAGAGCTTATGCGTATATTGGATGTACAGCCTTTTATGGGGTCTGCTTATCATTCTACTTTTGATGGGCAGTCTGAGGTCCTTAACAGGATCCTTGAGGATTATTTGCGCCGTTTTGTTACTCCTTCAGGGAAGGATTGGGATCAGCACTTATGTTTGGCAGAGTATAGCTATAACAACTCTGTTAGTACCAGCACCGGCGTTGCACCATTTTTATTATCTCATGGTTATGCACCTCTTTTACCTGGTATTCCTCTTCCTCTCGAGGATACACCTGTGACACTATCTTTATTTCTATCAGGTGCTCGCGAGCTTATTCTCCAGGCCAGTTCCCATTTGCAGCAGGTCCAGCAGCATTATCAGGCTTCAGTTGATCGTCATCGACGTCATGTTGAGTTTCATGTTGGTGATATAGTATATCTACGCCTACGGTTTGCACGTCATCATTTTATTCAGGGCCATGCTTCTATTGAGAAGCTTGCACCACGTTATTATGGGTCTTATTGTATATTGGAGGTTCTTAGTCCAGTTACATATCGTCTTCAGCTTCCTACTTCCACACGTGCCTATGATATATTCCATGTTAGTTTATTACGTGCTGCTATTGAGGATGATGCTCCTCGTGATGCTAAGTTTCCTACTGCACCGAATCTCTTTTCTTTATTACCTGCTGCTATCCTTCAGGTGCGTTTGCATCATAGTCGACGCCGCCGACAGATTCAGTTCCTAGTCCAGTGGGATGGTCGTCCTGTTGAGGAGGCCACATGGGAGCCTATTGATGTCTTTTATCATACACCGTCACTTGCGGATCAGGCTCGTGCTCTTGCCGCACTTGTTGATTCCTCTACATCAACTGTTGCTCTAGTTGTTACTACACTAGATGCTATTCCAGTTGATCCTCCAGGGCTTGCTGTTACTTGATCCAGTCCTTTATGGCAGTTGGGTCTTATTTTTGTGTCGGGGAGAGTTATGGACTCGGCTCATTACATTCGCCATGTCCATTTACATTTACTTTACTTTATGCATAAGCAGGCTTTGGGCCCTTTTTTATTCATTATTTGACATTTAGACTATATGGTTGGCCTTGGGCCCTATTATTGACATTTAGACCATATTATTGGCCTTGGGCCCTATGATTCACTATATTGGTTATTTGGTCATATTACTAAGAGTGGCGGCCTTCTTGGAGGGCACACTATTTTCCCTCTCAGTTTGGCCCTAGCCATTGGAAGCTTCCTTTTAGGGCTTCCTCTTGGCTATAAGTAGGGATTCTGTGTCATTTGTTACTTGGCTTATGATATGATCTCCTTCTTTAGTCTCTTTAAGCTTTCTCTCTCCTACTTTCTAGGGTTAAGTCTTGCTTATGTGATGCTTTCATAGACTAAATCTAGATCATCTATGGCTACGTTCATAACTGGTTAGCTCCTATTGTGAAAAGAAAGTGAAATAGATGATGAGGATTCCAACATCTAGAAACCCCGAACAACCTTTTGAAGAAATGATGGAGATTGGAGCTAAAGATAAACACTGCCCAAAAGTAGATGTTATGATAGATGGACTAGTAGCAATAGGGGCCATAGTGGATGCAAGATCTGCTGTTAATATTCTAAGCTTGTAGTTAGCTGACCGCCTAGGATTCAATGTAGAACCAGCCACCCTTACTGCCTTGAAGTTAGCCAACAATTCTATCATCAAACCAGAAGGTGAGTTACGTAACGTTCCCATAACTGTAGTCGAGAAAGCCATTGCAGTGGATTTCTATGTGATGCGAATGTATGCTGGAAATAGGGGGTACTCCATGTTGCTAGGACAACCATGGCTAAGACTAAGTGATTGTATGGTGGATATCCTAGCAAGAGTACTTATTTTTGGGAGAGGTAAGGAACGAGTGGTGGTAGATGGTTACCTAGAGGTGCCCCAATCTAAACAAGCCCCACTACCTTCCATCGAGTGGGAGGAAGTGACCGATAGCGAAGAAGATCCTACCGAGAGTGATGCTGATGAGATATTAGAACTGGAATGGAATGCACCAGAAGAAAAACCTCCTAAAGTGCGAAACACAAATGTATGTTTGATAAACATAGGGACATATGACAATCCAAAGAACATAAAAGTAGGGGCACACCTGACCAGCCTAGAGAAACAAGTGTATAAAGGACTATGTGAGAAATATCATAACATATTTGCTTGGGACTATGATGATTTGAAAGGAATACCCACTCTCTAGTCACTCGTAGTATACCACTCATTGAGAGAAGTAAACTTGTACGACAGATACAGAGTATTCACATAGTTGGAGAGACTAAGGAAGGCTAGATTAATCTACTCAGTAGAGAATACTGAATGATGCTCACTAATAGTACCCTGTCCTAAGAAGAATTCCACTCAAATCCGCATATGTGTAGACTACAAGAAGCTGAACCAACATACCAGGAAGTATTATTACCCCCTACCATTTATCGATCAGGTACTAGAAGAGTTGGCAGGAAAAGAGATTTACTCGTTTATGGATTGTTTCGCAGGGTATAATCAAATAGCCATTGATGAGAGAGATAAGTTGAAAACTACCTTTACAACCACTTTTGGAACATTTGCCTATCATGTCATGCCATTTGGATTAACCAATGCCCCTGCTACGTATCAACGCTTCATGAATCAACACTTTGAGGACATTCTAGATACAAAATTGAAAATCTTTGTTTGTGGGGCTTCATCTCTTTCAGGACATCTAGTTGTACTAGAAAATTGCTTTGAGAAATGTGCAACAACTTGTGTGACTCTGAATGCCAACAAATGCATATTTGGAATCCCTTACGGAGTCTGACTAGGGCACGTAATCAGTGTGAAAAATTCAAAAATAAGCTTGGTAGAGGCCAAAAATCTTGTATATAGGATAGACACACATGTGTGGAGCCTGTTTCCACGTGTGAAATTAGTGTACTTTTCATGTACCATAATCATATATGTTGTACATATGTTTTAATTCAAGTTCTAGTGGCTAAAATGGCCAAAAACTAGTTTTCTAGAGATATGACACATGACACCAATCTAATGATTGCATGAGCCAAATATTTTGAATAGGTGTCACATGCCATGTGTAGAGGACAGCTCACACGTGTGAAAATAGCTGAAGTAGGCAAGTTTTTGCTTCTAGAAGATTTCCATGAAGATCTCCATATAGTAGGAAAATAGACCAAAAATGTCCAAAATGAAAAGTTTTGATCCAAGTGTCAAATTGCATGATGGTGACAAGGCATCCTCACACGTGTGAGATCTGATGCATGATCAGTACCTTGAGCTCCAAAAGTGTATATATAGAGGCTTATTTGGCCATAATCAATGTGAGACACCAATCTTGGTTTTGGAAGCAATTTTGAGTGATTCTCTCCATTTGTCTACATTTCTTTTGATTGTTTTGAGGTGCTATCAATGTGTACTTGATTTTCAGGTTGGAGTCCATACGTTTCACATGTGGGAAACTAGAAAGTACACCTACCTTCAATTAATGATTGTTCTTGTTAGGATTTTGTGTCTAGAATTGATCTAGATCAATCTTAATCTCAAGCAGATTGATAGATCAAGTAATCTGACAACCAATCTCTCTTGAGGATCAGATTAGGATCCACTCTTGGTCCTTTTTGTACTTTTTGCACATGGTATCAAAGCCTAGTACAAGAGGTTTTGTTGAAATTGATAGGGTTAATCCAAATTAAAGCCAAAATTAGTAGTTTTCTAGAAACTAGTCAAATTTTGTGTAGTGAGTTGGATTTGATAGCTATCCTCAAAAGTTTTGGTCCAGATCTTGTTGTGGGCAGTAGAAACCCTTTTCACACGTGTGAGGCCATACAGCTCCGGTTTTGACTGAAAAATTTCAAAAATTTGTAGAATTTGACTCGCATACCCAATTTGAGTGATTTTTGGTGCAAAATCAAGCATTTTCTATAGTGAATCTAATCCCTTGATTAGTTCTTGGATTAGATCAGTCAAAAAATTAAAATTGAAGCTTGAATTAGGTGCACTAATTGATCTTCTCTGATTTTTTGAGTGTATGTTGAGATTGAAGAGAGAGATTGCTAAAAATCATAGATTAAGGAGTGATTTTGCAAGTTTGAGACTAGAATCTAGATTTCCATCATTCTAGATTGGTTCATGAGTGATAGGATTGAGTCTATAAGCTTTCTAATTTGCTAAAAGACTTTAGGTTCAGATCTCTTAGAGAAACCATAAGAGTTTCTAGTGCTTTTTCACATTTAAAAATGGCATCAATGGGTGGTTTTTTGTTTGAAGCTAGTGAAAGACTTACATCCACTCGTTATGCTACTTGGATTGTTCGAATGGAGTCTTTGCTTGTACTTCATGATCTTTATGACATAGTACTTGAGGTGGAAGTAGAATCTCAAGGAGGAGTTGAATTGGCTAAGTACAAAAAGAGATGTAGAGTTGCATTACACTGCATATAAATGAATGTAAGTAATGAACTTTTGAAAGAAATCTCATCTTGTACTTCGTCCAAAGAGGCATGGGATTCATTAAAAGCCATTTATGGATCCAAGAACACTTCAATGATACTCATGCTTAGGAATCAAATCCTTCAAAGCATGAAAGTAAGTAGTGAAAGTGCCCAAAATGTCTTTAGGATCAAATCTTTGAATAAGGAGTTGTCTTCTATAGATGATAAAATCAAAGATGATGAATTAGTTAAAATCATTTTGAATGGATTAGGAGATGATTATTCCAATCTTGTTCAAACCTTTGCTATTCAAGATTCACTTCCTAGTATTGAAAAACTTCAAAGTGTGCTTGTTAGTGAGGAGAGCAGAATGTTTCATATCAAAAGTAGGATGAGTTCCTTATCTTTGAATGATGGTGATGAAAAAGCTAACCTTTCTTTGAAAGGCAAGAAGAAGAAGTTTCCATCCAAGAAGACTCAAGACATGGAGATGGAGAACAAAGATGGAGCATCAACTTCCAAAGACAAGAGCAAGAAGGACAAGAAGATGCTAAAGTGTTTCTTTTGTGGAAAAAAGGGACATTTTGCATCCGAGTGCTACAAGAAGTAGAATTCCCAAGAGAAGGACAATCAAGACAATCTTGTGCTTGAGGATGAGGAATAAGGCAATCTATCTTTGATGGTATCCTCACCACAAACATCTAATCAAGACACTTGGTGGATTGATAGTGGGGAAAGCTCTCACATGACTCACCAAAAAGACTACTTTTCTACTTTCTTACAATAGTTCTAAGAGATTTATCTTCATTGCAAGTGATCAAGAATGTGAGATTGTATGCGTTGGATTCATTCCTTTATGTCTAGAATCATCTAAAAAAGTAGATCTAGACAATGTTATTTATGTACCTTCAATTACAAAGAACTTGTTGAGTGTAGGATAACTTACGGATAGTGGATTAGATGTACATTTCAAGCATGGAGCATGTTCTATCTTGAAAGATGAAAAATGTATTGCTAGTGGTTTCAAGCAAGGGAGGTTATTCGAATTGGATTCTAATGTGATGGTTGGAAGTGTGAACATGGTAAGAGAGGAGCTCACTCAAGTGGAATTATGGCACAAAAGGTTAGGACATCCTAACTACAAATCTATGGAGTCCATGGTGACAAAGGAGCTAGCAAGAGGACTTCCCAAAACCATATCCAAGTGTGGCAAGCTTTGTGAAGCTTGTGGACTCTCCAAATCTCATAAGCTTCATTTCAAGAGATCGTTGATAAGATCTAACTCTCCTCTTGACCTTATACACTTGGATGTTCATTCATTTTCACATGAATCAAATGGTGGAGTTCTTATGTATGTCACTTTTATTGATGATAAATCAAGATACTCTTGGGTTTATCTCTTGTCTAAGAAAAGTGAAGTTTTTGAGTCCTTTGTAAAATTCAAAACTCTTGTGGAAAAGCAACTTAATACTAGCTTGAAAGTATTAAGAAGTGATAATGGAGGGGAGTACATCTCCAATAGGATGAAAGAATTTTGTGAAACTAATGGCATAAAGAGAGAGTTTACTTGTACATGTACTCCACAACATAAAGGAGTAGCTGAGAGAAAGAATAGGACAGTATGTGAGTGTGCTAAAGCTATGAGATAGATGCATCTCTTTCTATTTCATTTTGGGGAGAAGCTATTTTATGTGAAAACTTTCTTTGTAATAGAATGACTAATAGTGCCATAAAAGGACTTACACCTTATGAAGTATTGATTGGCAAAAAGCCAAATCTTAGTGATTTGAAAGTTTTTGGATGTACTTGTTATGTACATATTCCTTTAGAAACAAGGAAAAAGGAAGATGCCACTTCTTTTTTAGGCATCTTTGTTGGTTATAGTGAAAGTAAGAAAGCTTATAGGATATATGATCCTATTACAAAAAAGGTTGTCGCTTGTAGAGATGTACTTTTTGATGAATCTCTCCAAGCCAAAGGCATTAGAAGAGTTTTGAGTTCCAAAAAGACCCTTTAAGAATTCGTGCAAGATGTCTTTTTTATTATTAAAATATTATAACACTAATACATTTGACTTGCCATAACTTTTAATTGTAGCTCAGAAGTATGTCATGTAACATATCATTGGAAAGCCTTGTCAAACGCTTTCCAATGCACCAAACTCCACTAAATTTGGACTTACCACTAAAAAGTTATGCCATTTTTAGTATGGAATCAAAATGTGGACTCAAAAAGTTACGTTACGTAGATTTTAAATTTGAGTGTTTTGATTGGTCCATGTGTAAAAAAAAATTGAGAAAAAAAAAAAAGGAATCTTTACAAGGGGTCTTTTTTGGATTTAGAACTCCTCTAATGAAAGGTGACTTCCAACAACACTCAACTTGTCAAAGATCATGCTATGGCCGAGGAGGAGCTTCATAAAGATGAAGACCAAGTCCAAGGGTGCCAAGAAGATCAACAAGGACAAGGATTGAGCCATCAAGGCTCACTTATAGTGACAAAGGGGAGCAAAGGGAAGATTCTCAACTACTCAACTCTTATACTTTCTTGACTACTATGCTTGAAGAGCCAACTAGTTTTGAGGAAGCAAATAAATCTCAATATTGGAGGAAAGCTACACAAGTAGAATTTGATGCATTAATGGAAAATTAAACTTGGAAACTTGTTGATTTACCTTATTGAAAGAAGCCTCTTACTTGTAAATGGATATATAGATTGAAATATAATCAAGATGGTTCCATTCATAAGTACAAATCTAGACTTGTAGCAAAAGGTTTTTTGCAAGTCAAAGGCATAGATTATGATGAAACCTTTGCACCTGTTGCAAAACTTGTGACCATTAGATTAATCATATGTCTTGCAACTTCTTTCAAATGGGAGCTCTTCCAACTTGATGTGACAAATGTTTTCTTGAATGGATTCTTGGAAGAGGAAATCTACATGTGCCAACCCAAGGGCTTCATCAAAGATGGAGAACAAGACAAGATGTGTCTCTTGAAGAAGAGTCTTTATGGACTCAAGCAAGCACCAAGAGCATGGTACTCTAGGTTGCATTCCTATCTTATTTTCATTGGATTTGTTGTAAGTTCTTATGAACCATCATTGTACTACAAATGTAATGATGGAAAGATCATTATCTTAGTTTTATATGTTGATGACATTATACTCACAGGAAATGATCTAGATGGCATTAAGAATGTAAAAATTTCCTTGTCTAGTGAATTTAAGATGGTAGATCTAGGACTTCTTAAAGTTATACTTGGAATAGAAGTCACTAGAAGTAATGGTTTTACCTTCATATGTCAATCTAAGTATGCTAGATCAATCTTGGCAAGATTTGGCATGATTGGTTGTAAAGGAGTTGAAACTCCTACGGAAATAAGTGTAAAAGTGAACTAAGATTTCAGATCTCGACCGGAGCGCTCGCTGAGATCTCAACCGGAGCCAAAGTGCCTGTTGAAATCTCGACCGGAGCTGAAGTGCCCGCTCAAATCTCGACCGGAGATGAAGTGCCCGTTCAGATCTCGACCAGAGCCGAAGTGCCCGCTCAGATCTCGACCGGAGCCGAAGTGCACGTTGAAATCTCGATCGAAGCCGAAGTGAAGTCCTAAACAAAGACTTTGGTGTTTCAAGTACAAGTCGAATTTTGAGTGGTAGCGATGGTCAGGTGTGGTGGGAGCAGTTTAAAGACATGTATCCTTTTGGTATGGAAAAAACATTCCAAATTCCAGTTTCTATATGTGATCCAGCCGATGTTCACATTGTTTATAGCCCTTTAAATAAGCACCACCTTCATCAACTGATGATCATGTTTGCAAAAAAGCCACAATCGGTTGACATGATTGTTGATCTTTACGGCTGCAAGGAAGCTATTGGAAGTACCTCATTGCCCATCACATTTTTTGAGAATTTTTGGTCATAGAACATCTAGAATATTATGTGCTCAAGGTGCTATTAGGTTTGTCAAACTTTCAAGGACGCAAAATGAACTACATCAAGCAATGCTGAAAAACTGCCATATCAAGATGCACTTACTCATGCTCGTCAACATTGGGAGCATTATGACTGTCCAACAAAGCCAATTGGAGGACACTCTATAGTGGATACAAAGTGGATGGTATGTCCATATTTTTTTATTTAATTTTGAGGTCATTATCTTATGTATTTAATACTAGTTACTATGTAAATTAATCCTTTTGTCTGATGTTTTGTGTAGGAATACATTGATATGATCAAAGTAACAATGGAAAAAATGAGCATCAAGCATGATATGCATATGATCCTTTGTGAAAGATCTTTGTTCGATAGATGGATTACAATTATGGGCGATTATGCTGTTGGACAACTTGCTGGCATTACCGAAAATTTGTGTTTTTTGCGTTCTAAAAAAGATAGTGAAAAAAAACAAGCCGACAAAACTACACCGCGAGGTTAAATTCTTTTGAAGAGGATAAAGACTCTAAAAGACCACGAGGACATGGAGGATGTTGCTCTCAACTACAAGTATAAGTGGATGAAAAACGTTATCAACAAAAGAAAATAAAAGCTGAATTGCCAGAAACTGTGCAAACAGAATTACGATTGGCCTATACTAGGGTGTTTGAAATACAACAATGCACTCTTGAAAAACCATGGAAAATATGTAATGTTGGACCTATGCTATCACATTTTATTGAAGTGGTAACAACTTGTGGTAATAACAACGACATTTGCTTGGTTATCTTAGACACAACTTCACAAGGGAAAGATGTCGAATGGATGACAAAGTCGTTTAAAATGCTGGTGGATTGTAAAGCAAATATTCACTCAGGTGATTCGTACATGCTTATTGCATTTGTTCCATATGGTCCTTCATTGTACCATTTAGAGAATACCTTGAAACACATAGTAGGTTCATTTTCTATACAATATGGATCATACACCAAGAGAAACATCCAAACCAAAACATATATTCTCTGCCACGATCTTTGTATAGTGATGGCATTCATATCCAAGATGGAAGAAAAGAAATATTGGAATGGTGTAATAGGAGTTGGTTGCAATCAAATGCCATCCATTATCTACTAAGAAGTCGAAGATTGTGTTGATGAGGACACTATGGCCGATGTTGAATTATTGGAAGAAAAACCAAAAGCTACAATTTTTGATAAGCCAATCATGTATGAACAATGTCACCTTGTTGGAGGAGGAATAAACAAATATCCCAAGGACCGTCAACTATATGTCAATATGATTTCCTCGTTTTGTCCCAAAGGAAAATTGGTAAGCGATGCTTATACTGGAGGATATGGTATGAGAGAAGCACTAAGAAATGAAAGAAATACAATCACCTTTGTAAATAGCTCATGTGAAAAAGATTTTCTTGAGAGCTATTGTTCTATGATGGTTGATATTCCTTCAAAGTCAAAATCTTTTATCGACGCCCAGGTTTGCATATGGACCTACAATAGATGATGCACAAGAAAAACTCTCAGAATACTTCTTGAAATCATTGGATCATCACAAGAGCTTCAAGTTTACGATATCCAAAAGGATTCTTTCTACAAAGATCCAAATAGCAATGCTAGTAGAGAATTTTCTTTACAAGACAAAAATTTGGAGGCCGATATACCTCTGAGCATTTCACCACAATTACTACAAGAAGAACATGTAGATAATGATAATAGCTAGTGAGAGCTATGATAAGAGACAAACATAGATTTCTTTTGTATTATGTTGTTTGCACCTGACATCGAAAAAGATTCATTTCTGATTGAGAAAGAGGCCTTGAGTCTGGTGCAGGTTGAGCTAACCAAACGAGCTTTACATCTTGTAGGGCTTTGACCTCCGTCCCCAGGCGCGTATTCTCTGCTTCCAAAAGGTTTAGTTGCGTCTGGATGGGAGCAAGCCATTGGAACGCTTCAGATTTATGCTCCCGCACCTTTGTGGAGGCCTCTGTCAGCGCTTTGGAGAGGCTTTGGATATATTTGTTGAGGCCCTCCTCCTTCTGTTGTAGCTTGGCAATCTCCTAGTGCCCTTCTTGTTCATGTTGTTGCATAAGAATCAATTTGTGCTGCAACTTGGTGAGGTCTGCTCGCAGTTGTGTGTTACTCGTCGCCAGGTGTGGTACCCTACTTTCTAGAATGGCTTTGGCCGCTACCGCATCCAGGATGTATTTTTTCAAAGTCTGGTACGCCGTCGTTAGGTCTGTGGGAGCAGCCGGTACACTGGCACTGATAGGGGCTTGTGTTGTATCGGCCTTGACGACCTGTGGAATACTGTCTTCATTATCTTCGATCAGGTTCTCATTGGACCTAATGCCATCTGGGGTAGTAGGATCAGTCCGATCTGGTGATGGTACAAAAATTGTTTGAATAAATGCTTCATCAGGCAACGATTGGTTGCCCTCAGCAACCTTTGGTGGCAAAGCAGGTGAGGTCTGAGAAGCAACTGTGGAAACAAGGGTGAGGACGGTCTGTCCGAACGAGAGGGTGGGAGGAACAGAGGGGAACTGAAGGGTGGTGTGGAGTATGGAAGAAGACGAAGATGGAGCAGAAATGGTCTGGCGTGGGGGTGAAAAATTGATGACTTGCATCCACGCCAGAGTGTTTGGAGACAATTGAGAATTAGAAGGATTGAATAGAATGGAAGCAACGATGGTGGCTTGAGTGATGGAGGATGCGATGGTGATGGACGGAGTAGTGGATAACGGAACAGAGATAGGAAGCGTATCAACAACGGAAACGGGGGTGGACATAGAAACAAATGTGGATGGAACTGAAAGAGAGGTAGCGAAAACAGAGATCGGAGTGGGGGGTTGCACGGAAGAAGAAGTGGCGGTGGTTGATGGGGTGGTTAGTGTAGCAGTGGAGGTGCATCTTCAAGTAGCAGGTGGAGATGTGGATGTAGAGGCAGCGCCATGCATTTGTTTGCTGGCCGTTGTGCTAATAACTGTATGTTGGGAGGAGATGGATGCTTGAGATGGCAGATAAAGGTTAGTATGTGGCACGAGTGTAAACAAAAGGGATGAGCGTTGGAAACTGCGCACTTTTGCCTCAAGAAGTGCACAGGCAAAGTTACACAACATAGGGCCTGCTGCGATACGCTCACGGTTGTTGGGTTTGATGGAGTTGGTTAGTTCACGAATAAGGAAGCTATGCCAGTTGTATGGCACAACGTAGGGGCTAGGAAATTCCAAAAAGGATTCCACTATCTGACTCAACAGCTTAGACTGGATTCTATCCTTGCGAAATGTTGAAATAACCAAAAAATTATTCAACAAATGCGCAGCCGCCTGAATGACGGGTTTTGTGATAGCATCTATCAGGTAACCATTGTTAGTCTGAATTAGAATTTCCAGTGCAGTTTGGGTGACGAAAGGCTTGATCAGAGTTTTGGCATTGCGATGGGAGATGGGCTGACGATCACCGAACATAATGCCAATGGTGACCATCGAGTCGGCGTTAATCCTGACCTTGTATGTGGTACCTTGCTACAGGAAGTGAAAACAAGTCTTTTCCTCATCCCAGGTGGCGTAAGCGTGAAGGGCGAGGCCCATGTTAATCTCAGAATGGAAGAGCGCCGGGTAAAAACCCATTGCCTCTATAAGTGGGTCGACTGTCTACAGCCATGGTTGGATCAAAGCGTCAGAGGGAGAGGCCAGATCTGTGTGGCCTCGAGGATGTCACGCTGGATCGCCTGTTTGGTGCCAGAGTATTCAGAGGATGAGGAGGCCATGTTATCAGTGATGATTAGAGGTCAAAAAAGTAGGAAAAATGGTAAAAAAATGGAAAAAAGGTGTGGAAACAGCAGAAAACTATGAATAACGAGTGTTGGATGACAAGAAGTATAGTTTAGAGTGCAAATCGGTGTTCAGTATGATCGGATGATAGCTGGTAGGAATTTTGGTTGCAAACGGAGAACTTGGTAATTTCAGTGTAAATTTTGGTAGAGCTTCGCTAGCAAAGGTGACAAATGACTCAAATTCAGCCATTATATAGCGGAATTTAGAGTGCATATTAGGTAAAATCCACTTTCCCTTGTTCAATTCCACCCAAATTTTGGCAAGCACCTTCTTCACAAAATTCTAAGACCTCAGGGAGGTCTGCGAGAGTTCAGAAGGTGATTTGACTGCTATGTGAAGGTTCTGCGAGGGTTCAGGCTGTCTGCGAGGGTTCAACTCTCACAGGAAGTGACCTCTCGCACAGCTTGTTTCTGTGATTGGATTTTCAAGATCAGACCATGTAGGTAGGCTAATTTCACTGCTCTGATTCCATTTAGGCACCTTGCGAGGGTTGGTAAGTTGATCTTGATGCTCTGTGAGGGTTTTGAAATTTCTACTTTTGGAAACCCTTGCACACACTAGAAAATGGTGATTTCTCCATTAGGAACTCTCGCAGAGATTTTCATGGATGCATCTGGGTCAGATCTAGTGACTGTCCAAGTTTCAAGAGCTATCTCCCAGGGGATCTCAAAAAATCATAAAAAGTTGCTCTTTTAGAGTGTTTTTTGATGAGATCTCGAGATTTTCTGATTTTTAACTTTTGTAAACTGGTAATCAGCCTCATCCAGGCTTGATCTGACTGTTGGTAGTTCTCTGGAAGTTCTGATGGATACTTGGTAATAGATCTCTTAGTCAATCTGATGATCTGCTTCCTTCTTGATCCTATCTAGATCTGGATCCTTCTTGAATTCTGATGGATTTAGCTTGATTTGGCTCGATCTTCTTAAATCTAGTGGTGATGGCTTAGCATATTAGCTTTTCGTAATGTGCCCCACCAATCTGGATCTATCTCACTATGGTGGCCAGTACTTGTGCAACTGGCTACCGTTGATGGGTGTATCGAATGATGTCCCATCTAACTTTTCTAAATTCATGACTCCATGATTAAGAATTTTCTTGATCCGATAGAGACCTTCACCTGTGAATTTTAATTTTCTTTTGATCGCCTTGGTTTTATACATCAGGACCAGATCTCTAAAATGAAGATCCTTCTTTTGTAACCTGCGATCATGCCATGCTTTGCGTCTTTCCTTTTCAGCTGCCAGTGCATGCACAACTAGTAAGCATGTTTCACAGAGTTTATGTAGAGCTTTGTGGCGTAGCTATAGAGATTTGGACTCACTAAGATGTTGCGTGGTGGCAATCCTTAATGAAGGAACTAAAAACTCTACTAGCATCACAACATTCTGACCATATATCAATTGGAAGGGTGTTTGATCAGTGCTTCCTTTATATGCTGCCATGAATGCCCACAGTGCAACATGCAACTTATGTTCCCAATCTGATCTGCTAGCTTCAGTTGTTTTTGTGAGCACGCTACACAGGATCTTATTGGATGTTTTTGCTTGCCCATTACCACGAGGATAATAAGGCAACTGGTTCTGTGGATCACAAAGAATTCCTCCAACAGGACCTTGATGGTCTCATTGATAAAATGGCTTCCGCGATCACTTACTAGCTCTGCCGGGCATCCGAAGCGTACAATGATATTTTCATAAAGGAACTTGGTAGTGGTCCTAGCATCAGCTACTCTTACTGCCTTGGGTTTGACCCATTTGGTGAGGTAGTCTGTGGCTACGATTGCGTATTGAGCCTGGGAACTCCTTGCCGCAGGATGAATTGGACCGATGTAATCCAATCCTCACTTTTGAATGGTGCTTGGGCTAAGGCCGGGTGTAGTAGGTCATAATTCAATCTCGTTGGCCTTCTTGCCCTTTGGCACACATTGCACTTTTTTAAGTATTCCTCCGTATCCTCATGAATCATTGGCCACTAGCATCCTGATCAGAGGATCTTGAGAACTGTAATGTCGGATGCAAAATGGCCCCCACCCATGCCTTCATGTGAAAGCGAAATGATCTGGGTGGCCTCATGAGGAAGAATACACCGCCAAAGAATTCTGTCTGGTCCTCTTCGGTATAACTGGCCGGCAATCAGCTGATAAGGTCTTGCTTTCAAGATCAATTTTCGTTGTTCCGCCTTTGGTAGTGATTTGTCTGGTTGGCCCCGCATTAGATATTCAACAATGTTGGCAGCCCATTCTGGTACTGTGTCCACGTAAAATAAGCAACATCTGCCAGCTCATCGTCGGGTTGGGTTGCAATCTCCTTCCCCTTGATTCTGATACATGATCTACCATCTAATGTTGTTTTCCCTTGCGAACTACTATCCGAAAATCAAATTCCAACAACAAAAGTAGCCATTTGGTAATTCTCCTGGTGTTGCAAGTTTTATTAATGAGATAGAACAAGGGTTGATGGTCCATATAAAAAGCAAAATGTGTGGCCATCAAGTAATGTCAAAATTTCTTAACCGCATAAATCATTGCCAGTGCTTTTCGCTCTGTGGTTGAATAATTCATTTCGGTATCACTGAGCTGTCGGCTTGCAAATCGGATTGGAAAATTTTTTTTGTGTTCACCTGGCTGGGTTAAGACTGCTCCAACTGCATACTTCGATGCGTCCGTATGCACGTGAAACTCAATGGACCAATTGGGTGGGCATAATATTGGTGCTGAAACCAATGCATCCTTAAGTTTCTAGAAAGCCTTTAGGACTTCCTCGTTCCAATGTGGATCCATTGTGAGTTTGTAAATTGGTCGGGCTAACTCCGCAAAATCAAGAATGAAGATCCTATAATAGTTAGCATGACCCATGAAGATATAGACTTCGCAAATCATCCCCGGTGGTGGTAGATCAATAATGATCTTGATCTTTGATAGATCTATGGCTATCCCGTGTCTTGACACTATATGGCCGAGAATCAAGCCATGTGTTATCCAGAATTGACATTTTTCTAGATTCAGGGAGATCTGGTAGTTGCTGCATTTTTGTAACACCTTCTCCAGGTTGGGTAAGTGTTCTGAGTCTGGTCCAAACACGCACAGATCGTCCAAGAAAATTTTCAAAAATTTTTGCAGATAATATTTGAATGCCGCTGCATGACTCGTTGGAAGGTGCTTGGGGCATTGCAAAGTTCAAATGGCATCACTTTATAGGCATAGGTTCCTCATTCCATGGCAAATGTTGTCTTGTGCTGGTCCTGGGGGGCTATCTTTACCTAGTTGTAGCCGCTTAAGCCGTCTAGAAAACTGTAGGCCTCGACGCCGACTACTCTGTCAAGGACACTTTTCATAAATGCTAAAGGAAAATGACCTTTTTTGGTGATTGCATTTAGCGCCTTCAGATTCACACAAATCTGTATTTTGCCATTTTTTTTGGACACTATAACTATCGGCGATACCCATTCCGTGTGCTCGATTTCATAGATGAAATCTGCATCCATCAGCTTCTGTAACTCATGCTTGATCAACTCAGTATAATTCGGGATGCAGCAGTAATAACGACTTACCTTGGGGACTGCTCCGTCCACCAAGGGTATGGTGTGTTGGACTATTGTTGGTGGAATGCCCTTCAGGTCACTATAACTCTAGGCAAAATAGTCTTTATATTCCACCAACAATGATCATAGTCTCTTGAACTGTGTGGGTGTTAACTGCTCTCCCACATGCACTATCTTTTCTTCTTCACCTGGCTCGACAAGATTCATTGGCTGTGTTCGCGCAGGTCCCTCAAAGACTTGTTCTGCTGGTGCTTGACTTTGATCAGGTTCTCTCTGGGCTTGCGGCATCATGATTACCACGTCGTCCAAGGTGTAATTCTTGAAAGTCTCAGGCATCTCGTGAACTGGTGCTCGTCGAGATTTCTCTTTCAGCATATTGATCTTAGCCCAACTAGTCATTTTTTTATTTTCTATCACCTGTGTAGAAGATGACGCTGTATCTGAGTCTATCTTGATTGACTTCAAGGAATCCAACACTTTCTTTTTACTCTTTTTTGTCATTTTGGTGGATTCATCTCATCCTTGTTGTCTTTCATCGGAACTGTCGTGACATTCACCTCATGGTTGCAAATATCCACATCCACTGTAGCTATCGCCTCTTCGGTTAGGTCACTCCATCGGATCACCTGGTTGTAGCGTTGCTTCAACTGATTCTTCTTATTCGCAGGTGCCTTGGGTGGATCGATCCTTGAGACTTTCACCATAGCAGACTTTTGTGGTGGTTGAGCTGGTACTTTCTTGGTTCCGTAACGATTTGGGTCCATGTGACAGTCAGCTCAATCTCCTTATTATAAGTTAGAGCATGTTGCCAAGGGACTAGATCATCGTCCACTAGGTTCTCAATAGGCTCCACTGACAACCATGCTATGTTTATCATATTCACCCCAAATGTGATTGGTGTGTCCATGGTGTAACATTTGGGTGAAGATGTACTAGGTTCTGCATCTGATTCATATTGACATGCCTGACAATCAATAATTACTAATGCATCTGTCCATATCACGACATCTGTCTCTGAATCATAGTGACCTCCCTTGGATGGCCTTGGGCGATCAATCATGTGATCTGTCGTGGATGATCTGTCATCAGCTTTGGGTGCAATAGGTTTCACCGCCCATGTGGTTGGATCAACCTTTACATCCTGTTCTCTGTTCTCGAAGGTGAGTTTTCCCGTACCCCAGTTATGTACTACTTGCGCAATCCTCAACCATGGTCTTCGCAGTAACACACAGTATGTAGATGGAGATTCAGGTATATCCATGACTACTCACAAACTGCATGCCTACTATCTTTATAGGGATATCGACAACTACACCTTTCGGTTTCACACAGGATTAATCTTCCAACTTGATGGTGAATCTTGCTGGCTTCAACCCTTGTAGATCCCATTTTTCATATAAAGTAGTGGAGATCAAATTGACACTCGATCCTCCATCTACCACTGCTGCCTCATCCTCGTATCTCTTGTGTTTGATGGACAAAGTGATGTTGTGTTCCTCACTTTCCCATGCTGCTCCGATGTGGAGGACGTTACTTGTTTCTTCATAGCCCTTACAATATATGGGCTCAGGTGCTACTGGCTCCTCATCCGCTTTGGCCCATTCAACTAGAAGGCTTTTCGCTTGTGGTGCAATCCGCAGAGGTTCTCCAAGTGGTAAACTAACATGGCTTGACAATAAAAGAGTGAGCCTTTCAGTGCGTGGTTCCTCGGGCTCCACCATGTAAAAAGGTGGTCCATGTTGGTGCAACCGATCATTTTGATCAGTGCGCAGTGGTGAGCCCGCTTGCGGTTCCCGTTCAACGCTAACTGGAGGTTCCGTGGGATTAACTCTTTCTTGCTCTTTTTTCTCCACTTGTGCCTTCTGTACCAGTGTCTTATTTTCTGGTACTGCGTTCTTTCTTCTCTCACATTCAGATATGGCGCAGAAGTTGAGGGTTGGTCGTCAGCGACCGATGGTGGTGGTGAGGGAGCCACTTCCTTCCTCTTCTATGCTCGCGTAACCGCTAACACAAGAACATGAAATTGTCATCCTTCCAATGGCATCCCTGATGGAACTGCTGGTTGCTATATTGCAATGAAATTAAGAGGTGCACTGGTTCCAGTTTTAAATGGACAATTCTTGAAATAGTGTCCATAACCACATTCTCGGCAAAAGGATGTATATTGTCCCTTGTAGGGACATTCCGCAATTCTGTGTCCTTCGTCGCATCCGTAGCAGCCGTAATTTCTTTTGCCTTGACGTTGAGTTTGAGGTGCATAGGCCGCAACATATTCATTTATGGCAGGATCCATAAATGGTTCATCCAATCCGTACCATTGCTGATGCTCAGGTTGAGGTGGCATTTGCATCTCTGGTTCCGCTGTTGTCAGGTTTACATGGGCCACTTGCTGATTGCTAGCCCTGGTGGAGCAGGTAAGGCCATATGTTGTGGTTGACTTAATGCGCCGTACCTTGGTGCCGCGTTGGGTGCCCCTTGATGGTAAGAATAAGAAATCTGATAAGGACTTCTCTTCTGTTAAACAATCCGGGGGTTAAACAGGCAAAATGCCGTATCGTGCGATGTTGCATTGCACAGATGGCAGAATCTATGTGTCAGTCTCAGATTTTGCTTTAGGACTGGACACTTAGTTCGTTGTATGGTTTTGCGTGCACACTGAACACCATACATTTTCCCGTCCTGGATACTGTAGCTAGTTTGGTTTCAGTTGATGTGGCGTTACTGCTACAGCTCCCTGTAAGGCCTTCAATTTCTGGTCAAACTGTGTCGTAAGTTGCTCCATCTGCTATTTGTGTAATTTGTCATTTGCTCCAACAACAGTTCTGTGGATAGAGTAGATGCAATTGATGATGATGATACTAACGAGGGAGTAGGGTGTGGGTGGATGGATATTCGTCATCAGATCCCTCATCCTCTTCCCTGATGGCATCTTTCATAGCTTATTGTAGAGTAGCGTATTGCTCCCGTCGTTTCAGTTCTCTTCTGATGCTTCGTGGTAGTTCGGCTAGGAACCACATGATCACCGCATGATCGGGAGTTAGGGCTGCACTGCACTCGGATCATAAGTTTTTGAACCGCTCAATATAGTCCCTGACCCTTTCTCGTTTTCCCATTTTGACTTTGCTCAACAGGAGGAATGGGTCTTCCAGAAACTTTTTTGGTTTAAAGCACGTAATGAGAGCCGCTTTAACCGCTTTCCAGGTAGATTTTTCTTCCTCTGACAAGTTGAAAAACCAATCCTGAGCCATTGCCAATAAGGACATGGGGAACAACATCTGCTTCTCCACAGGTGTTCGTTCACCGTAGATTTCACAAGCTTGCTTGTAGATCTGGAGGAATCAAATGGGATCTGATGATCCGTCGTATTTTGGTACTTCTGTCTGTGGTGCTCTCCAGACTGCTTGCAAGGGAGTGACAGGTACGGGTTGGCCCATTGGATCCATTGGTGCTAGTTCCGGTTCTGCCTCTTGTTGCACGATTGCTAATCTGGAAAGGTGTGGTGCTTGATTTGCTATCCTTCATGCTATTGATCGTCCCGATCTCAGATTCATCCGATGGTGGATTCCAAAGTGATTGGATCTTGCTTATACAGTAGGATGTTGTCTGGATTTCAAGGATCTGATCGATCTGATTGGCCGGAAGTGAATTTAGGCCTTTTATGGTGGTTTTCCCTTGATAACTTTTTACTCCTTGCACTGATTGACCTGAGATTTTGATAGTAGCTGGATTTGATGCAGGTCTTTCCACTGATCTGGTCTGCAAGGGCTCTCTTGTGCGAGGGTTGGTTGTGCGAGGGTTCTTTAGCTATTTTTACAGATAAAAAATCTGATATCTCTCTGATCTTTGGGAAGTGACTCTCGCAAGGTCATAGTAGCAGGTCAGATCTCACTATAGAATTCTCTGTGAGGGTTAACTCTTGCAAAAGTGAAAATTTCACTATCTGCGAGGGTTCCAAACCATTTTTTTGGCTTGATCTTCACCAAATCTCAAAACTAGCTCTCGCAAGCTTCATCACTGATGAAAATGATCATTTTGAATCGATTGAGAGGGTCTGCGAGAGTTCTTACTAGAAGGATTTGCTGGATCTTCACTTTTTAGTGATTTTTTTGCACTTAAATCCAGTTTTCTGCTCATTGGAATCAAACTAACTCTCGCAATCTCTTCTGTGTCTTGGTCTCATTGAGATGGAACTTCAGAATCCTCTGCCAGAGTTTTTGACCACTGGAACTGAAAATGTTGCTGTCTATGAGGGTTCACTGGTACTTTCTCGTCTTTTTTTCACTGGAAACTCTCGCACAAGCGCTTAGACATCAGACTAACTCTCACAAGCTTCTCTGTGTCTTGGTCTCACTTAGATGGAACTTCAAAGGGCTCTGCCAAAGTTCTTATGAAGATTTGGATTTTTTCAAGGGTTTTTTGAATTTTTTATAATTTTTCTCTGATTTTTACAGTAGCTTGGAACTAACTCTTGCAGGCTTCTATGCAGGTCTAGGACAGTACCTTGTAGCTACTGCCAGTCATGCAAGAGTTTATTCACACTGGTTCTGGAGATATAAAAATATGATGAGATTTTAGGCTCTTTTTCCCTCCAAAATTGCAGATTGGTGTGTTTTTTGGGTTTTTTGACTGGTTAGTTTGGGTTTCAAGCCCTTAGAGGTTGTTCAGGGCCTCCTCTACCCTATCACACCTCCTTCGTTGTGAACAATCCAAACACAAAAAAATATAGAATACTAACTCTAAACACCCAAAAATCTACCTAAAACTACTCTAAAAAGCAAGAAAATAGCTAAAATGCAGCTAAACTAGTTAGTGGAAATCTATCCCCGACAACGACACCACTGTAGGGTCAAAGATCTTTGTAGTATAGCCCTCCCACCTGTCAACAAGGGTTAGATCACTGGATAGGTACCTAACTATGCATAGATGCTAATTTTAGTTAGTGTCCTACTTCCTCCCTAACTCTATTCACCACTAACACTACTCTCCCTTAACTCTACTCCTCTACTCTTACATTCATCATGATTTGGGTGAGAGAGAGAGAGAGAGAGAGAGAGAGAGAGAGAGAGAGAGAGAGAGAGAGAGAGAGAGAGAGAGAGAGAGAGAGAGAGATGAGATGGAGGTTATCTCAAATGCTCAATGTCATTGCTTATAGAAAAACCTTAACTAGCATAACCAAAAAGCATGGGAAATGAAAATAACAAGCAATCACAACAATAGCATAAGCAAGATTAATTAGCAAATGAGGATGCTTGAGCTCTCAAAATGGTAGAGTCTCCTCCTCTCTATTGAGCATGAAAATAGTGTACAGATGGTGCCTTTTTATAAAATGGAGAAGGCCCTTGCCCCTCAATCCTATTGGCTAATATTCACATTGATCCTATCCATTCATCTTGGACCCAACTTGATCCAAGGGTCCACAAAAAGTACATTGGAAATCACAAGATTCATGTGAGTCCAAAATTGGACCCAACTCTAAAAAGTAAGCTCTGAGTTTAGAATTGACTTTGGGCCTCAAGTTTTATTTTAATTACAAAGGGCCTTAGTCTATTATTTTATTTACAACTTCACTTGCGTGCTCATTGGGTCATGGGCTTATACACGCAGGATGCCATGCCCTCGCCACACATTTTATTGGATGATTTTGTTTATTTACACTGTTGGGAATACCCCCAACATTTATTCCTCCTCCCTCTCTCCCAACACATGAGAGATCCAAGTATAGATCGATAGGGATACTCTCTTATCTGCTCCTCTTTATGCTTAGTCTAAGGACATTGGTCCTTCGACAAGTGCAGGCCTAGTTCCATTGGCGAGTGAGCTAATTTATAGTTAATCGGATTATATCTGATAAGGATATTATGAAAATACCTTTGTTGAGTAATAAATATTGGCCGTCTTGCTCTGGCATCCTTCACCTGATTTGTACAATTGCTAAAGAGCAATGCATCATCTACATACAATGTGATAATTATAACGGATTGCTGCACTGACTTGAAGTAGACGTTATTGTCGGTCGTGCTTGGTTGAAACTCGTCGGATGAGGATTGTGTTGATCATCTAGAACCAAGCTCTGGATGATTGCTTCAGGCCATACTTTGAGCTTCTCCACACCTCGTGGGGTTTTCTGCTTGAGAGGGCCTTGGTCAGCAACTGTTCTGGATGTAAGCTATAGTGGAGATAGCTTCAGCCCATAAGTTCTTTGGCAAAGATGAGTGTGCCAGCATACATTTAGCTGACTCGACCAGGGTACGATTCTTCCTCTCGGCTAAGCCATTAGACTGAGGTGAATAAGGAGTGATAAACTACTATTCAATGCCTTGGCTCTGGCAATACTCCCTAAATTCGGTAGAGATGTACTCTCCACCATTATCGGACCTCAGGCTTTTGATTTGTTTATTAATCTCTTTCTCTACACACTCCATGAAGATTCTGAAGCAGTTGAAAGCTTCTGATTTCATCTTAACAAAATATACCATAGTTCTTCTCGAAAATTCATCAATAAAAGTTATAAAATACTTTACATCATTCAGTGAGGGATTTCGCATTGGGCCATAGATATTTGTGTGTACAACATCCAGTAATCCTCTAGTAGTATGCCTTGTCTGTTTACTAACTAGACAGTCTTGACACTCGTAAATCCACTTTCGGATTTACATTCTTCCTCAACAATGGTCCTATTTCATGGAACAGTCGCAAGCAAACTTCGATAGTTATATCTTCCACTTAATCAGAGTATATCACAGCCTCTCAAGCTACAAAGGAAATAGCATTAGGCTTGGATGTACACAAAAAAATTTGAAGGTCAAAGCATTCATGGATTCAGATTAAGGGGGAGTGTTAGATTATTTCCTACTGACCGATCAATCGATCTTTTAATCTTCGTCCACTTATTATCCAGTTTTGCAGTCTTCTTCGTGTTTTTACACATTCTACAAGAATACATGAGAATCGCTTACAGGAGGCTCCGACATATCAAACTTCATCCGACAATCTTTATCGGGCACGGTTCGATGAATCTTATCGGGTGAAAGACAGTTTATTGTTCCACTTGAATTGAAGCTACAGACTTTCCCTAATCATTTAGCAAATAATTTTTTAAGAAGTACTAACTGGATGGATGCCAACTCATTATGGCCAACTAGTGACCATTATGATTTATGATCTAATCATTTGTCCTACTACTGCTTAGTATAAATAGATGATCATTACCAAATTTGGCTACGTTTATTCTGGTAAAGACCACCACAAAGGCTTCTGATTTAGCTCAGACATTTGTAGAGCACCTGTTAAGGCTTTACAGATTACCAAGTGATATTGTGAGCGATTGCAATCCGAAGTTCACCGATCACTTACTAGAAATGACTCTGAGCTTGGGTTCCTCTGATCATCCTAAGATGGATGGACAGATAAAAAGAACAAATCAGACGATGGAACAAATGCCTCAAGCATATGTTTTCCGATGGCAATCTGATTGGGGGAAGTGATGCGAGAAATGCATTAGAGGAAGTTTAAACACAAAAAGGGCCTTTTGTCAAGATTTCTTTTTTATTTTTTATTCACTTTTATTCACTTCTTTTGTACATGTGGACCAATAGTTTCTTGACATAGTGGCTCTAACGTAACGTTACTTCTTTGAGTTACATTTTGAGTCTACACTGAAAATGGCATAAGTTTTGATCACCATATCAGAATGCAACAAAAACTGGTGCGTTGGAAGGCGCTTGACGAGCGCTTTCAAATGATATATTACATATCATAGTTTTGAGTTACTACTAAAAGATATTGTTTGAAAATAGTGACAAAATGCAAAAGAGATCCTGGCACAAATTCATATGCGGCCCTTTTTGAACTCAAACTTCCTCTAATGTGCACTCAGAAAATGCAAATTCCAATTAGAACTCTAGTGACAAATCGATAAAAATCTCGAATGATTCGCGAAACCTTTCGCAAATCTCAAATTATTTCTGTTCGAGAATAATTCTTGTTGGATCGATCAGGCTCTGTAGCACAACAAAACGAAACGAGACAAAATCTAGACAAAAATGAAATGAAGCGAAGCGAAGCGAAACTTAAACGAGCTCTGACATTGATTCATGCTGAAAGCATAGAGATCGCAAAATGAAACGAAACGAATCAAAACTAGACAAAAGAGACGAATTCACGAAAAGATCAATCAAGCTCTGAAACGAGACGAGACGAAACGAAACAAGACGAAACAAAACGAAACTTAAGTGAGCTATGAAATTGATTTACGCTTATAGCCAAGTGATCGTGAAGTGAAAGCATTCGCGAACAATATCAGTACGTGAGAAATTCAGATATGATTGCTAGTCACTGCCGGTTATATCATTCCTACAACCCTTCAGAGTGTAGACAGACACTGCTAATCTATGTTAACAGATTAATATAGCATTCAACAAAATCAAACAAATGTGCGGAATTGAATAAACAAGCAAATCAGATACATGAATTGTAAAGACAAATACTGATTCGAGATCATACAATTGTACAGAATAATATGTGTAGAACAACTACAATATTATCTATTGATTTTCTTGATTTTTCAAGCACTGTGAGACAGATCCACAAAGTGCATTAGCTTGAGAGAAATGGTTCTCTCATGAATAATGTGACTAGTGGACTTCTAGATCTACAAATCCTTTACAAAATTGTCTCACTCACAAGCAAACATGTATTTAGTATTTTTTGTCTTCTATCTTCTTATAGTATTATGCATCAAACAGAAAGTATATTGTTCACAAACTTTTTTGTGTCACGTCGTGTAACTTCCATATCAAAATGATTAAACATCTACAACTAATCGCGAATTACAAGAGTGGTAGATTAGCCACGATCTAGAGTACTTCTGCTGATGTCATGATATTTGATCAAATACTTGTACCCCATGGTACTTGGCTGATCTTCTTGGTTGTTCGTGGAGCAAGAATGATTTTGTGTAGCAAAACAATTTCGTGTCGTGTGTCATGAAATTTGACAAAATTTCCAAAATTCACACGCGTGGGGAATGTCCACAAGAGTGACTGATCTTAATTAAGCTTTGTGATTGGCACTATAACCTGATTCTAGATTGATCAACAAAATCTAGTTCAGAAAAAATGGCTAATCCACAATCTAGCATGCTAATCAACAGAATATAATAGCAATGATCAAAGAATGAGAAAATACAAGATTTCAATGTATGAGCATTAGCCTCAACACGAGTTAGAGAGAGAGAGAGCCAGAGAGATAACAAGCAATATTTGCTTAGATCCAAAATGACATGAGATAGCTACAAAACTTTGGTTCTTCATTATCGATTGTGTGGAGAGCTACACATATTTATGGAGATTGAGGTAGCTCGAGGTAGAACCATATCTATCCATTCCAAAATGACATCTTAAGTGACATCTAGAGTCTATCAGACATTTGTCACTTGTCATGCATGAAATTCTACCAACTTTTACAAGTGTACTAGTTCTAACTAGAAATGTCCAAATCATCATGCATGTGTCCAATAAACTTTGTGCATGCCTTGCATGTCACTATGGATCACTAACAATTAATGCATGTGAGATGCCACGAGTTTCTACAAGCATAATCATGCTAATTCTATGTCTACAAACTATATGCAAGTTGCATTTATCAAACTAGACAATACATAACCATGTAGCTCGAGTTCTATGTAGGCTAAACTTGGCATTTTGCATTAATGAGCTACATACTTGCATGGTACAACATTTGTAGCAAGCCAAGAAATCAATATGGATTGTTTTTCAATTTTAACACTCCTTTTGCTCAAAGGTTTGGTGAGCATATCTGCAATGCAAGATGATGTGTCGATGTGCTCCAATTTGATTTCACCTCCAATGAGCTTCTCTCTCACGAAGTGATGTGCAACTTCGATATGTTTGCTCCTTGCATGGAATATTGGGTTGTTGGCAAGGTCTTGAGCTGAAATGTTGTCACACATGATCATAGGTATATTTTCTTCCATAATTATCTTTAGCTCCACTAGTAACCTCTTGATCCAAAGCACTTCCTTTGTTGTTGTAGTGAGCGCCTTGCACTCAGCTTCACATGATGAGAGTGATACAATATCTTGCTTTTTGGAAAGCCAAGATATCAAGTTTCCTCCAAGATATATGACATAAGCACTTGTAGATCTCCGATCTGCTCTATCACTTGCAAAATCCAAGTCAGAATAGCCAACTATAGAAAGATCTTCACTTTTATACAATAAACCATAATCAAAAGTTGAAGATATGTATCTAAGCACTCTCTTGGCCATTTTCCAATGATGAATAGTAGGATTTTGCATAGCTTGGCTCAGCTTATGAACACTAAAACTTATGTCAGGTCTAGTTATTGTGAGCCAAATTAAGGAGCCTATAAGACTTCTAAAAAGTGTGATGTCCTCGAAGGAACTTTCATCACCTTTGTTAGAGTCCTTTACATTTTGCTCCATAGGTGTTTCTATACTCTTACAATTCAACATATTGAACTTTTCTAACATTGAAAGAGCATACTTAGATTGACATATGAAAGCTTTATCTTTAAGAAAGTCCATCTATAATCCTAGAATATAGTGTATTTCTCCAAGATCTTGCATCTTGAATTCTTTTCCAAGTGCAATCTTGGTTTCCTCAACTAACTTGATACAACTTCCTGTCAGAATGATATCATCAACATAAATAAGAAGGATGACAATATCTTTATCAACAAACTTGACATATAAGGAAGGATCATAGTTACTAAGATTATCCTAGTGACTCAAGAAAGGTGTTAAGTCGAGAATACCATGACCTTGGGGCTTGCTTTAATCCATATAAACTTTTGAAGAGCAAGCAAACTTTTCCTTCATCATGGATGAATCCAATAGGTTGATCCATATAGATCTCTTCTTCTAGATAACCATTTAGAAATGCATTAGAAACATCTAGTTGAAGAATTTGCCAGTTGAAAAAACAAGCAAGAGAAATTATGATTCTAATTGACACCATCTTTGCAACTGGGGCAAAGGTCTCCTCATAATCAAGTCCATATACTTGAGCAAATCCTTTAGCACAAAGCCTAGCCTTGTACTTGTTGATTGTGCCATCTTGATTATACTTTACTCGAAAAACCCATTTGCAACCAATGGTATGCTTGTTGGATGGAAGATCCATAAGTTTCCATGTATTATTGGCCGTCAAAGCATCATATTCTTCCTTCATGGAAAGGTACCATTCCATTGAGTTGATAGCATCATATACATCCTTCGGCTCCTCATGAGAAATAAAATAGGCACAATTAGTGGAGTTGATTTCCACTTGCTTTCCTCTATCTTCATAGGTAAGCCTTTTAGGCTCGGATCTTTCTCTTTGAGATCTCCTTGGTAAAAAAATTTGAGGTGACTCCTCCTCAAATCTTGGCCCATCTCTCCATGATGATCTTCAAGGGTGATGATTGGAGTATCTTTATGAGAATCTTTGAACTCGAACTTCTCAAGAATGTATTTTTGATCTTCATGGAATATCACATCTCTACTCTCAATTGTAGTTGAGGTAGAGGGGACATAGATCCTGTAGGCTTTCTTGTTGGATGCATATCCAACCATGATCCCTTTATCAGAATTAGGATCATCTCTTTTCCTTGTTTCCAAGGGCATATTAACAAAGCAAGTACAACCAAAAACTCTAAGGTGATCTACCTTAGATTTTTTCTGAAACAAGACTTCAAAAGGTGATTTTCCAGCAAGAGCATTGTGAGGTAATCTATTGCACAAATAGTTTGCACAATTTATAGCTTCACCCCAATATTCAATAGGCAAAGAAGCTGCTACTTGAATTGCTTTAGGACATTCACATAAAGATATGTTTTCCTCTCAGCTACTCCATTTTGAGATGGAGAATAGGCACAAGAAAATTCTCTCTTTATTCCTTCACCTTCACAATAATTATGAAACTTGTTGGAGATATATTCACCTCCTCCATCACATCTTAAAGCTTTAACTTTGCAAGAAAACTGTTTTTCTACATAAGCTTTAAAGATAAGGAAGTGATCAAAAACCATAGTCTTTGAAGAAAGTAGATACAACCAAGTGTATCTAGTAAAGTCATCAATAAAGGTGACAAAACATGTTGCACCACATCTAGTTCCATCAGCAAGGATCTCATCTTTTCTCTTGATAAAACAAGTATTGGAGTTGAACTTTACATCACAACCATTATCAAGCAACTTTCCCACACTAATTAAGTTCTTTGTAAGTTTTGGAATGAAAAGAACATTAGAAAGTGCAAGAACTTTTGAAGAAGCAAGTTTCAATGGAATGTTGCGAATTCCTTCTATTGGACACTCATGATCATTAGCTGTGTAAATAGATCTCTTGAGTCCTTTGAAAGGTAAGATTGAGTCAAATGACTCCTTTGAACAGCACATATGTGAAGAGGCTCCACTGTCTATGTACCAAGCTCCATCTTTCTTGAAAGGTGAACAAGAAAAACTGGACACCATAAGTGATCCTTCTCCATCACTTGCAACAGAATCTTCTTCAATCTCTTTGGAGAGATTAGCTTGCTTAAGTTGATTTTTATTCTTAAAGCAATTAGAGGCATAGTGCCCCTTTTTGCCACAGAAGAAGCACTTCACTTTCTTCTTCTTGGTTTTTGAATTAGAGGGATGAGATGTATCATCCTCTTCACCATCTTGATCTCGATCTTTGACTTTGTCTTTGTTGTATGCTTGAGAGAATTGGTTCTTACTCCTTCCTTTCTGCTTGCCTTTGACAAAGAGGGCTTTGTCACTTCCACCATGTTCAAGTTTGTTCATCCTGGAGAGTTTATAGCTTTGTCTAGATTCTTCAGAAATAAGAATTCCTCGTAGAGTTTCTAGATTAGGTAACTCCTCCTAATAGCAAAAGACTGAACAAGATTATCATAGTCATCTCTCAAGCCATTCCGTATGACTTGAACTAGCTCAACTTGGTCAATTGTAACACCAACACAGGAAAGCTCTCTATGTAAATCTTTAACTCTCAAAACATAGTTAGATGCACTCTCTTCACTTCTTTGGAAACTTTGAAAAATCTGATTCCTAAAAGTGAGTATTCTAGAAGTATTCTTTGCTTCATAGATGGTCTTTAGTGCATCCCAAGCTTCTTTGGCTGTAGTGCAAGATCCTATCTCTCTCAAAATTTCATTAGATACATTCATCTTAATGAAATGTAGAGCCATTCTAGCTCTCTTCTTATATTTAGGAATTTCAACCTGTGCTTGAGGCTCCTCCTCAACACCAAGCACAATATCCATAACATCCTGGAGAATCAAAATAGACTCCATTCTTAACTTCCAAATTGAGTAATTAGAAGTGTTTAGTCTTTCACTGGCTTCTAGAAGGTATCCTCCCTGAGATGCCATTATAATGAAGACTTCTTAGTTATTGGATTGAAATATGTTTGAGCTTGTTCCTATCAGACTTAGAGTTGCTGCTCTCTTTCACTATAGGTATTTTTAAGGTTGAACTACCTTCCTATGTGAAACACTTGCAACTATATATGAGATGAATCTCAAATATTCAACAACACAAGTTATATAGATCAGACACAAAAAGTGGTTTGGGACACTTTGGCTGGTTTGAATCCTACTTTTGGCACATGTGAAATGCTTCAAAAGAAAACACTATTGACACTCAGAAGGCTCAAAGGGTGTTCAAATAATTTAAACTCAGTCTTGATCTACAGTTTCTTGTGTCGCATGCTCAAATCAATGAATTTAGAGCAAAGTATAATTGAATCAAATCAAAATGCTGTCACTCGGATTTTGGACCTATCCCTATCCTCTTTAAGAGCTTATAACTCTTGCTAGACACATCAGATTGATTTGATTTCAATTTTTATAGAAAGTGCAGATCAAATGCTTTCCATCAAGCTATAGCACTGCTATCTTTGGATCTATAAGTAAGGAGAACAAAGGGACTGAAAAACTCTGATTTTCACACATGCGAAATTTCAGAATTCCGTACTTCCTCAATTCAGGTCTAAAAATTCAGTTCAAGTCCGATTTGATCCAAATACACTTCAGAGAAAGGTTAGAAAAAGTGTAAAACTATTTTTTTACTCGATTTAGCTCTCAGTTTCTTGTACAATCAAAGTTGTTAGCATGCCAAGCTTAATGTGGCTCTGATACCATGAAAAAATTTCCAAAATTCACATGTGTTGGGAATGTCCACAAGAGTGACTGATCTTAATTAAGCTTTGTGATTGGCACTATAACCTGATTCTAGATTGATCAACAAAATCTAGTTCAGAAGAAATGGCTAATCCACAATCTAGCATGCTAATCAACAGAATATAATAGCAATGATCAAAGAATGAGAAAATACAAGATTTCAATGTATGAGCATTAGCCTCAACACGAGTTAGAGAGGGAGAGAGCTAGAGAGATAACAAGCAATATTTGTTTAGATCCAAAATGACATGAGATAGCTACAAAACTTTGGTTCTTCATTATCAATTGTGTGGAGAGCTACACATATTTATGGAGATTGAGGTAGCTCGAGGTAGAACCATATCTATCCATTCCAAAATGATATCTTAAGTGACATCTAGAGTCTATGTGACATTTGTCACTTGTCATGCATGAAATTCTACCAGCTTTTTACAAGTGTACTAGTTCTAACTAGAAATGTCCAAATCATCATGCATGTGTCCAATAAAATTTATGCATGCCTTGCATGTCACTATGGATCACTTACAATCAATGCATGTGAGTTGCCACGAGTTTCTACAAGCATAATCATGCTAATTCTATGTCTACAAACTATATGCAAGTTGCATTTATCAAACTAGACAATACATAACCATGTAGCTCGAGTTCTATGTAGGCCAAACTTGGCATTTTTCATTAATGAGCTACATACTTGCATGGTACAACATTTGTAGCAAGCCAAGAAATCAATATGGATTGTTTTTCAATTTTAACACTCCTCCTAAAAATGATCTATATTGATTTGAACATGGATCTTGGTATAACTCCAAGGTTGGCTCAATGCTTGTTGAAGGAACTTTTGCTCAAAGGTTTGGTGAGCATATCTGCAATGCAAGATGATGTGTCGATGTGATCCAATTTGATTTCACCTCCAATGAGCTTCTCTCTCACGAAGTGATGTGCAACTTCGATATGTTTGCTCCTTGCATGGAATATTGGGTTGTTGGCAAGGGCTTGAGCTGAAATGTTGTCACACATGATCATAGGTATATTTCCTTCCATAATTATCTTTAGCTCCACTAGTAACCTCTTGATCCAAAGCACTTCCTTTGTTGTTGTAGTGAGCGCCTTGCACTCAGCTTCACATGATGAGAGTGATACAATATCTTGCTTTTTGGAAAGCCAAGATATCAAGTTTCCTCCAAGATATATGACATAAGCACTTGTAGATTTCTGATCTGCTCTATCACTTGCAAAATCTGAGTCAGAATAACCAATAATAGAAAGATCTTCACTTTTATATAATAAACCAAAATCAAAAGTTGAAGATATATATCTAAGCACTCTCTTGGCCTTTTTCCAATGATAAATTGAAGGATTTTGCATAGCCTGGCTCAACTTATGAACACTAAAGCTTATGTCAGGTCTAGTTATTGTGAGCCAAATTAAGGAGCCTATAAGACTTCTAAAAAGTGTGATGTCCTCGAAGGATCTTTCATCACCTTTGTTAGAGTCCTTTACATTTTGCTCCATAGGTGTTTCTATACTCTTACAATTCAACATATGGAACTTTTTTAACATTGAAAGAGCGTACTTAGATTGACATATGAAAGCTTTATCTTTAAGAAAGTCCATCCATAATCCTAGAATATAGTGTATTTTTCCAAGATCTTGCATCTTGAATTTTTTTCCAAGTGCAATCTTGGTTTCCTCAACTAACTTGATATAACTTCCTGTCAGAATGATATCATCAACATAAATAAGAAGGATGACAATATCTTTATCAACAAACTTGACATATAAGGAAGGATCATAGTTACTAAGATTATCCTAGTGACTCAAGAAAGGTGTTAACCCTTTGCTAGCAGTGTTCTGGTTGTTTGGAAGGATCTTGGAAAGGCTCTCAACAAATAAGTGAGCTGCTTCTCTGCTGACACTACATTTTTTGCTCTAGAATTGTGTAGTGAAAGGAAAAAATCCTTTTTTTGGTGAATTATAACATACCACCTTGGTTGAGCATAAAAAAGGGTCATCTAATATTAGCACTTCTTATTCCTGGAAAACATAAAGTGAAAAATATGGATGCTTACCTTGCACCCTTGATTGAGAAATTAGACTACTTTGGAAAGCAGTCCAATGCTATGACATCTCACGTCAGCCCCAAGAAAGAAATTTTACGATGCATGCCATTTTAATGTGGACAATGCATGACTATGCATGATTGGGTGATTGTTCAGGTAATCATTTCGTGTTATTGTATTGTGGAACATGCTTATTTGTTAGTAATTTTATGTTATTGTAGTGTGGAACATGCTTATGTTTATTTGTTTGAATTTATTAGGCTTTACAACTTCTAGACATCATGCGTGTCTCATTTGCGGACCAAATCTTGATAGTCGACACTTGTGCCATTTGAAAAAAGTTGTATATGAAAATCATCGCAAATATTTGGTTGAAGATCATCCATTCAGGAATACACAAAAAAGAGGATTTGGGGGAAGACAAGAGACAAGAAATCCTCCAACAAAATGTCAGTGGTAGATTCGCACAAACTTTGGATTGAATCCGAGACTAAGCCAATAAATGGTGTGAAAAGACTATCTATTTTTCATTGTTTACCATATTGGAATAATTTGTTGATCAATCATTTGCTTGATCCTATGCACATATTTAAAAATGTGGCCGAATCAATATGGAAACACATGGCGGGTGATAAAGATAGTATGCATGCTCGAGAGGACTTACAACTATCAAAAACAGAAAAAGAGTATTGGCCAAATTTGGGTGCATATGGAAATAATACCCATAGTATTCCAAGAGCAAGTTAGATTCTTAGCAAAGAAGAGTACACAAGTATGTGCGATCAATTATTTCTGAGATGAGAATACCAACAAATTTTGCTCATTCATTGCAAACATCATTAACAGCAGATGGAAAGCTTCATGGTCTAAAATCTCGACTAGTTGAAAATGCTTGAATATATATTTCCAATGTGCATTTGTGGTTGTCTAACAGAGCATCTTTGTGAGACCATTTACAAACTAGCAGCTGTTGTGAGGTACTTATACATCTTTATGTTATTTGTTTGTTTTTAGATGGATTCATTCGCAACATCAACAAATGACAAAATGAAACATATAATATATACATGATGTAGATGGATATGCAACAAGGAGATAATTCACAAGGCGGACGTGCAGAAAAACATGAAGACATGGTGGAGGCTGTATGTATGCTTGAGAGGGATTTTCAGACTTCTATTTTAGACATACAAGTGCATCTATTGGTGCACTTGGTTCAAGAAGTTGGTATCGCTGGCCTAGTGCACTCCAGGTACAGATATAAAAATTCATAACTTTAATCGAGCTTACCAATTTGACTAAGGTTCTCATATTTTTTATTTTTTTGTAGGTGGATGTTTTTTTTGGAAAGGAATATGAAAGTCCTGAAAGAATTTGTGCATCAAAAAGCAAGGCCTGAGGGAAGCGTATCAGAGGGTTGGTTAGCACAAGAATCCCTCTTTTATATTTCTGAAGTTTTGCTTCAAATTGATCCATTGTCTCCAAGATTATGGGATGATGTGGAAAGAGACAAGGTCATAGGTGAAAAAGCTCAAGGTATGGGAAGTCTAAAGAAATTGACACCTGCTTTACGAAATAAGATCTCTACTTTTATGCTCTATAATTCTGGAATAATGGATAAATGGTTGGAACTATACGAGCTAGAGAAGAAACAAAGAGCAATGACTAGTAAAAGGCAGTGTAGTAATTGGCGACGTAGAGGCCAATCTTCAACTTCTTGTGACATTGAACCAATACCTAATCAATGCACCACCGAGTGGATGCAAGACACACTAAAAAATGCAAAAGCCAAGGGACAAATCATATCTAACATGGAATGGGAATTCGCTAGAGGATGTGATTGGAAGTTAAGTTTCTTTAATTGATTTTTATCATTTGACATGTTACATAGGTCTAGTAGAATCATAAGACTTTTAGCATGATTGCTTATTGTACGATTTGTGATGAATGTTGCATGATAGTATCGAACGTATAGCGCTATGTGAGCATATGGTCGCCATCATCGTGTTGAACGAATCGATGTGAAACGACGCACATATGACTGTGGTGTTATGGCATCTTTTCACCAAGAAAGTTGAAGTAGTGCACGAGACTGAAATCCTATTTCTGGAGAGCTTGAGTATGTAGGCACAATTCAAGAAATATATGAAGTGCGTTTTGGTGAAAAAGGTTCAAATTTTTTGTTTGATGTGAAATGGTTTAGAATCAATCACAGAAAATCAAATGCAACTGTGAAGAAAGATGTTAGTGGATTTTTTGCTATTGATTCAACCAAGACATTAAGCATGGATTTTTCAGACACATTGGTATTACCTCATCATTACGAGCATGTATAATTCCATTGCTTTACAACTTATAATTTTCTTAGTTTGTTGATCATATATCTTCGATGGACGTTAGAATATTTTATTGTTTAACGAGCATATAATTTGTTGAATGTGTAGGTATTTCTTCATCCGGACCGATTAAAGAATGATTGGTGGTATTTTTTTCAAATTAAGCCACGTTCAAGACACATATTTGAAAATGCATATGTTGATGATGACATGGAGGATTTGAACTCCTTCAATGTAGGATCTAACGAGAATACAAAAATTATATCTTCAAACATGTTAGATATTGAATATTCTACAAATGAATTGGAGGATGTTAATGCAAATGAAGAAGATAGTACTGATTATTTTAGTGAAGACAATGAAGTAGTTGGGGCTGAATATTGTAGTGATCATGGAGTCCATCTAAGTGGAGATGAGTTGCAAGATATATTGGCCGATGAGTTTGAATCTTATGATGATATTTAATTGGATTAAAAATCAGTTGTTTTGGTGCAACAATTTCTTTTGTAGAATTGGTTGATCTTTGGGATGATCATAATGTTTAGGTCAAATTTTGTTTTCAAAAGATGTGCTTTTAATCATATTTATTTTTTTCCTTCGTTTGAATCACTATAAATGATATCATATATATATATCATATGTCAATTATTGCATCTTTTTTTTACATGTGTGAGTACAACACATCTCTACATATACATTTTGATTGTTATCACCCAACAATTTTCATCTTCTACATCCAATTGTAATCAATGATAGAACAATTTCCAAGACTAATGTTTGAATTGATATCAGAAATCTAAACTATGTGAACATTAATGAATTTTTTGATCATGGACTTTATCTATGCTATTAAGGTTTTTTACATTATCCTTATAACATTGGCACTAACACTTTGTCTTTATTGGTTCTCTATATATTGCAATCAGCACATTGACTGAATGCATAGCCGATTCAACCAAAGGCTATAAATATATGATTAGATCAAGATTGCATTGTATAGATTGATCAACTTAGAGTAATCTTGCGTTTCATAAATTCAAATAACTTCAATTTCATGCTCCCTATGGCTGCTCATAATTCAATTAATGCCAAGATTACAAGCTTTAAAAATAACTCATCAAAATTGATCAATATTGTGTTTAGTACATTTGGATTGTTTGAATTCAATCCCCCTATCACACAATAAATCTCAAATTGATGTCACTCGAAATCACTTAATTTTGGCATTATCATTTAGATTGTTCATTTAATGATTACTTCACGTGAAATTTGAATTTAACATAGTTAGGTACTTCAAATTCATTCACCTTTTTTAAAAAATGGAAATACTTAAAAAAATTTGCCACACGTGGAAACAAAAACAATATTCCAGGGACAGTCAATTTTTATTGCCATGCGTGGCAAAAAAAAATGAAGGTGTGGCACTGCCATGCCTAATTTTTTTTTTTGAAATTAATGACCTCCAGGGATTGATCGGCCGGGACGGAGTCGGCCAGAAATGAGGGTGTGGCAGAGCCACGCGTGGTTTAGTCACGCCGACTTATTTTTGGAAAAATGCGGGACGACGACCCCAAAATTTTTGATTTTATGGTGTCGCTGAAAGGTTTTTCGTGGTAGAGCCACGTGGCTCTACCACAACTAGAATATTTCACCAAAATTGACTAAGGCATTGCGTGGCATGGCAAATTTCCATGGCAAAAGGCAGATATCTGTTGTTGGGTATTTCACGTAAGAAGACTCAAGAAGAGTCTACGTGAAGGAGAGCATTTTGTATCTAGAGATCAATTGGACCTGTTGGATGAATCATCGGGTGTATCTCGACATGAACCCGAAAAGATCTTGGATACAAGAACTAAATGATTGAGAAATCGTATAGTTACCGAGAATCTAGTTTGATGGAAGGGATGTATAGACAATGATGATTCCTGGGAACCGGAAGGAAGCTTAGGGAGGAATTTTTCCAGTTTTAAGTTCTAAGGACAGATGAATAAGGGGGGAAGAATGTCATGCCCATGACTAATCTCGGGTAGCGTGTCCATGCTAGGAATCAGTAGACCACCAACCCATAAGTTAATTGTGACTATAAGAGAATTGGGGCCCTTATGTGTACATGGTCATAATTAATGGTTGTAGCCCTAAACACATGGTGGTGGAGTTGGTATGGGTATATCAGCAAGTCATTAGAGAACTAGATGGGCCTAGATAGGCTGCAGAGGTGTCCAGTGAGGTGTCACATTGCACTACTAGTGGTGCATAGGCCTTGGAGGGTATAAGTATACCTATTGGGCTCTCACTAGTGTATGCTTGATTCTATGATTGGTAGCTACATGCTGCTAGTGTGATTCCTCTTTCCATGACTATGATTGATCCATAGCTTGGGGGCTAATTCCGTACGATCTAGGTTTGGTTGGGCTAGTTTATCCACCACCCATTACCTTGTGTTGTTGTTTTGTTTGGCATGCTTAGACTAGTATCCTGTGTGTAGGACTTTATAATGATGGCGCTACTCCTTTCCGTTTCAAGACTCGCATAATTGCTAGCATCGAAACATGGGAAATAGAAGTTTTCTATGGCGTCCTTCTTGGAACTGTTGTTGGTTGTACTGTGCTCAGATTTAATGGCGCACTTGTTCTAGATCACAATGGGTAGTTCTTGTAATAGTGTCCATAACCGCATTCTCGACAGAAGAGTGTAAACATGCCCTTATGAGGACATTCCGCAATTCTGTGCCCTTCGCCACATCCATAGCAGTTGTAGATTCTCCCACCTTGACGTTGAGGCTGGGCAGTGTAGATCACAAAATATTCATTGATAGCCAGATCGACTTATGGCTCATCCAGACCATACCACTGTTGTTGCTCAGGTTGGGTGGTATCTCATGTTCAAGCTTACATGGGCCACTTGATTTAGCTAGCCCTAATGGTGCTAGTAAAGCCATGCGGTGCTGATTCATTGGTGCTCCAAGCTGTGGTGAAGCATTCGGTGTCCCTTGGTGATAAGGGTAGGAGGTTTGATACTAATTCCTCTTTTGTTGTATGATCATGGGGTTGAATGGACAAAATGTTGTTTTGTGTAATGACGCATTGCACAAGTGGCAATACCATTGTGTCAATTTGAGATTTTGTTTCAAAACTGGACACTCACTGGTGGTATGATTCTGGATACAAACTGTACACCATACGTATTCCCTTCTAGGATACTATAGCTTATTTTGATCTGGTGTGTTGGTGAATTTGCTATATCTCCTTGTAAGGCCTTCAGTTTATTATCAAACTGGGCTATTAATTGCTGCTAGATTTGTTATTTGTGTAGTTTGGTCATTTGTTCCATCAGCAGATCTATTGAGATATTGGAAGCAATGGAAGTTGATGCTATCGATGGAGTCAAATTATGGGTTGTTGGATAGGAGTCATCTTTCGAGCCTTTGTCCTCTTCCCTGATAGCATCTTCCATGGATTCCTACAATGTGACATACTGGTCTTGGCATTTGAGCTCTCTTTTGATGCTTCGTGGTAACCCCACAATGAACCACATAATTACTACATAAGGATCTTCTAAGAACTTCTGTGGTTTAAAGCGTGTAATGAGAGCCACTTTAACCCCTTTCCAAGTGGACTTTTTTTCGGCCGATAGGTTGAAGAACCAGTCTTGGGCTGCAGTTACTAGTGACATAGAGAATAGCTTCAATTTTTTTCACCGGAGTTTGTTTGCCGTAGGTTTCGCATGCTTGCTCGTAGATCTGAAGGAACATAATTGGATCTATCGATCCATCATATTTTGGCATTTCAAGATGAGGTGCCTTCCGCACTGCTTGCAAGGGTATGACAGGTGCAAGTTGTCCCATTGGTTTCATTGTTGTTGGTCCTGCTTCTGATTCAATTTGCATTGCTGCAGCTCTTGGAAGGTTTGGTGTTCGATTTTTCGTTCTAATTGGTACTAATCGTATAGATCTCAGATTCATTCGTCGGAGAAGTCTTGGGTAGCTGGATATTGATAGATGTGTGAAAAGAAGTCTATATTTGTGGATCTGATTTGTTTCAATGGCTAACAGTGTGTTTTTAGCCCCTTTTCAATGGTTTTTCCTTGATATCTCTCTATCGCTTGTTCTAATTGGTCTAAGATTTTCAAAGTAGCTGGATCTGAGGCAAATCTTGCTATTGATCCTATTTTGTTAGTTGATGCCATGCCCCTGAGGTGTCGATGCAGTGCCTCATCACCCAAAAAGGGTTTCCAACAGAGATGAAGTTGAGAGCCGAGTCTGAGAGCACGAGGATTATTAGTGCTAGGCTAAATATATATTCTTTGAGCCAGTTCATCAGAAATTCACATATGATCGCTGGTCACTACTAGCTATATCACTCCTACAATCCTTCAGAGAGTAGTCAGACATTGCTTATCTATGTTAACAAATTAATGTAGCATTCAACAAGATCAAACCAAAGTGCGGAATTAAATGAGCAACTGAATCAAACACATGAATTGTAGCAGACGAATTTACATTCAAGATCATACAATCATACAGATTGCACCACAGCTACAATATCATCTATTTTTTGAAGCACTGCATGACAGATCCACGCAGTGCGTTGGCATGAGAGAAATACGGTTCTCTCACGAATTCGTGTCTCGCTTACTAGCGAACTTGTGGATCTACAAATCCTATGCAAAATTTCTCGCATGCAGGCGGACTCGTATTCTATATATTTCGTCTTCTGACTTCTTGTCTTGCTTACTAGCATTATACTTTTTGTATTATGCATCAAACAAAAAGTATATAGTCGCATCGTGTAACTTCTAGATTAGAGCGATTAAACATCTACAATTAATCACGAATTACAAGAGTGGCAGATTAGCCACGATATAGAATACTCATGCTAATGTCATGATATCTGATGAGATATCTGTACCCCATGGTACTTGGCTGATATTCTTGGTCAGTTGAAGAGCACAACTAATTTTGTGTTTTGTCGTGTCGTGTCGTGTCATGTCGTGTTGTCTTTTGTCAAAAATTCAGGATTGAAAGCTAGCAAAGCTTTGGCACTAGAAACAAAATGTTTCTTCAGCTCCCTCTCAAAGCATGATAGCTTGATGACTCCAAGGCTACTCCTTTGTTTCACAAAGGCCCTAGACCTTTGTCTAGGGCCTTTGTGAAAATGTCAGCAACCATGTCTTTCATTCCAATGAAGGTGGTCTGCAACATCTTCTTGCCAATCAAATCCCTGATCAAGTGGTACTTGATCGCAATGTGTTTTGTCCTTGAGTGAAACACAAAGTCTTTCGTCAGATGTATTGCAGATGTGTTGTCCATCTGCAAAACTAGAAGTTCGTTCCTTGTTTTGCCCAATTCATCCAAGAACTGTTTGAGCCAAATTATCTCATTGGCCATCTTTGCTACTGCAACATACTTTGCTTCGTAGGATGACTGAGCCACAATGGTCTGCTTCTTGCTGACCTAGAGAATTGCTACTCCTGATGCGATGGTGCATCCTCCTGAGACACTTTTACAGTCGTCCTTGAGAGATGCCCAGCTAGCATCACTATAGGAAAGCATCTGAAAACCTGCATCACGACAATAACACAAACCATAATTCCTTTGTTAATTGAAGATATGCAGAATTCATTTTGCAATCTTGCAATGTGTCGAGCCAGGATTCGTGCAAAATTGGCTCATCTTGAACACAGCATAAGCAATGTCAGGACGTGTGTTATCTGCAAGGTACATCAGCGATCCTATCAGTTTCCTGTAAGGTGTGAGCTACATCAATTCTCTCTCTTCTTCAGTCCTCAAACAATTTTTTTTTGTCAGTACTGTTCCTGCGAGCATTGGAGTAGTCGCTCCTTTGCAGTTCAGCATCCCGAAATCCTCTAGGATTTCTAGGGTGTATCTGGACTGATGAAGGTACAATTTACCTCCCTCATAGTCCCTTTCAATCTGCAAGCCAAGGTAACACATGGATTCTCCCAGATCCATGATTTTGAAATGTTTCAAGATGTCTTTTTTCACTTTAGCAATCAGCTTCTCACTCTTGTAGAGTATCAGAGTGTCGTCCACATACACAACCGCAATGATAATCATCCCATCAGCCATTAGTGTCTTAAATCCTAATGAGTTTAGGTATTGATCCTTCTTTTTGTACCATTGTTGAGCTGATTGCTTCATACCATAGATACTCCTATGCATTCTGCATGCATAATCAAGAAGTGAATTCGAGACATAACCTAGGGGTTGATCCATGTAGACCTCTTCATCTAACTCACCATCCAAGAAGGTTGTCTTCTTGTCCACAATGTAGATCCTAAGATCATAAGTAGCTGCATATGCAAATAACAAATGTAGGGACGAATGTTTCACGACAGGAGAGAAGGTTTCAGAATAATCAATGCCATATCTTTGAGAGAAACACTTCGCTACCAGTTTTGCCTTATATTTCGAGACATCCCCATCTGGTCCATACTTTAGCTTGTAAACCCATTTGCATTTTACAGCTTTTTGCTTATCTGGTTAGGCTACAACATCCATACCTAGTTTTTCCTCATGGATTCCATCTCCTCGTTCATGGCTTGGATCCATTTGTCCTTATCTGGACATTCAATTGCCTCCTCGAAAGTCTGCGGTTCGCTACTAAATCCACAGAGTTCTTCTGATGTGGAAGCTGAGATGCCTGGCACATATCTTGCTGACGCTCTTCATTGTCTTGTCAACCTTCTAAGAGATCCTCTTGGGAAAGCAATTCCTTTGCCTTTGTCTGCTCTGCTAGGTCCGGAACCATCTTGGTTTACAGGTACTATAGCAAAAGGCTACCTCTCAAATCTTTCATCTTCTAATTCGTCACTTGAATGCGAAGCGACTCAAAAATCTTCGTTTTCATGTTCGTCTTCTACTCCATTTCTCATTGTCTTCACAATGTTCGTGTTTGGCATGTAGACTCTGTAGTATGACGAATTGTTGTCATATCCTACCAGATATCATTTTTCAGCTTTCTCATCAAGCTTCGTTCGAAGCTTATTAGGGAAATGTGCATAAGCTACATAGCCAAAGATTCTGATGTGAGACAAATTGGGCTTTCTACCCCACCATAATTCATGTGGTGTCGTGTGAGAGACACCGGACTTCCATGTCCTGGTCTGAATATATGCAGTTGTAGCTATTGCTTCAGCCCACAGTACTCTTGGAGCTTTCGAGTAGGCCATCATGCATCTGGCAGATTTCATCAGGGTCCTATTCTCCCTTTCTACAACATCGTTGTGCTGCGGTGTATAAGCTGCAGTCCTTTTGTGAATGATACCACGATCATTGTAGAAGTCAATGAACCGATTCGAGATGTATTCGCCACCTCGATCTGTCCTGATCTGCTTCACTTTGTTGCCAGTGCATCTCTCTGCCCAATTCACATACTCTGTGAATTTGTCAAGTGCTTTCGATTTATTCTAAATAAAATACACTCTGGTGAATTTATTATAATCATCAATGAAGGTAATGTAATATTTTGAGCCTCCTACTGAAATCACATTGAAAGGCCCACAGATGTCAAAATACATTAACTCCAGAATCTTAGTCGTTCTATAGGAGTCTTTGACAAATGGAGTGCGAGACATCTTACCCTTCAGACATGCATCACAGGTGGCCGAATTGTTCGCATTCGAGATGTTGACCCCTATTATTGCTCCATGATGGCTTGCTTGGTAAAGTGCCATTGAGTTCATATGGCATAGTCTCCTATGCCATAGAGTGTCTGGCGAATCATCATGAGTCTGATGCACTTGATTTGTAGGCAGGCGTACCTTCAGGTGATATAGATTACCTTTTTCTTTTTGCCTTGATTGATCAGGGTACTGGTACTGGCATCAACAATGTTGCATGCTTCGTCAAAAAACGTCACACGCATTCCTGCATCAGCTATTCTTGCCATAGAAAGCAAGTCCTGCTGTAGTGTAGGCACGAACAGAACGTCTTCGAGTCGTCTGTCTCTGCCATTCGTGTTGAGCCACAGTGAACCAATACCGTTCACTTGGTGTTTGGATCCATCTCCAAGAACAATGAATTTTGAAGGATTAGCACTTCAAAAATCAGACATAATTCATCTTGATGTGATGAAGTGTGAGGTAGCTCCTGGATCTAGGATCATCTCCTGTGTGTCAGGTGTTGACACTACACACACATCTGCACAAATGTAGGTCGAACAATTTCTGCCTCAGTTGAGATATTAATGGATTGTTGCAGTTGAGAATCAAACTTGGAACTTGGTCGAGATTTTACAAGTGGTTTTAGGACAGACTTAAATGGAGCTTGGTGCGGTCCAGACGTGAGTCGTGGGACTCAGCCAGGGGATGAGTGTGAAGTCGCAGTTGAGAACTGAGCAAGACATTCGATTGAGACCAGAGTGACGAACTCGGTCACGATGACGATCGTGAGACTTCAGCGGGATGGTTTCGCAGTACAGATCGGAATGGTTTGGTAAATGTAAGTGTTTGTGTATCGGTGGAAATGGCGCCAAATGTTCACAGATTCCAACAAAGAATCTGTGAACACATATATGTTTTGTTTCTTTACTTCTTCTTTTTAGGTGGTTTCCTCTCTGGAAACCGGGTGTTTCTACCCGTTTCCAGAGGACCGTTCTATCTAGATGGATCTTCTAGCTTAGAGTTGTTTTTAGGCAGATAGATTTACCAGTTTACTCACTTGCATTCCTAGCCTGTCAGTGGGATGAAACAATTTTGTTCACTCCGGCTACATGCACTTACAATCCATGTAACCAAGCCTTGCTTGATACAGATTAGCATTCTGAACAAGAGAGCAATTTGCGATTTTGTCTACTAAATTACTCTAAGAAATCAGGGAATAGTATAACATCAAGATTAAACTACACATCAAGAACAAGAATTAAGAAAACTAACTACCTAACAACATACTAGCATCCCAAGAATCAAGAAATATCCATGATTCTCTTGATTCTTGGAATACCCAAGAACAATCAAGGATAAGATTGTTAGTGAATATGCAAGATCTGGACCACAATCTCAGTCTATTTAGTTTACTTGGATGCTGAAAATTACATAAACAAGAAACAAGAAAACCAATCCACATCTACATTCCACATTGCGAGGAAAGAGAGCAAGAAATCTAAATTATTCCACAACCACAACAAAGCAATCAAAGCATGTTCATAGGAATTTCACTCGAGACAATAGCCATGAACAAGGAGCTTCCAAATTACCAATAACTCGTGGAGGATCTTCTTGACTCATGCAAGAGAAATGACAATACAATAAAAGCTCCCTCACAAGAGAGGGAGGCCCTTAAATAAACAAGAGGGCTGCCCATGTGGAGCCTAAGTAGCAATTCCACTAATTTAGAAATTACAAGTGGAAATAGCTCTTCCACTAGAGGTCACCATCAAAAGGTGGCTCACTCTAATTTATTTATGAGGGGTCTACATTTATTTACATTGCCTAGGATGTCACTAGCTCCTACATGGTCGTTCCTTCTCTGGGATTCACCATGTAGGCTCACATAGAAATAACCTGTAATCCTAGCTAGTAATCCTCGGCTCTCATGCTGAGCTCTCAGTTTCTTCCTGCTCTCCTCCTTCTGAGACCTCCTCAGTCTTGGGTGAGAGATGCTCTAGGTTTTCAGCTTGGCTCGGCATCTAGGAGATTCTCCAAAATCTGCTAACAAGTATTCAAGAGCATCTACATCGATGAAGTCGTCTTGCTTTAGAGCAGAGGGGTCTTCAACTTTCTCTTCGGCCATTGGGCTTTTCTAGAATTCCACTATTACTTGAGCTGCTTGAACTTGATCTTCTACCCTTGTTTCTTGATCAGATCCAGCTTCTCTTGTCTCTTCTGTAGTGTCTTCGTGAATGGGATCAGCTGCAATTGTGTCTTCTGCTCGTGTAGTTGTAGGCAGCTCTCGTTCTCCCTCCCCTGAAACTGTTTCCTGTGGGTGGATGGCCACTAGAGAAGCTATAGTCGGCTGGACACAAGGGGGTGATATAAGAACTGGAGGTGGTCCCAATGGGGACTGAGATCTGGAACGTCGAGTAGGTGATTGCACTGGTAGTTGGGTGTCCATGATCTGGAGCTGAGGTGAGGAGGCAGCAGGTGAGGTTTGTCGTCGTCTGGGGTGTCTCGGCCTGAGGCTGCCTTTGTCTTCATCTTCATTGTCTTCACTACTAGATGGAACATCTTCGTAGCCAGCCATCTTCTTCTTCTGTTTTCTCAGAGTCAGCTGATCTGTTGTAGATGGCAGTGGGTTAGCGGACTCCGTGTCAGATTCAGGAGCCTGTTTGTTGGTGGTCATCTTCATCCTTGGCTTCTTCAATGGTGGTGTGGTATCAACAAGTTGAGAGGCTGGTGGTGATGACTGGTCGCATCTTCATAATCGATTATGCCGGCAAGGCACGACTCGTTTATTTAGTTGTGGTAGACCCTAGATGGACCGAAGTGCGCATTAAAGCCTTTGAGGAGTTAAAAACAGCCCTTACCATGGTACCCATACTCTGTTCGCCAAACTACATGAAAGAGTTCCATGTGCATACCGACGCATGTGGCAAACGCTTGTCAACCACACATGGAACTTCCACGTAAATTCAAATTCAAAATTTTCCAAGGGTCTTGGATACAGGGGGGTAGGTAGATGTTGGAAAAATGATCAGCATGTCACCTCCATGCAAAATTATTTATGACTATATACATAAGAAAGCCACATTTTTTCACTTGAGGGCCATCAAACTCGTAGAGGATTTAATATTGGTTCTGCATGGAATGCCCATGGATAAATGGTATAGAGCCTTGTTGTGTTTGCCTTGTGGAGATAAATTGTGAATTGCCCAAATCTTGCATTGTTATTGTACATGAAATGTGAGCTATTCACACCATTTGTATGGCCAACATATACATATCCAAATATTGATGCACTATGCACTTGTATGGCTCATACATTCAAGGTTAATAAGCCTTTTCTTTAGCACAACTTTGTAACATATAAAAAAGTTCACATACATACTACCTTTGCCGCAATAGTGGTAAAGGTATATATCCTCACAATTCTATCATTGTTGATGTGTCAATTTTTGGTGAGTTTGAGTTGAAAAATGCATTTCTTCAGTTCCTTCAAATTTGATCATGAGTGTTTATTTAATATTTTTTAATTTTCATTGGGACCTTTCATTCACCTTGGCTCCTCATGAAGCACTCTCCAAGGGCTTACATGGTAGATGCACATGGCAATAGATTGGGATTCATCACGTGCTTCCATGTGCGTCTAAGATTTAAGCTCATGAGGCATTTTAAGTTTGAGTATAATGGTGTTATTTTCCTTCCATTCAAGGAAAGCATTACATCCTTTACTCTCAAAAGAAATATACATAATATCATTTGAATCTCCCCCAATAGCAATAGGGTTTCATGCATTTGGTTTACCGCCGCTGCTCTCTCTCTCTCTCTCTCTCTCTCTCTCTCTCTCTCTCTCTCTCTCTCTCCCTCTCTTACTCTCTCTCATATGGAGTAGCGAGTATAAGGAGGAGCAATAACGACGAGCAAGAGTTGATGATACCGCATCAAGCTTTGGCTGATGAAGAGAATCCCCTGTGGAGACGTATTCTTATAGTTGGGCGTATAGCCGGACATGACGATCTAGAGTAATGATCGTAGCAATCGCTTAGTTGTTGGGACTGCGTGGGAAAGAAGAGTCGAGGAAGAAAACTGATTGCGATCTTGTTTGATGCTATAGATCTTTCATCCCTGGTCCACCCATGACTTGAGCGTCACCCATCGTCTCTGTTAGACCACCTTACGGTCTATACCCCACCACCAGCGCTTCCTTCTCCGAAGCCCTGTCTCGGTCGCTTACCTCCATCAGAATATTATTAGTTTTTGAGCTTACTTTTCCAGTCAGCCTCTCATCCTTTAGCAGAAATATACAATACTTGTATTTTTCTTTGTGGAAAGGCGTTCGGGGAATTTTACTCTTTGTAGAAGGGCAACCGACAGGCAGTATTGCGTCTAAGAGTACTGTTGCAGAACACCTTTTAATTCAATAGAGTTATCTGTATGTTTTATTTTGCAGCAACCTTCGTTGTAGACTATATATACAACCCTCTTAAACTGCAGCTGGTCACGACAGATTTTCAAGCGTCTAGCATCAAGTTTTATCTCTGTTGTTCGTTTTCTTAGCTCTTAAAGGTTCTAACTTTGCGATCCAGGAGGTGCAGGGTAGTTGATCGACGGGAATCTACAAGCAGCTGATGTAGATTTATGGCCAGTTTGGATCCGGGATCATTCCAGAACCATCACCTTTCTGCTTCACTTCCGCTGCAACACCAGGAAAATCACATCTCCGAAGAGGAGAACAGTGGGAGCACAAGTCCCAACGGATCTAAGAGAAAAGACAAAGGCAAAGGCCCGGTAGATCAGCCCATGGGAGAAGGAGAAATTGTTCGAAAACCAAGAGGACGACCCCCCGGATCGAAAAACAAGCCCAAGCCACCGATTATTATTACCAGAGACAGCGGGAACGGTATGAGACCTCACGTTTTGGAGATTGCTGGAGGTTGTGACGTGGGTGAGACATTGGCAGCATTTGCAAGAAGGCGACAACGCGGGCTGTGCGTGCTGGGAGGTAGCGGAACGGTGGCGAACGTGACTCTCAGACAGCTCGCTGCTCCTGGCTCTACAGTCACCTTCCATGGCCGCTTTGAGATTCTATCTCTATCCGGAGCATTTCTTCCTCCTCCTGCTCCAGTTGCTGTGGCAGGTCTGACTGTAGCCTTATCAGGATCGCAGCCGGGACAAGTGCTAGGAGGCAGCGTTGTGGGTCAGCTAATGGCAGCAAGTCCTGTGTTAGTGATCGCCACTTCTTTTGTTGGAGCCACATATGATCGTCTTCCTCTTGAGGACGAGGATCCCACACAGTTGTCAACAGTCTGTCCTGCGTCGGGACCCTCAACCGATCCATGCGGTATGGCTCTTTACAACATTAATCAAAACCCTCTCGCTAATTGTCAATTCCCCGCTGATGTTCTACAGGCATGGGCTGCTAGCAACCGCCCCCCGTTCTGATTTTCAACATGCCAAGAAAAACGTAACTTAAGCTTGAGAAAAGGATTCCTGTACCGTTATTCTGTTGTTCTTGTTTCAAAAACTTTCTTGGTGGATTGCAATAGCTGATGAACTTCGCAGATTTACCACAGATACAAATGCAAATTACTTATTGAAAGCTAGCTATGGCCGCAATGTGTAGGCTCTAACTCGGCTCTAACTCGGCTCTAACTCGACAGCTTTTCAGTCTCTTATATCTTACAAAACTCTAAAAGATAACGATCCTTTACTAAACATGAAGCCATGAACTGCTTTGTTTATGCATATATGTTCATTATTCAGCCAGGCTTTACGTGTTTGCCAAGTACGTCATATAATCTAGAATCTTGAAGTAGCTCTTTGTGTCTACACCGTGTGCAGTGCTAGTCCTCATCTGGCACTAGCTAAGATTTCTCTATTTCCAGCAGTCCCCTGTACAAATTAAAATCGTTTTTACTAGAGTCTCGTATTTGCTAAGCCTTAGGTTTAAGTACTGGTTATGAAGAGCTGATAATTTTCTGTACGCAACAGCCATACATACACTTGCTTTAGTAAAATAGTGTCTCCTACTAGTAAAATGAGTTCCTTTTTTGCATATAGATACTGTTTTGAAAAACTGCACAATTTGTTCTTCGGTAATTCATGGAGTATGGAATATCTAAACAGCCGGAGGACTAGACTATACTTGCAATTACTCTTGTGCTTAAGGGTTTATGTCGTCCTTTTACTTGCGACCTGTAACTAATTGGATTGTTGTGTTTTACGTTTTGAATTGGAAACCAATGACATAGATATTAGAAATTCTGAGTTCGAGATTACGAGACTGGTAACTTTCTATCGTTATGTTCAACCTGAGGCTCTATGTTCTAGACTTTATCCATTAGACACCCAAGCTACATAATAACTGGGGATAAGTTGCCAGCCCTACTTGCATTGATTTTACAGCATTCATGAGTGCCTTTCTTTTCTCTTTTTACAGTCGGAATGCTGGGCATGCACAGTCATTTTGCTAGCTTTGCAGCAGAAAACAGCACATTAAAAAAGCAAAGCTTTAAGGAATAGTATTTGTTGAAGTAATCTAAGAGCATTGTCAGATCAAGATTGCTATAAGAACATTGATATTAATTTTTGCATATATGTTCGCAATTATTTTCTGAATACCTGAATGATATTTGTTATAGTAGAGAAAGCGCTAAAGAGAGATTTAGAGTAGATTTCATGTATTTCATCTTTTGATGAATATTGAAACAGCATGGAGGTTGAGAGATTGGGTTTTCGATAGAAATTTAATAGAATTATAATCTACAGTAGATGCCATGACTTCAGAGTTTCAAGTAATCATTAACAATCCATTTAAATGGTTGGGAGTGTGGGAAGAGAATTTTGCACCAATGAATGGAGAACTGTAGACAAATTTTCCTTATGTGGCGTCATATGTGCATGCACCACTATATATCCACCAAGGATCTTAACACTTCATACTTGAAGATGAGAATGAGAACATCATGAGGATCTCCTCTTCATTCTCACTATCCTCCTTTAACCCACAAAACTACTCTATTATTTCTCCGACTTTTTAGAGACCTAAGAATGACTTGTTATCAAGCTCAAGATGATCAAGAGTGATCTATAACCTAAAATTAATTTACATGCCTTCAAGGTAGTCAAAGAATTTCACTACAAAGTTGTGAAATATAGATTGGAGATATGACTTCAAATCTCCAAAGTGCCTTGTTGAATGGTTGACTACACCTAATTTCCTTTCACTTTGGAGCTTAAGTGAACCTCCTTTTCTACCATTAGGAAGATCAAGCTCTAAGATCAAGCTCTCCACCAAGAGAGAATGCTTGTGTGTGTGTGTGTGTGTGTGTGTGTGTGTGTGTGTGTGAAATTAAAAATGGATATTTTGTGGAAATGAGAACTATAAGGAATATTTCTAGAATCATGTTAAATAATGGCACTTTTTGAAAAAGAATGTCCTACACTATCATACCCATTACTAAAAGTACATAAAAAACACATCAATTTTTTTTACAAATTTGTAACAAAATTTTAAAATATTTAAAAAATTGACGTATTCAACAATTTTCCTAAAAGTAACAATACACAAAAACTAGAAGGGCCCAAGTAATATAATTTATTCAAATTTCTACAGATTGTAATACAAAATTTAGATTCTTTTGGATCTAGTATCAAAACTTATCCTCATCGGTGTCCACGCCTCCATATTCAACATCATCAATTTCATCATTAGAAGGTGAAGAAGTGGAAGATCCATCCTCCTCATTGCTGTCAATCAAAACATTATCTTCATCCCTATGCAATCCAAGGTCAGCTTCCACATATGCCCTTGTTCTTCTTGACGAAGGTCCAATGTCAACAACACATTCTTTTATTGGCAGCCTTTGATGAATGATTTCCTTCATTGTTTTTCGAAGTTGACCTGAATTTGTTAATTCAAAATCATAAACAATAATATCAACTTCCTCAAAGACAAGGTCACTTATGTGGAGCCAATTTTTGATTGCGTGGCGATTCCTTTTACCGTTTGAGTCGCCAATCATTTTGGGAACATACTTTCCTGTGTACGCATCATGATGTTTTGTTCAATACCAATTTATTTTAATAGATACAATCTCTCCATTCTCGAACTTTGACAAATCGACAACCTTGCATAACCAAAAGGAATAGCCAAGAGGTTCATTATTAGCAAGTGTGGCAGCCATTGTACCCATCTTGATTTCTTGCACATTTCCCTTCCAAAAGCTAGCAAGTTCTTCTTGTCTTTGATGAGATTTGGGAGCTCCCAAATACATCTCTCTAGAAGGAACAGAGATCATTTGTTGAATATCTTTAGGAATAGTAGAAACATCATTAATCGTTGCATTACTCTTTGAGGGCCACGAAAATGGCATCTCTAAAATACAACAATTAGCTATTACATCCATGAGTATGGAATCCTGGTCTTCAAAGAATTCTTCCCACCAACTTGAATCGACATTTTTGTTCAATGAGAAGCCTTTTTTCTTGTAGACATGATTTCCTCCAATCAACATCCAAATTCTGCTTGCGACATTGCTCAACTACATAATGCACCTCCAAACGATTTGGCAAAGCTCCAACAATAATACGTTCTAAAATAAATAAAAGAAATAACAACCCAGTCTTTGGAAGCCAGCAAGAAAAGCTAGACAAATATTTACCAAACAGCAATGTCTTGCTATCCCTTTCTATAATGAGAAATTGATGTTGAAAGCTGAGACCATTTAACTGAGAAATACATTTTTCTTCAAAAGACAAACCTTGCACAAGACTCCTAAAATCAAACGTTTGTTTCAAATGGACAACAATGGGATGGGGAGTATAAGCTCCTTCAAGATAGTCACCATTTTGGGTAAAGTGAATGCATCTTCACGAGCAAGTCTTTTCGAGAACACGCTAAACATTTGATCAATAAGGTCATGCGTATGACCCACAAAAAGAAATCCAACTTTAATTTTTTTAATTACCTTGTCCACCAACATACTAAGATAAGCAAGCAACGTTTGATTTTTATTTTCTCTAGTCATATTATCAAGCTGCAAATATAATATTTGGGGCAAATCACCAACCCAGTTTGTGATTATACAATGCAAAATTGTAATTGTCAAGTTAGGATCATTATGAACATTTGGATAAGTCAAGAACACACGGGCCTGAAGTGCTCGATGGTAGATAAGAGACCCAACGAGATGCATTTGAACAAATGTGTCTTCTTTAATATCCTTCGGAACTCTTACAATGTTTGGAAAATAAGTCTTTTTTTTATCCATGCCATCAATAACGATTCCAAGATACTTCTCATGATACTTCAAACATTTTTTTCTATGCTTTGTTAACTTTGCTCTTTCTTCAGCTTGTTGTTTACAATGCACTTTACGAGCTTCATTCACCTTACCTACATATTTAAAATTTTCAAAATTCATTCGTAAGTAACAAGAGAAATCACAATAAAAACACTATCCAAGAATTTTAATATCACTTTATCTATACTCGACTTTGCATTTTGCCTTTGTACTTTGAACGATGCTTAGTACTTACATTTTTCTTGTCATTGTAAGAAAATCCCAACAGTGGAAAGTACTTCTCCCACTGAGTTTGCTTATCCCCAACAAATGCCCTAAGCATATCCTTTAAGGTCTAGTTGACTCTCTTAGTTTGGCCATCCATTTCGGGATGCTCAATATTGCTCATTCTCAATTGGACCTCAAGTTTGGTCATAACTATAGTCCAAAAGGTCCAAGTGAATTGAGTATCTTTGTCAGACACTATGGATGACAGTAATCCATGAAGTATGAACACATGCTCGATAAACAAACTAGCTAGTCCAGATGCATCAATCTTTTTACGCGTTGGAATAAAATGAGCCATCTTAGTGAGTCTATCAACTATAACCAAGATAGAATCATGTTGTACGAGGCAAGTTGGTGACAAAATCCATGGAGATACTCTCCTGTCTTCCACCTAGCACAAGTAGTGAGTGTAAAATTCCAAGAGTCTTAATCCTTTCAGCTTTATTGACTTCGCACTTCAAACAGTGCGTCACATAATGGTAAACATTTTTTTTCAATTTAGGCCACCAGAAGTTACATAAGATCAATTCATAAGTCCTATCCACACCAGGATTACCTGCACTAGGGCTATCATGACATAAATGGACAATCTTCCTACACAACTCCTCACAAGCTGAAATGAGAAGTTTTTCATTTCTCTTAATCATACCAGAAGGTAAGTGTGAGCAAAGAGACCAGAACTCTGATCATGAGATTCTAATTGCGCAAGATTTGACTCTCTCACAATTTCTTGACAATGAGGACCCTCTTGCTGAGCCTGTATAATCTCAACAAGTAGGTCATTTTAAATTACCACAAAAGACATTTGATACAATATACAATATAATGCATTAGCCACACAATTTTTGGCACCCTTCTTGTACCAAATTTCCATGTGCAATTCTTGCAGCAATTTAGCCCATCTGGCTTGTCGCCCTCTGAGGCCTAGTTGGGTGCAGAAATACCTGAAAGTGTTATGGTCGGTGTACACATAGAATTCTCCATGCACAATCGACACTTGCCACGTGGCAGTACCCTGACACATCGACAAGCATGTAGGTTGACATGTGTCTCGCGTACACTACTAGACCAAGTGTCCCAATGAGCATATGACATGTGTTTAGTTTGACTAATTAATTCTAACATGTGTCACTCATTTACTGGACCCAATGTCCCAATGAGCATATGACAAGTGTCAGTTGACCAGTCAACCTCGAATAGGTGGTCAGTCCAACCACTCCTAATTAATGACCCAATACCATATACCAAAGTTCAACATGCGACTCAGAGGCATGGTATCTCAAATAAACATTTTATTTACATTTGTTTTACAAGTGTCACCATAGGCCAGTGACTTAGCCTTTTCATTTTCTGACAAGAGTACATCTGTAAGTAAAAATAGTAAACAACTTAGACAAGGAGTAAAAATTGTAGTAGTTGGCATGGGAATTCATGGTTAGCCCCTCTATTGAATCAATTCCTAGCTAAAGGTAAGTTGGTAGAACATTCTCAAACTCTCACCTTTCATGGATATCAATAGTTTCTATGTCAATTATAAACTTCTATAAAATATGTTAAAACTGTCAACTAGTTTATCTTTCAAGTTAGTTTGTCAATTTGAGCCTAAGTGGAATCATTCTCGATGGCTTTTCATGTGCTTTGTTGCTCCGGAATCAAGGAACCACTTCTCATGTTGATCGACAAGGTGATGATTCTTCGAGATTCTGTTCTATTTCGGCTACTGCATTGGCTTGTTGGTCCAGCTATTTCTTCTCGTTGTTGTTGAACTTGAGGATTTGGTAGTCTTGGATCTCGTGATTCATCCTTTTATAGTATTTACATAACATCTTTTTCTTGTTCTGAGCAAGTTATTGATTCTGATTCGGGCTTGGCTTCCGTAACCGCTTTTGATTCAAGTCAAATTATTTAATTGCCTTCTTCTTAGATATCAGAAAAAAACAATAAAAATTGGTCAAATCTGTCAGATTTTGGTCAAAAGAAGACTTGATAACTTTTTGCGGTCATCAGAGTTGATAACTTTTTGCCCTCTTTCAGGAAACCTTTGCCAAGTTGCAGAAACCTTTGGTTTTGATCACAGAACCTTCAATTTGAAGGGCGAACAATCCTTCCCAGCAGATTTTTGGAAACATCAGAAAAACCATCAAAAAACGCTAAAAAATCACCAAAATCCTAAAAATACAGAAAAAGAACCTTCGTCCAATTCACTGTGCATAGGTGTGATTTAGATCTATCTATTGCCAGGTCGGCAAAGAATAATACGAGAAATAGAAGGTTTTTTCAGAGGATCAGTTGTCATATTGTCATAATTTTGCCAAAAAAGTCACTTTTTTGCAAAAATGCCAGTATTACTTTTTATTCTTCGCCAAAACCTTCCTCAAGTTTCCAAAACATTCTATTTATAGTAAAATACTATTTTTGAGTTCGACGAACATTCTTCTTGTCCAGATCATAGAAAATCTTGATTTTTACCCTCGTCAAACTACATAAACTGTATTTTGTTGTGTCAGAAACCTTCACCGAGTTTACCCTAGGCTTATTTGTGTCAAATTTTGAATTTGAGAGTTTGGCGAAGGTTATTTCTTAAAAATTGTCAAAAAAACCTGATTAGAGAGGTTTTTTCCAAAATAGCATTGCTAAACCTTCGTCGAGCCAATCTTCGCCTAAGAAACCTTCGCCAGTACAATTTTTAGATTCTGATTTTTCCAATCAAGTCTCTGTCAAAATTTGAGTCAAATCTGATACATTCTGATTTGGATTCTGAGAAATTTTTCATTTTTTGAGAAGTATCGATTGATTGAATTTCGAAATCTTTTTCATGATATACAAATCAGATTCTTTAAAAGTGGATAGATCTAGCAGATCTGATTTGAGATAGCTTTGATTGAAAAATCTAGATCCAATCTCATTGTCTACTTGATTTGAATTTGCGAAGATGGTTGCCCCTGGAGGTGCTCCTCATGAATTCAATCCAATCATTGTTAGAAGAGCACCCCGTTTGGATCTACCCAAATACAATGGATTAACAGATCCAGTTAGATTTCTTCATATCTATGCTGAATCCTGTGAAGTCTATGGAAAAATTTTCCCTCAAGATAAACTTAAGCTTTTTCCTATGGCCTTAACAGGCGCAGCACAAGATTGGTACTATAATCAGGATGAAACTGAGCGTACAGATTGGGAGGTTGTTAAACGAGCCCTTTTCACACAGTTCAGACCTCGGAAGTTTGTGGAAGACTTTCCTACTTTTAAGTAAAATTAAAATGGGAAAGCGAGAAATGGCTTGAGATTACATTGAGAGGGTGAAACGCCTCAGATCTAAGTGCGAACCTGAGCTAATTAACAAAAATGCCATGATTATGTGGTTTTTGTCAGGTCTACCTAAATGGATCAGATGTGAGTTAAAACGCCATAATGAGTATGCACTATTGCAAAATGTTGTGGATGATGCAATTCGGAAGGAGGATGAAGACTCAGATGATGAGCCAAATATTAGTATGTTGCCTTATACAGCAAGGCAGACCACTACGACATCCACCACTATTGCATCAACAAATGTCAACGCTACTGCAGAAATGATGCTCAATGAGTTCAAGAAACTCGGGAAGAACCAGCAGAAACAAATGGAAAAGTGGCCATCGCAATTTGATGAGAAAATCAAAGCATTGGAAGATTTCCACGGACAAGCAAACAAGGAACCTAAAAAGTTTGCAAAGACTTTTCCTACTAGGAAAAATGTCTGGTGTTCTATTTGTACAGGAAATTACACAGTGAATAAGTGTCCTCAATTAATTCAGCAACGGTATGCCCAAATGGGATATTGAGAACCACAATATGGAGGAAATCCAGCAGCTAGACCTCGACAATCTGCTCTTGGATACCCGAAACATTTAGCCTTACCTGCCCCACCAAAGCACTCCGCTCCTCCTACCAATTTGATGGAACCAGAACCATACAGAAGTGTCGAGCAATGTTATTTATGCTGCCGCACAACAACAAGCATCTAGAAACTGGACCAGAGTACCACTTGGATGCTTTGCATGTGGAGAAAATCACAGAGTTGCAGAATGTCCAAATTAAGAAAAATTGTACCATTCTATCATGACTGTGGTTATGGGCATTGCTATAAAAACTGTCTAGCAAGATCGAAGCTACCACCAGCTACAGCTCTTGTAAATTTGATAACAATGAAGTGAAGACCAGTAGCTCAGAATAAATCAAGTCCACCCTTGATGGTGGTCACCAGAGAACAAAAGCAGAAAGAACCAGTAGCGAATCCAGTACCTGCTGATTCTATACCATTAACCGATATACCAACAGCATCTGGAGTCTATCCAAATCTTCATGCAGAAAAAAGAAGATATCAAGATATGAGGCAGTGGATTAAACATCTGCAACCTCCAAGAAATTCACATACAGATATGAATGATCAGTTGCATCATCATGAAGAACCCTTCAAGATGACTGAACCAGAAGCACCGCAAACAGAACTGCTCATGAATATTTTATCTAGTAAGATTAATATTTCATTGGGAGAGTTCCTAAAGTTGGTACCAAAAGCAAAAGAAGTCTTAGCACAAAAGTTAGCTCAAGCAGAATCAGAAGTCCATTGGGAGCCACTTTTTTGTGCTAGATTTGAAGAATCTAATGAAGTACTCCATGTCGGAGCCGCTTGGAAAAGTGAACAAAAAAATATCACTTCTGCCGATACAGCATAGACAATTTCTTAAGGAAGCAACTGTGATAGATGGCGGTTCAGGAGTTAACCTGATTTCTACAAAGCTATGTGCAAAATGGGGCCTTACAAAGATCAAGCTTGCGACTTTTGCCATTAAGCTAGCTGATCAAACGACAGTTCGTCCGCGAGGAATGATTAAAAATATACTTGTCAGAATTGACGGAGTACAGTTCGTCATTACTTATGTAGTAATGGACTTACCAGAAGCACCAAATGTCTACCGAGTCCTATTGGGACGTCCATGGTTACGAGTTGCGCAAGTAATTCATAACTGGGGTATCGGAAAAATCACTTTTGAAAATCATACTTGTGACCAACCAGAGAAAAATTTGGGAGTTCATTACGATTCTCAAACGGATATTGTCAACTGGAATGAAGCTATTGCAACGATTGATTGTACAATGTGTCAACAAGATAATCAGTCAGATTTGAGTGAGATTTCATTATTGGATCAAACCTTGGATACACCGATCACTTTTCCATTGAATGTGCTAAATGTAGCTTGATTGTCAACGGAACCTATACCAGATCCGATTGAAGATGATCTCATACATGTGAGTCATGTCTTGAAATATGATGACAATGCAGAACTTACGGATGAGCAGATTCTCAATCATATGGATCCGACCAGATTTGGAGTGTGTAATGCTCCTGATGAACCAACAAGAAAACCGCCCAAAGCAGTTATATTGAAGGAAGCAGGATCACAAGTCAATGACGAAGAAACAAGCCAAGCAACATTATAATACGGTCCTGAAATGGGAAAATCCTCCTCAAAAGATTGATTCAACAAATGTTCCACCCTTACTGGATAAAGGCAAAGGAAAAGTCGAGGATGATTCTACAAGTCAGAATTCTAGCAAGACATCGTCATCTCGGAAGTCATCACCTCCACGATCAATTCCTGCTAAGAAGGCTAAGCGAAGATCCAAGACAAGTCCTTTCGAAAAGGAACAAGCAGATGTGGTCCAGCATGACATTCCCGAACATTTTAAACGTTATACATTGAATGATGTGGCTATCATGTTACCTAAAGTACATCGTGAACCCGAAGAACATGTGCCAGACTCGAAAGATGTTTACGATGGCCCAGCTAGGACACAGCCAATGAATCTTGTCGAACCAGAATAACCACAAAAGATTGTACAAGTTGGATCACAACTTAATCCTGAACAGTATCAAGCACTCCGCATGTTACTTATTAAGTATCAAGATTGCTTTGCATGGACTTATCAAGATCTGAAGGGTATTCCGACGTTAGTTATTGAACATACCACACCTTTAGTACCTGATGCAGTTCCAAAGGTTAAAAAGTTCTATCGCTGTAATCCTAATGTTGCGGATCTGATAAAGAAAGAACTTCAGAGATTCTTGACACTGATTTCATTTATGAGATTGAGCATACCGAATGGATCTCACCAATTGTCATTGTTCCTAAGAAGAATGGGAAATTGAGAATTTGTGTGAATCTCAAGGCTTTGAACAAAGTGACGCAGAAGGATCACTTTTCGTTACCTTTCACTAAAAGAATTTTGGATCACCTTGCTGGAGCGGAAGCTTATAGCTTCTTGGATGGACTTAGTAGTTACAACCAGGTTAAGATTGCACCTGCAGATCACCACAAAATAGCTTTTGCAACAGAATGGGGCACCTATGCTTACAAAGTAATGTCGTTTGGACTCTGAATGCACCAAGTTCGTTCCAAAGAGTAATGCAATTTGCTTTTCAAGATTATCTACAGAAATTCCTTGAAATATACTTGGATAACCTGGGAGTCCATATAGTACAGATACAGACCACCTGGATCGATTGGAAAAAGTATTTGAAAGATGTCGCAAATATAAAATTTCTCTAAATCCAAAAAAATGCCAGATATGGGTTTCCCTCGGAGTTGTGGTTGGGCATGTGTCGGGACATACCAACAACAAAGTGATTGATATTTGTAGTATAAACGGGTATCGTTCCTACAAGGGAGCAATAAAAGAGCTAATACTGTCATTATAAGTGCAAACTAAGGAAATAACCAAGAATGAATGGAGTGGAATATAAAAGGATTGCAATCTGGTCATCAACGAATGTTTCCACAATGGGGCTGCCAGTACAACCGTATAAAGAAAACAAACACCCAGGAGAAAAATATTGAACACTTCATTATGGTTTTCAGATTCAAATGGGAGTGAACTCAAGAAATCAAATACTTCGGCAAAAGGGAAAGCCACACAGTGTTTCCGTTATCTTGACAGTAGCTTATCATGAATCTAACTCCTATGATCTACGCAAATCACAAGATTGGAGGCCAGAGACACTTCACTGATCAATTCCAGACCAAACACTGTGTAATAAGCATTAGCATACAGTGCCATTAACTTCCTATTACCAAATTGAAGAGGGGTTGCTACACCTATATACATGAATCTGAGAAACAAAGGTTCTGAACTTGTAGATGAATAGCAAAAGCAATAAATCTACATGAAAGCACCAACAGAGCTTCTGAGCCTCTATTCTACATTGTGTCTAAATGGTTTACAATGGCATAAGCCTGGCATGATATAGCATTAGGAACTCGTGCTAGAGAGAACAAGCACTGCAAACTGCTTCAAGAAACAAGCAAATGGTATTCTGACATATGGAACAGGGCATTTGCATACCACTAGAATGCTGCCATAGAGGCATCAGCAATTAGAAATAGTGTGGTTGTCTATACAAAGGACAACTGCCTTTCGAAAGATGAAGAGGTTGCTGGATATGCGTTGAAGGATGCCAAACTGCTTGTGAGCAGCAATAGATGTTCATGGACTGGTTGGTGATCACATGGCAAGAAAATCCTCTGATATTTGTGTTTGTAGATGGCTGCTTTCTGGATTCTTGGAGATTCTCGTTGGAGCTGCCACTTGAAAAGGATAGATGCCATTGAAAATGTCTGCCATTGGTAAAGTGTTGGACGGCTGCAAATCGCTCTAACTGTTGTTGAAAAACCAAAATACAACCCGTTAGATCTGCGTGCGTGGATGGATAGATGGATGGATGGAGGCATCGATTCATATTGCCCGCGTTGGAGATGGCTGAAGGTGCGATGGTGGCTTGCTGCCTTCTGACCTACGTGGATGGATAACCGCTCTTCATTGTCCTGAAAAAATGCGAAGAGAGAGAGAAGAAGTGCAAAGGTGGGAGGCTCTGGCTGCGTGGAGGTGCACTACTGCTCTGCCTTCCAAATGGATTTGGATCTACCCTTGAGAACCAGCCATTGTCTTAAACATGAGGGGTAGTCTTTAGATTTAACAACATGCCCCCATTTGGACTTTCCTTTGGACAATAGAAAGTGCCTCCGGGTAGGAACAACATAAAGCAAGTGTGCTTTCGGAAAATAATCAAGCATGTAGGCAGGGCCTTCAATCAATAAACAACTTCTTAAAAACAATGGCTATGACTTGAATTAATTGTATAAGCCACAAAAGAGTTAAGGCTAGACATAGCCATATGCTAGATTTATTAGTAGTAAAAGGCCGCCTTAGTGCCACAAAACAAATTTGACTCATAGCACTAGCGCGTCTTCAGCTTGAAGTTGCTGAGGTAGCTGGTATGAGTCTTCAACACCGACAGCAGGGCTCCGGGGCACTTCAAAAACTTCGGAGGCCCCAAGGGAGTCGGAATCATCGAACATATCCATAAAGTACTGTGTGTTTGGTGAAACAACTTCGGTGTGCAAGGGTGAGGCAGCCTAGGCAGCTGTGATGGGAATGGTAGCCCCAATAGTCACAGACTATTCTTGAGTGGAAGCAGAGGCGAGGGAAGCATCAGAGGCAGGGAGAATAGGAAGTTCAGTGTGAGCAGTAGCAGGGGGTGAAAGCACAGTTGACGATGTATGCCTAGTACGACGTCGTGACGCAGAAGGCGAGTTAGAAATGACGATCTCACTACGTGGACAACGTCAACTATGTGAACTGAAGGCCTGGTGGGATGACTCGGTCGGTGCTTCTTCATAAACCAAAAGCACAGAATCCAGGTGGAAGCCATGGATTTTGTTTTCAAGGTGGGAGGCCGCTAGAAGAGACAACAAGGAGCCAGCAGCGAACTGCTGCTTGGTATTGCTCTTAATGGCTCATTTGAGCTCACCAGAAACAGTCTTGAACCAGTTATACGGTTTGAGAGGGGCCTTGGCTATCTTGGCATAGGACTCGACTATCCTATGTAGGATCTGAGAAGTGATGCGGTCTTTCCTGAGGTTGCCAACCATCAGAAAGTTATTCAGAAGCTGGGCAGCAGCGTGTATGGCAGGCTCAGTGATGGCATCGAGGAGGTAGCCGTCGTTGGTCCAATGCAAATCATTTGTTAGGTTGATGTAAGGCTTAATAGCCTGTTTGGCCTGCTTATGGTTGGGTGAGGCTTGGGTACCAGACACTATGCCTATGGTAGCAAGGGCGGCCTCAGTCACGCGCAACTTGTGTGTGGCTCCCTAGAAGGTGATATAGAACTTGGATTTCTCTTCCTTCCACGTACTAAAGGCAAGAGTGATGAAATCCATGTTGATTCTCCCTGAAAAGGCTCTCTCATGAATACCCATTGTAGTAAGCAGAGGCTCCGCAAGGGTCATCCATTGAGTGACCATGCTTGTGCTAGGAAGTATCATGATATCCGTTGCAGATGGGACATCACAATGGATAGTATAACGAGGAGGCTGGGATGTATCTGTGGAAGACATGATGATCAGAAATGAAAAGTAAGACGCGCGAATGTATATCAGAAAGTAGTTTAGAAATTTTGGAAGGCTTTGGTTGTGGGAAAAATTGGCAAGAGCTTCGCTAGCACAAGTGAGGAATGAATCGAATCCATCCAACTTATAAGTGAATTTGGAGGGTCCATTACACTGAATACTAGTTTGGCTGATCAGTTCTGAACAAAAATTTGCAGGCATGTATAGTACTGTGAAAATAGTCTATAAAAATCTCGGCGAAGGTTTTTGAGGATCTGAATCTATCCGGCGAACGTTTTTCAGGGTTGGCAAAGGATGAACCTTCTCCCAGGAGGGTCCTTCGCCCAAGTATTGTCATAAATGCAATTTTCCAAGATATGAGACTATGGCCAACCTAATTTTGACATTTTAAGACTATCTATCATGTCAGCAAAGGTTCATAATGAGAGTAAGGTGCTCGGCGAAGGTTTCCAAAATGGCATATTGCTAATCATTCACCTGACTCAAAAAATGGATTTTTTCTAGACAATAACCTTCGCCCAAGTCAATTTAGATATATTTGTGGATGTACAGTCCGGAGGCTCAGCGAAGGTTTCTAATATTATATAGGCAATATCTGACCGAAACAGTGTTTGTCCATGCTGATGACTTTTTTGACTTTTTCTCATCAATCTTTTCTGAATTTTTTTTTTTTACTGTCTTTTCTAAAACAAAAACTGAACAATTTAATATTGAAAACAAAAAATTGAAAAACAAATAAAATTAAAAATCATTGAGATCAGGCTTGCTAAACTGGCAGAGCAGGCTACCAAAACTTGCGTAATTGGCTGCCATTCACCGAAGTATCAAATCATGTTTCGTCCAAGTGTTCAAGAATTACTGCGCCATAGTTTAGGATTTCCTTTACTTTATACGGGCCATCACAAATCAGCTTCAATTTTCCCTTGATCAGTTTGGTTTTGTACATCAGTGCAAGATCTCCTGCTTTTAGATCATTTTTGTGCAATCGACGATCGTGCCATGCCTTGCGGCGGGCTTTCTCTGCTGCTAACGCATGAACTGCCATCAATCATGTTTCACATAATTTGTGCAACAGTTCATGACGTAGTTGTAAAGACTTATCATCATTTAATTATTTTGTTGCCGCTATGCGTAAAGATGACAGCATCTTGACCATAAACCAACTGAAAGGATGTTTGATTTGTACTATTTTTGTAAGCAGTTTTGAATGCCCATAAAGCTGCATACAATTTATGTTCCCAATTAGACCGACTCACTTCAATTATCTTTGTCATAATAGTGTTGAGAATCCTATTGGAAGATTCAGCTTGGCCATTCCCTCTAGGATACTGTGTATAACAAAAAAATCTTCCAATAAACACTTTATTGTTTGACTAACAAGTACCCCGGTCACTGACAATCTCAATCGGACATCCAAATCTGATTATATTATTTTCATAGAGAAATTTGGCCGTAGATTTCACATCAGCAACTTTGACAACTTTGGCTTCAACCCACTTGGTCATATAATCAGTTGCTACGATAATGTATTGTGCCTGAGATCCTTGTGTGGCAGGATGAATAGGACCAACATAATCCAGTCCCCATTTTTCAAACGGCGCTTGCGATAAAACCGGATGCAAGGGTTCATAGTTCTATCTAGTAGGCCATCGTGCTCGCTGGCAACCATCACATGTCTGAATATAATTTTCTGTGTCCTTATAAAGCGTAGGCCACCAACAACCTGATTGCGAACAATAATATCTATAGAGAAGTGTCCTTCGTCCATGTCATCATGTGAAAACATGATTAAATCTGGGATTTCATGCGATTAAAACATATCTACGTAGAATATTGTCTGATCCACGACGATACAATTGTCTTGCAATCAATTGTAATGTTGAGCCTTATGAATCAATTGTCTCTTCTGTACTTTTGTCAAAGAGTCATTCGGTTGTCCTAGTATCAGGTACTGAACAATATCGGCTGCCCACTCAAGTACTGCTTCTACATAGAATAATGCAGCATCTAGTAATTCATCATCCACTTCAGTATTAACCGGTGCGGATTTGATTCGTGAAACATGAACGACTAGATAATGTTGTTTCCCCTTTCGAACCACAATTCGAAAGTCAAATTCAGTCAATAATAGTAACCATCTTGCAATACGTCCAGTATTGCATGTCTTGTTTACCAAGTAAAGTAACGGCTGGTGATCCATATAAAATGCAAAGTGCATTTCCATGAGATAGTGATGAAATTTCTGAACAGAAAAAATCATGGCTAACGGTTCACGTTCTGTTGTTGAATAGTTCTTCTCCGGATCTGTAAGCTGTCTGCTTGCAAATCATATAGGATAGTCCTTCTTATAATCACCTGGTTGCGTCAAAACTGATCCAATGTCATATTTCGAGGCATCCGTGTGAACATGAAATTCAATCGTCCAATCTGGAGAACGCAGTATTGGTGCTGAAGTTAATGCTTTTTTTAATTTTTCGAAGGCTTATAACGCCTCTACTGTCCAAATAGAAACAATAGTTAGTTTGTATATAGGTCTTGCTAAATCCGCAAAGAAGATAATAAAAATTTGATAGTAGTTCGCATGACCCATAAACATATAAACTCCACGAATCGTTGTTGGCGGTGGCAATTCCTCAATAATCTTGATTTTAGAATAACCTGTGGCAATACCATGTCTCGATATCACATGCTGTGGATCCATGACTATGGCACTCTACTACATTTTATCGGCTTTTTAATGCTAAATTATAAACCTTACTTCTTATCGCAGTGCTTAGTATAGTTTTAAGCTATATTTAGTGCTATGAGTCAAATCTATTTTGTGGCACTTAGGCGGCCTTTTACTACTTATAAATCTGGCATATGGCTATGTCTTGCCTTAACTCTTTTGTGGCTTATACAATTAATTCAAGTCATAGCCTTTGTTTTTAATGAGTTGTTTATTAATTGAAGACCCTGCCTACATGCTTGATTATTTTCCGAAAGCACACTTGCTTTATGTTGTTCTTACTCGGAGGCACCTTTTATTGTCCAAAGGCAAGCCCAAATGAAAGGGCATGTTGTTAAATCTGAAGACCACCCCTCATGTTCAAGACAATGGCTAGTTCTCAAGGGCAGATCCAAATCCATTTGGAAGGCAGAGTAGTAGCGCACCTCCACACAGCCAGAGCCTCCCACCTTCGCACTTCTTCTCTCTCTCTTCGCATTTTTTCAGGGCAACGAAGAGCGGTTATCCATCCACGCAGGTCAGAAGGCAGCAAGCCACCATCGCACCTTCATCCATCTCCAACGCGGGCAGTATGAATCGATGCCTCCATCCATCCATCTATCCATTCACGCAGGCAGATCTAACGGGCTATTTTCTGGTTTTCCAACATCAATTAGAGCGATTTGTAGCCATCCAACACTTCATCAATGGCAGACATTTTCAATGGCATCTATCCTCTTCAAGTGGCAGCTCCAACGACAATCTCCAAGAATCCAGAAGGCAGCCATCTACAAACACAGATATCAAAGGGTTTTCTTGCCATGTGATCGCCAACCAGTCCATGAACATCTATTGCTGCTCACAAGCAGTTTGGCATCCTTCAACGCATATCCACCGACCTCTTCATCTTTCGAAGGGCAGTTCACCTTTCTATAGACAGCCACACTGTTTCTAACCACTGATGCCTCTGTGGCAGCATTCTAGTGGTCTGCAAAAGCCTTGTTTCATATGTCAGAATATCATTTGCTTGTTTCTTGAAGCAATTTGCAATGCTTGTTCTCTCTAGCACGAGTTCCTAATACTATATCATGCCAGGCTTATGCCATTGTAAACCATTCAGACACAATGTAGAACAGAGGCTTAGAAGCTCTGTTGGTGCTTTCATGTAGATTTATTGCTTTTTCTATTCAGCTACAAGTTCAGAACCTTTGTGTTCTCAGACTCTTGTATAGAGGTGTAGCAACCCCTCTTCTTTGCAGTGTCTAGACTGTAATGAATATATCTTTGTACTCTGCAAATGGTGAATACAGATAATGTAAATCTGAGTGTTCTGAATCACACAACTTGTTTCTACTGTGAATACCTTCTGTGTTTTTCATGGTGATTCAATTTGGTAATAGGAAGTTTATGGCACTGTATGCTAATGCTTATTACATAGTGTTTGGTCTGGAATTGATTAGTGAAGTGTCTCTAGCCTTCAATCTTGCGATTTGCGCAGATCATAGGAGTATTGTGTGGCTTTCCCTTTTGCCGAAGTATTTGCTTTCTTGAGCTCACTCCCATTTGAATCTGAAACCCATAATGAAGTATGCAGTATTTTTCTCCTGGATGTTTGTTTTCTTTATACAGTTGTACTGGCAACCCCATTGTGGAAACATCTGTTGATGACCAAATTGCAATCATTTTATATTCCACTCCATTCATTCTTGGTTATTTCCTTAGTTTGCACTAATAATGACAGTATTAGCTCTTTTATTGCTCCCCAGTAGGAACAATACCCATTTATACTACAAATATCAATCATTTTGTTGTTGGTATGCCGCGACATATACCAATTTAGGCCTTTTTGCGAGACTTTTAATGTCGTAGGGCCTAAGTGTCAAGTTAGTGAATAAAGTTGGGTTTCCCTCCAATTTGGATGGTTCCCACCCTTTTTTAAATTTGAATAATTAGGGAGGCATAAATGGACCAATAGGATTCAAAGGCCAGGGTCCTCCTCTCTACTATTAAAAGGGACCAACTCGAGTTCCTACATATGTCCATTTCCTCATTTCAATAAAGCAGATTGGTTCTCTTGTGAAATGGACTGATGAATGTCCTTGCTCTCTATCACTTTTCCTTCATCTCTGAGGCTTTATTTGCGTTTTGCTAATTGTTGGATCTGATTGTTATTGGATTGCATGTTGTTATACTTTTATGAGGGAGAAAGGGAGACAGAGAAAGAGTAAGCTATCTTTGTTGTGGATCTAGTGTAAGTGAATTTCAAAGTGAGTGTCATGTGGGCACCTCTGAACCTGCATCTAATGCATGGTATTCATTTGATCCAAAGAAATTCAGTTTACTTTTGTTATAATTTTTGGTGGAAGTCTTAGGGTAAGCTACCAAAATTGAGTGCCATTGATTAGATCTGACATAGAGTCATGAGATCTAATCAATCTAGGCTGAAATCAGGTCCTCTAAACTTGTTTTATAGGTCTTGAAAGTACATCAAAAAGTGTGAGGGAGATTTAGTCATGTTATTGTCCAAAAATAGCCAAAATGGGCAAGATTTGATTGTAAGTAGATTTTACATCATCTTACCTTCATTTCAACTTTGTGAGGGAGTGCTAGAACTGAGATTCTAAGTCTATTTGTTGGATTAGAAATCTAATTTGAGTGAAACACTACAAGAGAGAGACCTTAGTGAGATTCTAGAGACAATCAAATCCATTTCTTGGCAAGATTTGTTTGAAAGTAGTTTTCACTTCATGTTATCTTCATTCCAGCTTTGTGAGGGAGTGATAGAACTGTGATTATAAGTCCATTTGTTGGATTAGAAATCGAATTTGAGTGAAACACTACAAGTGTGAGACCTTTGTGAGTTTCAAGTCAATCAAATCTATTTTCTTGTTTGTAGAAGTCACTAGTAAGATGGGATCTGCTGGAGCATACCTTTTAGAAGCTAGTGAGAGATTGAATTCTACAAGTTATGCTATTTCGAAGGTTAGGATGGAGTCACTTTTGGTGCTCCAAGACCTTTATGAGATTCTGATTGAGGATGAAGATGAACCTCTAGGTGCACATGAATTAGTGAGATACAAAAAGAGATCTAGGATAGCACTTCATTGTGTGAAAATGAATGTGAGAAATGATATTTTGAGAGAAATATCATCATGTAAAAGTGCTAAAGAGGCTTGGGAGTCTTTAGAATCAATCTTCGAATCTAGTAACTCTTTGAGGGTTCTCATGCTTAGAAATCAGATTTTGCAAAGCATGAAAAGAAGTGAGGAGAGTGCACAGGATTATGTACTCACAATCAAGTCTCTAAATAGGGAGTTGGCTTCCATTGGAGAGAAGATTCATGATGGAGAGCTTGTACAAATTGTTCTTAATGGTCTAGGAGATGACTTTGCAAATTTGGTCCAAAGTTTTGCCGTCCAAGACACTTTGCCAACTATAGAAAAACTTCATAGTGTATTTATTAGTGGCTGAAGAGTGTAGGAGGCTCTATGCAAAATCTAGGATGAGTTCCTTATCTTTGTAGGATGGTGATGAGAAAGCCAATTTCTCATTCAAGGACAAAAAGAAGACCAATGGAAAGAAGAAGCATCCAAAGGCGGCCAAAGAAGAGGATGATGCATCAAGCTCAAAGGACAAGTCAAAGCAGAAATTCTTCTTTTGTGGAAAGAAGGGGCATTATGCATCTGAATGCTACAAGAGGCTAAGAGCGCAAGAGGAGGAGGACAAACAAGGAAGCCTTGCACATAAGGAGGAGGAGGATGAAGTAGATGTATTCTTGATGGCATCTACATCCTCACCAACAAGCAACGGCAATTGAAGAGATACATGGTGGATTGATAGTGGGGCTAGCTCTCACGTGTCTTGTGAGAAGGACTTTTTCTCAACCTTACACTCATTCAATGATGTTAAAAAGTTTGCCTTTATTGCAAGTGATGAGTGTAGGATAGATGGTGGTGGTGCCATCTCTTTGTGTCTAGAATCCTCAAAATGCATGGATCTAGAAAATGTCCTTTATGTACCATCAATCACCAAGAATATGCTTATTGTTGGTCTACTCTTAGAAAGTGGTTTGGATGTCCACTTTAAGCATGGTCTTTGTTTCATCTTGAAGAATGATGTTTGCATCGCAAAGGGATTTAAACATAGAAGATTGTTTAAGCTAGAAGCTAGTGTTGCTTTTGAAAGAATGAGCTTGGCAAAGGAGGAGATCACTCAAGAGGAGATCTTGGCAAAGTGTGATCTTGCTTGCATTGAGGAGGAGCATCAAAAGGAGGAAGATCTTGAGGATCAGCCTCAAAGCATGAGAGTTCCAAGGGAGTCCTCAACAATGGTTGAGTCATCAAATTGCATGCAAATTGTCCATTCAAGTGTGCATCTTGCAAGGATGGTGAGCATTGGAGAGTCTATTATCTTTGAATACTTTTTGGATAGTATTAGTAGACATGGAGTGACGTGTTGCTTATCTTTAAGATTTATGATGTTTAGTACTTTGTATAACAAAACAATGAAAATTGATGCTTTCAAATCTCCATTTGTTGTTGATAAAACAATTTCATTGGAGAACTATTTTTGTAATAATTGAATAGTGTCATAAAAGATGAAACATCATTTGTATTGGAAATCTTTGGGTCCACATCCTTTTGATCATTCCAATGTAAGGACCAAAGATTATCTCATTTCAATAATAGGAAGAATGGTAGTGTTTTGCTCTTCAAGTAGAGATTGTAGAATATACTTGTTTCCCACCAAAGAAGTTGTCAATGGTGGAAATGTGATCTTTCAAGAGTGGAAAATTTGTAAACTTGAAGAAGCACCTTTGGATCAACACCTTATTCAATTCATTGATGGTTTGGAGTCAAGTCAAGTGGAGGAGCAAGCTCAAGACCCTAGGTCTCCAAGAAGAACCTTGAGTATCAAGATGGAGCCATCAAGGCTCAATCATGTATCAAGCAAGGCAAGTTGTCTTTGGCAACATTATGTATGCACTTAATAGTTTAATTGATGTATCTTCAAATGCACAAAATGCCTTGGAATCCATGGCTTGGCATGATGTTTAGTTTTGAAGTGGTCTACATGTATATAGACACATTTATGGAACATCTTGTAAGGGAAGGCTTTAAGAGGTGGTGAGAGATCCTTCATGGAAATCATTCTCTATCGGAGTCTCAAAAGTTCCTCGTTTGTAGCTGGATTTTTTAGACACTTCTAAAATCATTCGACTTACATGAACAAGAACAACAACGAAGGTCAACAGACCACAGATCGCAATAAACTGCAAACCACAACTTCAAGAAAACAAACGAAGACGTTCGTAGGGAACCTCAAGTCAACTCTTGAGGATCATGAGCGACGACCAAAGGCCAACCGCAATGATCATGACAACGATTGTAAAAGCACGATCCTGAAGTCGACGCACTTTACAACCCATGATCAACTAAGTATGAAGGCGACACACTGACAGCACGGACGAAGTTGACAACAAACTAAATGCCACGACGTGGTAGGTTTAGCAGTTCTTGTAATCATTCACTTACATTTATATCATATACATATAGAGGATGGATGGAAGTACGAATATATAAGAGAATGACAAATGAATGAGCGATATAGCAGATAGACAAGTCTGAATTATTAGACGCTGAATGTGAGGATGAAAAGCCGATCACTAGTATGTGAGACGAGTTGAATCAAACACACATCTGAGATTAGACAGAGAGTAAAATAGATAGAAGAATTTTCTGCTAGCAAGCACTTCTTCATCTATTTTATCTGTAAGAGACAGAATTTCTCTTGCGACAACGTGTTGTGTGGTATGTCAAGCAGCGCTCTAGGAATCACTGTGATTGATTTTCTTTATCTCTTGTCTATCAAAAGTAGGACATTCCAAAAAGTGAGATTATGTCTCTACACTTTTGTTTGATCAATCGGATTCCAACAGTGGTATCATAGCTGATTGGGCTAATCTAACAAGTCAGAGTCCATAAGGTTTCTAAGACCAAATAAATAATAGTTGAGGAACCTGAAACATTGTAAAAACTACAATGGCATCCATAAGTAGCATTCAATCAAAGATCTACATAATCCTTCAATCAGATGGGTCAAATTACTTGGCCTGCAGAGTGAAGACATCACTTGTCCTGAGAAGAAAAGCACTCTGGCCCTGGGTGGATGGGACCAAAGACATGCCAGCTAATGCTAGGAAAGAACTTCGCAAGTGGAAGGAAAGGAATGATAAAGCAGTAGTTGTCATATCCTTCTCCATTGAAGACAGTATCACACTTTGGATTGAGGACTTTATATTGGTATTAGAGCCAATTCTGGGCACGTTTTTGCCATTGATTTGTGCTCAAGAGAAATCTCGAATTGTGGGGATTTTTCCATTGTGTGATATGGAATCTTGACACTTTTTCGAGGATTCAATGGAGTATGCAACGAAGTAGTGAAAGTGCGGATTATGCTTCCCGTAGATTTCCTTGTTTGAAGTGTAATCAATTGTGTGGTAAGTGCACTACCAAGTATACAATCGGTTCGATGTTTAGACACTTCATATTGGTTTTCAGCAAATATATTTTTTATTTTCAATTTTTTTTGTGTTGTCGTTTACTTCATTAGAGACACTTTTCCGTTAGCAACGGGATCAATAAGAGTGAATGATGATTTTTTACGGCTTTTTGATCATTACACAGTAATTTAGGTGGTTTTGTTGGCAGTCTTTTGCTTTTTATTGAGCTGGCTTGAATCGGGAAAAAAGCAGGAAAAGATGTACAAAAAGGACTAATCACTGGTTGTGAGTGTTGGTGGCTTTTTTCAGAATTTGCATGGCAGTTCTATCTGATTTACAGGTTATGCTGGAGTTTCTTCAAATTAACAGTGTTGTGCAAGTTAGAGTAAATCTGTAAAGCCATCTTTGTGATGGTATAAACTACTGCAAAGCCTATCCTGTGGAAAAGGGACGTGCAGCCTGCAAATCTGTGTTTTGAAGAAATTTGGGTAGCATATACCCTGTTTCCCAGTCATAATAGAACTTGTGCATATGTAAATCTGTAAAAAGTAAATTGCTTATGCATTTGTGAAAGCAAAGTAAGGCTAAGCAACTATAGAAATGCCCTAAATACATAAGTAAACTGCAAAGCAGTATGATGGTTTTTTCCTTCGAAATAAAGCTGGGTAGCCTTGCTTTTACTGCTTTGCTTGATATGGGACAACTAGAGGCAAAAGTGCCCTGTTCGCATCAACAAACTGCTTGTGTTGATGGATAAATCTTCAGAACCTACTGGTGTCTGGAAGAAATGAAAAACATCTCAAAAAATCAGCATAGGGCATCTTTTTGGGCTCCAAAAACGTGCCTCCTGATCAGTTTCTTAGCGCTCCACACTTGCCATAAACCCTGCTCCGGTCTAGCTGTAAAGGGTGGGGAATGGATCGGATTTCTGATGGCCATCTAGCGCGCGCTCTCTCTCTCTCTCTCTCTCTCTCTCTCTGGCCAGTAGCCGCGACCCTCTGCTCGGGTCTTGTAATCTGCTGCTCGGGCCTCATGGAGGGTTATCTTGTGCGAATTGATAAAAGGGGGGGGCGGGGAGGGGGGTGGGTAGGTGAAGTATTACTTAACTTTAAGTTATTTACTTAACTTCTTGTTAGATGGTCAAGTCTGGCAGAAAGAGTGGTGGAGTAATGTTGGCATTAGGAAGTTTTTTTCCCATGGGCTTAAGGACTATAATTTTTTCGAATTATTAAATTGTAATGGCCTAAAAATTGTGTGAACTAGATTTTAGATGCATACCTTGGTTTTTTTCCATTTTGCAAAATCATTGGAACAAATTCTATGAGCACGTTATTGTCCGTTAAACGCTATGTTTTTTCTGGACATTGTTCGATTAGAAAATTATACCCATAATGATTTAACTGAATGAAATATTTTATCAAATTTTTCTGTTTTTCATATGCAAATGGATTGAATGAAATTCTAGAGAGGGGTGGCAAACCAAAATTCGCTCGGCATCACTCGATCGTGATGACCCCCTGTTATGTTAAAAACACATGGTTGCACATTATGGACCATAATGTGTAGGAATTTCATTTTGGCAACAGATTGAAAGAACCGAATGCAAAATCTATTCACTTAGCCATTACTTCATAACAGCTTGGGCTTTTAACTGGAAATTTTTTTCGACGATAAAAATGCCCCAAAGTTGTAGATGACTGGATAAATTGTTGGCCAAGCTACTTTAGCTTGCGCAACGTCCCAGAATAAAAAAGTGAATTTCGTCATTTTTTTGCTTTGGGTAAGGACTCCTCGTGGTGGAGGATGCAACCCATAGACTTGTGATTGGGCTGAATTCCTGGAAGAATTCCGTAAGGCTTTTTCACAATTGACGAATTATATTTGCTTTGTTAACTGCAGTAGGCCACCAAGAACAAGAATTCTTGGATTTTTTTGTGACCAAGGTGTCGTTTTTTCGGAAACAGACACGGCCAAAAATGGCCCATAAGCCTGTGATGGAAAGAATTAAATGGAACAAAAAAAGTTGTTTCTTGTAGTGCTTGAAGTCGTGGGCGTACCAACACTATTTGGTGTTAAGAACAAGAAAAAGTCGGTTCATTCTTCTCCATCTCTAAATCTATCACTGTGAACCTTACGATGACCGTAAAGATTATGAAAAGGGGTGAAGGAATGTTTTGATTTAGTTGAAGTTGGAATTTTCTAATAAATTCCCAAGAACTTTGTATACTTGTATTATTTTTCTGAAATTTTGATCAGGAAGTGAAGGGCATTCATGGAGGAAGAACCTATGGTATGGGACGCAGGCAATTCCAAGATGAAGATCTGAAACTAATTGGAGCAGTTGACCATAGCATGGTCGTAAGTCTTAGTGATGCCAAATATTATCGGTCATAAAACGGGTGTTTTGTCGAAAATTTGAGATATTGGTCATGACCCCTTTTTTTGGATATCTCAAATTTACAAAACTGGAAACCCGGCAAGCTATTTCGTTATAAATGATATATTGGTGAATTTCTTAAGACGTTAATTAACCCGATTTTTTGTGATTTCTTGGAAGGTAATTTTGATTACCCGTTGACCATGGATGATGTCACAGAAATGGTTAATGAAATTGTTTTCTCTACTTGAATCTTCAAGAAATCCTTTTCTGATTTACGGGTTAATTCACAAGCTTGGTAACGAAGAAGATCTTTGGTTTAGTCACTGTGTTGGGACATCATTGATATTTGCTAACAATGATGCAACATTTCTTTGGCTTTCAAGATTTCCTCGTATCTTTTCTTTTAAACTTCTCATGTGCAAATCACGAATGATATGCACCCCTTAGAAACTCGTGGTGTTTCCTATTAAAAAGGGAGAGAAGTAGGAAGAAAAGAGAGTTATCAAGGTGAAGCATCTGTCAGAGAATCCAAGAGGAATCTGTTATGGATGACAGACCTGTTTAGAAATTAGAGACGATAGGATATTAAGATATTACAAAAGTCCTTTATGGATTATAGTAGATATCTGGTTTGAAGATTTAAGAGGGGGGGGGGATTTAGAAAATTACTCTTGCAGTAGATAAGTGGCTGATAACAAGTCTGATTCATTTGTGTCAGAACTTGGTAACTCTATTGCAAGATGGGATTTTGTTAAAACCTGTTCCTTGCTAGATATAGTCAACTTGATCTTAGTGTGAACTAAAATCCGTGGGTTGATGCAAGGAAGGAAAATCATGCTAGCAATATATTCTTTTGAGTAATCTTCGGTTGAGATTTTGGATGTAAAATAGCACTCTTTGTAAAATATATTGGAGAGTTGGGATTGGTAAATCATAACTCAGATTCTAGGAAATACCTAATCAATAGGAGTGGATAGTATTCATACCCCGGATGAATAGACGAGATAGTGGAATTTTGTTAATGACTGGCCATCTTACCAAATCGACTATGTTTATTTGGGTAAAGACCAAGTAATTAGAGTATCTGGTTAGGCTTTATAGATTACCAAAGTGACATTATGAACATTTGCGATTCAAAGTTCACTGGTCGCTTTTGGTAGCTGTATTTGCTAAACTAGAGATGACTCTGAACTTAAAGTTCTTCTAATCATTGGTAGTTGTCTTCTTTTATTGAGTATAGGACAAGAATCTGATGAATTATGATTGACAAATCGTAGTTCAGATTCTAGTTATACTTGATCATTTAAAAGAAGGATTACTTGCATGATCAGAAAATCAATTAAGATATGTATTCATATTTTCTTAGCAATCTCCTCGGAGAGGAAGTTATCCTTGATGGAGATTGAGTTATAGTAAGCATTTGGCTACCGATTATAGCTCGTGCTTGCCTACGTATAATTTTAAACCTATATCACCCATTGGGGTAGAGACTCGAGCGTTCAAGTTTCAGAAAGTAGCGGATTTCCTACATGATATGCAGGAAATGCTATGGATTGCACGTGAGAATGTCTAGGGTACCCAGGATGGGGACCGACATGCAACAATAGACTGCTATCAGAATCCAAGAAACAAGAAGAACTAAGCAGGAAGGAACCCTACAATAGCTCGTCTTATGTAGAGGAAGCAGAATCCTCAAGGATAGTTGAGGAGAGAGCAAATCTCTCCACCATATGTCTGTGCTACATCACAAACAGACATTCAAGAAGTTGTTCTTGATTCAGGTGTCATGTCACATTTTGAGAGAACAAGACACACGATAGCTAACTTCCAAGAAATAGATTCATCCAGATACATCATACTCGGAGATGGATCGCAACATCAAGTGAACGGAACTAGCGCTCTTTTGTTGTGCACCAACGGCAAAGACAGAAGACTTGACAATGTCATGTACGTACCTACTCTGTAGAAGGATCTTCTATCTGTAGCAAAAATAGCAGATTCTAGGATGCATGTAATATTCACAAATGAAACATGCAACGTGACTGATGCCAACACCAGCACCCTCATCACACAAGGCAAACGTAAAGGCAACCTATATCATCTAAGGGTACGCCTACCAACAGAGCAAGCTCATCAAGCCATGAGTCAACTAGCTTCCTATGGCATAAAAGACTATGTCACATGGACCCAATGGCGCTATACAAAGCAAGCCAGAATGGCACATTCACGGGAGTAAGCGTTAAGGATGCAAGCCTGACACCCTGTGATGCATGCAATAAAGGCAAAATGTCACGAACACCTTTCATTGAGGATTCGTTCAGAGCAATAGAGCTCCTAGAACTAATACACTCTAACATCTGTGGACCTTTTGATGTACTCTCGGTGGGAGGCTCACGATACTATATCACTTTCATCGATGACTTAGAAAGTTTGTCGTCGTATACTTCATTCACAACAAATCTGAAGCTCTTGATAAGTTTATAGAATATGTAAATTGGGCTGAAAAATGGACCGAAAGAACAGTGCATGGAGATCTGAAGGAAGAAATCTACATGGACCAACCACCAGGATTCACATGCAAGACATTTCTTAGCTATGTCTGTGAGACAAACTAAATCAAACACACATCTGAGATTAGACACAGAGTGACATAAATAGAAGCATTTTCTGCTAGCAAGCACTTCTTCATCTATTATATCCGTAAGAGATAGAATTTCTCTTGCGACAACGCGCTGTGCGATATGTCAAGCAGCGCTCTAGGAATCATTGTGATTAAACAAATTTTCTTTACCTCTTGTCTATGACACATAATCTTTGGATGCATTATGCCTATCAAATGTTCCTCTAAAATCATCTGTTATTTGTTCTATTTGTTATTCTGCACAAAAGAGTTATCACAATCAAATTAGCAGAAGATCAGGAACTGATCACTGCACCTTAGAAGAGGAAAGATCTTAATTAGCAGCAGTAGCTAGAGTTAAGAGTTCTACTCTATCTAGCTACATCAAGAAATCTGCAAAAGTAGGACATTCCAAATAGCGAGATTATGTCTCTACTCTTCCGTTTGATCAATTGGATTCCAACACACTCTATAAGCAATTGATAGTCTCTCCATATGCATGCAACCATCACATACCATGTGTAGCTCCAATGTCAATATAGGAGTGCCTAGGTCCTCACAAGCTGAATGACTACATAATTGGCCTAGAATGGAATTTTGAGATGTAATATTTTGACATTGGAAGGCTTCGATACACATGTCAATTATTCCAAATTCTTGTAACCAGACATGGCAATAACACCATCTTTACTAGAGCTATAAAAAGACATACAATACCTTCTAGTAATTTAAGTATAAAGTTTTCTATCATTGTCATGTCCTCGCTAGTCCATACAATGTCAATTCTGTCCTCACAGATTATACAATAGCCTTTAGTCACTGAGAACTACCTTTGGTTAAGTTCGCAAGCACACGTTTTGATAAAATTAATTTATTCTCACCACACATGTGAGGGTACGCTCTATCTTCATTCACTATATCGCTTCTCTACATCAAGTAGTCAGAGTGTGAAGTACATTATTGAAAATTGTCTCCTTCACATGTTTGTGTGCTAATGTGATGTCTACACATGTTAGATTGGGATCGTGCAAGTTTTTTTGAGCATTTTTTATGTTATCCCAATTTTGATATAATTTTTGTTTGCTATAACAAGACTAGAAACAAAAAACAACATGCATTAGAAAGTAAAAAGACAAAATTCTCATTAGTTGTGTCCCTTTCACTAATGGGTGTGTACAATTCTAAAGTTTTTTACAGATAAACATGACTTTCTCAACGAGTGCAAGTTATTACTATATGAAGAAATGGAGGATGAGGTATATATTTGTGAGTTAGATTTGTACAAGTTAGAGAAAAGCTTGCATTTGGAAAATGGAATGTACCGTTGATAAAAAATTTATCATGTAGGGGCATGGGTGGTGACTTATATGTAGCTCTCTTATGTGGTTCACAAATTTCTAGAATAACCAAGTGATATGATCTAGGCAAAGCAATCAATACACATAGTGAGACACACAAGTGCATGTTAGGTAGAAATAGGAAATCATGACCCACTTTCTAATATAATATAGTCACTAGTGAAAAATATGTGTGTCTTAGATAGAAATAGACATTCACCAAATCACTTTCTAATATAATATAGTCACTAAAGCCCACTTGTAAGAAGCACCCAAAGTCAAACAATATTAAAAAACCATGAATTGCAAACAACAGACTGATGAAGAGTCAAGACAGGAGATTCACTAGATTTCATAGTAGTTAATAGAAACTGACTCGCAATTGTCCGCATGGATGGGGGTTAGAAGTTATACCATATGAGGAGCATTAGTGTGGGTGAGATACAAAATCAACACCTAAAATGGATGGGTGATATGGCAATGTTAGTAAATACACTATCCAACTACAGTGAAACTTTTCTGATTTGCAGTGGTTAATGATGTCCTCAATCACTCGACTAGAAGCAAAAGGAGGATGAAGAGTCACAGCGCAATACAGGACATAGTTAGTGTTCTGTCTGCCCACCTCAGACTCTCATGCATAGCTAGCTGCTACAACCTCACTCATGAGGAGTCAGGCCTTTGCACAAGGTGCAGAAATGCAAGCAATCCCGCTTTTCACTTTCCACACACAAAGCAAACAATGCTTTCAGTCAAAGAAAGACTGCCCAGTGGGCAAGTCAGATATATGCTCTAGTCTCGAATCATACTAAGCTTTAGCCTGAGTAGACACCATGTCTAAAATCTGAAATCAGAACATAAAGCACTAGAAAGGGAATCTGCATGGACACGGCTAAACAGCTGGCAGTGCAGGCAATTGCACAAAATCAGAGAAGCGTTTGGGTCTTTATCCTTATTTTTTCACAAATTGGGAAGAAAATCGCCTTGGAAGGTGGGCCCTTGGGATTGGTGCATTAGTGGGAAGTTTCATCCTTGCCTTCATAATTGATGGCCCATGGGCCATGGAATTGTACATCAACATTGTCATATTAGTCAAACATTTGACTATGTCAAGTTTAAGCTCCTCCTTAGTGGTTAGTATTTTAAAGCGAGGGGAGTTTGCTTTGCCCTAGGTTGGGAGGCCACCATGGAGGAAGGCCATGGAATTGTACATAAATTCAACATTGTGCCAAAGCTTTGTATAGATGATCTTCCATGGCTTAGTCCTTACAATCTGAGTGTGTGAAGTGATTGGGAAACAACACTCTTATTCGCATGCATGAATATGCTCATGAACATATTTTGCACACGCTCTTGATAATCATCATTCTGTAGGGCAAATGTTCTTGTGATTGGGGCAAGTCTCATCCCCCGAATTACAAATGGGGGGCATTTGAGCACGCCATTGAGTGAAATAAAAAACACACTAGTTGTTGGGAGATGACAAGGGAGTTATAAGGGACTCTAGAAAGATGAAATTTAACTCTCTTGTTCTTGTTGAGAATGTTACTCTTGATCTTAGCTAGAAGGCCAAGATATGTATGCATAATTGGTGACCATTTGTTGAACATAATAGTTACATATTGACCTCATGATCTGTTTTTCCAACGTCCTCATATGGTCTACTCTAACTTGTAACTTAGAACTCCGCACCCTCACATCATGGTGGTGGTGGGTAGGTTAGGGATTAACGTTCTAGGGTGTGCATGACATCATCATCATCCCAACATCACATCAAAATTGGTGTCCAACCAAGCTCTCAACACTTCCATAGAAATGCGAAAACCTTTTTGTAGATAACCTCGTATGATACATTTTGGGAAGGATTTTATTTCTAGAAATGGTTGCCTCTTTGTTAAATATGTTATATAAGGTGCATCGTTACCATATTACCAAATATTTCTTCTAATAAAGAGAAAAGTACATAAAAAGCAAAAGCGATAAGGTGAAAACCAAAGTGAATAATTTCAATATGGCAATAAAGACACTATTGTGAAAAGATTACACGTGGGAAGGGAACACATTAAAGATACTATTATGAAAAGATTACATGTGGGACGACTAAAACATATTAAAGAGATAATGAATACATGATTGTATATGTGAAACATGGAAAATGAATATCGCCAATTTTTTTCTTCTAGAGAATTAAGTAGATTTGCCAAAATATATGAGAAGTGTTCTCAAGTGTAAACACTAGAGATTTCAAAATAAACATGACATATAAAGTTCATATTGTCTATGACAACAAAATTTATGTTGGGTTCTTAAAAGATAAACTATGTGTGAGAGCATGAATGATGTTGACTATGGCAACATAGTTGACAAGTGAAGAACTAGAGCGGCATGGCAACAAGCATTTGTCATTGAGGATATTTGAAGGTTGAGGCATGATGACGAAAGTGGACACAGTAAATTTCTATTGATCAATACAAAGCTTTTTGAACAAGACCTCGTGTCTCCAATCCAACACTTAGATAAGTGTGCAAAGGCAAGAAGACAAAGTGTGAATAGATTGAATCTAACACCAACTGCCCTTGAAGAACTAATTTGGGGTCATGTGATGCTCAAGCTACAAATTTAGGCCTTCGATCTTGGTTACCCATTGACTTGTACTGTATGTAGCCAAACACAAATCTAAGCTGGAGGCTCCTCTTGAAAAACGATGAGCCCATTCTTGATATTCCTCATGCATTAGAGGCTAGAGAAACCTCAATCTTGAGGCTCCTCATGGCCTCAAAAAGAAGCTCAATCTTGAGACAATATGAGCCCAATTATGAGGCTCCTCATGCGTCAAGATGTTGGCTCCTTTTGTCTCTTGAGGTATGACGGGCCTCAATATTGAGACATGAGGGGCCTCAATATTGAGACATGAGTAGCCTCAATCTTAAGGATCCTCTTGGGGCATGAGTAGCTCCAATCTTGAGGCTAAGGCTATTTTTGAAACATGAGTTGTCTGAAGATTGGGTGCCACATGCCACAAAAGGAACCTCAAACCTTGGGGCTCCTCTCATCTCAAATATGAGGCTTTTCTTGAGGCATGAGGAGCCTTGGGCTCAAGATTGAGCCTCCTCATGCCATGTATAAAATTTGACTTGCACTAATGCCCTTGTTGATCGCACTGTATACTTTACACTATTTCATTGTTACTCAAATGTCAATTATTAAGCTTAGCTTAAGTGGAAGCCCATGGGGTTCCCCTTGAGTAGGGTAGCACCTTCCCGAATAACTTGGGCCAAAACTAGAGGTCACTTTGAGATTGGCTTCAAAAGGATAAATTTACATCAAGCCTGTATGGTGCTTTAGCTTCCTATTTTGGATTAGTGATAGCCAAAGCGGAATAGAGCTACCAAAGAACTTAGTGTTTCATGCAAGAACAAAACATACAGAAGTAAAATATCATTTTATACGTTAAAAGCCACAATCTAGGGATGTGAATGTGGTTCACTATATTAACACTACACTACAGTGTGACTGCTTTGTTTACAAGACTTTTGGGCAAAGATAAGGTCAAATTTTTCAGAAAACAACTTCACGTAGAAGTAGTAATGTGAAAAACCAATATGTGAAAAAAGACCTACCTTTTTAATTATACTTGTGATACTTTGAGGTAGCATATTCCTATAATTAATTGTTATGCTATCATGAAGGCATATTCCATGAATGTTGTTATAATTCTTTAAAAATGTCAATGATTGACACAGAGAGTTAGTAATGCAATCTTTAAATATTTCTTTTAACATTCTTTTTCTCTCTCTAGGTCTTAGACTAATGGGCTACTATCTAGCGAGCTCTAATTGGTACTTAGGTTGTAATTATTGCTTGTTGATTAGTGAAGTTTTGTGTGGATGGTTGCTTTGAAAAAAGAAAGCTTTCTTGTGTGAATCTATATTTGCCAGTTTTATCGATTTGCCCATTCTTAACTAGGGCATGATCCATAGCGAAGGTGTTACAAGAGCTTTTGGATAAATATGTTGAGAGATAAAACTTGTAACAAATTTGTTGCTCATTTTTTATGCATAAAACTATGTGGACAAGTTCGGCCATCAATTTTCATATTGTAAGATTCTTCTAACCAAGAGTAGTAGGTCATCCTCTAGCAAGCATCCATCTACAACTTTTAGATAGAAAAAAAATTGATTGTTGGGAGAGTTCTCTCTCTCCCTTTCTCCACATGGTTGTGGATAGCCACCCCTCTGTTTGAGCAATCAGCCATTAAATTTGCCCAGAGTTCCAGGAGTGTAGGTCCCCCTTGATGCACTATAGAGTTAGTGTGTGATTTAGTTGTAGGTAGACATGTGGCAAGTTGGAAAGAATATCTACCTCCTCAAGTCCCAAGTTGACAAGTATGCTCTTTCTCTTGTCTACACTAAACAATGGTTAATGCTATGATTGCAAGTAGTTCCTCATAATAATCAATAGAGGCACGAAATTTACATAAAGTCTGAGTGGCTACCTCATCCAAAATCCAAAACATTTTTACCTTGTGGGCACAAGGATTCCAAAAGAAAAAGCATCAATAATTTGGAGGTTTCTCCAAAATTTCTCTCCATGCATCTTTATTGCCACCTACTCGAACTTCGTTTTGCATTTGACATATAATAATGCAATACCTCACAATCTAAATTAAAATTTGTAGTGCTAGCCAAATTATCGTAGCATGAAGTATTTGTTCTCGTAGCAGTTCCATTCATCTACCTATGTATAAAATATGCATTTTCATCTACAAAAAAACAATAATGCTTGCTACACAGCTCTTGAAGTTGACCAAATTGATTACACTTTGATAAAATCATAATCTCCATATTGTCAGCACACATTCCATGACATGATTACAATACTATATAGGAACCAAGTAGATCTACAAGGTGAAGTACAAGTTAATGGGATAGTCCACAAGCATAAGATACGTTTCGTAACAAAAGGATGTACTCATCAGGAAAATAATTTCAATAAAACCTTTGCTCTTGTAGCCAAGATGTACACTATCTATTATATTTTGACAATTCTTTCATAGTTTTCTTTGGCATATATATCAAATGTATGTGAAGAGTGACCTTTTGAATAGTGTATTGGATGAAGGAGTCTCTGTGTCACAACTACATGGCTTCATTGTTTTAGAAAAAGAACATTTTGTTTGTAGATTGAAAAAGACTCTTTATGGTTTGAAGCAATCGCCTAGAGCTTGGTATGCTCGTGTTGATAGCTTATTTATTAGTTATGGCAAGTTTATCCAAAGTAAGTGTGAGTCTAATATTTATATCATGCATAAGGATGAGCACATTACTTTGATCACAATTTGTGTAGATGATTTAATTATCACTAGAAGTTGTGATAAGATGCTAGACAAAGTGAAGCACAACTTGTCCTTGGAATTTGAGATGAACATTGGAATTAAGGTATGGCACTATTAGGATAGATTATATCTTTCTCAATTAGAATACATTTGTGACGTTTTGAAGAAATTTACCAAGCTCTTGCGGATTGCTTCAAACCATACAATGCTTTCTTTAGCCGATACCAATAATCCCCCTTAGCTTTCACAGCAAAGCCTTCGGGTTGCGTGATGTAGATCTCCTCATCAACATAGCCATTCAAGTATGTGCTATTTACATCACATTGAAACATTGGCCAACCATAACAAGAAGAAATAGCTATAATGAGTCTAATGGTTATCATTTTTGCTACAGGCACAAAAGTTTCATCGTAGTCTATACCTGCTTCTTGAGCATATCCTTTGGCCACCAATCTAGCTTTTCTTCTTTGAAGTTTGCCATCAGGTCTACACTTAGCTTTATAGACCCATTTCATTCCGATTGCTTTTCTTCCTGCTTTAGGAGGCACTAAATCCCAAGTATCATTTTTCATAATGGAATCATATTCCTCTTTCATTGCTTGGTGCCATTGTGGTTTACTAGCAGCTTCTTGAAAATCAATTGGTTCCTTCTCAACAATGACACTAGATATGAGTGTATAATTTACTTCTTGCTCTCAAATTCCAAGCTCCCCCTTGTTCACTAGTCTCTGGATCTTCTTGGCTCTCCGTAAGTTTGAGAAACCACTTCGGCCACTTCGCTTGCTGATTACCACTTGGAGTAGGTTGTGGTGGAGCTTCTTGTCTTTCACCTGCGTCCTAATCCTTGGCTCTATGTTGCTTAATAGGTTGCACATCATCATAGTATGTGTCCAGTTCAATCCATGGGGGTGAGTCATCAACCACATCTGACTTATAAGACTTGATTTCGTCAAAAATCACATCTCGGCTATTATGAACTTCATGAGTGATAAGATCAAATAGTTTGTAAGATTTAGCCTCTTCAACATACCCAATGAAAATACGCTTCAATGACTTTGCATCCAGCTTCTTCCTAGTTTCATCAGGAACTTTCATATGCAAGGCAACCAAAAACTCTTAAGTGCTTGATAGATGGCTTATAACCACTGTAAGCTTCCTTGGGAGTTATACCTGCAAGACTCTTTGTAGGAGAACGATTTTGTAGGTATCCCGCTGTCTTTACTACTTCAGCCCAAAATGAGTTTTGGCCTTCATCATGCTAAGTGCACACTCTACCAAAGTTATGTTTTTCCTTTCCGCAATGCCAATTTGTTGTGGAGTGTATGAAGTAGTGAGCTGGTGCCTAATTCCATGCTTATCACAGAAGTCATTAAACTCATTACCCCTATCAATGCGTAGGACTTTAATTTTCTTATTACATTCATTTTCAGCAAGATTCTTGAATTTGACAAATGTATGTATCAAAAGTATCCGACTTGTTCTTAAGAAAATAAGCCCAAACCTTTTGACAAATATGCTATGTACTATTAAAATCATCCAAATAATTTTTTTTGAAGAAAAAATGAGCCTAAAAAGAGCTTAAAAAGGCCAAGAAGACCTATTAGAACCTTATGAAGGCTGATCCAACTTCCCTTTGAGTAGTAGCATTCAAATCTAAAAGAAAATATCTCTTAGGTGACTTGTACTCCAAATCCCAAATCACCAAGACTTTCTAATCTGGTACTATCAATTGGAAATGGGTGTCGAATTCTGAGAACAATATATGCTTAGCATCTTTTATCATATTAACACTATCGTTGAAAAGTAGTGTGTTGTCAATATACAAGTGACAAATCATAAAAGAATGTTGCACTGACTTTAAGTAGACATTCAAATCAATAGTGCTTGGTGTGTAACCTTGTTGGATGAGGAATGTGTTGATCCTTTGAAACCAAGCTCTAGTTGATTGCTTCAAGCCATAAAGTGCTTTATGGAGTTTACGTACATGATTCTCCTTACCATTGAAAATGTATCCCTCGGGCTATATCATGTAGATGTCTTCTTCAATCACTCAATTCAAATAGGTTGTTTGTACGTCGAGTTGATGTACCTCAAGGTTGGTTGTAGAAGTATACGATAAGAGTGTTTTAATCGAGGAGTGCTTGACTATAGGACTAAAATTTGTAGCTGACATTTGGGATCTGAGAAAAAGAAAATCTAGTGTTGTCAGAACAAGAAAATGATTATTCTATCAAACAATAGAATCAAGTTCTATGAGAAGCTTCTGATATCAAGCAGTTGAGATCAAATATTGGAATCAGATAGCGTAAAGAAGCATGAATACCATGGTGGATATTTTGAGTGAAACAAAAATCCCTCATTGCATGTGCTACGCCTATTGAATCAAATTAGAGTGTCGAGTCTAATGACTCGGTGTCGTACTATACTTATCTCAAAAGTATGGAAATGTAGCATAAAAGATAGTCGAACCCCAAAGGGACTGCTTATTGATGTGATTATAGATGATTTTGGTTCATTTATTGTTCTTGGTAGTAATTCTGGTTGTCAACAGACATTCAATGAAATCGGCGACAAGTATCACCAGTGACTTTGACATACAATAACAAAAGGATAATTGATCCCAAAAATTCTCATATTGTACCTATTTCATTACTGGGAAAGAACATTCGACTTATCAGCCAGATCGATATATCGGTCTGTGCTCCTAATAATGTCTTTTAGACAAGAAAGGCATTGTCGCATCAGTAACTCCGGTACAGAGAACTCGCAAATGTGAAAAAAAGTACATAAAGGACCAAGAGTGGATCCTAATCTGATCCTCAAAGAGGGATTGGTTGTCAGATTACTTGATCTATCAATCTACTTCAGATTAAGATCAATCTAGATCAATTCTAGACACAAAATCCTAACAAGAACAATCATTAATTGAAGGTAAGTGTACTTTATGGTTTCACACATGTGAAACACTGTCTGAGTACGGACTCCAATCTAAAAATCAAGTACACATTGATAGAACCTCAAAACAATCAAAACAAATGTAGACAAATGGAGAGAATCACTCAAAATTGCTTCCAAAACTAAGATTGGTGTCTCACATTGATTATGGCCAAATGTGGCTCTATATATACAATAAGTGAGAGCTCGTGGTACTGATCATCCCTCTGATCCCACATGTGTGAAGGTGCTTTGTCATATGATGATTCATCATGCAAAAGTGACACTTGGACAAAACCTTCTATTTTGAGCACTTTTGTTCCATTTTTCTTCTATATGGAGATCTACTTTGAAATCTTCTAGAAATCAAAATTAGCCTACTTCAGCTTATTCCACACATGTGAGCTGTCCTCTACACATGTGATATGACACCTAACCAAAGGATGTGGCTCATGCAATCAATAGATTGATGCCATGTGTCATATGTCTAGAAAACTAGTTTTTGGCCTTTTTAGCCACTAGAACTTGAATTAAATCATATGTACAACCTATATGATTATGGTACATGACAAGTACATTATTTTCACACGTGGGAACAGGCTCCACACATGTGTGTTTATCTATATACAAGATTTTTGGCCTCTACCAAGCTTATTTTTGCATGTTTCACACTCCTCCTCAAAAATCTAGCTTGGTAATCTAGCTTGATGGAAAACATGATGATCTTGAACTTGACTCCATGGGCTGAATTGGTCTTTGCTAGTTCAAAAGGTGTGAAGATCAGCCAATGAGCTTGATGTTGATCTGAAATCACCATATCCATGATAGTGCTTCTTTGATGTTGACATCTTTGATGAACTTGAGAGCTTTGCACCATCTTAGCATCTTCGAAATTGATTCCTTCCAAATTTCATGTAGATTCTTGACTTTGAGGCTTGTTCCTTCTTCATGTGCATGCTCCTCCATGAGAAAATAAAGATTTTTTCTTGACTTATTAGGATCACAAAGATCTAACATCATGTTACCATGATCTAGAGAATTAGACTTATTCAAATTGGCAAGATTATGCATGCTATAATAACAAAGTGTTTGCATCATATCTTCATGCTTGTTTACCATGCTAATCTCAGATCCAATGAGGCTAAATACTTCATTATGGATATAAGTGTCTTTAGAAGATGATTCACTTACTCTCATAAAGAGTTTACAATTTGCCTCAATACAAATTTTCAAACTATGAGTGAACAAATCACTTTTGCTCTTACATGACTCAAGAGCATACATTTGATGAAATAACCATTTGCTTTCTAATTGATTTAAAATCAATTTCAACCTCTTAAGAACATCATCTATGTTCTCAAGAGAGACTTCATACTCAACTAGTATGGCTTTACTCCAATTTGGAGATGCAATGATCTCACTAAAGCAAATTGATTTATCAAATGACATAAGAGAAGTAAGTATGAGATGTATACCACATGAGATATGCTCCTCTTTCCCTTGAAATGTGAGCCACATGGAATCAACCATATTTCTTGAGTTTCTTTTTGGAATCACAACTTGAGAAGATCTCTCCTCCTCAATCCTTGGCACACTTGAACCTTGAGATGATTCTTTAAGATCCTCTTCATGGTGCTCCTTCTTGATGGAAATCCGAGACCTCCATGTCTCATAATGATCACAACAAGTATGACCATTCAATATGCACTTCCTATGATTATCAAGATTACTTATGCTAGAAACATAAGTCCAAAAATCACCACAACTTGGCATGATTTTTTCAATATTGAAATCACAAGGTATTTCCATCTTAATAAGGCTAACTACTTGCTTATGGATATAAGTGTCCACTTTGGATGCTTCACTTATTCTCATAAGAAGTTTACAACTTGCCTTTAAGATTGAAAATTTACAATTCTCATCTTTATGAATGAACACATCATTCATGATCTTATTGAAACCAAAAGATCCTACATTATGAAAATATTTTCATTTCCTTGACTTCATAACTAATGTAAGCTTACAAGGAAAACATATTTTGCTATCTTTTAAGGCATCATACTCCACTAGTATTGCCTTAATCCACCTTTGACATACAAAATTCTCTTCAAAGCAAAATGGTTCTTCATAAGTTGACATGAGAGCATAAATGAAACTATTTTCATTTTGTGATTGCTCCTTATTCTTGATTGATTTCTCTTGGATAATAACAATAAGCTTGAATTTGTCCAAAGTTCCAAGCACAATACTTTCCAAGGACATAAAATAAATCCAAGTTACTTTCATGAAAGTGACATCTATCTTTGCATCTTGAACCAAACAATGCACTTCCAAATGAAAAATTTCAAAAGATTTGACATGTGTTGTGATGGATTCTTGAAGACAAATCTTGCAAGTCCTTGTGAGACTCCAAGCCTCATTCACCTTTCCACAAAGGAAACACCTTTCCTTGGACTTGTCCTTCTTGTATTTGCATTTTGAACTTGAAGCTCCATCCTTCACCTCGGCCCCCTCACTTTGGTTCTCCTTGGATGGACTGGTCTTCTTTTTGTAGCATCTTGAGAAAAAATATCTTCCCTTGCCACAAAAGTTGCACTCAGGATCCTTTCTTTCCTTCAATAGGATGCCACCTATTGATGCCATGTGAATAAAAACCTGTGATATGATTCTACAAATGTAATTTGTGACTTTCAAGAGACTAGATTTGAACATCTTCAACAATCTAGAAGGATCTACAAAAGATCTAGCTCACAAACCTAAGAATCAATCTTCACAGTAATGACTAGTCACTTGGAAACTTTGCTTTGATCACTAAGACAAAAGCACACAATCTTTGAATCAAATCACTAAAGAAATCAGATCCAATCTCCTATTGGACTCATCAAATACCAATGACTCTTTCTTTTGAAAGTTGAAATGGATATGAAAAAGATTTGACACCTAGATTTTCCTTTTCACTTGACTAATTCTCTCAACACTTGAGATTCTTGAACAAAAGATGGGTTTTGTTTCAAATACATGAAAATCAAACTTAATCACTTCTTTTGGACTCACTCTTGACCCAAATAATCTCACACTTGAGATTTAGAATGAATTTGATTTGATTTGACAACAAACTATACCACCAATTTTTCACAAAGCTTAAAAATTTAGACAACTAGAGATTCACAAGGATCTCAACCATGCATGAATACTCAAATATGGACTCCTCCTCATTCTAGACATCCAATGAGATCTCAAATTGACCCTCACACTCTCACAAAGAAAGTTGAATAGAACTAATTTGAGTTTCATACATACTATGTCAATTTTTGCTCAACAAATTGAATTCAATCACTCCTATTGGATTCCACCAATTACTCTACCTTGTAAGACTTGGAATGAAATTCAAAATCAAAAGTTGTGATTATTCTCACTAAGATATTGTGCTTCAAAGAGCTAATGCCACTTAGAAAGATTTGATCACTTAGGAGGAGACAAAATCTCCACCAATAACAACTCAAAATGAGCTTCTAGATCTTGCCCTCTACAAAGGAAGGAACTCTTAGAAAATTGGATCTCTCTCTACACATTTGCCATAGACACCTTAATGACTCTTTTCAAACCTTACAATCACTCAAACAAATTGAGTAGGGTTGAACAATGTGACTTGGATCTCAATCTCTTTTCTAGAACTCTCAATTTAAGCCAATCTATGTCAAATTCTACAAAAGATTTGCATAGATGCTCTATATGCACTAGAAACTCTCAAAGGTTTAACTTGGAGGACAGATCCAAGGATGTTTTCTAGCAAATTGATGCTTCTAAACTTGACCCTATCACTCTTGAACAAATCTAGAGTGATGGTACAATGGATTTCAACCTCTCACCTTGCATATCACTCCTTAATCTATGATTTTTAGCAAAATCTCTCTTAACTTCAACATACACTCAAAAAATCAGAAAAAAACATTTAATACTCCTAATTCAAGCTTCAAGTTTAATTTCTTGGCTGATCTAATCCAAGAACTAATCAAGGGATTAGATTCTCTATAGAAAATGCTTGATTTTGCACCAAAAATCTCTCAAGTTGGGTGTGTGAGTCAAATTGTACAAATTTTTGAATTTTCTCAGCCAAAACCGGAGCTGTACGGCCTCACACGTGTGAAAAAGGGTTCCTACAGCCCACAATAAGTTCTGGTCCAAAAAATTTGAGGATATCTATCAAATCCAACTCGCTACCCAAAATTTGACTAGTTTCCAAAAAACTGCTAATTTTGGCTTTGATTTGGATTAACCCTATCAATTTCAACAAAACCTCTTGTACTAGACTCTGATACCATGTGAAAAAAAGTACATAAGGGACCAAGAGTGGATCCTAATCTGATCCTCAAGAGGGATTGGTTGTCAGATTACTTGATCTATCAATCTACTTCAGATTAAGATCAATCTAGATCAATTCTAGACACAAAATCCTAACAAGAACAATCATTAATTGAAGGTAAGTGTACTTTATGGTTTTACACGTGTGAAACACTGTCTGAGTACGGACTCCAACCTGAAAATCAAGTACACATTGATAGAACCTCAAAACAATCAAAACAAATGTAGACAAATGGAGAGAATCACTCAAAATTGCTTCCAAAACCAAGATTGGTGTCTCACATTGATTATGGCCAAATGTGGCTCTATATATACAATAAGTGAGAGCTCGTGGTACTGATCATCCCTCTGATCCCACATGTGTGAAGGTGCTTTGTCATATGATGATTCATCATGCAAAATCGACACTTGGACAAAACCTTCTATTTTGAGCACTTTTGTTCCATTTTCCTTCTATATGGAGATCTACTTTGAAATCTTCTAGAAGTCAAAATTCGCCTACTTCAGCTTATTCCACACATGTGATCTATCCTCTACACATGTGATATGACACCTAACCAAAGGATGTGGCTCATGCAATCAATAGATTGATGCCATGTGTCATATGGTCTAGAAAACTAGTTTTTGGCCTTTTTAGCCACTAGAACTTGAATTAAATCATATGTACAACCTATATGATTATGGTACATGACAAGTACATTATTTTCACACGTGGGAATAGGCTCCACACATGTGTGTTTATCTATATACAAGATTTTTGGCCTCTACCAAGCTTATTTTTGCATTTTTCACAGCAAATGTCTCAGAGCAATGTAAACGTGATCCAACAATCAATCCTCAACAACATACTGTTGCTCATTCAAACAAACGATCGATCACAGATTTACAATGTTGGAGTATCCATAAGTAAACTTCAATCAATACAACTTACAACAACATAGTGGATTCTTTAGGATGTGTAGGAACGAACATTCTATAGTGATAATGAAATAGTGATTCTGAATTTCATGATCACAGTTAAGTTCAAAACAATCGATTAGTTCAATAACACAAGCGATTAAATAGCCGATGAGTTTAAAGACAATTTCAGCTTCGAATTTACGGTTGAACACTTACAACATTATCGAGACTAGAAGATTGTCTGACTGGAGTAATTAAACACATGACAAATCCGACAAAGTGAGACTATCAACTATTAAAGTCAGAAGCACTCAGTAATCAAATAGCGTAGCAGACAAAGAGCAGGGAAAAACTCAAAGACTTAAGACTCTCTCTGTTCGTTACAATGAAGCGTTTGTGGAGTACTTATAGAGGTTCAAGTGCAAACATTTGCATCTCTTGACAACCGATATTGTTGGATTTCGATGCTCAGCCTCAAAACCATTCAATAATGAGCATCCTGAAAAATTTGTCGAAGATCAACGTCGAAGTCATCGAAGATATCGAAGATATCAAAGTCATCGACTTCGACTTCTCTCATGTAGATATATATACATATGTTCAAACTCGACATCGACGAACTCGACTTGCTCGACATCGACATTTTACTAACTCCATCAGATCCGACTTTGTCAACTTACTCGACTTTGTCAACTTTTTTCCAATCATCAAATAACCAACTTTTATCGAATGTTTTCCATCAGGGAAAAATCGGTCCAAATAAATTGTCAGAAGACTTTATGGCAGCTCACCAACTATTGTACATACGTTTATTGTTACAAGGTGGTTGTAATAAATAGCAGATAGCACTTAATGCTAAAGATATTTTAAACAGGCAGATATTTAGCAAGTATATATTTGTCAAAGGAGATATTTTTTCAACTGAGAACGCACTTAGAATTTAAGTTGATCACTAATCAATCTTCTCATTAGAAGAATTCATGTTGCCAGTGTTGCTACACTCCACAAACACGCTGAAGTTATTAACAAGCAATTGTACTCATTGTTGATATTAATCAGAGTGAAATTTTTGTCTCACTATTGTATTGTTCATTTGCACTTATCTAAATCATTCATCTTGAATACCTCTGCTGCTAATTGTGGCATTTTTGATCCTACACAAGCTTCCGCTGCCAGCCATAACCTCTCAATTTTTGACATGGTATCAGAGCTCATTTCTGAAAACCTATCGATTTTCGACATGGTATCAGAGCAGGTAGTTTAGTAATCTACATTTCTACTGTAGACTATCAGTCTTGTTTTTACCAAGACACCGTTTTAGCAAGCGCGCAGCCAACAACATTCCGATTTTGTTGTTTCTACCAACGAACTCGCTCAATGGATCCGTCTTCTAGTTCATCTCTGATTGACAAACTCGACGGAGAGAACTACCATCTCTGGAAGTTCAAGATGAAGGTCATGCTATTGTGGAACATCGTTGATGGCACAAAACTCAAACCAAAAGGTGATGCAGCCATCATCACCAAATGGAGACTGAGAGATGGCAAGGCATTTGCCATGATTACTCTCAATATCAAGGATACCCAAATCAGTCATATACATGTTGCTTAGACTGCTAAGGATGCAAGGGACTTCCTAGCAACTCTCTACGATATCAGGGACGTCACGTTCACCTTGAGAATGTCTGACACAGATCATGTTTCAAGTCATCTCAACACTTTCAAAAACCTTATGGAGCATATGACTGCAATTGGATCAGTCATAGAAAATTTTGATGCTGTTATGACTCTATTATCGAGTCTACCTGATGCCTATGAAAATTGGGTCATGGCAATTTCGACCTAAGAGCATCTCACTCTATCAAGAGTAATTTCGATGCTTCTACAAGAGGAGATCAGAAGAACTGCATCCTCCTCAGGCTTAGGATTGGATCCTCAAACTCTATATTCAAAAAATCAGAAGATTAGATCCAAGTCTACAAAGTTAGCTTATCCTGACAAGAAGAACAACATGCAGTCTGGATCGAATTATGGTTCAAGATCGAATTCAAACTCTTCATCATTCTAACCAGTGTAGAAACTATTTTTCAGATACTGTAAGAGGACTGGACATGAAATCAATGACTACAGAACTTTACAATACAAGAATGAAATAATGAAAGAGTTCCAACAACAAAAACATAATGCTACAACCAGTCACTCGAACCAGCAATAAGAGAAAGATGAAACAACTTTCATGACCAAGGTCGGAGAACAACATGATATCAATTCCTGGTATCTAGACTCTGGAGCAATGCAACACAAGACTATGAAGGATTACAAGTCATTCACCCACTCTCGAGCTGTGCAACTTGGAGACAACTCATCTCATTCTATCGAGGGTGAAGGAAAAGTCAGGGTCGAATTTCATAAAGGTGAAGTCAAGGTGCTGTCCAATGTTCTCCACATTCCAAATTGACCAAAACTCTTCTCTCAGTTAGTAGAATCACTGATTCAGGTCGGAGGGTCGAATTCGATATAGACGGTTGCATAATTATCGACAAATCTCGAAAGGTTCTAGCTTTCGGGAAAAGAAGCGGCTATCTATACAAACTCTGTGAAAGTACTGTACTTTAGGACCATAAATGGATCTACAAAAGATCCACAAGAGTGATTGGATTTTTGCTTAACAATCTATCAAAAAACTAGACACAAAAAAGATGATCTAGATTGGCAATTTGACAAACAACAAGCATTAACAATAAAAAGAATTAATCAACATTGAAATCTGAGTCCACACATGTGTACTACAGGCTGTAGTACGGCCTTCAACCTGAGAAACAAGTAGAAATAGATTTGAGTTCATTTGGATCACAAAAACTCAATGTACATAGTGAACTAGTTTGAGATTGCCAATGAGCTCCAAAAATTTTATATCTTCTTACTATGGGAGCTTGGAATACATAGCAAATTCGACTTCCTTATTGAAGTTAGGTGGATTTCCAGCATGTAATAAGGAAGTTAACTCACCCTTCTTGCCCTAAAATGAAACCCTATCCTAGATCCTAGAGTTATGCTTGGTAGGAAGCTAGTTGGTCAAATTTTCACCTTAAACTTAGGTGTAGGTCCTATAAAGTAGGGATGACCACCAAATAGACATGGCCAACTCTCTTGACTTGACCTAACCTACATTAGGATGGGTTTCCCATGTGGCATCATGGCCTCACATGTGCGGGACCCACTTGTGTACACAATTTACACTATTCTACATGGTTTTTTATCAAGCTAGATTGCCAATTTTTGGCAATTCTTCACAAACTTAGCCACTACTATTCTTCTAAGCTCTTCAAATGTCCACTTCTGAGTCAACTGACATGCTTTGGCATTTCAGATTAGGTCATCTTAACTTCCATAGTATTCAACAAATGTCGATTCAGAATCTAGTGCAAGATCTTCCTTTTGTTAGCAAACCAACTTCTCCAAGTGAAAGTTGTATTATCAACAAACATACTACAAGTCCTTTTATTTTTTATTCAGGTCATACTTCCAAAGGTTTGCTTGATCTTGTACATAGTGACATTTGTGGCCTAATGTAAACTACTTTGACAAGGGGAGCTCTATATTTCCTGACCTTCATCGATGACTTCTCTCGAATGACTACTACTTATTTTCTGAAGAACAAATCAGAAGCATTCAAGTTCTTCAAGCAGTTCAAGGCGTCTGTTGGAAATCAGACCCAGAGGAAGATCAAAGCTCTACACACTGATGGAGGGGGAGAATTTATCTCCACAGAATTCAAGGAGTTCTGCAAGGCCAACAGGATACATCAATAGTATACAACAAGCTACTCGCCTCAGTCCAATGGTGTAGCTGAGAGGAAGAATCGGACTCTCATCGAAAGTGCCAAGAGGAAGAATCAAAAGTGCTGGCCCATGTCTCTCTTCCTAAGAACTTTTGGACAGAAGCTGTTACTCTCTGTTCATATTTTACAACATTGATGTGATCAAGAGATCAGCAAGTATTGAATAGTTAGCTCTCTCTCTCTCAAGCCTACGAGCTTGGACACTCTTGAGAATTCTAGCTCACTTCTTTATAGTTGGCTTCGATCTGCAAACTTGTTGTACTCATTTACATCTGTTTCGTTTCATACTGAATCAATACTTTTTTTTTAATTGCGTTTAGGTTTGTCTCAAAATGTATGCGTTTTTGTAAATCTTCGCGACAGATTATTTGTCTGATGCTTTAATGTTTGGCTACGTAGTCACTATAGTACTAATGATCTCAAAGTTAGTTACTATAAGATCGAACGTGATTTTTCATCACTATTTTTTTGTTCGCAATTGATGGACGTAGTCATGCATAGAGAAAGAGGAAGATAGTTTATTCCGCTGCTCACAATAGCTTTTTTTTCTTGTCGTTCAAATTCTTTTTATTCAACCTATCTTCTCACACCTCTTTCCAACATGGTATCAGAGCATTGATTCTTCAAGGCCTAACACTATATCAGAACGCAAGCTCTTATACTTGATACCTTTCGTGACATCAAATTATTCTTCAGTCCGAATCAATTTGTTTCGGTATCAGAGAATTGATTTCCACAGCACGGTATCTCTCTTAACGTCGACAGACTAAAGTTCCAGATGGATTCTCAAAGTAAAGCCGATCTTATTGCAAACAAGCTGAATGGATCCAATTATCATTTATGAAAATTTAAGATGAAGACCTTGCTAATCGCCAACGAGTTGTGGGATGTTGTTACAGATATTGAAGTAAAGCCTGAAGACGACACAGAAGACTCAAAAAGGAAATCTAAGGATGGTAAAGCTTTCGCGCTTATTATCCTCAATATATCAGATACTCAGATTGGCCACGTAGCTGAAGCCAAAACTTCGAAAGAAGTTTGAGAGATCCTTAGCTCACTATATGATGTGAGAGACGTAACTACCAAGTTGCATCTTCGAAGGAAATTCTTCACACTCAAGATGTCAAATAATGATTCTCTTCAGAATCATATTAATCAGTTTAAGAATCTCTTGCAACAGATGGCCATTGTTGGATCAGTCATAGGGTATCAAGATGCAATTATGACATTTGTTTCAAGCATGCCCTCCACATATGAGAACTGCGTAATGATCATCACGACACACTCAGATTTAACTCTTACCAAAGTTATCACTATGTTGCTGCAAGAAGATAATCAAAGAAGTCAAGACACTTCGTCTACCTCTTCGTCTCATGCTCTATATGTCAATAAGAGCTCGAAACGACAAAAGTAGAAAAGCTCCAAGTAGTCTACATCGAATCAGAAACAGACTCAAGGTCAAGGAACAATCATCGAATCCACATTCGTCAAAGAAGAAGATGTTTTGCAGGTATTGCAAATGCAATAACCATGAGATCCAGGATTGCCGAATACTCAAAGTGAAGAATGCAGCCAAGCAACCTGATCAACAAGTGACTACGATTACAGCATCTCCTGAAATCGAAATGGACGAAGGCGCTTTTATGGTCAAAGACAAATACGCGAATTCAGATGATTCATGGTTTCTGGATTCTGGAGCTACTCAACATATGACCAATCATCGTGAGATTTTTCATTCTTATACGGCTTACAGCACAAAGAAGTATGTTCATCTTGGTGATAATAGCACTCACACTATCGAAGGTGAAAGTACTATAAGATTAAGATTCTGGCATGATCAATTCAAACTACTGTCAAAAGTCTTGTAGGTTCCTAAACTCTCTACAAATCTGTTATCGGTAAGTAGAATTACAAATTTAGGTCATAAGGTGGAGTTTAAGTTTGATCAATATAAAATTATTGATAGGAATAATAAGATCCTTGCACTCGACAAGAGACATGGATACTTATATAGATTGGCATATTGTTATTCTCATTCTAGTCAAGTCTTGAAAACCTCTGTTCTTGTCAATAAAGCATTACTATGGCATCATCACTTAGGACACTTGAATTATGCATCTATTTCGAACATGTCCAGACAATCTCTAGCACTTGATCTCGACTATCTTTCTAGCAAAGTCGATCTCCATGTGTACCATAGCTGCATCCTTGGAAAGCAGACTAGGATTCCTTTTAGATCGAGTCATAGGCATGCAGCAAAAGGTCTGTTAGATGTTGTTCATTCAAATATATTTGTACCTATGCAAACTCCATCATCACTAGATGCAAAATAGTTCGTTACCTTTATTGACGAATTCTCCAGAAGAATAGTTATTTACTTCATCAAGCAGAAATCAGAAGCTTTCGTCAAGTTCAGACAATTCAAAGAGCATGCAAAAAATCAAACTAGCAAACGAATCAAAGCACTGAGGTCCGACAATGGAGGAGAATATATCTCCACTGAATTCGAGTGTTGTCTCAACAACGACATTGAGCAACAATACATTACCTCCTATTCACCTCAGTCAAACGGTCTTGCTGAGAGAAAGAACAGAACCCTAGTCGAATCGACAAAGTGTATGTTATCATATGTGACACTTCTAAAGTCCTTCTGGACTGAAGTTGTTTCAACAACAACCTATATTCAAAACAGATGTCCTACTATAGGTCTCTCAGACAAAACACCATTTGAATTTTGGATAGATACCAAACCTTCTTTATCAAACTTACGAGTTTTTGGATGTACTGCTTATGCACAAATTTCTCATGATCTCAGGAAGAAGCTCGACTTCCAGAATATTAAATGTATTTTCATCAGCTACAATACTTCATATCAAGCTTACAAATTGTTCGATCCCATCGAGTCGAAGATAATCGCTAGCCGGGATGTCATCTTCATCGAAGATCAGTTTATCGACCTCAAGGGAAAAGACAAAGCCCATATAGCCGACTTGTTTGACTCATCCGACATATTGAACTTCGAGGTTCCTCAGTCAACTATTCCCATTGAAAGTCCAAGCTCATCTACTTTCGACGAACAACATATCAATAGCGGATCTGAAGATGATGATGTTGCAGTTCAACAACTACAGTATGATGAAAATGATCAACTTTCTCTATTCCCCAGAAGATCATCAAGAACTAGCAGACCACCTATCAGGTATATCGATAAGTCTGCAGCCTACCTTGTTCACGAGCCAATGACTGTCAAAGAGGCACTCCGTCAGCCCGATCCCAATCTCTAGAAAGAAGCTATGGATAAAGAGTATTTATCTCTTATCAAGAACCAGACATGGACGATTGTCGAATTACCTGCTAGCAAAAATGTAGTTGATTGTAAATGGATTTTCAAAGTCAAGTACAAAGCAGACAGAAGCATCGACAGAAGAAAAGCCCAACTTGTCGCCAAAGGATTTTCTCAGGTATACAGCGTCGATTACACTGGGACCTTCAGTCCAATAGTCAAGCACTCTTCTATTCGACTTTTATTATCATTTGCTCTTGCAGCAAATTTGAAAATACAGCAAATGGATGTACACACAGCATATCTTAATGAAGTTATCGAAGAAGACATTTACATGTTGCAACCCGAAGGTTATATTATCGAAGGTGTTTCACGTGTGTAAACTCCATAAAGCACTTTATGGCTTGAAGCAATCTGTTCAAGCATGGTTTCAAAGGATCAATACTTTTCTTATTGATCATGGCTACACACCTAGCTCTTCAGATTTGAATGTTTACTTCAAGACAGTGCAACAATCTTTTATCATTATCACTCTATACATGGATGACACATTGCTCTTCGGCAACAGTATCGATCTGATAAAAGAAGCTAAGACTATGCTATCTTCTAAACAGTGACATGACCAGATCCCCATACATTAATGTACAACCTATATACAATTCTACACTATCGAAAGGAATGACCAAAAATTTGCCCTGTAGAATTGCCCAGCAGAGGCAATCCTTTTGCTCAATGTCAAGCTTATTCCAAAGAATTAAAAAATCTTACTTGTCCCAAGGGGTTTCCCAATTGGCCCAGGTACAACCCAGTATGCCTGGGCAAAAAGAATAATCTGCATGCCATTGCAACTCAACGTTAAATTGCAACGGCAGCCAAATTCAAACTTTATTAAGAAAAACTTTGAATCCGGTCGCAAGTACCTTGTCTGATTTTTTGGACTTGGTCGACCTGGTTCTCTTGGCTTTTTGGGTGTCTGTAGGATCGGCCTCTGCTTCCAGCTCCTAAGCATAAATTGTGTCCTTCATTTTGTGTTGCAAGGCCTCGAGCTCTCTCTTCAGACAATCGTTCTCTGCTACACAGTTTTTGAATTCTTCGTGTGCTTCGACACCTATGCAGCTGAGAATTGTACTGTTATCGGGGTCTGCAGTTTAGACATTCTTGTCTTTTCGCAATGTAGCCACATCTGCCATAAGTTCTCCGATATTTTTAACTGCCTGGGTGTACTCTTCATGTGCATCCACACCAAGACAGTTGGCTTCGGTCAGCTCTTTAAGATCAATAAGCTCCTCTTCGAACATGTACTTCTATTCGTACAGAGGCTGAAGGAGCTCTTTGCAAAAGGAATCCTGCAAAAATTTATGTGCTTGCTGCCACTTGGTAGCATCGACTTCATTGGTGTCCGAGATAATCACGATACTAGATAAATCCACTCGCGGTGGAGCTGTAAGTGTAGATCTCCTTCCCTCCAATAAACTTAGCTCTCATGTCATCAAAATGCTATAATGTCAGCAGATATGAGAGATATGCACTGCGTAGGCTGTGTATTTTCCATGCTTCATAGAGCGATGGAATGCCTTGAAGGCTATACTTCCAAAAATTAATCCGCTCGCCCTTGATGGCAGCCAGCACATATCCAATATTCGTGACCGAAATGGTCACATCCACATCCGTTCCAAAAAGGATATGATTACAATATTTACAAAAGTTTCGCACGGCCGCATCGTTCATCATGGAGATCTTATGCCCTTTACTCGACATGAAGAAGTTGTCATGGAAAAGATTGACATTGATCCGCAACCCTCTGAAATTTTGCGATCTCACTTTCCAATTGACATTTGCAGGTATCACTAATCCAGTCGCCATTGTTGATGGTATGATCGTAGATAAGTGGGATGGATGGTGATGGTAGTAGCAAGTAAGCAAGAGAGCTTGAAAGTATGAAAACAAACAACGAAGCGCGGATGAGGTAAAATGAAAATGACAAGGAAATTGGTGTAAGTAGCAAAACGGGCGAAAAATGAGTAATAATGATGGCACGAGGTTCCATGAGTACACGTGCCTAAATAGAAACTTTCTTCCTCATGCATTAACTTTACTAAAAGTCATGCATTAACTTTACTAAAAGTTCTACGTCAAATCAATGTAATGAATATAGAATCCAGGCTTCGACTATTCGATGCTATAGAATATTCTTCTATATTCTTGAATGTTATAAGACTAGAAAAAATAAAAAACAAGCAATACATCGCACAAACTAAAGAACAAACATTCGAAAAGAAAATTAACAAACATTCGTTGAATAGGATAAAAACTAAATAATTAATAAATTAATTAAATTAATTAATTTAAATAGATAATTGAAAAATAAAATAATTAATAGATAAAAAATAATAATAATAATAAAACAAAATATAAAAAATATATTTACAAGTAGTATTTTTTCACACAGGAGCCATTAACTCTTGTTGGTTGCAATTTTCCTTGTAGATTAGCTAGTTGGAGGGATCCATTGTCGAAAATTTCAATAACCTTGTACGGACCCATCCAGTGAGTGTGCAACTTGCCTGGAAATTTGATATGTCGATTGTCATACAAAAAAGCATAATCTCCTTCTCGTAAAACACCTTTCTTTATTTTATCATCAAAGCTTCTCTTTCGTTGCAACCAAATTTTCGTTAAACCTTCGATAGTATCTAACATGGCCCATAAATCCTTTGAGCTCACGAAGATTTGTTGGTTCCTTCAAGTTCTTTATAATCTCCACTTTGTCTTTGTCGACTTCAATACCTCGCTTCGATATTGTGTCCTAGAAGTATGCCCTTCGGCATGCCAAAAAAACACTTCTCAAGGTGAAGACACAAAGAGGTCTCTCTACAACGCTGCAATGTTTTTCGCAGTTTTGAAAGATGTGTATCTTCTGAACTATATACACAAGTCATCCATAAATATTTCAAGGAATACTCATAAGTAATCTTGGAAGATCAGTGTCATCATCTGTTGGAATGTGGCTGGTGCATTGCATAGTCTAAATGGCACTTGTCGATATGCATACGTGCCCCAGTCTGTCGTGAAAGTGGTCTTGGACTGATCTTCCTCCCAAATCGATACTTGATTATAGCCTGAAAACCGTCAAGAAAACTATATCTGGCATTACCTGCAACTTAGTCCAATATCATGTCTATAAATTGTAATGGGTGATGGTCTTTCCGAGTTGCGGCATTCAACTTTTGATAGTCTTGACATACTCGTATCTTTCCAGTCTTCTTCTTAGGTACAACCACAATAGGTGAAACCCACTCACTGTTGAGGACAAGATCAATTATGTCTGCCTCCAGATATTTTTCCAATTCATCTTTAACCAGTAGCAAATATTTTGGATTTAACCGATACTTTCATTGACTTATCGTCGTTGCTCCTTCCTTCAGGTCAATGCGATGTTGACCATAGTCCTTGTTTATGCCTTTCAGATCTTCCATAGACCATGCAGAAACATAGTGATATTCTCTGAGTAGTTCCGTATATTGTTGAATTTATTTTTCAGATAATATTTTAGAGATCATCAAAGCTTTGTCCGGTACTACTTTGATAGATAAGGTATCATTCGGGTCAATCATACCGACTGTCATACTATTTGATGAGTAGCCTTGAATTTCTCTCTGAGAAGACTACGCTTGATTTATATTGTCAGATATATTTGATTTTTCATTTTTGTAGCAGTCCAGATAGTTAGATTCAATGTCCTCCTCCGAAAAGATATTTAATGTGTAGGACGATTGCTTTGAAGTAAAACTAGTATCTGATAGGTGTCATTTCACCTTCATAACGTTCTCGCTACCATGTGATGAAATGTTTGTGCAGCTTTCCATTCTCATCATGTTTGCCAGTTCTGAAGTGAACTCTTTCTTCTTCCAATGCACGCTAGCATTAGCTTGGTAAATCCAGGATCGGCCAATAAGAACAGAATAGTTGACAAGTCCAACTAGTCGAATTCCAATAAAGTTCATAATGAACGGTTTGTCTTGGATATACATCATGACTTCCTTTAGATCTCCAACAGGCTTTTTCCTTGTCGAGTTGGCCAATTTGATCTTTCGTTGGGTGGGGCTTCATGTCAGTCAGCAATCCTAGTGCATATGCAGTATCTTCTGTCATGATGTTGACACTGGATCCAGAATCAATGGGTACATTCTCAATCAAACACCCTGAAATAGATACATCAATTTCATGTGTTCCTAGATCTCCAAGGTCAATAGCAAGTAGTGATATCTCTGGAAGAGTGATCTTCTTCTTCATCTTTGACTGTGCAAGACTCTTCAACTACTTCCAATAATAGTTGTTATCAAATAAGAGCTGTTGGAAAGTGATATTCGGTCTCAAGGAGCCAAAATATGATACAATGTCATATTTCTTCTTCGTTGTCAGCTTGAAATCAACCACAACTTTGGATAACTTTGAGTTTATTGGAACATCGTCATCCTTGTCTTCAAAAGTGACCTTCTTTTGAAGTGGATTAAATTTGATTTCATTTTATATCAAACTTTCGCTCTTCAACAACATCCTTCTAAAATAATTTGGCAGCATTTTGGTCATAGTCCGAATCGTCTATTAAGTCTTTCTAAGTAATGACTTATCTACCTTCAGCTGCTTCGTTGGATGTGGTAGATTTTAGGTCTTGCAAACAGCCTTTATTTGATGCCATATGGACCAAATTGATCGTGTAGAATTCAAATGTGTTATTTTAGAGTCTAGACTATATGACTTCTAGATAGAGGAAAGAGAGTCATCTTTCATTCCTATAAATAGACTAAAATTCATGAAAAAAAAAATTGAGTAATCCATTATTGTATTGGAAATCATTTTATGAAATTTATGTCTTGATTTTGCTCTCATATTTGCATTTCTTGTGGAGATTGTTGGAGTAGCTAATTTTGGATGCTATTGATTGATGCTATAATGATTACTTAGCTTTTGTGTGGCCTACTAACAATAGGATGATGTTCATATTTGAGTGCTCTTTAATTTTCTATCAATTATATTCAATCATGTATGGTGTTGGTTTGATCATTGTAGCAATTTTTGGACTGCATTGTCCTTGTGTAGGTTAGTGCAATCATTCATGGCCTAGATCATTATGATTAAATCATGTCTGGATCTGATTTTTTCACATGGTATCAGAGCTTAAAGGTGAAAAAAAATAGTGAGTTTTCATTAGTAATCAAATCTTGAGAGCGACTTGAATCTAGCATTATTTTTTAGATGTGTTTGACCATTATCTCTACTGACACTTTGGTTGTGAGTTGATATCTTGAAGAGCAAGTCATTCTATGATCTTTGGAAGTTCAAAAGATCAGGTGAACCCTTATTCTTATTATTCATCAAAAGATAGCCTTTATTTGTTGAAGTGCTTGTGCATACTCAAAACTATTTGTGTTGATTTTAGTTTATTTGACAATCTCCCTCGTGGATGAACATTTTTCTTAAGTGGATGCATAATCTCCCTATGGCTGAGCGTTGCTCCCCTTGTAGATGAACACTGTCATTTATGGGTGAAAGAGAAGGGATCTCTAGGAGCTTGTGCTCTAGAACCTCATAACCTTGAGAGGACCCAGACACTCTGATTGAGACATATGGAGTAGTGCATGTACGTGTGGCGGATATAGGCAGGAGGACTACATGAAGAGATGTGACCTATTTATAGTTGACCTGCATGGGGAGTGCATGGGTTCATGCACATGAATCTGCTCTCAATATAATGAGGTAGGGATTCTCCTGTCAACAACTTGGGTTTAGGTCACCAGTTTCTCTCTTCTTCTATTGTTATCACTTGGCATGGCTTGGGGGGCTCCATAGTAGGTTTGGTTGGGCGGTTTAGCTCCATAGTCTCTCTTGTTGTGTTCTCTTATCCTTGTCTTAGGGGTTTTCCCTTGTGATATTTACAAATGATGTGCCATACCACCATGCCTTACTCTCGACCCTTGCCTACCTACATTTTGAGGCCTAGATAATCGCCCTGACTGGACCACCAGTGGAAGAGCTCTTCATTCTCTAAGAGAGAATGAATACCAAGCTCAAGGAGATCCACCTCTATATACATAGTCCAGGTGGGGTCATCTTCGACCATAGGAGTCACGCATGACCAACGACACACGACAGTTGTGCACACTAACGCGGTTCCATAACAAAGAGTCACCGCGCACCAATAAGACATGTCAATACTCTCCTTGGAAAACTTGCATGTATCTCAAATGACCATGATATAATTCCTAATGTGGATGCACATGAATACGTCCATTATGAGGTTGAGTTTGTGAGCTTAACAATCCTTCCTACCAACCTAAAGAAGCCTAGATTTAAAAATTATCAAGCCCTCAAGATGATAGTGCAAATATTAATGAAGAAAGTGATGGGTCTCATAGAACATTGATTGCGGACTTACATTTTGTTTTCCAATATCTTAAACCACAACATGGATATGATGAGTTTGATTAAGAGAGTTGGATTAGTTGAGGACTTTAAAGTTGCATGTGACTTGGAATACTCAACAATTTCCAATGAATAACTTATTATAATAACCATATACTAAACTTTTGGTTATGGACGTAAGTTTTATAAATGTCAAAAATCTAATTCTTAGTTTGGTTTGATGTTAAATGCACAATGGTGCTCCCAAAATGTAAGATATAGCTAGAGTAGGTTGCATATGATTATGCTATTTTATGTTTTGTGAATGGTCTACAATCACACTTGAAATCAAAGGTGGATACCCACCCCCAATTGAAGAGCCTATTTTATTTAACCTTCATATGTATGTTCATGGTTGTTACCTTTAAAACAAAAAATGTAAGAAGATTTTAGATGTTATATGTGAACCCCTCCAACTTTTGTACTTGCTAGAAAATCTTGGGCATTATTAAGCACAAAGCCTTGCAATGAACCCAAGCAAAGCATTATACTTATATTGACTTGGACATGTTGCCCGTTCAAGGCATTATGCCCATAAAAGCTTGGGCTTAAACAAAAAAGTACTTAATGTATAAGCCCCTAGGCAAGAGGCTTCATGTCCCTTTGCGCCTATACCCTCAAAATCTCACATTATGGAGCATAATTCCATGCACTTAGCCCATACAAAAAAAATAACCTCATTGTTTACACTTGCATAGGCCCAAGAACTTTATGTCCCTTCAAGCCCCTCTCATTCGTGTGAAGGATTTCAGATCATTTATGATCCAATCCATGTCCCTGATCTTTGGTTACAAAAGAAGATACTCTACCTATTTCACCAATGTAGAAAAATCAGCATCTACACACAAAATGAGATGCAAACTCTAATAGAACTTGATCAAACATGAATCAAATGATAAAGTATTGTTGTTGTCCGTACAGAACCAACAAGCTATTGTATTTCACATGTGTGGATCCAAAAATAGCAAATATAGATCATTTTACACAAAGAATTGCATGCAATCACAAGTATAGTGCACCAATGGATAGTAGAACCCAAGAGAACCATGTATGAGCATGAAATGAGATAGAGAAGAGAGAATATGTGTCTCTCTACAAGTTTTCTCCTTTTATAACAGGTCCAAAACCTATTATTGAACAAACTTTGTTTTCCAGATCCTTTACTTGATTTTACAGCAAGATAACATCCATCCACTTGCATAGCACCATCTACACAAGAAGATCCTCCAAAAGATGTTTGATTCTCCATAAGAGCTTGATACTCAAGATCCATAGCTTGGATCCACTCCTCTTTCTTTGCTTCATCTAAACTTGTAGGTTCATCAAAAGAGGTTAGGAAAGCAACATAATTTCTGGAAACTACTTGCTGTGAAGGATTTCAGATCATTCAAGATCCAATCCAGGTCCCAAATCTTTGGTTACAATAAGGAGCAAACCAACAATCCTGCCAATGTAGAAAAATCAGCATCTACATACAAAATGAGATGCAAACTCTAAGAGATATTGATCAAACATGAACCAAAACATAAAATATGTTTGCTTTACAGTACCCTACTATATTTCACACGTGTGAAACCGAAAATAGCAATAAATGATCATTCTACACATAGAATTGCAAGATAACACCAAGATAGTGCACCAATGAATAGTAGAACCCAAAGAGAACCATGTATAATGATGAAATGAGAGATAGAAGAGAGAAGATGTGTCTCTCCACGAGTTACATCCTTTTATAGAGTTTCCAAACCCTATTTGGCCACTTGGCTTTCCCTCCAAAATGTAAACCCTACTATTTTTGGGTCTAGATTCAATGTACCCAAAGTTCAAATTTGAATCTCTCTCAAACTTGACTACCAACTTTCTCACACTTTCCAAAAGTGTTTATTGAATGTATTTTAAACTAATATAACTTCAAAAAGTTTATCTCTAAGCCTAAAATGAGTTTTGGCCTTTTATTGACAATTTACCAAAATGTGACTGAACTAGACTAAACTAGTTGAAATCTCTCACACTCTCTCTTCAACTAGTTTTGGCATAGTTTTGACAATAGAGCTTTGATCTAACTTTATAATGATCTCCATCCTAAGTATAGATCTTCTTTCTAAGGTTCTAAAGTATCTTTCATAATTGATATAGAGAATAGTGTCCAAATTGGATGCTTCACTATTTCTTACATCAATTTTACACATCAAGATATAACTAGAACATGAAGAACCAAATAGAATGTGAATGAAATGATTCCTCCATGTTTCAAACTTTGAACTCTCTGGAAAATTACAGCAACCAAACAATAAATGTGAGTGATGACCATTTGCTTGCTTGTCTCCTCCAACTTTGTCCTTTCTTGATATGTCTCCACCATAAAACTCCATGAATGAGCCTCCATCTCCATCTTGCCACAAGATATCATCAACACTTGATGACTTGGCCATGAATGAGTGACATAATGAACCTCCAATAGCTTCATTTCCATCAGCAAAACCAGCCAAGAATGCTAGTACAACTCCAACAATAAGATATTGCAAGACAATGTAGCTAGTTTGTCCATATCTTGACAATTTGCACACATCCACATGAAATAGCTCAAACATGAGATAAAACAAGTAAAGTAAACTTGAATGACACTTCTTTGCTGCTCCTTTGACCTTACTTGAGTCTTCAATAAGCTGCAAAAACATATCCATAACATCTTTACCAAAAAACCTTCCTTTGATGCTCTTGACTAGCTCCAAATTGTCACCTTTCCTTTTGTGTTGTTGAAGCCCTTTGAGACCAGCCTCTTGATCTTCCTCTTGACCATCAAAGTCATTGAACAAACTCTGTTTTTCAGATCCATTACTTATTTTTTCAGTATGAAAACCATGAGAACCAATATCCACTTGCATAGCATCATCTACACAAGAAAATTCTCCAAAACATGTGAGTAAAGCAAAGTGTGTCGCTTCCACTTGCATACCTTTCTCTTGATCATCAAAGATATCAAAGATATGAATATCTTCATACCTGAACCTTTGGAAATACTCCCTCTCAAACATATGATCTAGATTCAACAAGATATCATCAATGCTTGATCTTGATCTTCCATAAAGGTTAGTGAAAACAATGTCACCAATGTCACCATCATAAATCAAAAGATAGATTCCAAACTTTCCATCCAACATGAAGTAGAGTAGGTGAAGATGAGTATCAAACCTAAGAAATCCAGCCATCTTGAGTCCATAACAAACCTCAATAAGCTCACCAATGAGATCTCCCTTGCCTTGAAGAAATTGCCTCTCGATTTGCTCCATGTAGTCTTCTCCAACCAACCTTTTGCCATCTCGATCATGAGTGATTAATTCACAATCATAGAATCCTTTGAGTTGATGAAGAGATGTGAGATCCATGCCTTGGATCTTCCCAAGAACCAATCTTTCATTGCTCTTTCCGTCATGAGACTCCCTCTTAATGATTGCATCATAAGAAGTAGAAACCTCAAAAACATTAGAAGCCATGAAAAAAATGATTAGTACCTTCAACATAAGGATGATTGAAGTACTCTCTTTTTTCAAACAAGAACTTCTACTCAATGTTTTAGGTAATGATTCATATGATAATGATTCTTCCTCACTATCATTCACAATGACATCATTCAAAGTACATCCTACTTTGAACTCTTCACATACTTCTCTCCTTCTTGACTTGTGACTATCTCCCTCACTAAGTCTCTTGATAGAACCATTTGATCTACTCTCTTTATGAAGACATGTGACTCCACTTGCTGGAAAAATGACTTTCTTGGAATCATAACAAAAGAATGTAGAAGAACCACCTCCTTCATGCATGCACCTAGCAACATCCTTTTCTATATGATCAAAGAAATCATTAGCAACAATCTTTTCCAAGGAAGAACCCTCACCACCTCCATTGATGAAGTTAGCTCTTTCCTTAACTTTTGCATGCTTGCACTTGTCATGAAGAACCATTGAAACACCATCATTATCCTCAAGACTAGCCAAGTTAGCACAAAGATGAACATCTCCAAGAAGCGTATTAGATCTTGACCTAGATCTAGCATAAGGAAGCTTGTTAGACTTTGCATAAGATCCACCAATCTTATTGATGCTAAAAGGTAACTTTGGAAAGTTGAGACCAATCTCCTTTTCCATTCCATCCTTTTTGTTAGCCATAACAAAAGCATCAAGCTTGAAAAGTCTACCTTGTCTATTGCCCCTAGCAACCAAGATTTCTTCCTTTGTAATGAAACAAGCATCACCCCCAAACTTTACCATGTACCCTTTCTCTATCATTTGACCAACACTTAACAAATTCTTTGAAAGTGAAGGAATGTAAAGAACACCATCAAGTCTTGCTTTCCTATTATTAGAGAGACAAATAGGAATTAAACCAATACCTTCAATCACACACTCACCACCATTGTCCATGTGAATTGCTTTCTTGGCTCCATCATAAGTGACCAAAGAAGTAAAGAACTCCTTGTGACTAGTCATGTGTGAGCTAGCTCCACTATCAATCCACCATGAATCTTTGTCATCTTCACTTGATATTGGACTTGATGAACACATCAAAAGAAAATCACCACCACCTAGACCCTCATCATTAGTAGTAAAGTTGATTTGTTTGCTACCTTCATCTCTTTGCTTCTTCAAACATTCATTTGCAAAATTCCCTTTGATTCCACAGTAAAAGCATTTCAACTTAGACTTATCTTTCTTTTTGCCAAAAGAAGAAGTCTCACCTTGATCTTGCCCTTTAGACCACTTGCCTTTGCCTTTGCCCTTGAACTTGCCTTTGATGAACATAGCATCCTCTTCATAATGATATGTCGATGTAGATCCACCTCCTCTTGATTGAAGCCTGTACTCCTCATTCACCAAGATCTCTTGCAAATCCACAATAATTGGCAAAGTCTTTTGAATAGCAAAACTTTGAACAAGATTAGCATGATCATCCAACAAGCCATTGAGTATAACTTGAACAAGTTCTACCTCCTTAATGCTTTCATCAATACATGTTAACTCATCATTGAATGCTTTAACCCTCAAAACAAAAGCATGAGTACTCTCTTCCTTCTTTTGCAAACTTTGAAAGATTTGCCTCCTAAGAGTAAGCACTCTTGATGTAGACTTGGATTCATAAAGCTTCTTCAAAGCTTCCCAAGCCTCCAAAGATGATGTGCACTTACCAACTTCCTTGAGAAGTTCATTGGTAACATTCATCTTAATCATGTGTAGAGCTTTATTTGCTCTCTTGTCATACCTCACTTGATCTTGTTGAGTTGCTGGTCTCTCCTCCAAACCTACAACAATCTCCATCAACTCATTCATCTCCAATAAGGACTCCATCCTCACCTTCCAAGTAGAATAGTTGATTGAGGTAAGCCTATCATTGCTCTCCAACATAAAGCCTCCACTTGTAGCCATGTTGAAGTGACATGATCTTCTCTTTCAACCTGTTCCAATGCACAAAGCACTCTATTGAATGTCAACAAATGAACTCAAGAAGAAATCACAAAGATATGGAACCTCTCAAATCTCTTCTAGCACTTCTAACTAGAAAATCAACACATAGAATAGTGAAATCTTATGATCTATCCTCAATCTAATGATTCTTGCCAATTCCTAAGATTGAAACACTCTCAAATGAAGTTCAGTAAACAGACAAACTAGAGATCCAATCAAAATTAGGGTCTTGACAAAATCACAAAAAATTGAATATCTCAAATTCTACATGCAATTTCTAGAAACTTGGTATATCTTCTTGTAGACTCCAATGAGACTTCCTAATGCACCAAAAATCATCTAATTCCAGTAAGCCAAGTGTGAAATCGGAATTGATCAAGTATATAACCCTATATTGAGTTTTGACCTACAAAAGATCAATTTACACATGCAAAAATGCTGATTTTTGAGTAGAGATCAATCTAGCATGCTCTAGCATTGGTAACTCTTCCAAATCCTTGCTAAATATGGTTGATCCTTTCATAACCTGAAACACAAGAGCTCTGATACCATGTGAAGGATTTCAGATCATTCAAGATCCAATCCAAGTCCCAAATCTTTGGTTACAATAAGGAGCAAACCAACAATCCTGCCAATGTAGAAAAATCAGCATCTACATACAAAATGAGATGCAAACTCTAAGAGATATTGATCAAACATGAACCAAAACATAAAATATGTTTGCTGTCTGTACAATTACATTACCCTACTGTATTTCACACGTGTGGAATCGAAAATAGCAATAAATGATCATTCTACACATAGAATTGCAAGATAACACCAAGATAGTGCATCAATGAGTAGTAGAACCCAAAGAGAACCATGTATAATGATGAAATGAGAGAGAGAAGAGAGAAGATGTGTCTCTGCACAAGTTTCCTTTTATAGAGTTTTCAAACCCTATTTGGCCACTTGGCTTTCCCTCCAAAATATAAACCCTACTATTTTTGGGTCTAGATTCAATGTACCCAAAGTTCAAATTTGAATCTCTCTCAAAATCGACTACCAACTTTTTCACACTTTCCAAAAGTGTTTATTGAATGTATTTTAAACTAATATAACTTCAAAAAGTTTATCTCTAAGTCTAAAATGAGTTTTGGCCTCTTATTGACAATTAACCAAAATATGAATAAACTAGACTAAACTAGTTGAAATCTCTCACACCAACTACATCCATCTGCTCCACTATTGTGGCGTGATGAGGAAGCCGAAGAGGTAACTAGTGAAAAACCTCAAGGGATGGGAAAGGTCCATAGGTTGGCACCCTTCCAACAAGAAAAAAATTTCTACATTCATGTTTTATAATTGTGGAGATATTAAAAAATGGTTAGACCTATATGAAGAGGAGAAAAAAGAGAGGGCCTTGTCTAGAAAGTGCCAACGACAAAATAGAGGTAGACACATGGCCACAAGTCCAAATGATCTTGAGCCATGGCCCAAACAATGCACTATAGAGTGGATTCATGACACACTACAAAAAGCAATAAAAGAGGGACAAAAAATATCAAACGCAGAATGAGACTTTGCAAGAGGATGTGAATGGAAGGTATTATTGTATAAATACTTTATTATTAGAACATTCTTGTTTATAACAATATTTGTTTAATCATTTTGAAACACCATGTTCATTCACAGTGATTATTTATGAGATTCATGTTTGTCATGTGGCAGTGCAAAATGTATAATGCTATATGTTTTCACTTTCGTGTTGAAAGGATTGATAACAAGAGATGCACACACGATTGTGGTGTAATAGCATCTTTCCAACAAGAAAGTCAATGCAGTGCACGAGATCAGAATCCCATCTCAGGAGACATAGAATACGTAGGAACTATACAAAATATTTATGATGTGTCATTTGGTAAAAGTGGACACTATTTTTTATTTGATGTGAAATGGGTCAAGGTAGTTTGTAGAGGGCCAAATGCAACCATAAAATCGGATCCAAGTGGAAAGGTTTCATTGTGTTAAACGTTGTTAACAATAGTCGATTACTCATATCAGACACATTATCCTCCTTTGTTTGACCAAAACCCCAAAATGTAGACATCTCTAGTGCCCACTGTATGTTTTAAGAGAGAACCTCTGAATAGACACACATACTATTTTGCCAAGTCTTTAGCCTCCAAATAAATCTTCTTGCGCAATCAACCATCCTTGGATTTCCAAGATAAAACTCCAACTCATGTTCAACGCATTGTTCCATACCCACATCGAGCATCTCATAGATGTGTATAACAATCATGACCACATTTGGCCCAAGGCTATGACCAAACCATCAGTCCCCCAAACCATCACTCCCAGGCTATGACTGCATTTGGCCCAAGGCCATGACCAAACCATCACTCCACCAGTGGTTTGACCCCTTGGCAGTAACCAAGTTAGCACATTTAAGAACATCTCCAAGTGTTAGTTTCTTGAATACTCTCCCTTGAAGTTCATCCTTGTAGTGCAAGTATTGTTTTTGAATAAAATGTCATAACGACTATGGAGTTTGTATCAGTTGTCCTAAAGTACATATGCATCCACTATTTTTGTAGATGTCAAGTGAATCAAGACCTGGTCTTCGAAGATGCACATGCAAGTACAAGTGCAAACACACACCGCTCGGTGTTGAATACGTATCCAATCGTGTGTACTATCTTCATTGCCATCAAGATATACTTGGAAAAGTCCACCCTAGTGTAAGGCATGAAATCGGAGAGGCATAAGAGATGTTGCAAACACCTCAACCAAGGCATTCAACTACAAATGTCCAATGGCAAACAAAAAAAGTGACATGCAATTGCAAGTCTTATTGCACAGGTGGAAGATTGTCCAAGTAATATAGATAATCAATGTGGTTATGTTCTTCATTATTTGAATAGAAAGATAGAGGAGACTTTGAATTCTATCTCTCATAGAGCTAAAATTGGATTTATTATGATTTTAAACCACCTCAAGAAAAGATACCACATCGTCCATATGCATGTTCAAAAGCGTTGGAGAATTTCAATTGTTTTTGGAGGATCTGGATTTTATATCTATCAATGAATTTATAGAATAAACATAGTAGCAGTTTCCCTCTCGTGAAATTTTGATTAATTGAATAAAAGTTTCTCTCGTATAAGTTATGGACGTACAAATATTATCATAAATTTTCACAACACATAATTTTTGGACTTTGCTGGTATTACATAATTAGAACTATCAATGTGTTATCACCCTGTGTAATACATAATTCTTAACTTGAATGGATTGCTTGTGAAGAAATGGAAAGGAAAACCATGTACTAAAGGGGCATATATGATGTATGGAGATAAGGCCATTCAATTGCAAAAAGGAGCAACTACGTTTTCGGATAATATGTTCCAAAATTTTAAGGTTGGCATTTGGAGTTCTATAACAATGCATAGATCCAACAATGTCTTGATGTTTTAAATGTAATTGGATATAGCTTCCATGTTATATGGGACCAAAAAAAAATGTTATAATGAGACAAAGTCTAGAATGCCTGGTATAGAACAAATTTGAGCTTCTTTGAAGCCATTGTGCTATCTTTGGAACATGTGTTGTGAAATGTTACCAATCAATACTTTGTTGAACAATGATGATCCTTACAAAGCTTGCATGAATCCACCTTGCCAAGGGATTTTTTTTTATCCTTTTGATGGCTCTTCCAAAGACAACTTCTTGAATATAGTATTGTGGTCATATTTGCTATGCATTAAAGATGTTCCAAACATACCATATTACATTGAAAGCAATCAATTGGGCCAACAACCATTGAAAGAAGCTAGCAATTTTAAACATGTGATTGAATGGAGCTATTCTTTATTTCCACCTTGCAAGCTAGCAATTGCTCCTTTGATCATATCCACATCAAGGGGTATTGTTTCAAAAGATGGACTGTCTAAATTGGAGAAATATATTGAGAAAATAGACTATGTGAATGCTCACCAAAAAAGCTTTCTATTTGAGTACCATAAAAAGTAGAAAAAGAGTAGAGGAGTTGTATTGATGAATTCAACTAGACTTTCAGATTTTTCTTATTAAAGAAGTCTTCAAAATTGGGTGAGCAAGACTTGCAATTTTTGTTAAATGCAAGTTATTACAAAAGTTCTGTATAGTTTTAACCACATAGTAGATCTGACATGTGGTAGTGGAAACTAAACATGACTCATGAGAAGCTCATAGTATCCTTTGTGGTTGTTTTGCTCATCCTCTATGATTGTTGTTTTGGTTTTTGCACACATATTATCTGTGAGAGATTCAACTAGTTTCATCGCATTTTGCAATATTTCCATATTTGGCATATTGAGGCCAAAACTTGTTTTAGACTTAAAGGTTGACTTTTCAAAGTTCATTAGTCTAAATTTCATCTGAATAAACACTTTTTGAAAGTGTGGGAAAGTTAGAATGCGAGTTTGAGTAGATTCAATTTGAATAGTTGGGTACATTGAATGTAGACCCAAAATTAGTAGGGTTAGCATTTTGGTGGGAAAGCCAAGTGGTCAAATAGGGTTTGGACCTATTATAAAAGGATGTAACTCATGGAGAGAGCAATCTTCTCTCTTCTCTATCTCATTTCATGCTTATACATGGTCCTCTTGGATTCTACTATCCATTGGTGCACTATCTTGGTGATTGCTTGCAATTCTATGTGTAGAATGATCAATATTTGTTATTTTTGGATCCACATGTATGAAATACAGTAGCTTGCTGGTTTCGTACGGATAGCAACAGTACATAATCATTTCATTCAAGTTTGATCAAGTTCTATTGGTGTTTGCATCTCAATTTGTGTGTACATGCTGATTTTTCTACATTGGTGAGATTGGTAGTGTATTTCTCTTTCTAACCAAAGATCATTCAAGTAGATTGGATCTTAAGGATCTGAAATCTTTCACATAGTATCAGAGCTTGTGTTTCAGGTTATGAAGGAGGAAATCAGATCTATCAATGATTTGGTGAAGATATCAAGTCTAGTGCATTCTAGAGAAGATTCTACATCAAAATCGAGTTTTTTGCTTTTGTAGATTGGATCTTTTGTTGATCAGAACACTAAATAGGTCAATATACTTGTTCAATTCCTACTGGATTTGGCTGATTTTTGGATCATTGGATCAGCCTAAGTGGTGGCTTATAGATTGCATATCAAATTTTCAGCATTTGCATGTAGATTTGGAATAGTTCTTTTTTTTGTGATTTTGTCAAAACCCTAATTTTGATTGGATCTCTAGATAGTGAGGTTGATGGACTTCATTTGAGTGTGTTTCAATCTTAGGAAGTGGCAAAAGTCATTAGATTGAGAATAGATCATAGGTTGATCAAGATTCCATGATTCTATGTGTTGATTTGCTTGGATAAGTGCTAGAAGAGAATTTGTGAGATAGCTTTAAATCTTGGTGATTTCTTTTGAAAGCATTTGTTGTTGTTCAAAGGAGTGCTTTGTGCATTAAAACAGGTTGAAAGAGAAGATCAGGTCATTGCTACATGGCAACCTCAATTGGAGTCATGTTGGAAGCCAATGATAGGCTTAGATGCTTGTTTGATCAAAAGGAAGGATATCTTGATTGGAAAAGGTAAAAGGCAAGGGAAATTGTTCAAACTTGATGCTTGTGTTATTGCTAACCAAGTTGGATGTGTTGCAAGGGAGCAAATTTCTATTCAAGAGGTTTGGTACAAAAGGATGAGACACCTCAACTTCAAGTCATTGGAGGTAATGGCAATGAAGAAGGTTGTGATTGGTCTTCCAAGTTCCTTAAGTAATGTCAAGCATGTTTGTGAGTCTTGTGCTTTGTCTAAGTCACATAGACTACCTTACACTAGATCTATTTCTAGATCTACAAAGCCTTTTCAACTTGTACATTCGGATATTCATGGATCTACTACAATTAGCAATAGTGGAGCTAAGATGTATGTAGCATTCATTGATGATTTTAGTAGATTTTGTTGGATCTATCTACTAAAGAGCAAGGGTGAAGTTTATGATGTCTTTGTCAAGTTTAAGAGGGAGAACCAATTTTCCACAAAGATCAAGTGCTTGAGAGGTGACTGACAATGGTGGTGAGTACATATCTAACAAGTTCAAGACCTTTTGTGATGAGCATGGGACCAAGAGGGAGTATACAACATCAAGGACCCCACAACAAAATGGAGTGGCTGAAAGGAAGAATAGGACTTTATGTGAAAGTGCTAAAGCTATGAGGTTAAGTGCTAATCTTGACAAACCATTTTGGGATCAAGCTTTGTTGTGTGCCAATTTCTTGTGCAATAGGTGGCCGAGTGCTATTTTGGATGGAAGGACACCTTTTGAGATTCTATTCAAGAGGAGGCCGAGTGTCAACTTTCTAAGAACCTTTGGATGCACATGCTATGTCAACATTACTCCTGATGATAGAACCAAGGAGGATCCATCCTCAAGAGGAGGTATTTCTATTGGATATAGTGAGGTGAGTAAAGCCTACAAGGTTTACATTCCTTCTACTAACAAAGTGATTGCTGGTAGAGATGTCATTTTTGATGAGGAGAACAATCCAAAGGTGTCTTCAAGCATGATTGATGGTAGAGTGGATGGATCTAACATTCTTGATGTTGATGAGAAGGATCTTACTTTGGATGGCGGTGACTTCCATATCAAACAAGTACTTAGAGATAAACCTATTTTCAATCATTAATTTCTGTTCTGGAGTACAACTCAAGTTTGGAAAGTACACTAAGAAATAAATTTCTCAACTAGGTTACACTCAACACAAGTTAGTAACATCACCTTCATGTAAAACACTTGCATGGACCACTGAGTAAAATATTCCCTAACTTAGGAGATTAAAGTTAAAGAAAGAAAATAATAACTACACTTTGAAATTATCGACAAACTCTGGCAAACAATTTATAAAAAACTTCCAAGTACAACTATCCTTAGAATCCGATTTTAAGATATGATAATTCATTCAACTAGAATCTCTAGGAGAATCATTAAGATATAGAATGATTAAAATTCAACTCTAAGTATCCCAAATACTCTTTTGAGTTAAATGCTCATGTTTTTAGCACCAAATATGAGCCTAATAACATTCATTTATCTTAATAGACTTGTTTGTCTCCTATGATAACTGGAGATCCAATCAAATGAAGAATTGTACTCAAGCATCTGCAGACCATAAACTGTAGTAGAATAGTATCCACTAGATAAATTAAATTCTCCACAAGTAAAATACTTATCTTGTGAGAATGTATGTGAGATCCATAGGTTCTCAATAATGCTGGAGTAAAGAGATTCAAAACATTGATCTGAATTCTTACTCAATTCATAGACCAAGACTTAATCATCACACTTAAGAATCATTACAATTCCTTATAATCATCTGACAATAATTAAGTATTTATTTATGATCCTTCAGTCATAAATATTTAGATTCATATGATTTGTCAATCATATCATGCATCTTACAAACAATATAAATCAAAACCATCAGTTTTTGGTGAATGCACATCACACTGATCATTTTACCAATTAGTTTCATCCAGGAGTAATCAACTACTCAAGCTAATTGCCAATGATTTAAAAATCTCAAATGTCTAGGTGAAGAATTCAATTATACTAGTATGACACCACATTTAGATCCTTACCCAAATCATTTATAAGTTAATCCATAAATCTTCCATACAAAGATTTGTTAACTCTGCAAGTATCTGTCAAAACAATACTTGACCATATGTTCATGTTCAACGACTAGGTTAAGTGCACCAAATAACCCTAGCAACCAGGAATACACAGTAGATTCATACAAGATTAATCGTGCACATATGTAAATAATCTCACTGAATATTCTAGAGATCCACTGATCATCTAGTTGTCCTATAATCACTATAGGATATTATCTCTTGTTTCCAAATACTAGAGAATCCAATTTATTTGGATGACTGGCATGCCCATCAGATGGATACCACAAATCCACCTAGTCCTAATTTAGATAGGAGAATTAACATGGTTCAACACTTCATTCTGATCCTTACAGGTTAATGATAAGCTTCGAATCCCCATGGATCCAAGAGCAATAACTCTAGGGACAAGCTTCTATCAATTAACAGATCCAATGTAATCCATGTAACAGACTTCACTTCTAACATCACAATTGACATCCAAAATTGTGGACTACTCAATGGTTACAAAGATATAAACTATGAATTTAACTAAATGAATTCTATCCAAGAAATTAATAACTGGTATTAAGCAATTATTTACTAAGATTACCAAAATCCTAATTGTGAAGTACATTTTCCGATCACACTTACTATTGATGTCCACTTTTCTTCCCTCAGAATTTTCAGTTCCCTAAAACTCTTTCAGCTAAGGTATCAAGAAGACGTAACGACATTAGTAAATGTTTAAAATTAGCTATTATAAAAAAAATCTGAAACAGTTTCATTTCTATCCTGTACCTGGGTTGAAAATATCAAAAAATCATTTACTAGTATAAAAACACTACTAGTCTGATCTCTTGAATATAATTCACCATAGGATTTAACTAGAAATAAAATCAGCTTTTTATTAATTCCTATTACTACGATTTTGCCAATAAAATTGGACTGTTCTTTTTTTTATTGATTGGTTTGGCATTACTCCGTCATATTACTAAAACTATCAAAACCTCATAATATGAAATTACATGAATGGAAATTTTACTCAACAAGATTTCAGTAACTCTTAAACTATATCCAAATAAGATTTAATTACTCAGATAAAGAGTACTGTCATCACTCAATCAATCAGGCCATTTCATATTGTTTGGTGGTTTTCAATTCAATTTTGACGAGTATCTTGCACAAATGTTAACTTTGCCAATTTCTAATGATTAATATCAATTAGAAATTTGCAAGAGAAGTACCCCATTCCAAATTTTAACCAAACTTGAGATAAAATAAAAATAATAATTTTAAACCTTTAATCTGGGGAGATCACATGCACCCAAAGACACCATCAAGCACAATACCAGAAAAATTAAATTTCCTTGAACCGGGTATCATCTTGAAAAAAGTAGTCTATGAGGAACAATTTTCTCGCTTTCAATCCTAAATCTATGAACCTTAAATCATAGACATTCTATTAGGATAGCAAAAACTTTTATCGTCACCCATTATGGCCTAGAGAATGAATAATTATTCTCACCCATTGCTCAACATATAGGTTTTCTTTATGGTTATCCTAAGCAAGACCTAACTATTTTTCATGCCGTTACTGAAAGAGTAGTCGATGATGTAATGTCCAATAAGAATCACAAGCCCCCCTTTCATGTAAAACAATCTAAGTCTAAATTTGTACCCCCAAAGGTTTACTTGGATAATACAAAAGAAAACCCCAAGCGACATTTCACAATAAGTAAAAGCCATAAAAATTTCCAAGAATTGTTATTCATGAAAATCCCATGCAAATGGAAAAAAACATACACCCCACTTATGCTCCAACCTAACCCATTATCAACCCTAAAAGGGTTTCAAATAGGATTGAAAGAGGGACCCGTTCCTATCCCTACACGGCCGCCAACCACATCCTCAACTTGTTAACTCTTCACAGGATGCCATCGTTGAAAGAATGGCTTGCTGCCTCAACAGCTCCATCTCGATTCCTATACCCCTCTTCATCAGGACCTCCAGATGATTCTAGATCAGTTGTGCATTCTACTGCTGGAAATCTACTTCCAGATGCATGTCCAAGAGATTTGAAGGAACACGATGAGCAAGAGTTCAACCATGAAGTGATTGCCAGACGTCTACCGCTACCCAGAAGGCTCTTCAATCGCATGCACAACTACACATATGGGCGTTTTGCCACATGACGCTGCCATGTGAACCCGATACTTAATCAAAATTTTGACATTTTTCTTTGCATGCCTCTGCCACGCGTGGTAGATCCACGCCAAAAATTCTCCGAGGACCCTGCCGGTCAAATCTAGGTTGGAGGTGGGTCCGACATTGACTTTTTTTTTTCTCGTGGCATTGTCATGCAAATTTTTTCGAATCAAAATTCAAAAAATGAACGCCAAAATTGCTCGGCATGGTAAAGCCACGCGTGGAAGTGCCACGCAAGGTTGTTATTCAACTGCCTCTAATCTGGCATTCACTTATTTTGGAGATTTGCATGCATGGCAAATCTCCAGAGAAAATTCCAGAGAATTGTCTTGCATTTTTCAAGTTTATCTTGATTTCAATCTAGCAATCACTTTTGATTCAAATGCTTTGAATGCAATCTATATCTTATTAAAGATCTAGCAAAAATTGATTGACCAAAGAAAACAATTAGTGAGCATACGTTGATCATTTATGGTTGCTTCAAAAACATTTTCCTTTCGAAACATCCTTACTATATTTAAAATCTATTAAAGCAATATCTTCATATCTTCACTCTAGTCAAAGCACAATATTGATTTCGTCAGAGCACAATAATTTGACACAATGATCATTTGATTTTTAATTCACAATCATGATCACATAATAATTATTTTATTATTAGTCCACATTTATTTAAAGCCTTAAAAAAAGTTCATTTACTTTTAAATTATTCATAGGATTGTTTGTTTATCAAAATATTGCTCAAATAGTTTAAAAAAAAATTATAACAAATATATTTGTCAATATAAGATATAATAATTACGTAAACTATCATTTTATTACAAAAATGATTGTTATATATATATATATATATATATATATATATATATATATATATATATATATATATATATATATATACGTATATATAGTTTATTCATCATCACTGATTTTCATCAGCCAATACATCTTGCAACTCATCTCCGCTAACATGATTTTCATCATCACTATAGTAATCGGACCCTCTCCCAATACTATCGTTTGTGTCAAAATCATTCGATTCATTTATAGTATGTTCTATCATATTTAGAAAACTTGGAGATATTTCTATAGCCACATCAACCATGTTTGTGTTGTCAATAGTCCTCCATTTAATTCTCAATATATGCATTTTCAAATACATGTCTAGCGCGTGGCTTTACTTGAACAACATACCACCACTTTTTGTTTAGTCGATCCGATTGAAAAAATACCTGCACAATTAACAATGTTAAGTTAAAAAATTTCTTCCAACATGGAACTAAGGTCCACATGAATAATTAATTATAATGAAATAGTGTATGTTACTGATTATGATTGAGAAAAAACGAATGTCATGTGACACACCTGTTCACTATGACGAGGCAATACCAATGTGTCTGAATAATCCATGCTTAATATCTTTGTTGAATCGATAGCAAAAAATCCACTACGATCTCTTTTCACAGTTGCATTTGACCCTTGAATATTGATTTTGAACCATTTCACGTCAAACAAAAAGTATTTTCCGTTTTCAACAAAACACACTTCATATATATCTTGAATAGTTCCTACACACTCAAGCTCTCCAGAGACTGGACTTTGGTCTCATGAACTACTCCGACTTTCTTGATTAAAAGACGCCATAACACCACAATCATAAGTTCGTCGTTTCATATCAACTCGTTCAACGCAATGATGATGACCATATCATGAGATTTAAGACCATGAAGTTTTCCTTATGTTGTGAATGATGTTTGTAGTGAATGAGCAAAACCAGTTGGTGTTCTCATCTCGCAAATCACTGACCGTACATACTTTACTCTTCCTTGGTAAGAATCCAAGGGGCTCTTTGAATGATATGAGTATTTCTATCTATAAAAGATTTTGGCCAGTACTCTTTTTTTGTCTTTGATTCTTGTCATTAGAAGAGTTTCAAAATAAAAAAAGACCCTTCTTGAAGATGCTTTTTATTTTTTTTCTTAGTTTTGTCCGCCATGTGGCCTAATGAAATTGCATATATTTGAAATCTATGTAACGTAGATAGAAATAATAAAGTTATAAAAATTAACTTTAAAAATTTTGAATTTGCCACCAGGCAGGATGGGAAAATGCTATTGGTGGATAGTGTCTGCCCCAAACATCCGACGACATTGTCTCTAGTTAATTATTTAATCACACTGATTAATATGTTTCAAACTACACAGGTTTGCCAACAATAAGTCATCACATGCATAGGAATTGGTGACATGCATCATAGTTAGACAGTAAGCATAGTTACCACATGTTGTTACTGTGGTCCAGTTATCCATTCACATTATCATATAACATTGAGTCGATTTGGCATTTCATAGATTTGAGAATTTGGCACTAAAATTTGGAAGCAATCGGTATGGCCAGGAGACCAAGGTCTAAAATTGAATCAATGATTCTTCACAATGAGAAGGATGATGCCGGATTTTGGAAACCAACAAGATATATCAAAAACTCATGGGCTCTACTGCATCCATCCTCAAAAGGCATGTTTAGACCAAAAAAGAAAGCAAAGATGACATTCAAATCATATTGGAAAGCAAAGATCCTTGATTTTAGGACTTCTCCAAGAGGGCTATCAATCTCAGAAGTCTTGGTTCAAAATGTCTATATGCATTTGGAGTTGTATCTACAAGATTTCAATATTCATGATCACCAAAAATGTAACTGTAAGTTTAAAATTTTTTGGGATCTATATTATAACATTCGTGCTTTTGAAACTTGTTGAAATCATATCAGTTATCATGTATGTATTGCATTTTGCAGATTTATATCCATCCAGCATAAGGGAATGAAAGCCAACACAATCCCTAGCAGGTATATTGGATGTGATTCATTCAGATATTGGAAAATTACAATACAGAGGAAGAACTTCTAAGGAGCTTGTAGATAGTGGTATATTTTTCTCTGAGTCCAAGTACATTCCAGATATGCATGGAGGTTTCGAAAAGCTTGAAAATATACCACTGCCACATTTTGGAAGTGATGAATGGCTTGCACCTGATAGTATGGTGTCAGAATCTTTTTAATGCAAATTACTATTAGATTTGAAAAACTCAATGAAAGCTAGCACTGAATCAAAAGTCAATAGATTAAGTTGGTTCCTATACTTATATATAATTGTAGATTTTTTTTCAAATGCAAATGTTCGTAGAACACCAACATTATTTGTTTGTAAGGATGTGTTAGATGAGACTCTTTCAGATCTGATGGATGTGGGTTGGAAATGCAAGGCAGTTGGAGATATTGAATGTAGAATTAAGAAATCATCTATGATATTTCGTTATTGCATTGCAAGACAAATGCTTAATCTTACATTCAGTTACCAGAGATGGAAACGAATAAGTGGGACATGGATGCCACTCAATCAAGACCTTCAAATGGATGATCACACTGATCGAAAAGAAGTCCACATTTTCAACAATGAAAATTTGCTAACTACAATTATAGTGGAGGATCATTGGAGCTTGAATTATATCAAACAAGAGCTGGTCTTAATGCACAATGAAATTCTACCAGAACACTTCAGATTCATAATCAATGGAAACTCGTAAGATTTTAATCCGATTTGTAAATCAGTCATTGATCATGTATGTAACTTTATTAGAGAATAGAGAAATTAACAAGTTGCTTATCTTTCATGCAGATACGAAAAAGACAGGAAAACACAACACCCTGCAAGGATCTTCCAACAGATATTAACATTGTAGAAGTACAATGAAAATCCACACAATCAATTGTACAAATTAGTATCTATATTCAATAAAAGATCACCCAAATTTGGGAATTTTGTACATCTATTCAAATTTTGTTTCCGTATCTCTATATCTCTATAATTCTATTTCTATATGTTTATATGTCTATCTATTCAGCTTGGGTATTTACAAATTGCCCAGTCTCATTTAAAATTTGAACATTGTATGGCTTAGACAGCCCAACATCAGTCTTTGGTCCAGCAGTTGACCTGGTCAATAGACTGAGAATGACCTCCTGTCGAAATCTGTACACTTTGCCAACAGTATAATCACCTAGGACAAACTACAATAAACACTGTATTAGATGATTATTAATAACAAACAATAGTTTACATAAAGATAAAATTGAAAGGGCTAATAACTCACCTTTGAAATATCAACATCCTCCTGAAGATTGTACCACTAGAAAAATAACTTTGCATTGTATAGAGTATACCACGCACAGCTAAATGAGTCATTTTGCTGGGGTGTCTGCAATACATTCAATTGATTAATAATCGGATGAAGGTACTGATGCTTAATAACGATGATAAACAAAAATACACTAGAAACGTTCAATGATTACCTCACTGCTCACAATTTCACATTTCTCTACCATGGGATTCTATTGGAAAATATTTATATATCTCCGGCAACAGCGAGTCAATATCCTTATGTGTGTTGCTGGCAGAATTCATCTTTACACAAAAAAGATTTACGATATTATTATCTGTGATTTTTCACAAAAATTACAATTAAGCTCCAGTGATGACCGCAAAAAATCATGAAGAATTTCATTAGATAAACGATACAGTAATTACGAGTAAAGAAGTAGACAAGTAATGAATTTGACAAGTAAAGAGATAGACATACTTGGTATGATATGGCATCAACAAAAACTTCACAGCAGGTGAGCAAGCACCAAGGATACATTGTGACAAAGTGTCGTTGTTGTCCTTGATGCCTTGTAGGAAAAAATTGCTGAGAAGCGACACTTCTTTCATGGAATCCCTTGCTATATCATATTGTAGTAAGGGGAGACCAGCCTCAATCACTGGATCACTAATAGAGGCCCTTCTATCCTTCATCTACAAACAATATAGAATTCTAAAATTAAGAGTAAAACCAATCTCTTCTATTTGGAAGAGGATTGGCATGCTGATACTATCTATTGCATTTGAAATATCTTTCTCAAACTTTAAATAATCATCAAAATCTAAATATGCTACAGGTTTGATATTAACGGGAGGAGGCAGAAGAGTATCTACAATGGAGAGAATGTCCAAATTTTTTGTGGCTAAATCAACCACAGTATCAAAGGCTACAATATTTACAATTTCATCACCTCCAGATGTGGAAGCTTGGAGGGTCATACGTCGGACTTTTTTGGGAGCCTAAGAAGAGGATGGCTTGCTCCTTCTGGGGGCAAGTTGCATGCGAGGCCTCTTGATGGGTAGGTTGGTCCTATAAAGGGGTTTGTCTTGGGGAGCATCGGGTTCACCCTTGTGAAGTCTACAAAATCTCTCCCTCATTCTATATAGGATTTGAAAATCTTTGGGCATTATGGTCACTCGCTTGGCATGGATGGAAAGCACAAAAGAATCTTAAAAAAAAAGAGCCAAATAGTCCTTCGCGGACTCCGGCAAACACTACAATGCTCCAGGTGTGAACCTGACAGCACTCTACAGATTATCTCGGGTAATCAAATGGACAGTTCTGTAGAAGGGGGCTCTAGGTATCAGGAGCAAGGTGGATCTCTAATATTTCTTAATCTTAGAGAGCCATCTGCTCTTGTTATGCCTGGTCTGTCGTGGAGGATTAACAGCAGGGGTTCTAGGGGATACAGCCTCAGGAGAGAAGAAATCCCTCCGATTATGTTTGACCCCTAGACATGAGAGTAGTCTAGAATATATCGCTCTTGTGCGAGTGTGGAAAACAAAAACAACAAGACAGAAAGCTAATCGCACATAGAAGCGATATGTACGTCAGTAAAATTGCTCTTGTGCACGCGCAAAAGGAGACAAAGATAACGGAGAAAAGAGCATGCGTGGAGAAGTGATATGGCACAAAAATCGGAAGAAAACAAGTAAAACTGCCTCCGAGCTCGTGAACATGTGTAAACAATTTTTTTGCACGTGCGTAGTCGCACATGTGTGGTCACACGTGTCGTCCACACATGTCTGAAAAGTAACGAATCAGCCATTGACATGTGTCACACTCCATCCAATCAGAATGCGACACATGGCTTCACACATGTGGAATATTTTTTTGAATCATCTTACGACACGTGTCAAGCGGCAACAAATCAGAATGTGACACATGCCCACGTGTGAAATATTTTTATCGAATCATCCTATGACACGTGTCAAGCAACAATGAATTGGAATGTGACCCTTGCATTCTGTACGGCTGCACATGCATGGACAATTTTTAGCGAATCATCATACGACACATGGAGAGTTGACCATTGACTCGCACGGTTGAGATGACTATAAAGGGCACGATCTTCGAGAACCTATTTTTTTCGACTTTCTTGGGTTTCACTCACATCGGTTCTCTGCGCACGTATTTTATATCTATTTTCGTCACATACCGCTTCTGTGCACGCCTTGTTTGTTCTCTCATTGTATCATGTTTCTTTACATGCACAAAAGCGATACGTTGTTCTTACGTATCACTTCTGTGGTGTTCTCCCTTCATCTTCGATTACTCCCCTCTTGCACAGATCCGATACTATTCAATGGCTTTCTCCTCTGATCCTAGTCGTGAGTGTTTGTTGTCTAGTTTTCTCTCTGAGTTCGGTATAACTGAGCGCATAGAGTACTTCAAGTCTCTCTTCTAGCCTTTTCTAAATGTGTTCAGTACGGCACAACAGAGTCCTGATTTTTTTTATGACCAGTATATCAGATTCAGGGATATAGTCAGTATCCCTCCAATCTCTGCGTCTAATTTGTCGTTTATGCATTTCACTGATCTTGTACATACTTTTGCTCATTATAAGCAGCGGCTAGACAGGATGTACACTAAACTTTTTGATTAATATAAGAATTTTAGTGAATGTAATGTTTGTAATCGAAAATGTCATTTTCTAGAGTATCACACCGGATTTGTGTTTTTCCTTTTGGTACAAATCCCAGTAGAGTCAGATACTTTGATTCTTGATACTGAGATCCCTTCATCCTCCACTACTAAACATTCCATTAAGGATATCAGTCATTTCTAGTTTGATACTCTTGACAAAGAGACTGAATATTTGAATGTAGATCCTTCACAACTGATGATGGCTTACTATTCCATGCAAAAGCTATATGAAGATAAACGAGCTTTTCTATTATCCTAACTTCTGCATGAAGAGTGCAAACATGCACATTTTTCAAGGGAATAGGCAATACTAGCTTCTAGTTTGGATTTGCATTTTCTCTAGTAATTCTTGTACTTATAGTTACATCTTTTGCCATTTTCATGCAGTATAAACAAGGATGTTTAGATGTAGCACCGTGACAGACATTATACATGCATTTTTGTGTTTTTAAATCACTTGCTAAGTGCCATTCAACTTGGAAGTCTCCAACTCCTGAAACTTTGAGAAATCCTCCTTCCATATGGTCTTTGATAATCCGAGGGTAAGATGTCCTAGAGAATATCCATGATAACATATCGTGATTCTCCTTCAATACCTGTCCAATGCATAAAACCAATTTAGTTAAATATGAACTATGAACCGGGGTACGAAATTAAACTTAGTTAATAAAGAAAATAATTACCTGAAAAGCTGCCAACCACCATATATCATTTTCGGACTGGATACTAAATTTGAAGTATCCTTGGTCCACTGTTTGTGATAGTGCACCATTCATGAGAGTTATACTATCTCGTCATCTTTTGCCCTTTCACAATTTTTGACTCATCTAACTTAAGTACTATGATTATTTTACCATTCACCTTTTCTAAGGTTATATAATAAAATTTGATCATGTATGTTAACAAGTGATTTAGATCAACAAAGAAGTTGTTTGATAAATTATATGACATGGATCTTCCATCAGTTTCATACACTTCCTCTATATGAAATGGGGTACCAATGATTTTATGTCTACTTAAGTTCAATGTATTCCTCTCTGTCTTCAAGTGATATGACCTAGGGATAGGGACTTTTCTAATTCGAACTTGCTTAAAGGCATCCCTAATAAGTTGAAATATTTTTGAATCTGCTTCTTTGCTAATACCAGCAAAATCACAGGCACCCTGAACTATAGTTTTATCTAAAAATTTTTGAATGTCTAACATCAAAGACTCTGCAATTTTGGACTTTACATTGGAACTATACACTCAATGGATTTGCCTGTCAATATTGAGCCCAACGACATTCCAATTGATGCATTGTCCTTTATATTCTAATGGGATACTAATGCAGATCTGCCAAAAAAACTAGATAGTTAGCAGAACAACATAGTAGCAGAAATAAAACCATATGTCACTAATCAAGTTACAAAAAAATCAGAGTATACTTACTTGAATGCTCAAATTATTCTATTTCGATAACCTCCTTTTGAAAGGGTCTGAATATCCTTGCGACTTTCCTGCTTTTGCTTCTTAGTCCTAGCCTCCTTCTTCTTAGCCTCTTCCACATCCTTCAGTAATTGCAAGTTTTCCATACGAATAGATTGTAAGATTGATTGCATTCGATCTAGTTCTGATTTGATATCGAATGCTATCTTTTGTAATGAATCATTATTCGTCTGTAATGATTCATTATTTTTTTGTAATGATTCATTATTTTTTTCAAGTTGTTCATTTTCCTCTAAAGTCTTTTGGACATGACAATCTCTTTTTTGATAAAAAGAGGATATGCATATCAACTCACATTCTAAAAAGTGAATTTTTTTCATGTGAAGCAAGAGGAGAAGAGAGAAACTGGTAACCTAAACCCAATATGTCAACGCGAGAATCCCTACCTCATTATATAGAGAGTAGAGTCCTGTGCTGTAACCATGCAACGCCCATGCAGGTAAACTATAATTAGATCACATCTCTTCATGCAGTCCACCTGCCTATATCCGTCACAAGCACATGCAATAGTCCATATGTCTCAAGTCTCTGGGTCCTCTCAAGGTTATTAGTCACGAACTGGCCTTGACATGGAATAAATCATGGCGTGACCAATAATCTCGAACACTAGAGGGCCGGCCTACCATATTAGGACTATTCCAGGTCCTTAACCGAATATTGCCATAACAAAAATAGTCATATATGAATTGTCCAAGAGCATAAATATAATGGCCAGAGAACATAAATAACCCATATTCAACCAATCTGAGACTACTCATGCTCTCAAACAAAAAATCTCATGTCATAATATTGTTAAGAATGTATGATATATATACTTAGAAATGAAATCAAAGGACAATGAATCTATACATAAGATTAGAGCAACTCAAGCCAATGCTTTTACCGTACATATTATATAGAGCCAATTCATGGAGTGAAAAAAAAAAAAAGGCAAATTTAGAAATTTGATTTCTAAAGTTTAGTCAATATTTCAAATAGTAAAGAAATTGCAAAGAATCTAAATTATCAGTTTATGATATGATGCATTACAATGAGAAAAAGGTAAAGCATTTAGATTTATGGTCATTAGAAACATTGTATCCTATTGATCCAGATTCATTGCAACATCCTGATTTTAATTGTGTTACTCAATTGATAATTTATATTTGTCATGGTAGAAGGGAAATTTAATAAAACATCAAGGGAAAGTAAAAAAAAGAACTATAAAGTTGAAAACTTGTTTGCAGGAAAATGAGATCCTCAAGATGGATATTTAAATGTTATGGTCTTCTTTACGTGATTTTACTACTAGTAATGATGAGATGAAAATGGCATGTCAATCCATGCATATCTCGTATTTGTCTCTGGTAAAAGACATGGTTTTGCTAAATAAAAAGGCAAAAAGTAACAAGAGAAAGAGATTGGTGACAAGGGATATTTGTGACATTACATTAGTTCAAGGGGCAGGGGATTTTCTTAATAGAGAAGCATGTGCAACAAATATTCAAGATGATAAAGGAAGCATTTGCACAAGTTAGTGTAAAAAAGTTTTCAATCCCACGACCATTGCATCAAAAAAAAAAAAAAACATGTTAAACCAGGGCATGCCAAAAATAGTAAATATTCCATTTCACATCAATGCAGTGTATTACTTGAAAGGAGAAGATCCATTAGTTGCATCCATTCCATGAAAACTCTCATCCACTTGCATAGCATCATCTACACAAGAAGATTCACCAAAATATGTGAGAAATGCAAAATGATTAACTTCCACTTGCCTACCCTTCTCATCATAAGTGCATGTCAATGGTTGTTGCATTTGCCTTGATGTACTCTTTGGCTTTTGATTTGAAGTAGGCTCTTTACCATCAACATCCAAAGTATCATAAACAATGTCATCATGAAGAATGTTAGATCCAACATCCACACTAAGAAACTTTTGGATAGTTTCCTTCATAAAAAATGACATCTCTTCCTTGAACAATCTCCACATCCTTAATGCATCACTAATGCATGTTAACTCTCAAAACAAAAGCATGAGCACCATTGATAGAAAAACTAAATTGATAAGGTAATTTTACGAAGTTGTGAATTAGCAATACAATACATTCGTTACAAACAAAGCTTACAATTAAGAACAAAACAAAATAGAAAATGTATTTACTGTGACAGTGCACTAAGAACTAAGCATTGTAGCCTGATAAAATATCTTTGGAATAAGGTAGGCTAGTACCTTTTTCAAACAAGTTGTTTTAGAAGCTCAACGGACTTTTCCAAATGATCGCTTTACAAGTCTGTAATGACTCCTTCCATCCAATGGATCTATGTAAAAAGCTTCTACTCTCTCTCTCTCTCTCTCTCTCTCTCTCTCTCTCTCTCTCTCTCTCTCTCTCTCTCTCTCTCTCTCTCTCTCTCTCTCTCTCTCTCTCTCTCTCTCTCTCTCTCTCTCTCATGGATGTAGTTCTATGCATATTTATAGCTACGTGTTTCCTTATAGTATGTCGTTACTAAAGATTATGACAAATACCAACTTTTTCCATTGCTTTATCAAGTAAAAAGTATACCTTGTGCACTAATTCACTTAGTTAAAACTATTACTTATAGTAAGAGGGGCTTTTTTATAACGTGCATTGGAAGCAACTCATGAATGGTAGAGATTGCTCCTCCTGATAGGTCTACAATCCAACGGTGGACATTTTGACCAACCTCGTGTCTCCTGGAAAAATGAATGGCTATATAAGCCTACTGGACTAGCACATTTCCTAGTCCTTCAACTAAGAATCACTCTATTTTTCTATTTCTGTACTACTCTTTCTCTACGACAAAATTATGCCTTCTTTTTTATGCATTTTTATGCTACACGGATAAGAAACTTTGCAAGTCTTCTCTCACACTATGGCTAGTGTTCTGTTTCTATGAGAATTCATGAGTTTCTATTGACAAAAATCAACCCTAATTTGTAGTTTTATTCAATGTTTGACTTTGTGTATATATGCGTCGATTAGATAGCATTATTACCACATATTGGGCATCCTATACAAGTGCATGTATTGTTTTTCTTAAATACATGTTGGACATTGTTTATGTAGTTTGGATTACTATGACTAGACTGGTGTGCTACACTAAGTGGATCATGGCAAGTACTCAAGATATTGTAGCACCTCATATTCAGGTATGACACAAAACGTACATTCTTATCTATCGAAACGTATTGTCATGGTGCATATGAGTAATTCGACTTACACCTCGAGGCAAAAAATAGTTACGAAATGTTTTTAGATTTTTTGGAACAAGAATAAATATAAGATACAAACTATATTGTTATTGATTCTACTTGAGTTATAGACTTGATTCACGTTAAGTTTATACAAAATAAGAGTTCCAAAGGTTTTTTTTAACGTTTTCGACATTGTGAATAAAATAGGTAATGTATACTCATTAGGTTAAAAACAAACATTATGAATCGGTTCTTTACTTTCTGGAATGGATGATGTTAGCACTTTTGTTGTTATGGTTATGAATAGGCTATTGATTCTAGGTAGTTGGTATGAAATGGACTTGTCTTAACTACTTACCATAGTTCGTAGATTGGCATGAACATTCATGAGGTCTATGGCACAGATTTGCCCCGATGCACTTTGCTATGAAAGAATCGCACCCGTTGTACTATTAGTAAATGATTACAATATTTTCTCATATATTTTACTTTAATTTGTGTTTATAATATAGATTTTTGCCCTTGTATTGATCAATATGGCTTATGTCGTCATACGGTGGCAGAGCATTTTGCTAGAAAAATGTTATTATGTGCTATTCAACCAGTCATTGAGTGAATCTTGTTTCGGACCTGGATAACAATTGATGCTAAATTACGACAGTGATCTTCCCCAACGAGGGAGGGGTGCCTCCCGCAGCTCGGGCCAGCACCCCCCGCCTGTAGGTTGCGAGTGGGGGAGGGGGGGGGGGAGCTGTTCCCGGGACGATGTGAGCTGTTCTTGACCAACCTCCTTGAGTTCCTCATGTGCGATGAGGGTGGCCCATACAAGCAAAATGAGTTAGTGTAAAATTGAAATACTAACTAGTGGAGAAGATAAAACTATGGAGTAAAACAAAAATACATTTGCTAGTGCCTTCTTTGAGTATGTTTTGAAGGTCAAAAGTAGAGGGGTGAAGATTTTTGGAAGAGGTAGAAGTGCAGGCACCTGTGGCAAAGGATGCAATGAATATAATTTGACCAACATATATTGCCTGAAGGAGAGTAAATTTACTTGAAAAGTAATTTTTCAAGTATTTGTTTGTATTTGAAATGTCCAGGAAGCTCTGTAGCCACATGCTTTGAAAGATTGAGCTAAAAACTTATGCGGATAGGCTCATTTTAAAGCGTTGTCTTGAAATTATGTGCTAATTTCACGTGTTAAAGATTAGCTCCAAGAGCAAGAGGGCATTTGAAATCTATCAAGGTTCAAGAAAAGAAATGGCTTGATAGTTTTGTTTTCATGCACATAAATCCTTAATATTATGGTACCTTATCACGAAAAGAGACATCAATAACATTATTTGTGGAAGAGATGTTTTGCTTGAAAGATAAATCATGCATCTTTATCTAAATTCAAATGCATGACAGGCAAAGTTTTAGGATTCTGAGAAGATTGAAACAAATTAAGCTCCTTTTGGAATACATGAAACCTGAGTTACTTCTGAGAAAAATGACAAGAAAAATGAGTCTCTAAATACATAATCAAGAAAAATTGCAGATGTATGGCATACATCTGAGTAAGGATTCATCTGACGAGTTATAATATTGTCAAAGTGCGCTGGATATATTTGACATGGAAGACTCTGTAGAAATTCACATTTGTGATAAGGCTTAACTGTAAAAAATTGTGAGCATTAGCTACTATTCATAACGCGAGAAATAAATGTACTACTATGTGGTAAGCATTAACTACTAGATTTATGACCATAGTACCTCTTTCACCGCTGTAAATAACCGAATTCTGGAGGACTGATGCACCAAAAATGAAGCAATCTAATCGATTAGTTTTCAGGCCACTAGAAAAATGTATGAAGAAAGTACTTGTAATCATTTAGCATCAGCTTTGGATGATCAGGAGAGAGGAGAGAGAGAGAGAGAGAGAGAGAGAGAGAGAGAGAGAGAGAGAGAGAGAGAGAGAGAGAGAGAGAGAGATCACGCTCCTCTACGATACGAATGATGTCAACTATCAGTTAAGCTCAATCGGTGGCTATTATCCTAGCTACTGGTTTACAACTACATCAAAGAATATGCCATTTACGCCTGAATTCTAGTCATGGGACATAGTTGGTTTAGTTCTGAAAATCTTATTAGTAAGAAAATGCAAAACAAATAGCAGGGGAGATGAGTGCATACATCGTGATCACGCTCCTTTACAATACGAATGCTGTGAACTATCAGTTAAGCTCAATCACCTACTGGTTTACATCTACAGCAATGAATATGCCGTATGCCATTTACGCCTTAATTCTAGTCATGTGACATAGTTGGTTCAGTTCTGAAAATCTATTTAGTAGAAAAATGCAAAACAAACAGCAGGTAAAATGAATGTGTATACTTCGTGATCGGTTGATGAAGAATACTGCAGCTGGTAGACGTCCTAAGCCACGGTTGTAGAATCACATAGCAACCATTAAAGGGAGTCACATTGTGCTGGAGCAAAGGAGAGCTGGGAATTGACGACATCGTAGAGAATCTGAGTGTTCTGCTGAAAGAGGTTTCCAACGATGGAGACGTCGACAGAGAATTCAGCGTTACTTGCCATGGTGAAGCAGAGAACGTTGGGAGTAGAAGTGAAAATGGCAAGAAGGTAGTTGCTGGGAGGAACATGCAGGTCCGCGTTTTCAAAATGCAAAGTAAGCGGCGGGAATCGATAGTTGATGTGGTCAGAGACGTCGACACAATACTTTAAGCCTACAAGGGAGCCATCCACCGGGGGAAGATCTGAAGTGGCTCGTTGGAAGGCGTCCAAGACCTGAGGGAAGGCCCTGCTGGATATGTATGTAAGGGTGGTTCCAGAGTCAATGATAGTGCCTGCAACTGTGGAGGTGGGCTGCGCAGGAATACTCACAGTTGTGGTTCCGACGGTGATGGCTTGCAGATTGAGATAATAATTTGTACCGGCTTTGTTCTGCATAATGGGAGTGGTCTGTACTCCTGGGCCTTGAAGGGAAGCTGCGTCTCCAAAGATCAAATTGCTTGTTCTGGAGGGTGCATCAGAGAAAGTCACCAAGCAGTAAGAGAATTTGCCATAGCCCAGCTGAGAGGGCAGAGACACCGGGCCTTTGCCCAGACCCACCAGGCCTCCTATTGTTTCGAGTTTACCAGAAGTTCGATGCGCACATCCGAAGGAGAAATTGGTGAACTTTTGAGGCTTTCCATCTATTCCTGTCATTGTGAGAGTGTCGGACGAAAACTCTCCTGCCAAAGTAGATCCATCGCTGTAGCCATATTTAAATCCGCATCTGGTCTTATTGCAATATTGGACATCGCTGCCAAGCGCTTTGCATTGCAAAGATAGACAAGGAATGCGTTTGTAGGAGGGAGAGGTTTTGAGATTCAGCACAGGTCCTCCAGTTCCATTAAATGGCTTGCATCGCGCCCAAACCAGATCGCTACCCGTGTCTGCAAGAGCATGAATTGTCTGTGGAGGAGTGGCCAGTTGCACGACCATGAGATAGGAACCTTTGTCGGATGACAAAGGCGATGACAAATCATGTTTAGCAACATGCCGTCCTCTCATTTCTGCTGCCATTTTGGCAGCAATGCCTCTAGCTCTGGCATGGCTGAGAGCAACAGCTTCACGCACTCGCTCCAAAATACCCACACTTCCTTCCTTTCTCAAGGGCGAGGAGTGGTGATCTCTGTGAATGAGCTCTGTCCTAAAGCCACCTGATACTCCTATGGCTGTAGTAGCAGCAGGACGTACCTTTCCCAGAAAGTTGTAGCCGGGTGCTGCATGCACGTTGGTTGCGAAATTTGCCAGAACAACAATGGTGATAAGGTGCAGCACTATCAATGTTACTGAGTAACTGGGCTTTAGAAATGCCATAAGAGAAGTAGTAGTCATCGCGATTTGTCTTACGAAAGAGATAAGGGAAACTAAGCAGTGAGAATGAAGTCTGTAATAAAGGATGGTAGAGAAAGTGCGAATGAGAGTAGTGAATGTACATAAGGTCTATTTATACTTTTTGAGCACTTAAAACGTACAATTCAAAAATAAAGGGAGGCGGGATTTTGGCGGAAAATAATGTGCCCTAAATGGAGCCGAATATTCCGGAGGCCGATACGCATGTACATGAATAAAAGATGGCCCATAACAAACAAATGAATATAAGAGCCAAATAAATGTAACAATACCTCAAGTGTTCATAACTCTCCCCATTCCAAAAAATCGCTTCCAATGTGGGCATGAAGGAGCATTGGCAACATGAGCAATTATAGTGTCAACATCAAAAGGAGTAGGAGGAGCATCCTAGGAGCATGAGGTTCATCGTCAAGCAATGAAGCATGATAGAAAAACATGAATAGCCTGCCAAATAGCCTCATCCATTGGCCATCCATCCAACTAAACTTGATGTTGATGGCGACTAAAGTACAATCTGACCTACTATAAATTAATTAGTTCGTCGAGGGCAAAACAATTATATTTTGAATTACCAATATAAGTATGATGGCAAGTGGCAGTCTTCAATAACACCAAGTATGATGGCAGTCTTCAAGAGACCATCTCTTAAGTATGAAAATGAGGAGAAACATTAAGAAGGTCAATGTAGACCCACAAATCAATGACTCTCGTAAAGACTCTTACAAAATCACATTCTCTAACGAATCACTAAGGGTTGATCAGAGCCTCATCAGACATGATTACATCCCCTTATGAGTATGATGATCATGTAAACCATGCTACCAAGTAGCAATGCACGATTATCACTACATCATTTTGGAACATTTTGGACCCTAATACCGAGGCTTCTATGAAGCAAAAATAAAAAAATAAGTCCTTTTATGTCGGTATATCCAACGATCTATTCCTCGATAACAGACCCTCGAAATTTGCATCAGGTCCCGAGGAATATCAAAGTATTTTTGTCTCGTTTAAAAAGAGTTTTTTTCGATGGATATATTCCTCAAGGCTCGAGATGATTAGCCCCTCTCAAAAAGGAGTATTTTTTCAGGGAAATTTCGAGGTTCATATAGAGAATCTTTTCGAGGGTTATTTCGAAGATCAAATAGAGAATTCTCAAGGACAAAAATAATTTGTTCTTTTAGGATTGAATGGAACCAGTATATTGGCTTCATTCTACCTGCAAAATCGACGTCATCCAACTCCAGGAGTCTTTTGCACCACTGCTTACGATGTTGGTAAGTAAAAAAATTTGCAAACATTGAATCTTACTTTGAAACAAATGAGAATGATGATATGCATGCATCTTCTACTGAAAACGGAGATAAGGACAATGAATCTATACATTAGATTTGGTTAGATTAGAGCAACTCGAGCCAATGCTTTTACCGTACTTATTATATAGAGCCAACCAATGTACACATCTAATTGATCGAACATTCATGGAGTGAAAATATAAACAAATTTAGAAATTTGATTTTTAACCTTTTAATCAATATCTCAAATAATATTTGATGGTTTTGTAGTTTCTCTTGTAAAGAAACACTTTAGTTGCAATCGCAACTTGTACATTGAATGTCAATATTCCATAATATTTTTTATGGTGTTTTAGACAAAATAATCACAATCCTCTTTCCATTTTTACAGATACTAATCAACTTATGAAGGTTTGCTCAATATTCGAAATATCATAAGTTTTTGTAATTTATTTTAAAAGAGCATTTCAATTATGCTTGTATGAAAGATATACTGATATTTTACCCCTAATATTTCATAAGAGAACTTCAATGGTGTTTTTTTTAATTAAAAACTTCTCTTTGGATTCTTTAGTTATAATCACAATTTACATTTCAGTACTTTAGTGTCAACTGTTTCATATTTGATTTGGATATTTTGACTTTAGCTATTAAAAGATATATTGGGTTACTTTTGAGTTAGCACCAAATTGTGTCTATGCTAATAGCTATTTATACTATATTGGATTACTTTTGAGCTAGCACTAAATTATGTCTACCACCACATCATAGTTATATATGTACTACAAAGTGAGCTTCTTATTATTATTTCAATTTCAAATATCTCTTTTGCATATGTGCATGTTTAGAGAGAGAGAGAGAGAGAGAGAGAGAGAGAGAGAGAGAGAGAGAGAGAGAGAGAGAGAGAGAGAGAGAGAGAGAGAGAGAGAGAGAGAGAGAGAGAGAGAGAGAGAGAGAGAGAGAGAAACAACCACTCCATTATAATTCATACCAGACGTAGTTTGAATTCATCATGTTGGAATTTCTATGTGACGGTACCTTCACCTTCAATAGTGTAAGTGCTATCATCACCAAGATGAGCATATTTCTTTGTGCTGTAAGGCGTATAGGATTGAAAAATCTCACGATGATTGGTCATATGTTGAGTAGCTCCGGAACCTAGAAACCACAAATCATCCGAATTTAGATTCCTTTACAGCAATAGAGCTCTTGGAATTGGTACACTCCGACATCTGTGGACCCTTTGATGTGGTCTCTGTAGGAGGATCAAGATACCACATCACCTTCATCGATGATTTCGGTAAGTTTGTTGTTGTCTACTTCATCCACAACAAATATAAAGCTATTGACAAACTTACAGAATATGTAAATTGGGCCGAGAAGTGGACTGAAAAGAAAGTCAAGCAGATCAGAACCAACAGAGGAGGAGAATACATCTCCAACCCGTTTGCTGATTTTTGCAACAGCCGCGGAATCTTTCACAGGAAGACAACAACCTACACACCACAACACAACGGTGTTGCTGAGAGGAAGAACAGGACTCTCATGGAAGTTGCAAGGTGCATGATGGCCTATTCTCAGGCATCAAAACCAATGTGGGCATCAAGACCACTATGGACTGAAGCAGTAGCTACAACTGCCTACCTGCAGGAACAAGATAGGCAAATTAGGCATTCCTCACACAACTCCACATGAAGTGTGGTGGGGTAACAAGCCGAATCTGTCTCGTGTATGTGTCTTTGGATGTGTTGCATATGCACACATTTCTGATAAGCTTCGAAAGAAGCTAGATGACAAAGTCGAGCAAGGATACCTTGTAGTATATGACATTCATTTATAATACTACATGATCTATACCATAGACTAATCAAGTAAAGAATGTCATAGACGTCAAATTCGATAAACAAGAACAACGACTAACGAAGATCCAGTTAGCTAGAAGATTCCTAGAAAGCAGTACTACAACCTGCCGACATCGATAGAGGGAGTGGACCATGAGCATTTGGATGGAGATGCTCGAATTCCAGATGAACTGAGTGATAGTTCAAAAGACGAGAGCTCGACATGCAGCCTCTACCCAGGACTCCCTATGTAATCAAATCGACCATGATTTCTATCACTAACATTCTGTTCGTTTTTTATAGGCATAGTCATGCCTAGGGAACACTTTCCGTTCGAGTTTGTTTCTCGTTCGAGTTTCGAGTTCGCTTCTTTTTGTGTTCGTTTTTTTTGAGCTATTTTAGTTTCTCACACTCACACACCTCTTTCTCCAACACCATGAACAACCAGAGGCTCCATCTGCTATCTACATGAAATTTTATTAGATCACTTGTCAACCAATTCGGTCAAGTCGAGCTTCAGAGTGCAATTGTTTTGATCTTCCTCTCTGTTATCACAGAGTATTGTTTCAAGAGGATTGCGACTCTGCATGCATTCTAGACTGTATATTTCTTTCATGACTGAATAGCTCCTGTTCCAATAATCTAAGTCATCATGCATGTTGTCTTGAATGCTTTCTTTAGTTCATATTTTGGTTATTTGTTCTTGGTAGATTAAATCGTTCTTGTATGACTAATAGCTCTTGTCAATTTATCGCTCTAATGTACTTCACCTAAAATGCTTCTACAAGGCTAAATTTTGTAATCAAGATAATTTGTACATGGCTAGGGAATCGACTTAGTCGATCCATCAACTTTGAATTTGTGATCAATCAAGTAGGACAAACTTTGAGACTTCGAAGTCGGTCTGATTACTAAATCGATAGACTTAGTTTTATGAGATGAGGATTCCTTGCTGCTACATTTGCTGCAACATTCATTGTCGGTTGATCCACCTGTCGAATCCCAACATGGTATCAGAGCCAGGTTACTCTTATCTTTGTACGCATTTAGAGCTGACATGATCAAAACGACCATTCTAATATAGTATAGACATTTGCTATACTTGTTTCCAGTCATAGTGATCTATTATCTACATTACACTCATCATAAAATTCCAAATGGATTTGCAACCACAATTTGCTCTAATGGTGGACAAACTCGATGGTTTGAGCTACCACTTGTGGAAATTCAAGATGATGGTTGTATTGATGGCCAAGGAGCTTTGGGAAATAGTCGTTGGAATAGAACTACTTCTCAGTGTCGATGAGCAAGCCATTTCTAAATGGGAGCTCAAGGCTGGCAAGGATTTTTCCTTGATCACCCTTAACATCTCTGACACACAAATTGGCCATATCAGACAAGCCCAATCTTCGAAAGAGGTTTGGAATATATTGAGTACATTATATGAAGTGAGAGATGTCACTTCAAAGCTGCATCTGAGGAGAAAGTTCTTCTCTCTCAAAGTTTCAGAGAGTGATTCTGTTCACCATCATTGCTTGGTGCTAAATTCTTTATTACATTCATAGATGACTATTTCAAAAGAACTGCTACATATTTTCTGAAGCACAAATCTGAAGCCTTCCAATTCTTCAAGAAATACAAAAAAAATGCTGAGTTGCAGATAGGCAAGAAGATCAAAGCTCTTAGGAGTGACAATGGTGGCGAATACATATCAAATGGATGCAAGGATTATTGCTCAACCAATGGCATCGAACAACAATTTTCTACTCGAACAACAATTTTCTACTCGAACAACAATTTCCATAGTCGAATGGACTGGCAGAAAGGAAGAACAGGACCTTAGTCGAATCTACCAAATGCATGATCACTCATGCTTTGTTGTCCAAATCATTTTGGCAACATGTTGTATCAACAACAACTTATGTGCAGAACCGATGTATAACTAAAGGCTTACCTGACAACAAAACTTCTCATAAAGTTTGGATAGGATTCAAACATTCATTAAAACATTTGAATGTATTCCAATGCACTTCTTATGCTCATCTCCCAAAGGACAACATAAAGAAATTAGATGAGCATTCAAGACAATTTTTATTGGTTATTGTGCTTCTGATAGAATGTACAGACTATATAATACAGACACCTAGAAAGTTTTTACTAACAGTGATATGACTTTCATATAAGATCAGTTTATTGATTTCAAAGGCAAAGACCAGATGCAATCTACAATTTCTGCCCTGACAACTGACTCGTCTCGGAAGACAATTTCTATTTCTTCTTATTCACCCAATATAGTCAGATTCAGAAGAAGAACAACAAGTCGTACCTTAGGAGCACAGATCAGCCAACACAAAGTCAAATTTCACAGCTTGAAATGTCCAACAAGAATTCGAATTCAGCCTGTCTGATACACTGATGAGTTCGCTCACTATTCTATTCAAGAGCCAGCCACAGTTGAGGAAGCTTTGTCATAGGTTGATTCAGATCTCTAGAAAGAAATGATGGATAAGGAGTACAATTCACTGTTGAGGAACAATACATGGACTGTCATCGAGCTGCCAGCAAACAGAAAGATAATCAACTGCAAATGGATCTTTAAGATCAAATACAAAGTAGACGACAGTATCGATAGAAGGAAAGCTCGACTCGTGGCCATGGAATTTTCTAAAATTTCCAATATCGACTACTTAAAAACTTTCAGCCCAATCATCAAGCACACCTCTATTCAACTGCTACTTTCATATGTTGTTGTAGCAGATCTTGAGGTACACCAGATGGTTGTACAAACAGCATTTTTCAATGGAGTTATCGAGGAGGACATCTACATGATCCAGCTAGAAGGATACATCCTCAATGGTCGGGAAGACCAGGTATGCAAACTCCACAAAGCTTTGTGTGGTCTGAAATAGTCTTCCAGAGCATGGTTTCATCGAATCAACACAGTCTTGATCGATCATGATTTTGAACCTAGCTTTGCATACTGTAATGTAAATTTCAAAGTTGTTGATCAATTCTTTGTCATCATCACACTTTATGTGGATGTTACGTTGTTGTTTGGCAACAATATTGCTCTAACAAAGGATACAAAGAGGATGTTATCCCAAGAATTTGAGATGACAAATCTTGGAGAAGCACACTATTGTCTCGGAATTCAAATCCACAAAGACAAAAGTCAAAGACTTCTCTACATCACCCAACAGAGGTACTTTCATAATTTGCTGATGAAATTGAATTTCATGAATTGCAAGCCTATACATAATCCCATGGATCCAAGTCTCAAATTATCCAAGGAACAGTGTCTTCAAACCAATGAGAAGAAGGCTGAAATGAAGGGGTATCCATACCAATCTATTATCGGATCCATGATGTATGCAATGATCTTGACCGGACATGATTTTCTGGCAAGAATTTCTCAGCGAGCATGTCAAGGCGAGCAGATTTTGGTGAGCAATATTAAGATCATTGAACGATGGCGAGCACTTCTCTAATCAGAGGAATTTGTTTTGGCGAGCAATATTATGATAGATTGTACGATGGCGAGCACTTTCTTAATGATTCTAATACTATTATTTTTCAGTTTTAGGAATGAAGGTGTGGCAACACATTGACGATTGAGTTTATTAATCTCAAATACATGAGCAAAGTACATACATAATAGGTTCAATAAATTTCTAGCAAAAAATGTGCAAGCACTTTTTTGTTGATAAAACTTATGAAAATCAGGAACATGGAACATCACAGATATAACATCATGGAACATGATAGCAAACTTGCTCCTACAAAACAAAGATACATTGATCAGTAGTTTCAAAACTTCAAACATTTAGGATAGTTTACATTTATTCTTTAACAATTTATCTTCCCATTTGAAAAATGTTTCAATACAGGTAGTTATTATGATGACATGATTTGTTCTTATTTCTATCTATTATGAATCAACAAAAATTAGATATATATGATACCTATACCAAAAAATGTGGTCTCCGATCTCTTGGTGTGCTTGCATGGTAGAATGATTGCAAGTGATATCAAGAGTTCAAGAGTGTTCGAAATCTGAGTATCCATGACAGGTTGAACCCTACTACAACCCCGAGAATCTTTTTGCCTGATCTGGGCATGGTAATAAGCAAAATAAACACTAAGACATGCCCATAGTCTCTATTGACATGCAGAACACAAGCGGTGCCCCTATAATGAAGCCTGAGGACATACAGTTCCTGGCCCCCCATGCCACAACCATCCGGATGGAGAAATATGTGCGGCTGATCCAGGAACGAGAAGCCGAGAAGAGAAATTTTGAAAATATTGTGGCCAAGCAAGAAAAGATCATCCTCGAGTCCTAGAAGCAGCTAGAAGATATGACAAAGGCCCTGCAGCAAGTCTTGGACAAGGTGAACCAATTGTAGGACACGACGTGCAAGGCCCAAGCAGGTGTTTTCACAAAGAAACCACGGGACAATGGTGGAGATGATGGTGCAGACAATAAGGATGGGCAAACCCGGCCATCGAATGGTAAATAGGAATTGGGTAGCCAGAGAGCCGAAGTTGATTTCAGAGCTTGTTTCCTTCCCTCTCAGACGTTTAACCCCTCTTCTTATTCTGCTTTTAATTTTTCTGAAACAATTATTCCCACTTACCATGTTTTTTCATCTTCCTTCTCTCCACCACCTCCTAGTAGATTATTGGGCCCATCTAAAGGTCTAGCTAACAAGTACAAAGCCCAACAGGACGAGTCCCTACAACAACTTCACTCCCCTGGCGCGGCGTACAATTTGTTAAACCTACACCCTCCTAAACTTGTCATCCCTGCACCTCTCTCTCCAGATCACTCCATCCTCCAGAAATTAACACTGACATCGAGGGTGATGATGACTTTCTGGTGTGAATTTTTGGAGAAAAAGAACAAATATTGATTGTACTATCAATCATTAAGAGTTACTGATTTCTTAATCCAAAGATCTATCAAGTTCTAGATGTTAGATCTTGATCTAGATGCTTTACACTATGATTTAAGCAAGAGCAATGGATCAAATGATCAAACACGTGGATGGGCGGCCTCACACGTGTGGAGGACAGTACCTGTATGGCCTTTTTACAGAGAGTAAAGTACATTAACTTACAAATGCATTTCATTCATCAAAACTCAAGACAAATGTGGAAATCTCAACAAAACTAGAATTTGCCAATGTCACATCAACTTGTTATTGATTTGATTGATCTCTTTATAGATCAAGTACATCCACGAGCTGTGCACTGTCCAACAGGCCTTCACATGTGTGAAGAGTGCCTAGTCATCTAGATCCACCAATGGGAGTCATATGTGCTCATTTCTCAAAGTTGACTATTCTCTTTGCCTAGAAATCAAAAAGCTAGTCTTCCACATTTATAGGAATATTCCCTATAAAATAGGATCTAATGGAATCTTCCTATCTTATCTTCTAGAAGCTTATCCACACGTGTGAATGGTATCTTGACATGTGTGAGTAATAACTCATTCAAATGTAAGTCCAAACTATTTACAAAAAGTTTGACCAATTTGACCATTTTCAAGATTCTACTCAAAGGTCAATTTCACACTAGTGTAGATCAAGCTAAAACCAATATAACTTAATAAAAATGACTTACGTACATTCTTTCACATGTGGGAACACACTCCACACATGTGAGATCCTATCAAGCTCAAATAACTTGAGATCTACAAGAAATAACAAGTTGGAAGTGATATTTTAACACTCCTCCTCACTTCTAACTTGGCAAGTCTAATGTACACATATATACAACTTCAAGAGCATTTCTTAACTTGAAAAATGAATCTTTAGCCAAAGGTTTGGTTAAGATATCAGCTATGCACTCGGATGAAGGCACATGATGAAGTTGAACCTTCTCCCTAACAAAGTGATGAGCTATCTCAATATGCTTTGTTCTAGCATGGAAGATAAGATTGGTAGCAATTTGTTGAGAAGCTTGATTGTCACAATAGATGCAAGGGACCTCCTCGGCCTTAGCACTTGAATCTCCACAAAGAGTCTTCTTAGCCATAGGAGTTCTTTGGTTGTTGAAGTCAATGCCTTGTACTCGGCTTCACAAGAGCAAAGAGAAATTGTATCTTGCTTTTTGGAATGCCAAGGTATCACTCCTCCACAAAAAAAGTGACAAATGCACTTATGGATCTTCTATCCATCTTATCTCCTGCAAAATTTGAATCCAAAAATGCTCTCAAGTACAAGTTAGATCCTTGATAGAGAATGCCAAAAAATCTAGTACAAGAGACATATTTAAGCACTCTCTTGGCACTTTTCCAATGATGCATCAAGGGACCTTGCATATATTGACTTAACTTGCTTACACTATAACTCAAATCTAGTCTAGTGATTGTCAAATAGATTAAGGAGCCTATTAGCTTCCTAAATACTGTGATGTCCTCAAAGAATGCTTCATCACAATCATTAGTAACTTTACAAGTTTGCTCCATAAGGGTGTCAATATCTTTACAATCTTCATGCCAAACCTCTCAAGAATGGAAGTAGCATACTTTGATTGACTTATAAAAGTAAAATAACTACCTCTAGTAACTTCTATTCCAAGTATGAACTTAAGAAGTCCTATATCTACCATCTTGAATTCACTAGACAAGGAAACTTTAACATTTCTTATGCCTTCACCATCATTTCTGATATCAACATAAAGTACTAAAATGATGATCTTTCCATCATTACATTTGATGTACAAAGAAGGGTCATAAGAGCTAATCACAAAGCCAAGAGAGTAGAGAAAATCATGCACCCTAGAGTACCAAGCTCTAGGTGCTTGCTTCAAGCCATATAGGCTCTTCCTGAAGTGGCAAACCTTGTCCTCCTCATGAAGCCCTCGGGTTGCAACATGTATATTTTCTCCTCCAAGTAGCCATTCAAAAAAGCATTTGTCACATCCATTTGATAGATATTCCACTTGAATGAAGTAGTAATACAAATGATCAATCTACTGGCTACAAGTTTTGCTATAGGAGCAAATGTTTCTTCATAATCTATGCCTTTAGTTTGAAGAAACCCCTTAGCAACCAATCTAGCTTATCCATCTTGATTGTACTTTAATCTATAGATCCACTTACATGCAAGTGGCTTCTTCCCATATGTAAGGTGTGCAAGATTCCAAGTTTGATTATCTATCAAAGCATCAAACTCTACTTGCATTGCATCTCTCCAAACTTGTGATCTACTTGCATCTTCATAACATGATGGCTCTTCAAGCATTGTGGTTAGAAAAGAGTAAGAGGTAGAAGGAGATGTGTCTTCCCTTTGCTTTCCTTTCTAAAAGTATGTGAGCCTTGAAGGCTCGGCCTTGCTCCTTGTGGATCTTCTCGGCTCCTTTGGCACATGATTTTGATCTTCCAAAAGATCACTTTCAATAGGCTCCTCCTCGGGTGTTGCAAGATTTTCATCACCTAAGAGATTAGATCAATTTGGAGACAACTTGTAACTTTGAGATTCATCAAACAAGACATCCTTGCTAACTTTTACTTTCTTTGAAATAGGATCAAATATCCTATATCCTTTGCTATTTTCACTATAGCCTACAAATATTCCTTTGAAGGAAGTTGCATCTTCTTTTGTTCTTGTTTCCAAAGGAATGTGGACATAACATATACATCCAAACACTTTAAAATATTTTACATTGGGCTTATTGCCAAACAAAGCTTGAAATGGTGAGATCCCACCAATAGCACTACTAGGAAGCCTATTACATAAGTAATTAGCACAAGTTATGGCCTCCCCCCAAAAAGTGATGGGTAGAGATGCATCAAGTCTTAAAGACTTTGCAGATTCACAAAGACTCCTATTTTTCCTCTTAGCCACCCCATTTTGTTGGGGGGTGTAAGGAAAAGTCAGTTCTCTCTTAATGCCATTGATCTCACAAAAGTCTCTCATCTTGTTGGAGATATACTCTCCTCCATTATCACATCTTAGAACTTTAATGCAAGAACTAAGTTGCTTTTCCACTAGAGACTTAAACTTTACAAAAGATTCATATACAAGGCTTTTCTTAGGCAATAATTTAATCCAAGTGCATCTAGTACAATCATCAATAAAAGTCACATACATTAAAGCTCCTCCATTACTTTCATGAGAAAAAGTATGTACATCCGAATGGATAAGATCTAAAGGTGAGTAGATCTTGTTAAAGATCTCTTGTAGAAAGTCTTGTGTGACTTTGCAAAGCCACATGCCTCACACACTTTGCCACACTTCTTGAAAGATTTTGGTAGGCCGAGAGCTAGCTCCTTTGATGCCATGGATTCCATTGATTGAAGATTAGGATGGCCCAATCTTTTGTGCCAAAGCTCCACTTGAGTCAACTCCTCCCTAACCATATTCACACTTTCAATAGCCACATTAGCATCCAACTTGAAAAGCCTTCCTTGCTTAATGCCACTAGCTATGCACTTATTATTTTTCAAAATGGAACACACTCCATTCTTGAAATGTACATCTAGTCCATTGTCCGTATATTGACCAACACTAAGCAATTTTTTTGTAATGGATGGAACATACAAAACATTATCAAGATCTATACTTTTAGATGATCCTAAGCATAATGGAATAGATCCTATGCCATCTATCTTGCATTCTCGATCACTAGCTGTGTAGATTGATTTCTTAGAATCATTGCAAGAAAGTAGATAAGAGAAATAATGCTTGTTGAATGACATGTGGGAACTAGCCCCACTATCAATCCACCATGTTTCTTGGCTTGATATTGGTGTAGGTGCTACCATCAAGGATGTGTTGAAGCCATCCCCTTTCTCCTCCCCTTGTGCAAGGTTTCCTTGATCTTCATTCCCCTATGCATTCTTCTTCTTATAGCATTCGGAAGCAAAGTGTCCTTTCTTCCCACAAAAGAAACACTTCAACTTTGCTTTGTTCTTTTTCTTCCCTTTGGAGGTAGATGCTCCATCCTTTGCCTCGGCCTCCTTGCCTTGGATCTTCTTGAAAGGATGAGACTTCTTCTTGCCTTTAGATGTGAAGTTTGCTTTCTCATCACCATTATGTAGTGATAAGGACCCCATTTTTGTTTTGAGGTGTAGAATCCTACTCTCCTCGGCCACAAGAACATTATGCAATTTTTCAATTGATGGAAGTTCGTCTTGAATAGCAAAAGATTGAACTAGATTAGAGAACTCATCTCCTAATCCATTCAAGATTACTTGTACTAGTTCATTATCTTGGATCTTCTCTCCTATAGATCCCAATTCTTTGTTCAAGAATTTTATCCTAAGGACATACTCTTGTCCATTTTCTCCACTTCCCCTCATGCTTTGCAAGATCAAGTTTCTTAGCATAAGCACCCTTGAAGTGTTATTGGATTCATAAATGTTCTATAGTGAATCCCAAGCCTCTTTTGATGTGGTACAAGAAGCCACCTCCTTTAAGAGGTCATTGCTTACATTTAACTTCAAGCAATGTAGGGCTAATCTAACCCTCTTCTTGTATTTTAGTTGTTCTTGGGGAGCTTGAGGCTCAACTCCTAAGACAATATCAAAGAGATCATGAACCACTAGTAGTGATTCCATTCTTACTTTCCAAATGGAATAGTTTGTGGAAGTTAGTTTCTCACTAGATTCTAACATATATCCACCCATGGATGTCATTTTGAATGAAAGCCTATGAGACACTCAAAGTTCTCTTGATAAGGAGTGATCTAAGATAGATTTCTAGCTTTCAAGAAGCTTCTAATCTTGGCCCAATCAATCCTAGTTCAACTTGGATGATGGTATAATAGATCAACTACAAATATCCTAGCAATTCACTCCACAAAGAAATTGATTCTAGTTCAAATTGGTTTGATATTCCACACACACTTAAGATCTGAACAAATCAGCCTTAAAGATCTGATCTAATGCTTCAAAATGAATAACTTCAATGACTCAAATCACTATTTGATCATTAGCATTCAATAGATTGAACCTAGATCTAGACAATGCACTAAAAACCTTGAATTTTGGACTAGTATGCACTTTTTTGGATCAAAAACACTTATGGACATTAATTTGAAGGTTGTTGTATGGTTTCACACGTGTGGATAGTACTTCGGAAGCCCACAAATCGATCTTGACCAAAAACAATGATGTTACTTCTCTCTTTGAACTCGCCTCTCAATTAGAACTCAAAAACAACAAATTGTCAATGATTTCTCAAGTACTATTAATCATTTAGATCACTCTTAGACTTGGCTCTGATACCATGTCAATTTTTAGAGAAAAAGGACAAATATTGATTGTATTATCAATCATTAAGAGTTATTGATTGCTTAATCCAAAGATCTATCAAGTTCTAGATGTTAGATCTTGATCTAGATGCTTTACACTATGATTTAAGCAAGAGCAATGGATCAGATGATCAAACACATGGATGGGCGGCCTCACGTGTGTGGAGGACAGTACCTGTACGGCCTGCTTATAGAGAGTAAAGTACATTAACTTACAAATGCATTTCATTCATCAAAACTCAAGAAAAATGTGGAAATCTCAACAAAACTAGAATTTGCCAATGTCACATCAACTTGTTATTGATTTGGTTGATCTCTTTATAGATCAAGTACATCCATGAGCTGTGTACTTTCCAGCAGGACTTCACACATGTGAAGAGTGCCTAGTCATCCAAATCCACCAATGGGAGTCATATGTGCTCATTTTCCCAAAGTTGACTATTCTCTTTGGCTAGAAATCAAAAAGCTAGTCTTCCACATTTATAGGAATATTCTCTATAAAATAAGATCTAATGGAATCTTCCTATCTTATCTTCTAGAAGCTTATCCACACATGTGAATGGTATCTTGACATGTGTGTGACAAGACACGGGCGCAGCTGAGCCATCTACAAACGAGCGGGCTAAGGAAAAGGATACGGGCACTAAGGCCCTGGATGCCTACCTAGCAAGGCCAGCACAACGACATAGGGCAACCTCTCATACCAGGCCAAGGGGTAAGATGACCGATACCTAAGAGTTGGAAAAGTTTGAAAGAAAACATCCTCCCAACATGAGGGGAGGCAGAGAGGAGATCAATCAAAGCCAATACTCCACAAGGGCTGAGATCATTGTGGCACTGCAACCGCAACCTGAATGGTGGAGCAAGGTCCTAAAAAATAGCAGGCGGCTGCAAGAGTATTCGAGGGCACCGGCGTGAAAACGAGTTGATCCATTCTACATGCCGCTCAAACAAAGAAATCCATGGCCTGTATGGAAACCACGGATTGAAATGGTAAACTGGCCGGTGATTCCAAGAATTTTAGACAAAATCTCCCTGGATGACCAGAAGCTACAATTGTTGGATTTTGGACACAAATACAAGACTAGTGCCAATCTGTGCATGCAAGAAAGCATCGAATATTGCCGATCAATGGTCTTTCTAATGCAGCAAGAGTGTTCTTAGGATCGTGGTTTGGATTCAATAAGGATCAATCCAACGTAGTCCTCCAGTCAGAGGAAGACCATGAGATGATGGCCCGGCTATACTACAGAGCAGCCTTCATGTCATCACGATATATAACTATGATAGAAGACTGGCAGAAAATGGGCTTCATCGAAAAGATATAAGAATACCTTGGGCCACTAAAATATGGAAGTAAGCTCCGCTTCCAGGTGTTTGAAGCCCTAGGACGAAAAATGAGCAAGCAAAAACAGATGACAAGGCGACGGTACAAGCAGGACTCACAAGAGATTCTAAAGAGGGCTGGAATGTAACGGCCATTGAGAAATCTTCAATTTTGCGAAACAGTTTTGCGGATAATAAGCACCTAGTTTTACGGAAGCGAACAAAGATCCACGCTTTTCCAAGTGCCAAGCGGAACGACATCACCTTTGTTGCAGTGGGTCTTGCAACAGATTAGGGATGGATAATGTTAGCAGATTTCAGAGAATCCCCAGATGCCGAGCCAAGCTAAAGACACAGAATATCTTTCACCCATGACCAAGGAGGTCTCAGAAGGAGGAGAGTAGAAAAAGCTAAGAGCCAAGCATAAGAGCCAAGGATTACTAGCTAGGATGATAGTTATTTTCTATGTGAGCCTACATGGTCTATCCCAAAGAAGGAACGACCATGTAGGAGCTAGTAATGTTTCCTAGGCAATGTAAATAAGTGTAGACCCCCTTAAATAATTTAGAGTGAGCCACCTTTTGATGGTCACCTCTAGTGGAAGGGCTATTTCCACATGTAATTTTTAAATTAGTGGAATTGCCACTTGGGCTCCACATGGGCAGCCCTCTTACTTATTTAAAGGCCCCCCTCTCTTGTGAGGGAGCTTTTGATTGAAGTTATCATATCTCTTGATTGAATAAAGAAGATCTTCCACGAGTTCTTGGCAATTGAGGAGATCCTTGTTCATGGCTATCTTCTTGAGTGAAATTCCTATGAACGTGTTCTGATTTCTTCTTGTGATTGTGGATTAATCAGATTTCTTGCTTACTTTATTGCTTTGTGGGATGTAGATGTGGATTAATTTTCTTGTTTCTTGATTTTGTAGTTTCAGCATGCTAGTAAACTATAGAGGCTGAGATTGTGGATCTGATCTTGCATATTCACTAACAATCTCGTCCTTGATTGTTCTTGGGTATTTCAAGCATCAAGAAATGGGTGTTTCTTGATTCTTGGGTTGTTAGAATGCTATTAGAAAGTTAGCTTTCTTGATTCTTGTTTCTTGTTGAGTAGCTAAATACTGTTATTGTATTGTCCCCTGATTTCCTAAGGTAGTTTGGTAGATAGATTGTAGATTTGCTCTAAATGCATGTACCTGAGTGAACGTAACTGTTTCATCCCACTGACAGGCTGGGAATACACGTTGCAAACTAAGAAGCATTTTTGCCTAGAAACTATTCTAAACAAGAGGACTTAATTGTCAAGAATTGGCTTCTGGAAACGGGTAGAAACACCCGGTTTCCAGAGTGGTAACCACCTAAGACGTAACAAAGAGAAGAAGTAAAGAAAGAAAAATTGTGTTCACAGATTCGGCTAGAATCTGTGAACAATGTCTATTCCTACGAGTTACTACTTGGTCGTCCATGGCTCATTGATGCAAGAGTCATTCACGACTGGAGCAAAGGCTGAATCACCTTTGGGAATAGAGACAGCTCTATTACCATCGATTCATCTGACAAACTCAAACCCACACGGTTTTGTGAAAGTACTGTACTTTAGGACCATAAATGGATCTACAAAAGATCCACAAGAGTGATTGGATGCTTGCTTAACAATCTATCAAAAAACTAGACACAAAAAAGTTGATCTAGATTGGCAATTTGACAAACAACAAGCATTGACAATCAAAAGCATTGATAAACATTGAAATCCGAGCCCACACGTGTGTACTACAGGCTTTAGTATGGACTTCAACCTGAGAAACAAGTAGAAATTGATTTGGTTTCATTTGGATCACAAAAACTCAATGTACATAGTGAACTAGCTTGAGATTGCCAATGAGCTTCAAAAATTTTCTATCTTCTCACTATGGAGAGAGAGAATACATCAAAAACACAAGAAAAATGTGGAAAATACAAGCAAGACTAGAATTTGCCAATGTCACATCAACTTCTCATTGATCTGGTGGATCCCTTTATAGATCAAGTACATCCATGAGTTGTGTATTGTCCAGCAAGCCTTCACACGTGTGAAGAGTGCCTAGTCATCCAGATCCACCAATGGGAGCCATATGTGCTCATTTCCCAAAGTTGACTATTCTCTTTGGCTAGAAAACAAAAAGCTAGTCTTCCACATTTATAGAAATGTTGCCATGTTTGTCTCTAAACTCAAACTCATCTATATTAATTAAAATAATAGTGTTTCACGGGCAGCTCACACTGCCTGTGAACACCCTTTTTTTCAAAAAAAATTTCTCTCCCTCACGCTGTCCCATCAAACCTCTTCTCTAGCAGACTGAGCACCAATGAGCTCTTGTGACAGCTATGTCGTTCTGGCATGAGCAAATTAGCATGATTGCTATGAAATGGTTACTCAAAAATAGCAAGACCATCTTTGCTCAGAGAACTAACTGTCTGCTTTAGCATATAGCTGCCAGATCCTGGGTATGCTGAGTTGAGGTGGGAAAAATCAGCACTTGTCGGGGAATGGATTTTAATTTGATGAGCAAAAGTGCCCGTAGCTTCTTCCAGACTGAGCTTCACAAGCGTGCTGAAAAATCCAGCTTCGCACATCACTATGTTCATGATTGGATCATCCAGGATAGACAGGATCAGCTGCTCCATCTCTACCTTCACTACTAAGAGGGGAACCTACTGCTACTACGAGCAGCCTCTTCGCTGGCTTGAGCTCGCTTCAATGCAGCAACAAGAGCATTGGACAAGAAAGACTGAATTGTTGAAACTCCATGATTAAATTGTACGTCAAGGCCATTATCCATTAATAGGCCAACACTAAGCAAATTTTTTATTACCCTTTGAGCTTGAAGCCTCATCCTCCTCCTCGGTCTCCTTGAAGTGTTTCTTCTTGCCATTGGTCTTCTTCTGGCCTTTGAATGAGAAATTAGCTTTCTCATTACCATCCTGCAGAGAAATAACATTCATTCTTGCATTGGTATGCATCATCCTACACTCTTCAGCCACTAATACATTGTGACGCTTTTCTATGGTGGGCAAAGTGTCTTGGATTGCAAAGCTTTGGACAAAATTTGAAAAGTCACTCCCTAGACCATTAAGGACAATCTGAACAAGTTCACTATCTTGAATCTTCTCTCCAATGGAAGCTACCTCCCTATTGAGAGACTTGATTCTGAGCACATAAACATGTTGCACTCTCATCACTCCTCTTCATGCTTTGCAGAATCTGATTCCTAAGCATGAGTGCCCTCGAAGTGTTACTAGACTCATAGATTGATCTTAAAGATTCCCAAGCCTCTTTAGCAATAGTACAAGCTGATACTTCTCTCAACAAATCATTGCTTACATTCATCTTCACACAGTGAAGTGCAAGCCTAGATCTTCTCTTGTATTTAGCTAACTCCTGTGCACCTAGAGGTTCATCTTCATCATCAATCAGAAACTCATAAAGATCCTGGAGCACCACGAGTGACTCCATCCTCACTTTCCAAATAGCATAATTGGTAGAATTTAACCTTTCACTAGCTTTTAGAAGGTATGCTCCAGCAGATCTTATCTTACTAGTAAAATTCTACACACAAGATATAGATTTGGTTGAACTTGAAATTCACAAAGGTTTCTAACTTGTAGTGTTTCACTCAAATGTTGACTTCTAATCCAACAGATGGACTTGTAATCACAGTTCTATCACTCCCTCACAAAGCTGGAATGAAGATAGAATGAAGTGAAAACTACTCTCAAGCAAATCTTGCCAATCTTGGCTATTTTTGGACATTAGAATGACTCTATATCCCTCTTTCACTTTGATGTACTTTCTAGACCTGGTTTCCACTTTAATAAGGTCTGAATTCAGCCTAGATTAACTAGTTCTTATGAATCAAATCCAAAACTAATTAATGGAAAGTGATCTTGGAGCTTATGCTAGGATTTGCACCAAAAATTATATCAAATTGACACCAGATGAAATTACAGTGATCCAATGAATATGGGTGATTAAATGCTGGTTCAGAGTTGCCCACACGTGTGAAGAGTACGGATTTTGATCCACAAAAATTTTGGCATCAAATCCCCTCACCAATTCCAGGATACCAGCTCACCCTTCCAATACTAGCTTTTTGCACCAAAACCCTGCTAAAACTGGATTAGTTTTAAACACTGATCAATAGCCTTGTACTTGGATCTGATACCATGTGAAAAGAACAGTACTAAGGACCAAAAATGGATCTTTGAAAGATCCACAAGGTTGATATTGTGCTTGTTAAACAATCTATCAAATACTAGTCATCGAAAAACAAGATCTCGTTTAGCAGCTTGATAAAAAAACAAGTAGAGACAATCAGATCATTGATCATAAACTGAAATCCGACTTTACACATGTGAAAATGAGGCTGTAGTATGGCCTGTAGACAGAGTTTAAAGTGTGCCAAAGCTTAGTTATATTGGAATCAATCACAATCACCATACATAGAGAGAAAATCTGAGTTTCTATTTGAGGCTCCAAAAAGCTTCTATCTTCTCACTATGGAAAATGGGAATACATAGTAAAAGACACTTCCTTTGCAAAGTTAGGTGATAATCCAGCATGTAATAAGGAAGCAGACTCAACTTTCTTGCCCTAATGTGAGAACCCTACCCTAGATCCAAGAGTCATGCCTGGTAGGTGAATGGTAGGTACAAATCTCATCATAAATCAAGGTCTAGATCCTACAAAGTAAGAATCACTACCAAATGGACACAACCACTCCTCTTGACTCGTGGTAACCTACATTAGGTGTGGATTGACAAGTGGCACTTTGGCCATTCAAGTGTCTAAGAAAAAATATTGACAAAATATACAATATTCTACATGGCTAGATTTGCCAATGTAGGCAATTTTTCACACTATGCTCAGCATAGGAAGTCGGCGTGATGTTTCTCTTCTTACCACCTATCGACCTATGTTGAGCATAGGTTGCATCTCTAGTCCTCTTCTAACCTATGCTCAACATAGGTCGTCACTCACGTCCTCTAGTCTCACCTATGCTCAGCATAGGAAGTCGGCGTGATGTTTCTCTTCTTACCACCTATTGACCTATGCTAAGCATAGGTTGCATCTCTGGTCCTCTTCTAGCGTATGATCAGCATAGGTCGTCACTCACATCCTCTAGTCCCACCTATGCTCAGCATAGAATGTCTTCGCATGCTGCTTGCTAACCTAGCTAACCTATGCTAAGCATAAGTTAGCAAACAGCATGCAAAAACATCCTATGTTGAGCATAGGTGGGACTAGAGGACACGAGTGACGACCTATGCTGAGCATAGGCTAGAAGAGGATGAGAGATGCAACCTATGCTCAGCATAGGTCGATAGGTGGTAAGAAGAGAAACATCACGTCGACTTCCTATGCTAAGCATAGTTTGTTACTCAGGACCCAAACAGAACCCATGCTCAGCATAGGTCGTTACTCGTATTTCTCCCATTTTACAAGACTCGGTCCGTAAAAAGTGAAACTTTTGAGACGTTTTAGTAAGAAAATGTGCTAAATTTATAATTAAATTTTACAAAAATTGCAAATTTTAGTTATGGTTTTTAGAGATTTTTCACAAAAATTATTTGTCTATTTGAAGTTTTCAGTATTTTCATTAAGATATTGATTTTAGGTGTGGGCCCTTGTTGATAAAATTTTTGACAAATGGAAAAATTTTCAAATAAAAGGCCAACCTGCTCAGGGTGCCTCAAAGTCAAAAAAAAAAGTTGTCAGCACTCAAACAATCCCTACAGAAATGAGAATATCAGAGTGAAAGAACATGCAAGAGATTAGCTCTTCAGAGCTAATAATAAGTGTTCTTTCTAGAGTTGTTAATCATCAACTTTCTCTAGCAGAAATGGGAAAAGAGTTTCAAACGTAATAGTCATAATTTAAATATTTGTTTTCATGTTACTTTTTGTAATAAAGTGATTTTCATGATTTTGTTGGATTTTTTACAATTATACTTTTTAAATGCAGGCATAAATTATTTATGAAAGTTCAAGAAGCCCTTGTGACAGGGTTAAATTGTCAAGATTTCGAAGAGTGTCAAAGGCTTTATCCTCTGAACAGCCGAAATGAATCTTTGGCTCCATTTTTTATTTTGTTTAGAGACATGGTATTTACTTCACCCATGCTTAGCATAGGTGCTTATTAATTGTTTCTTTTTTATGTTTTATGTCTCCTATGCTAAGCATAGTTTTTTCTTTATTTAATTATTTCTTTTTGATACTTTAAGTCTCTTATTTTGTTTTATATTTTATGTCTCCTATGCTAATCATAGCTTTTTCTTTTTCAGTCTCCCAAAGATAAGAAAAACAAAATTCTTCCAAAGCAATTCAAGAGACATATTCTGAAGGCAAAAGCAGAAAAAAAGGACAGGAAGAGATTAACACGGGGTGAGACCATTGCGGAGGAGGATCCATTAGAGACCTACCTTCCCAAAAGTGTCGATGATCAACCATGGTTTTACTCAGTTGAGGAGAGCGATTGTAGAGAAATTTCAAAAAATTTAAAAAAAAAAGACCTTATACACTCTGCATTGCCGATATACCATATGAATTTCAGTTGAAGGAATCATTACATGATGATTCTCCCTTCAATTCACTGATTTCCATAGTTTCATGCAGGGTTTTCTCGAAGTCACAACTTTTCCAATTTGGAGAGTTGTTATTTTTTATTCTTCTTGGCAGTCAACTTCAGTATAGAAAACTCTATTAACTTTTTGTAATGCGGGAATAGAAAATGCTGTGTGGTAAGTTTTTAAGTTCTTGAATTATTAATTCGTATTTTAGTTCATAATTATATTTTAAATTTTTTATTTTAAAGTTAAATTTTCTATAAATTTTACTGTAGTGTTCCATGTGACGTACAAGCCCAATGTCAAGAATTCGGGAGGAGCACGACTTTGCAATGAAATAGAATACATAACCATCGGTTATTATTCTTTGGATGGCAAACGTTCGATGCTTCATTACAACACTTTCGGATTGACAAATTTTGGACACTTGTTCCAATATCCAGCCGTGACCAAAAAACTGAAGAATCCAATGACGAGTTGTGTGGCTTGTTCTTACCAAAAGCCACAACGATTAATTAATCATTCAATTGATGTTTTTTCTCACCCAATTGATTGGGTTTTGGATTTATTTAGCGGCAGCGGCACCACGAGTGCATGTGCTGTTCAGAAAGGCAGACATGTTGCTGTAATAGATTTAGATTCTAATTTAGTTGATTTTGTAAAAATGAAAATGAAATCTCTTTCAGTTTTGTCAGATGAACTATCTGAGGTGGAAAAGAGTTTAGATAACGAGGACTCAATAATTCCCTTGTCCATGGAACCCCAGCCTCTTGCTAGTGGAAAAGTAGACGATACAGGAGAATTTACTGATGTCTTGGTTCAAGATTATAATGTGGTTACGGTAGTCGAGAAAACTGTAGAAGAGGTGCCACTTGAAACTAAAGTGGCTACCCAAGAAAAGGAAAAAGATGTAAATGACATCAATGATTTTTGAGAATAAGAAATTCTCTTTTATTTCAAAAAATAATTGCGTTTATAATTTTTTATGTATTGTGTTTTGAAATTTTTTTGATTAATTTAATGTTCTTAAATTTGTTTTTTAATGATCTAAAATTAACAATTTTAAAAATCTTAAAAATTTTGACATTGATAATCATTAGCAAAACTAAAATTATAACGATTTGTCAAGTTTATAGTATTTTAATTTTGGATGTATTTTTATAATATTTTTTGTTAAAAAAAATATATTGTTAGAAATTTAAAGAAATAGAAAGATTTTTTTCAAGGTGATTTAAATATTTTCACAAATCCTTTAATCTCGATTATTGTAAAGTAATTTCATTTGTGTTTATTTAATGTTTAAATATTCAATGAACTTACATAGGTATAAGTAAAGATTTTAAAAAATTTGATACTTTAAAAAATACTGATTAAATTTTATATCATAATTTTGAAGATATTTTTTTTCGATACAAGAATTGTAATTTAAAAAACTTTTAAAATCTCAAAAAAAAAAAATTATAACTTATGTTTTAAATAAGCAAAAAAATAAGCAAAAAATATTTTTTTGGTTATTCTAGTGGTTTTGTATCGAATAATTTTATTTTGAATAGTATTATTATTTCATATAAGCTAATTTTAAATTATTCATGAAAATCTATCGACCAAATTTTTGTAGCTTGAATTATTTTCTTGCAAAATACAACATTTTTTTAACATTACAATATATTTATTTGAAGCATTTTAAATTTGAATACTTTTTAAAAAAATTAAAAAATTTGAAAAAAATGGGTCTCCATGTCATTTCTCTTTTTTTTTTGTCATCACGTTGTATGCTTTGCACTACAACAATTGTATATGATATATATTAAGAGCATTCAAGTACTTATAGACAATCTAAAAGATAGATCTAGAGTTCCTCAAGTTTCACACCAATGTGTACAATAAGCTCACCCAAGACATCATCAGTGATACCACCTATAAAGTCCTCAATCCAAGGATCTTATTCAAAGCATGCTAGTCACAAGCAACACAAGGGAACCTGATGGTGGACAAACCAACCCAACCAAACCTAAATCAAACAGATCTAGCCCCCAAGCTATGGATCAATCACAAAGAGGAGTATGGCATCACACCAGCAGCATCCTGCCACCGGTCATACTATCAAGCATACACTAGTGAGAGCCCAATAGGTATACTTATACCCTCCAAGGCCCATACACCACTAGTAGTGCACTGTGACACCTCACTAGACACCTCTTTAGCCTATCTGGGCCACGTCATCCAGTTCCCCAATGACTCACTTATAGATCCATACCAATCCACCATCAAGTGTTTAGGCCTACAACCATTAATTATGACCATGTACACATAAGGGCCCCAATTCCCTTATAGTCACAATTAACTTACGGGTTGTTGGTCTACTGGTCCCTAAGCATGGACACACTAGTTGAGACCAGTCATTAGCATGACATTATTCCCCCCCTATTCAAGTTCTATCCTCAAAACTTAAAACTGGGAAAGTTCCTCCTTAAGCTTCCTTCCTGTTCCCAGGAATCATCATCGTTTGTACATTCCGTCCATCGAACCAGATGCTCGGTAACTATACGATTTCTCAATCGTTTAGTTCTCATATCCAAGATCTTTCCGGGTTCAAGTGGAGACACACCCGATGATTCATCCAACAGGTCCAATCGATCTCCAGATCCAAGATACCCTCCTTCACGTAGACTCTTTTGGAGATGGCTTAAGTGAAATACGAGAGTTCCGATTGGTAAGCTAAGGATCCGATCTTTTCCAAGATCTTAAATGGTCCTCTATATCTAGGGGACGATTAGTAATGCTAGTCGGTATGCATTACACTTGAATCCATCGAGATTCTCAAAAAATACCCAACCCCACACTTGGAAGTCTCTCGATGATCTTCTCAGGCTTGCATAATGTTGGTCCCCATCCCGGGTACACTAGAAATTCTCACGTGCAATCCGTAGCATTTCCTGCATATCATGTAGGAAATCCGCTACTTTTTGAAACTTGAACGCCCGAGTCTCTACCGCAATGGGTGATATAGGTTTAAAACTATATGTAAACACGCACGGGCTATAACCGGTAGCCAAATGCTTACTATAACCCAATCTCCATCAAGGTGACTACCTCTCCGAGGAGATTGCTATGAAAATATAAATACACATCTTAACTGATCTACTGATCATGCAGGTAATCCTTCTTTTAGCCGCTCAAGTATAACTAGAATCTGAACTATGATTCGTCAATCATAATTCATCGGATTCTTGTCCTATACTCGATAAAAGAACGTGATACCTTCACATAGTCAACAACCAATGATCAGAAAATCTTTTAAGCTTAGAGTCATCTCTAGTTTAGCAAATACGGCCGACCAAAAGCGACCGACGAACTTTGAAACGCGAATGTTCATAAAGTCACTTCGGTAATCCACAAAGCCTAAACGAATACTCTATAACTTTTTGGTCTATACCTGAATAAACATAGTCGATTTGATAAGGTGATCAGTCGTACCAAAATTCCCCTATCTTGTTTATTCATCCGGAGTATGAATATTATCCTCTCCTATGGATTAGGTATTTCCTAGAATCTGAGTTATGATTTACCAATCCCAACTCTCCATATTCCCAAGACCATACCAATCATAAGAGTGCATTACAAATCTTAAAAGACACATGAGTTGTTCATGAAAGTGCTTTCTATTTGGAAGGTTCTAGACTTTCCCAACTCACACACGGTGCCCATATAAGATTTGTAATTCCAAGAACGCCCTTACTTTAGACATTGCACAAAGTGTTATTCGAAAGTTAGGGTCCCAATCTAGAATACGTCTAGATTTTCCTCTTAAGTTCTAATCTAGAATAACTTAAGATTTATCGGAACCTCATTACATGAAGTTCTAACTTTTGGCAAACAACTATCCAACTCTCCTGAGTCTTCCGGGATAGCATTACATCCTTTCCGAACGGGAAAAGATAAGTCCCAAAAGTTCTTGTGTATTCTATGCACACCCATATGTAAATGAATCCAAAATGACTCATAAATATTGTGACTTATAAGCAATACATTTCAACAATAATATCCATAAGTAAGATTTCTATTGTTGATTTACAACAACCAACTTAGAAGTAGCGCTCTTGACTCGGTTGGCTGTATCAGATTTAGAAAATGTTTAAATGTCTCGGTGTGGTACCAAAACACCACATTTAATCTGATTCTAAATCACTTCTAGGTCAATAAGCCATTATCAATGAGAGATTACTATAACCCAGCGAGAAATTGTCTCAGACACAATTCTCATCAATATGCCTATGTATCAACAGCTAGTCTATGCATGCAAATAAACTTAGTTCACGAAATACTTTATAGATCCACAGGATTAGAAGTTTGTACAAAAGGTTTTAATGATCCCACAATGATTCACTACATAACATATCTCTACATACATCTCCTGATCTGTACATAATACTTTCATAACCAAGAATCCCGTAACTTGGTTATCCTCTAAGAGAGAATATTTTTCAGAGTGTTATTTCACAACCAAAAAATCTCAACCGGAGATTAACTCAAAAGAATATATTGTTAGCATGAATTTCTTCCCTTGCATCAATCCACGAGTCTCAGTTCACACTAAGATCAAGTTGACTATTTTCAGCAAGGAACAGGTGTCAACAAACCCCCATTTTGCAATAGAATTACCAAGTTCAGACACAAATCAATCGGACTTGTTATCAGCACTTTTCTACCACAAGAGTACTTTCTAAAATTTTCCCTCTTAAATCTTTAAACCAGAAATCTACTATAATCCATAAAGGATTTCTATAATATCATATCATCCTGTCGTTTTCGATTCCTAAAACAGGTCTGTCATCCATAACAGATTTCTCCTGGATTCTCTGCCAGATGCTTCTCCTTGATAACTCTCTTATCTTCCTACTTCTCCTTCTTTTTAATAGGAAACAACAGGAGGTTCCAAAGGGTGCATATCATTCGAGATTTGCCCAGGAGAAGTTTCAAAGAAGAGATCGAAGAAAATCTAGAAAGTCAAAAGAAGGTGTTTCATCATCATAAACTAAGACAAATAATGTCCCAACACGATGACTTTAACACAGATCTTCTTCTTTACCAACTTGAAAATTGACCCATAAAGTCCTAGTCCAATCCATTTCAATGAGGACACAAAAGAGACTGATGAAGTAAGCGTATATAATTTATAATTGCACCATGTTATCCATTTTACTTTGGTCCTAGCAAATTACCCCTAGTAGCATACTTTATGCATAGACCAATTATGAAAGCATACATAATTTTGTTATAACATGTTATTCTTTTTCTTTTTTAGCCCCTTAGATACTACTAAGGTGCTCAACCATATTGTTTCCAGCTATAGCTTAGATGGAGAGAGGACCTAAGTTGAATGATAAATCAGGCTAAAATTGAGCCATTGTGGTGATGGGAAAGAGCCTCTCAATTGTACATATTTCATTAGTTGTAGGAAAGAAACATTGGGCAACCAATCTCCTTTTATAAGTAGCACATGAGATATGTTTATCTTAGCTATAAAGGAACACATGAGATACATATTACATCATTATTTAATCACTAATACCCGCTTTATGACGAGACTTCAAGTGTGAATGTTTTTTCTTCTTAAAGTAATCCATTGCTCTTTCCACATGTATGCACTATTGTTAATAATGATGAGATGGATAGATTGGTTAATGTTTTGATTGTTTTGCTAAGTTAGACCAAGGGTAGTCAACTTCTAAGGCATGATTTGCATCTATTCACTTATTTCACCATTCTTGGAACCATCTACGGGGATCAATTGGGATATGAGAGACTCCAAGATGCAAAACTTATTGTCAACTTATGATCCACATGCGCCAAGCATCATGGACTATGCTTGAATATGTTGTGTTCTTAGCAAGAACACGTGGTGTGCATATTTTCCAAGGTTGGTGCATATTTTGAGAGATGAAGTCTTCTCAATCATTGTGTTTATACCAAAGACATGCATATTATGAGCGCACATGTGTGCCACTAATCAATTGTTTCTCAAACACAAGGAGCATTCAAGAGAGAGATTTGTGTTTGCAACAAGCCTATATCCCACACTCAAATGTTGGCCAAGCTAGTTGTTGATAATGGGGATGACATATGATCCCAAGTACTATAGGTGTCTACAAACACCCCTAAGCCTCCAAATTTGATGCTATATTGTCTACCAAACTTCTCTTATATTGCTCACAAAGACATTAAAAGACATCAAAAGACATGTGGGACTTTGAAAATTTATGTATTGTAGATTATATCACAAATGTTATTCACCAAATGTACATCAAAAAATCACATAAAACTGCCATCGATTTGTACTAGAGGCTAGAGTTGAATTCCCTTGGGAAAATGAATGCTCAAATCAAACTCAATCAAGAAGAGTTTAAAGTGGTGAGAAACCTTGATTTTTTTTTTTCATTATGTTGGTATTGATCACAATAGTTACACAGTACTTGCAAAGGAACAAAAACTATGAGTTTAAAGGACTCCATAATCACAAGCTCACAATATTGAGAAAGCTCATATTATAGTTTAAGAGGCCAAGTGTGTAGGCCAATGTGGTAACATAGATTGGAAACTAAGTACGTTCTCAATCAAACTTCCATGTGGCTTTGTATCAAACAAGCATTATAAGACCTACAACTAGTCTCAAGTGGAAGCAAGTGGATAACATGACCATATCTAGATACAATTATATAGTTGTAGCCCATTGAAGAGTTGAGGGAATGAAAGACTTTTTGAATCCTTACATGGATGTTATCACAAACAAATTTATTTTATGTGAATTTTTTGAAAAGTTAGCAAAATGCTTTTGGCAAATGAAAACCTCACAACTATTTTTAGCATTTTGGTGGGGATTGTCTTTTTGGAAAAATTTCAAAGATAAAGTGCAAGAAGAAATAAGAACTTGTTGGGTCAAGCTACAAATTAGCCAAAAAAGAAGGTTGATCAATCACAAAAAATGTAGGGAGTCACAAGATGAGAACTAAGCAACCTATCCAAGAGAGACATATGAAATATAAATATGGATTATTTGGACAAGTGAGTGACGTTCTAGTGACGATTGAGTGATGACTAAACATCTCCATGTCTGACGCTGTAATAATATTGTGGACTATAAAACCTGAGGGATGATTTTTAAACAACAACGGTTTGGCAACAAATATGGAACGTCATGTGGCAACGTATAATTTAAATGACATTGAACATCACTGAGCAACACATAATGCAAATATGGAGCACGTTGAGTTCTTATATGATATGAGAAAGAAAGTTTTGTGTGCAAGACTTTGTGGTAGTCGTAAATCCAAGATCCTGGCCATCCATTGTTGCTCTTCCCAATTACTCTTTTATCTATGAGCAAAAATTAATAGAAATTCTGACAAAATGACTATTGTGTGATCAACGTTGAAAGCTTGATTTGATGGCAATTTTAGTGCATGTGGCTCTTGTTGTTTGATTAATTGATCAACGTTAATGTTGAAGGGGTGATTTGATTGAGATTCTAGTGCTTTTGGTTGGTGGAGTTGGTGGTATCATTGATGATGTCTTGAGTGAGCTTCTTGTTCACATTGGTGTCGCATGGCGACGTATAATATAAATGGCATTGAACATCATTGAGCGACACATAATGCAAATATGGAGCATGTTGAGTCCTTATATGATACGAGAAATTTTTTTTTGTGTGCAAGACTTTGTGGTAGTCGTAAATCGGACTACAAGATCCTGGTCATCCGTTGTTGCTCTTCTCGATTGCTCTTTTATCTATGAGCAAAAATTGATAGAAATATTGACAAAATCATGACTATTGTGTGATTCAATATTGATTGAACAACATTGAAAAGCCTGATTTGATGGCAATTTTATTGCCTGTGACTCTTTTTATTTGATTGATTAATTGATCAACATTAACATTCAAGGGGTGATTTGATTGAGAATCTAGTGTTTGGTTGGTGGAGTTGGTGGTATCACTGATGATGTCTTGAGTGAACTTCTTGTGCACATTGGTGTAAAACTTGAGGAACTTCTTATTGCCTATGGCTCTTGTTGTTTGATTGATCAACATTCAAGGGATTATTTGATTGAGATTCTAGTGTTTGGTTGCTCTCATTGTTGTGATTTATTTTGGTGGAGTTGGTGGTGTCATGCCCATGACTAGTCTCAAGTAGCGTGTCCATGCTAGGGACCGGTAGACCAACAACCCGTAAGTTAATTGTGACTATAAGGGAATTGGGGCCCTTATTTGTACATGGTCATAATTAATGGTTGTAGGCCTAAACACTTGATGGTGGATTGGTATGGATCTATAAGTGAGTCATTGGGAAACTGGATGACGTGGCCCAGATAGGCTATAGGGGTGTCCAGTGAGGTAGTCAGTGCACTACTAGTGGTGCATGGGCCTTGGAGGGTATAAGTATACCTATTGGGCTCTCACTAGTGTATGCTGGATAGCATGACTGGTGGCAGGATGCTGTTGGTGTGATACCATACTCCTCTTTGTGATTGATCCATAGCTTGGGGGCTAGATCCGTTTGATCTAGATTTGGTTGGGTTGGTTTGTCCACCATCAGGTTCCATTGTGTTGCTTGTGACTGGCATGCTTTGAATAGGATCCTTGGATTGAGGACTCTATATTGGTATCAGAGCCAATTCTAAGCACATTTTGCCATTGATTTGTGTTCAAGAAGAAATCTCGAATTGTGTGGGGATTTTTCCATTGTGTGATATGGAATCGCTACACTATTTCGAGAATTTGGTGCAGTAAGCAACAAGTGGTGAAAATTCAAATTCCTCTTCCCGTAAATTTCTTTTTTAAAGTATAATTGATTGTGTGGTATGTGTACTACTAGGTATACAATCGATTCGGTTTTTCTAGCACTTCAAACTGGTATTTAGGAAGTGAATTTTGGTTTTCTTGAATCACTTATGTTGGCGATTACTTCATTGAGAGCACTTTTTTGATAAGCAATGGGTTCAAAGAAACTGTAAAATCGCCCCAAAGGCATCTATAATCTACAATAACAACAAAAGGAATGCATGTAAAGCTTTAAGCATAAAGAAAAAAACTAATTAGACTTTGGTTTCTGAGAAAAAACAGCAGCTTTAGGCCTCAAAATCTGCGCCCCAACGTGGCCAGCAAGCGCGCCCCTCCATACCATACTTGCAACTGTTATGTGGAAAAAGTGGCGCCTTTCTCCCTGCTTTCAGGCCGCCATCTCTCTCTCTCTCTCTCTCTCTCTCTCTCTCTCTCTCTCTCTCTCTCTCTCTCTCTCTCTCTCTCTCTCTCTCTCTCTCTCTCTACTCGTGATCTGAAGGCCGAACGTGAAGTCAGAGTGTATTTAGGTAATGGATGAGAGGGGGGGGGGGGGGTATTATTGAGTTAACTTTCAGTACACTAATGTTGAGTGGCCTTGCTTGGGAGTGGGTGGGGAGGGGTGTTGGAGGTCTTAGGCAAAGTTTTTTTGGTTTTTTCATTTCTTAGAGAGTCCATGGGCTTTTCTTAGTCAACTTGGACTATGTTTTTTTTAATGCAGTTAATCATAATGACCTAAAAATTGGTACGAATTAGATTTTGTTGCATAGTGGTTTTTTCAGCATATTTGTTGCACAAAATTCCATTTTGCAGAGATCATTGGTATAAATTCTATAAGCACGGTATTGTCCGTTAAAAACTACGTTTTTTTTAGGACATTGCTCTATTAGAAAGTTTATACCCGAAATGACTTCAATCGAATGCAAATTTTTCATATAATTTTTTGGTTTTCAAATACAAATGGATGAATGAAATTCTAGAGAAGCGGTGGCAAATGAAAATTCGCCAAGCATCACTCGACCATGATGACCCCCTGTAATATTAAAACACATGGTTGCAAATTTTGGACCACGATGTGTAGGAATTTCATTAGGGCAATGAATAGAAAAAATTGAATGCAAAATCTATTCAATTATTAGCCATTATGTGATACAGCTTGGGCTAACAACCAAAAAATTTTCTGGCAATTGAAGGCCCTGAAGTTGTTGATGACTGGATAAATTGTTGGCCAAGCAACGTCCCAGAATTAAAAAAAAGTGAATTTCGTAGATTTTTTGCTTTGGGTAAGGCCTCCTCGTGGTGGAGGACGCAACCCATAAAACTGTGATTGGGCTAAATTCTTGGAGGAATTCCGTAAGGCTTTTTTCACAATTGACAAATTATATTCACTTTATTAACTACTGTGGGTAACCGAGAATAGGAGTTCTTGGATTTTTTTGACCAAGGTGTCATTTTTTTGGAAATAGACACGACTAAAAATGGCCCAGAAGCCTAAGATGGAAAGACTAAAATGGAACGAAAAGTTTGTTTTCTTGATGTACTTGAAGCTGGGGTGTACCATCATTGGTTGTTGTTAAGAACAAGAAAAAGTCGGCTCGTTCTTCCTCATTTCTATAGTTTGTCACTCATACCTGTTAGGATGATATTGTTATCCTTCTAGTGACCGTAAAGATTATGAAAAAGGGCGAAAGAATGTTTTAGTTGAAGTTGGACTTTTTCAATAAATTTTCGAGAACTTCATATACTTGTATTTTTTTTCAGACACTTTGATCAGAAAGTGGAGGGCTTCATGGAGGAAGAACTTGTGGTATGGGATGCAGACAATTCCAAAATGAAGACTTGAAACTAACTGGATCAGTTGACCATAGTATGGCCGTAAGTCTTAGTGATGCCAAATAATATCGGTCATAGAACGGGTGTTTTGTCGGAAATTTGAGATATTGCTCATGACCCCTTTTTTGGATATCTCAAATTTACAAAACCGAAAACTCGGCAAGCTATTTCTTTATAAAGGATATATTGGTGAATTTCTGAACACATTAATTAACCCGATTTTTTGTGATTCCTTGGAATATAATTTTGATTACCCATTGACAATGGACGATGTCACAAAAATGGTTAGTGGAACTGTTTTCTAAAAATTGTTTTCCTTGCTTAAACCTTGACCGTAGGGAGATGATGTGACGTCCTAACCAACTCACCACTTATTGGAGAACTACACACACACACACACGTTTGCATATTTGGACATGTAGGAACCTCCCCTTTTACATACATAGAACCTTATGTTGGGGCTAGGAGGAGCTATTTTGAGGCCTTTCCAATCACCAACTTGAGGTCCATTCATGTGGAAACAAGATAAGGTCCATCTTTTAGGTATAGTGCCTTTTGAGATTATTTCTTCCCTCAGATGAACATTTTGAACAATAGGCATCATCCATTTGCACAAATTTTGAACAAATGGAGGAAGCAAATGAACAAAGTTATGTTCGTATTTTTTGTTTATATTGTGCCAACAAGCTACATGTAAAAGATTCCCTTAAGGTGCGTTTGTGTATTACAAGTGCATTCATAAAAAAGAGTCATGATGGCTTGAGGTGTGCATAAAGATGTTCAGAGAGTTTCATGAATTATATAGCATGCCATACATACTAGGTGAAGTGGTGGTTCCCACTTGGAGCCATACATGGTCCCAATGTGGAGAGAAAGAGAGAGAGATCATGGCTCATCTCCACATTTTGGGGAGAAAGAGGTGGTCCCCATGTGGAGAGAAAAAGAGAGATCATGACTCATCCCCACACAAAGAGAAAAGAAAGAGACAAGTCATAGTAGTCCCTATGCATGAGTCAACTTGCCATTTTGGATAGCATTGATCATCGTTTACATAGAAGAATGGATTCCCAGTGTTAGGCCTTGCCATCTTTGTTGGTAGCATGCCTCAATGAAAATGTCACTAAAAAATCCATTCCTCGATATATTATGGTTTATAGTGGCCTCTTTTGCCATAAATGAGAATGATTATGGCAAAAATGTCCTAAAGTCACATGAGCTGCCCAAAAAAGTTAAAAAGAAATGCTTAAAGAGGTCATTTTGCACACGAATGACTTACAAAAGTGTTTGCAAGTCATTTTACATCTAGAATGACTTGAAAAAAAAGTCATTTTTAGTTTAGTGCCATGGAGTGTGTTGAGTAGGAGCACATGTTGCCCAATTCAAAGCCCTGCCCTAAAATTTTTTATTCACTCTATCCAGGTTGTAGAAATTCCAAGAAAAGTTTGTGACTCACAAAATGACTCTCTAGACATCTTCCAAGAGTATAATACAAGCTAAACTTGAAAAACAGTGACATTAGGCTTGGCACTCTATCCGGCTTGTCGAAAGTCCAAGAAAGGTTTGTGACTCACAAAATGACTCTCTAGACATCTTCCAAGAGTATAATACAAGCTAAACCTTAAAAAACAGTGACATTAGGCTTGGCACTCTATCCAGCTTGTCGGTCTGTGACTCCCAAAATGAGTCCAAGAACGGTTTGTGACTCCCAAAATGACTCTCTAGACATCTTCCAAGAGTATAATACAAGGAAAAACAGTGACATTAGGCTTGGCCCTTGGATGCAAAATTGCAAATGATGAGATGAGGCTCCCCTTTTACAAGGTGAGTCTGGGTGAGGAGTCAGGACGTGAGGACTTCGTTCTAAGAAATAAGAATATTATTATTAATCATGTGTACTTTCGCCTTTTTATTTCTGACGACGTGCCTCCACCCTCTGCCCCACGTTCTTTCCCAGTACCCCTCCCTTGTTCACGACAAAACGTTACGCCCCGTGGAACATAGTCAAGAGCCACGTTGCAGCAGATAATTGGGCTTCTACAAACTTAGGTTACCCAAAGAGCATATTCTGCCCTAGATGCTCCTAGTGAGCATCTACTTGGGGAAGCCTTTTTTTTGGGAAGTGGATAACCCTAAAGGGAAATTCTGCCCTGGATGCTCTCACCAAGCATCTGCCTGCCTGCGGCAAGTGTGTATGTGGATCGTGGCTAATCATGGATGGCTATGGCCGAGCTGCTGCTCTCGTCGACGAGCTGTTGGGAATGATACTCGCTTCTGCTGCTCTTGCATTATCATCTGCTGCTCGTGGCTTCGATAATGCGCCACTATTCCACCTCTTCTGTGTCTGAGTTTCGCAGCTTTCCGGAGCAGCAATTTTGCAAGGATTCTTTAGCAATAATGCGATTTCAAGCTTATCTTGAATGAGGATCAGGATAATGTGTAAAGTTTTCGGGTTTTTTGCAGCGATTTGACCTCTGATAGGGCTATGCTGAGGCATCAGGGTGTTTGTGCAGATCTGGAGGTAACAGTGATGCTGGTTATGGCAGATCTTATTGTACAATAGGGAGAGGGTTGATAGGTGGAGGTGAATGGCGGGGCGTGCGGTTCGTCAGAGCAGCAAAGCTAACAAGGTGGTGGTGGGATACAGATTCATCGTGTCGGCATTGCTTGCATTGGTGTTTATTACAACCGTAGCTTTGCTCTACACTGAAGGCTCAAGCTCTCAAACGGTATGTGTTGTTTTACTTCCCGCAATTAGCACTTGAGGATAGCATTTGCCTCCCCTTTTCCCACTCCGAATTCGGGATTTTATAAGCACTTGTACGAAAATCCTGCGTTAAGCACTCTCCCTAATTGCGCGCAGTCTTAAGAATCAAATACACGATCCATCTAACGCCCTAGCGTTATGGCTGTTGGTTTTGTTCGATCTTGCTTGTATGGATTTGTTCTTCAAATCATATTTCTAGAGGGGAGTCAAAATGGATGTCATTTCTTACGAACACGATGAGATCTAAACGTTACAAGTCATTCTTCGGCAGCTAACCCTTGAATATTGCATTGTAGGTTACCCTGGACAGGGCCTACACATCAAACTATTTGCACTCTTACTTGACGCGTACCATTCTTGCGCTTAGTTCCAAAACTGAGCCGTTGAAGATCAAAGCCGAATTTCTGTTCAAGCAGGCAAATGATCAAGTAACTATTCTAAATGCTTATGCTGCGTTTGCTCGAAAGGGCAAGCTGGATGTGGCCAAGCAGGTTCTTAGCTTCACGGATCAAGTGGAAACGTTCACTGAGCTTATGAATAAACCAGAATATCTGGCAATGATTGAAAGCTTTGAGATAGAGCCGGAGACGCTGAGGTCTTTTGAGAGAGATGTCAAGGAGCGCCTGAAGGTGAGTAGACAGCTTATATTGGACACCAAAGAACTTGTTGATAATCAACTTAAGATCCAAAAGCTCAAGGACACGATATTTTCTGTTAATGACCAGCTTTCAAAAGCAAAGAAACAGGGGGCTTTTGCCAATCTCATTGCCGCAAAATCAATCCCAAAGAGTCTGCATTGCCTTTCAATGCGGCTTATGGAGGAGTGCATTTCACATCCTGATAGGTATGCTCGAGATGCTGAGCCCGCTCAAGAATGGGAAGATCCAAAGCTTTATCACTATGCCATTTTCTCTGACAATGTGATTGCTACGTCAGTTGTGGTGAATTCGGTAGTGAAAAATGCAAACGAGCCTCAAAAGCACGTATTTCACGTGGTGACCGATAAAATGAACATTGGAGCAATGACTGTTTGGTTCAAGGTTAAGCCACCTAAGAAGGCTCATATAGAAGTCAAATCAGTGGAAGATTACTCGTTTTTAAGTTCTTCATATGTCCCTGTTCTTCGCCAACTAGAGTCTACCAAATTGCAGCACTTGAATTCCAACAGTAAAATGGCTAATGCAACTAAGCATGTTCCAAACATGAAAGTTCACAATCCAAAATCTTTGTCCATGCTGGACCATCTAAGATTTTATCTACCAGAAATGTTTCCCAAACTGCAAAAAATACTCTTTCTTGATGAGGATGTTGTAATCCAGAAGGACCTCACTGGGCTTTGGAAGATTGATATGGAGGGAAAAGTTAACGGAGCTGTAGAAACTTGCTTTGGTTCTTTCCACAGGTATGAAAAGTACATGAATTTTTCTCACCCTTTGATTAAATCAAAGTTTGATCCAAATGCCTGCGGTTGGGCCTATGGAATGAACATATTTGATCTTCATGCCTGGAGGTTAGAGAAATGTACAGAGGAATACCATCATTGGCAAACACTGGTAAGGCCATTTCCTTGGTTGTTTCTCTGAATTTTGATAACTTATTTGTCTTTATACCAGTGCGCACAGTTGTTATCTAATGTCTAGAAAAGTTGTTCTCCTGCAGCATTTCTTTGTGATTTGGTTGCTATTGTGACAGCTGCATTGATGTTGAAGACTGATACGTCCTATTTTGCTTTTTGTTTGATCTCCAGAATGAGAATCGTACATTGTGGAAGCTTGGTACATTGCCTCCAGGCCTCATGACTTTCTATAAAACAACCAAGCCTCTTGACAAGTTTTGGCATGTTCGTGGCCTTGGTTATAACCCAAACATCAACATTGACAAGATAAAAAATGCAGCTGTGATTCACTTCAATGGTAATTTGAAGCCATGGCTTGACCTTGCAATCCCTCAGTACAAACATTTTTGGACCAAGTATATAGACTATGCAATGGAGTATGTGCAGTTGTGCAACTTTGGACACTAAGGAAAAGTTTGCACATTTGTCAGTCCACTACAAGAAGTGCATGGCTATTTTCGCATTGATTTAGGGGCAAAGTGTACTTCTGAGAGTCCGTGTTTCAGTTGCAAGCCCTGTGTGCCACAGCAGTACTATTTCCATGGGAATTCTTTCATTTTTCATATTTCTTCCATGAAACCCTTAAATCAAGAGCCTTCGTGGCTCAGAAATTAAAGCATCGCTTACAATTTCAGAATGGAAAACTGGATGTAATGAACTGCCATGTGAACCTGATGCTAACTTTCTTTGGATTTTAGAAGCATTGACTATTGATTTGGCAGAATATATGAAAAATTTCACATTACGTATCAATTCTTTTAGCTTGAGGTTGCCTCATGTTTCTAGCAACCTACAGTACATGTCATTGAGTTCGTAGACATGAGCAAACAAGAGCTCAAAAGACAATTTTGCCAAGAAGAGTTTGCCATAACGCTGTTCGGAAAAAACCCATGTACTTGTTAAAAAGACGAAGGGTCCAAATAGCTGGGTAATAGCATCATTGGGATATTCTGAAGCTTTAATATTCTAAGAGCTGTGAATTGAGCTGTTTTTTCAAGAGAAAGGTAGTCTTTGTTGTATACTGTGAATTGTTTACTCAAAAAACCTGAGTGAACCTTGTTGGTTTGCTACTCGTTGGTTCAAGAAATCGTTTTAGTATAGTTAGACTGTAACACTTCAAGTAGCAGTTTGTTGAAGGGTGCTTCTATTATCTCTTCTACCTTTTAAACTTGTCTGTGAAAAAGCTTCTGAACGTTTCTATGTTCTACTTTCTCGACAAAAGATTTTTATTGTGTTAGGTGAAGACTATGTGCAGTCAACAATTTGATATAGGAATAAAAACATGTTTTGAAAAAGAAAAGTACACGGTTATTGAAGGCTTGGGTCTTCTAGATTCTGCAGAAATAGTGTTGCACATTGAATGGATGCAGTATTATGTTGAGCGAGCCGTTAGAAACTTAGAGAAAGAGTTCTATATATGACATTTTCAGAGTGAGCACCTTCATAAGCGTTTGAGATAAACATCCTGGTTGAATTTTTTGAATCTTGAGCTACTATGAAGTGCTTTTGGCAGACTTGAAGCTTTACCACTGAAACCTTCTCAGAGGTACCTATCTCCACTAGGAATTGTAACCTCTACCTAAGGAGGTTAACAGGACAAATTCTTTCCATCAGACTTAACACAGGCTGGATGGGAAACTAGGATGTTATAATAGGGATTACTTGCTCACCTATACATACTTGTATGGGTGTTTAATGGCTCAATTGGGACGTTTTGATAGAGATACATGCTCAGATACGCAAGAGGTTTTTGATTCTTCACAGGATTTGACATTTGCATTTGATCGCATGGGATCTGAGTTTTGAAGGTCTTACAAACAATCTCTCATGATGTGATACAAATTTTTCTTGGGATCCACTGGTGCGGCTGTGTGTGTTACAGGGAATACTGGTGTTACGAATAAGTATTTACTGAAGTGTTTGAGAATTGAAGTGTTGAAATGAGTAGCAGTGCTGAAAATGAAAGTAAGAATGTATGAAATTTCACAAATAGGAAACGGGAATAAGTCTCCATTAATCATTTCCGATAATCAGTGCAAAGTACAATATTTTTGGGTACATATAGTAGGTTCGGGAAAATTGTAAGGGTTTAAATCAACCAGATCATACAGCAGAATGTTACTTGTGCAATTATATAATACATCATGTAGCATGCTTGGTGCACTTGCCCACCCACTTTTGATTCCTTGCCAAATGCATTGTCAGATAATCAGGTCAAAAGCTTGTTTCAGACTTAGTTTCTTTCTCTTGATTAGATCATTGCTGTGATAGTGGAATTTAGTAATTTGTATGCTAAAAATAGTCATGTGTAAAAATTGAGAATACTTTTAATCCTATGAACATGTAGTCGTCATTGATTTCAAAGAAGAGTGTTTTGTGGAGATGAATTTATGTATTTTGTAGCATGAAAGGTGCCATTAGGTTGCAGTTTTTGTTGGTATATTTTGTGTTTGGATATAATCTTGTGTTTAGTGATGACAATGTTTTTATAGGATTTTCTTATAGGTATTTGTACTTGCAATTTTGTTGTGGATCTTACTCTTATCGATTGGCTTGGTATCATTGAGTCAACTTTGAAAATAGTTGAATCCATCAGTGTTTGTAGTGTTTTTGTTATTCTATTTGGAATATTTACTAAGATTCCATGTTGTCGTTTATACATCTTACTGTGGTATGATAACATGAATTTTGAAGAAATGTTTTTATTTCCTTAGATTGTTAAAAAATTCAGGAAACTAGTGTGGAAAGTATCTCTTTTGGTAATAACATCAAGATCACAACAATGTTGTGATTGATTGTGTTTAAGGCTAATAGACCAATGGGTGAAATCACATACTATACCATAGGTCCAAACCACCAACATTCTTTGTTATTTGTCTTTACAAGAATAAGCTAGATCTTTTGTTGAACATGAAATTTTTGTTCAATTTATATTCAATGCAACATATACCATAAGTAATGCCCTAGTTTTTTGAAGTACTGAATCATGCATGTAATAATGACATATGGTAAAAACTTTGTTTCTTTGTCTATGGAATTACTAGTTAGTAAATGCTGAAATGATTGTCTTTCCTTTTTAGGATTCAAATAATCTACAACACCTAAGGCCTCCATCCAGTTTACACCATAATTTGTATCTTAATATTGATGAGCATGTTGAATATTATAAGTCTAGTTGATTTCTTAGTTTGATGTATGTTTCCAATTTTAAGTAGATTTTGTTATCTATTTATGTGTTAGTTGTGTGTGTTTGGTTTATGGCATGCATGGATATCGAGTTGGGATATGCATCTCGTAATTCGGATCAAATTTTCATATCCACTATATATATGTAGTGTTTTTATTTTGTTTCTAGTACATACTACTTTTGGTTGGAGTTGACAGCAGGGTTTTTTTGTTGGTAATAATTGCTTTTGGATTAATCTAGTAAGAATTGATAGTTTGATTTTACGTTCAATCTTTTCTTGACATGGTATTAGACCCTTGTTGAAGCACCAATAAACACATACCACAACTTATTCTGGGAGAATTCAAAGAGCCGAAGTAGTGGTTGTTGGTTGCTGGTTGCAGGTTGCAAGTGAATTATCATTACTAAAACAAGGGAATCATTGCTCTAGGCTAAGCTGCTTGGAATTACTAAATTCCTAGAAAAAACACTTATAGTTTTATGAAAAGCCTATTGCAAACACCGAATTGTTTGTGCTTAATTGTGTCGTTCGACGAGTAGTAAATTACAAAATATAGCTAGTCGCTAGGGTTATCTCAAAGAAGTTGATATTTGCAAGAGAAGCCATTGTGTGAGGCTAGAGAATGCCCAAGAAATTTGGTAACTGTCCTTTGGGCTGCTAGGGTTTGTAGTGGTAAAACATTAAATCTCGAGCTACAAAAGACACTTTTTTTTGTTGTAAATTGTTGAAAGTGGGTGCTAAATAAAACCAAATTCTAGAGGGCCATGGTCTACCATGGAATGGCTAGGGTACAAGATCAATGAATAGATGCATGAGTTCTACAAGTTTCCATAGCCATAGTTGAGAGAAAAGCCATAAAGAGAGGAAGAGAGGCATTCCCTCACACGCTCTCAATCGAGGAACGTGCCTAGTGGCTACAAGGGCTTGAGTCAGTGTGCTAGTTGACTTGTGATCATTTGATCATGAGTTAGAGTGGATTGATGGTTGAAGCCAAGCTGAATTTGGACCATTAGATCTTGGTGCACCGTTGGATCTCAAAGAAAATCAAAAGAACTTCTTGTGAAGGGGCCAAAAGGGCCAGGAGGCCTTGAACTTCATAAAAGATTTTTAGTTTGAAGAGGACCCTAAAGTTCAAGTTCATTTTGAAGAAGATATTTTCATCTCCAGGAATAAATAGTTCAATAAAAGGTGATATTTAGGGGTTATTTGCTCTCTTACCCATACTTTGGGCTATACTCAATGGAATTGGCCCAAATGAAGAGCACCTAGACTGTACCTACAAATACAGAAGCCAATACTCAATGGGGCTCCAAAGTGGCTTTTCCCTTTTAGGAAGTCGTAGTTAGAAACATGTGGTGGGAAGTATTTCATGTTTTGAGAAGTACCAATTGGTGCCACCTAAGCAATAAGGGGGGCAAGTAAGATTTTTTGACAAGTTATTATTATCGAGTTTGGACGATGTGATTGTACTTAGATGGTTTTCTTCTACCCTACACTAGTGGTTTCAATCAAGCTTTTGAAAAAAAACAACGAGTTTGAATGAATCAATGCTTCGTGAAGCAAGCAAGTTGGACATGGTATCTAACTACATTGTCCAAAAGTTCAAATTGAAGAGCATATTGATGGAGAGAGAGCTCTGGGACATCATTACAAGTGTTGAGTAGAGACCAAGAACAACTCCAAGCAATAATTGATACGGAAAAAGGGCACATAAGGCCCTATCTCTGATCAATTTGTCAATGAAGGATCATGTTATTGGGTGAAGCCATCATGGCAAGAGGTGTTTAGGAAGTACTCAAGGTGCAATATCAAATGGCAAATCCATCGAAAATGTTGTTTCTAAAGATCATTCATTACCTGTATTCACCTTTCCTAAAAGTGGTACTGGCTACTTACAAAATGTCTTTTGACAACCAGATTTTCTCTTGACTCCATTTCATTCGAAATAAGTCAATAATGTATCAACTTAACAACTTTTAAGAGCTATCTTCTTGGGGAACGATCTAAATACTACATAAATATAGCAATTCGGTGTTGGTATATTATGACATATGCCAAATTTTGAGGCCGTTGTCAGGGATAGTCAAATAAAGTTGATGCAAACTGACAACTCCATCTCCATTCCTGTTGAATTTTAGATAGAGCTGCTCGACTAGAAAGATATCGAAGACTTCAAGAAGAATTTTTCAAAAGATGTCAGAAATCTTTTCAAAGAGGAGAATCACATTTTCTAAATTTGAATCCTGAAAACCTATTTGAAAATCCGCTTCCTAAAGCTTCTGTACAACTGAACCAGGTTCTAAAGTCGTAAATCCAGAGCCAGAACCTGATCCTAATCCTAAGCCAAAGCCACGTTTCACCTCAATTTTGAATATCAAATATGATTATTTTGAAGGGACATCTTCAGATGATGCTGACAGTTACGTTTCACAGTTCGAGTCAATTGCTAACTCGAACAACGAAGGTGCTGATGCAGACAAGATGCGGATTTTTCCAGGTCTTCTGAGAAAGCAAGCACGCATATGGTATAGCTGGTGAGCCAGAACACTTTTTGCCAGATTGTCCACATATGCGAAAACCGATCGGATTTATACCTTTGTGTTCAAACTGCAAAGAACTAGGCTACAAGTATCCGGATTGTCCACAACCGTTGAGGCCACGTCCAAAGTACCAATATGTTGCTACACCTGCTGCTATTGCTGATACGAAAAGTTGACCATTCTTGGCCGAGTGATGTCAAAAAGTACTTCAAGATAACTACGAGAAGAAAAAGTTCCTCAAAACCTGATACGAAAATACCTTCAAAGAAACGAAGGAAGTCCTCGAAGAAGAAATCTTTGAGCAAGTCAATAGCGAAAGAAGACCTTAAAGTTGATTTTGATTATGATCATGATGCAGCTAAGTTATTCTCAAAGGATATTTCTGCAGAAGCAAAAGAAATTATCAATTCTACGATACAAATAGTTGCTGCAGAAAAGAAAGTTACCTTTGAGGAAGGGGACGTGAAAATCACGAAGACAATAAGGCTATTATCGACAAACCTATCTTAAAAGCGAAGATGAAAGACTATGACATTGTCACGAATATTGGTTCTCCTTTGTCCTAATATTACATTTGAACAATTATTGGCTGACAATAATTATTAACGTAAGCAGTTGAAAAGTCTTTCTTCTCCTAAGAAGAAGAAACTAATTTCTTTCCCAAATGTTGGCATATTGTCCATTGATTTGGGAGATCTTGGTGCACCAGAGTTTGACGTTACAATTGCTGGATGTTTAATTGAGAAAGTGCCGATTGATTCAGGTTCTAGTGTCAATATAATAACTGAAGACATCGCTCATGCTTTGGGATTGATGAATATTCAACCATCCCAAAGAAATATCAAATTGGCTGATTCGACACGAAGAAAGCCTGTTGGTGAATTGAAGGACGTAACAATGTATATACAAGCCAAGCCTTTTATGATGAAATTTATTGTCATCAAACTACTTGGTTTGTCATCATATTCTGTTTTAACCGGACGACCTTGGCTTTATCAAGCTAATGCAGGAAGTCTAGAGAACTGAGATTCCAGTCTGGTGAGAAAAGAAATCATGGTAAACCAAAAGAACATATTATTACCTAGAGCCATGATAGATATGAAGGTGAGACTCCTGTGAGGGACACCAGTTTCATTTTAGAAGATTCTTCTTATGATCTTAATATATTCTCTAAAGAATCAGATATTGATGTAAATTATTTCGAATTCTACGAGAATAATGACTCATCAGAGGACGAAGAAGAATTCTTCGAGGTTTGCAATGCAGAGCCTGATATCAGAGAATCAGAAGTAGCAGATCAGAACTCTGAAAATTCTGATGCAAATGATGTGGATTCAAATGATGAATTTGAAGAATTTGATCAAGAATTTGGTGAAACAGAACAGGCCGACAACAAGAATAAATCTATGGAGTCAGCCATACGTGAGATTCATGGCCATACCCAGGCCAGCATGACGGAAGGTATAATTCTGTCCGATTCTACAGAGCTAATTGAACTTGCACCTGAAAGATTTGTGCATGTTTCGAAGTCCCTTGGAGAGACTGAATTAGCAGAATTTATTGAGCTATTGAAAGAGTACCAAGATGTATTTGCATGGTTGCTCGAAGATTTGAAAGCGATATCTCCAAAATTTGGTGAGAACTGCGTTGATCTTAAGGAAGATGCAGTTCTTGTCTGACAGAGATAGTATCGCCTTAATCCAAAGTACTTTCTAATGGTGAAAGATGAACTCAACAAGCATATTAAGGCAGGTATTATTTATCTCATCGTAAGTAGTGAGTGGGTATCTCCTATTGTTGTAGTTCCAAAGAAGAAGTCTGGCAAGATACAAAATTTGTCAGGATTTTTAGAAGCTGAATGCTGTTACAAGGAAAGATCACCATCCATTACCTTTCACAGATTCCATTAAGACCAAGTCGCTGGGCAAGAACGTTACAGTTTTTGTGATGGCTTCTCTGGTTACAATCAAGTTGGAGTAAGGAAGGAGGATCGACCAAAGATCTTTCTCAGGAAGTATTGTTTATATTTCAAGATGATGCATCTACTAATTATGTTCAGGGTTCTACAGCACCATTTCAACAAGGCAAACCTAAATTTGCACCAAAGAGACACAACTCACCAGAATTTGTCGGCCCTACTAGTTCAAATAAAGTTGTTTCGAGAAACTGTTATAATTGTGGTGAACCAGAACACTTTTCGCCAGATTGTCCATAGCCGCAAAAATCGATCGGATTTATACCTTTGTGCTCAAACTCCAAAGAACTAGGCCACAAGTATCCGGATTGTCCACAACCATTGAAGTCGCGTCCAAAGTACCAGTATGTTGCTACACTTGCTGCTATTGCTGACACAAAAAGTTGACTATTCTTGGCCGAGTGATGTCAAAAAGTAATTCAAGGTAACTACGAGAAGCAAAAGTTCCTCAAAACCTGATACGAAAATACCTTCAAAGAAACGAAGGAAGTCCTTGAAGAAGAAATCTTCGAACAAGTCAATAGTGAAAGAAGATCTTAAAGCTGATCTTGATTATGATCGTGATGCAGCTAAGTTATTCTCAAAGGATATTTCTGCAGAAGCGAAAGAAATTATCAATTTTGCGATACAAATAGCTGCTGTAGAGAAGAAAGTTACATTTGAGGAAGGGGACGTGAAAATCACGAAGACAAAACTTTCAGAGGCTATTATCGACAAACCTATCTTAAAAGTGAAGATGAGAGACTATGACATTGTCACAGAATGAAGAAATATCTCTACATGTGACTTAACGAAGATCCTCGACACGAAATCATTCTTTTCTAAGAAATGAATAAACCTCAAAATGAGAAATATATATTCACGAGGACATGTCACATTTGAAGGGGGAATATGTAATACCACATATTTCTATATTAATTCAAAAATGACAATTTATACTTACAAATGAGGATATGCGCTTGGACAACTATATGTTTTGAAGAGGCTTATATCATTTTTTGGATATAATTGCTTAAGGACCTGTCTTTGATTTAAGGACATGAACTCCTAAAACAAAATGACATTTGTAATATGAAACGACTGGATTCAAATCGTCACAATGAACTGTTAAACTGTACAAATTACATGTACTTGTAACTTATATCTCCGGTTGAGAAGGGACAGAAGGTCCGGCGGTCGAGATGTCAACTGAAAAGCTCCGGTTGAGATGGAACAAAAGGTCTTCGGTCGAGATGTCAACTGAAAGGCTCGAGTAAGATCTAATCGATGACCATCGGTTGAGGTTTCACTCGGGACTTGGCAGGATATGTAGTATGGATTCGGTTGAGAGTTGGTGTGTGGTTTCAATAGGTAAATAAAACAAGGTTCGGTCCGGTCCAGACGAGAGTCGTGGAGCTCGGCTAGGTAAGGAGCGTGAAGCCTCGGTCGAAAACAAAACTGTACGTCAGTCGAGACCAAAGTGACGAGCTTTGTAAGGATGCATTTGGGAGACTTCAGAGCGATGGTTTGGCAGCACAAATCGGAAAGGTTTGACGTTGATAAGTGTCTGTGTAGCTGTGGAAATGGTGCCAAATGTTCACAAATTCCAGCCGAATTTGTGAATACGATTTCTTTTTCTACTTCTATTCTTTTTTTTGTTACTTCTCAGGTGGTTACCGCTCTGGAAACTGGGTGTTTTTGTCCATTTCCAGGAGCCAGTTCTTTACAGTTAAGTCCTCTTGTTTAGAATAGTTTTCAGATAGAAATGTTTCTCAGTTTGCAACGTGTATTCCCAGCCTGTCAGTGGGATGAAACGATTACGTTCACTCAGCTACATGCATTTACAAGCCATGGAACCAATCCTTGCTCAAGCACTGATTAACGTTCTGGGACAAAGAGCAAATCTACAATCTATCTACCAAACTATCCTAAGAAATCAGGGAACAATACAATAACAGGATTAAGCTACACAGCAAGAAACAAGAATCAAGAAAGCTACCTTCCTAACAGCGTTCTAGCAACCCAAGAATTAAGGAACACCCATTTGTTGATGTTTGGAATACTCAAGAACAATCAAGGACATGATTGTTAGTAAAAGTGCAAGATCAGACCCACAATCTTAGCCTATATAGTTTACCTACATGTTGAAACTACAAAACCAAGAAACAAGAAAAATTAATTTCCACATTGCAAGAAAGTAAGCAAGAAATCTAATTAATCCACATTCACAACAAGAAATTAGAACATGTTCATAGGAATTTCACTCAAGAAGATTGCCATGAACAAAGAGCTTCTCAATTGCCAAGATCTCGTGGAGGATCTTCTTTATTCAATCAAGAGAGATGACAATACAATAAAAGCTCCCTCACAAGAGAAGGGGGTCCTTAAATAAGAAAAAGGGCTGCCCATGTGGAGCCTAAGTGGTAATTCCACTAATTTAAAAATTACAAGTGGAAATAGCCCTTCCACTAGAGGTCACCATCAAAAGGTGGCTCACTCTAAATTATTTAAGGGGATCTACATTTATTTACATTGCCTAGGAACATTACTAGCTCCTACATGGTTGTTCCTTCTTTGGGATACACCATGTAGGCTCACATGGAAAATAACTGTAATCCTAGCTAGTAATCCTCGGCTCTCAGCTCCTTCTACTCATCTCCTTCTGAGACCTCCTCGGTCATGGCTGAGAAATACTCTGTGTCATTAGCTTGGATCGGCATCTGGAGATTATCTAGAATCCGTTAACATTATCCACCCCTAATCTGTTGCAAGACCCACTGCAACACATGTCAGGTGATGTTGTTCCACTTGGCACTTGGAAAAGTGTGGATCTTCGTTCGCTTCCGTAAAACCAGGTGCTTATTATCCGCAAAACTGTTCCGCAAAATTGGGGACCTCTTAATGGCCGCTACATTCCAGCCCTCTTGAAAATCTCTTGCGAGTCCTGCTCGCCTTATTGTCATGCAACCCGCTTCCTCAAACTCATTTTTTGTCCTAGGGCCTTGAAGACTTGGAAGCGTAACTTATTTCCGTGATTTGTCCAAGGTATGGACTTGTTGGGCCTCTGGATGTTGGTCTTGTGACTGTTGGGCCACTTCCGTGTCTTGGGAAATGGGACTCCTCACTCCTCCCCTCCAAAGAATGTGCCGTTGGTGAAGTTGGCGGCGTTGGCGTGATAATCAACAGGGGTGGGTGGTGACTTGGTCTGGTGGTATGACTTGGGTTGTGCCCATGTCTGCTGTTGTCGATGATGTAGTTGTTCCATCACCCCCGTTGATGATGTGTGAGGATGATGAGTGTTGTTGAGAGGCTGCTTGGGAGGATGAGTTCCCATCATCAGACTCGGATTGTTGAGATTCTGTGCCGTCTAGTGATTTCCTCTTGGCCTGAAGCTTTCTGTGGATGCGTTGTTGCTTGCGTCTGGAAATTGAGCCTTAGAGGTGTCGTCATGTTGAGTTGCCGATGATGCTGCTGCTTGTGGATCCGGTTGAGAGCTTTGTGGCTTGTGTAGCAGTGGAATAATACTGGTGCCATGTTGGTGACGTGGTCCGTGAGCATGAACGCTTGGACTTTTTGGACCCTATAGGAATGTCCCAAGCTTTGTCTACAACTTGCAGGTGTCGTTGAAGGCTGGGCCCATTTTGCACCTATTGGAGTTGATATAAGTCATGAGGTATCCCAGGACTGTTGTCGGTTGCTTGTTTTTTACACAGTCATGAAAGCAGTTCGAAGAAAACTGTGTCCAATCATAAAGGTTTTGGGCATGCAGTCGTGAATCTGCCATCATGTGGAATAGAGATTTTGGTACCCGCAGCACCTTTGTTCTCGGTCGTTGTGAGCACCTGGTCAAGTACACACATGCCGCCACCAGTTGTTGATCATTGACTGCCTCAATGCGGTTCCCATCTTTATTCTTTCATTTCTCCACTGAGGGATCTATATACTTGAAATAAGCTGTCTGCTCAATCTTCTGGAGCATCCTGGTAACAACATTTGGTCCACGAAGGAACCCGAAGGGATGCAAGTCTGTCGTCGCAAAAGATATATTATAGACATAGTAGTTGTGCATGGTAAGATATGAGTCTTGTCTCGCATAATTGGGCTAACGTAAATAGTCTGGTCTTGACTTGTTGCTCAATTATAGCTTTCTCACAGAGATCTGTAGAGAAGGCTTCCATGACTCTTAGAGAAGGTACTAAGAACTCGACTGGCATTACCACCTCTTGACCATACACTAGATGGAATGGCCCAGGTAACCCACCTAGTGGCTTTCTTTGGGGTGGTGTGGTAAGCCCAGATAGCTGAGAAGAGTTTCGTCTCCCAATCAGAGCAACTGGTTTCAACTATCTTTGTCAATATCTTACATATCGTCTTGTTAGTTGATTCGGCCTAGCCAGTACATTTAAAAAGTGCGTGTCGCGATCACTAACTAGCTCAATAGGACAACCAAAACGTGTAATAATGTTTTTTCCTATTTGTCTTTCTACTAATAGGAAAGCAAGACTTGATGGTGTTCTTTACATTCCTTCACTTTCAAAGAATTTTCTAAGTGCTGATCAAATGATAGAGAAAGGATACATGGTAAAATTTGGTGGTGATGCTTGTTTCATTACAAAGGAAGAAATCTTGGTTGCTAGGGGCAATAGACAAGGTAGACTTTTTAAGATTGATGCTTTTGTTATGGCTAACAAAAAGGATGGAATGGAAAAGGATACTGGTCTCAACTTTCCAAAGTTTCCTTTTAGCATCAATAAGATTGGTGGATCTTATGCAAAGTCTAAAAAGCTTCCTTATGCTAGATCTAGATCAAGATCTGATATGCTCCTTGGAAAAGTTCAATTTTGTGCTAACTTGGCTAGTCTTGAGGATAATGATGGTGTTTCAATGGTTCTTCATGGCAAGTGCAAGCATGCAAAAGGTAAGGAAAGAGCTAACTTCATCAATGGTGGTGAAGGTTATTCCTTGGAAAAGGTTATTGCTAATGATTTCTTTGATCATATGGAAAAAGATGTTGCTAGGTGCATGCATGAAGGAGGTGGTTCTTCTACATTATTTTGTGATAAAACCAAGAAAGCCATTTTTGCAGCAAGTGGAATCACATGTCTTCATAAAGAGAGTAGATCAAATGGTTCTATCAAGAGACTTGGTGAGGGAGATAGTCACAAGTCAAGAAGAAGAGAAGTATGTGAAGAGTTCAAAGTAGGATGTACTTTGAATGATGTCATTGTGAATAATAGTGAGGAAGAGTCATTATCATATGATTCATTATCTAAAACATTGAGTAGAAGTTCTTGTTTGAAAAAAGAGAGTACTTCAATCATCCTTATGTTGAAGGTACTAATCATATTTTTCATGGCTTCTAATGTCTTTGAGGTTTCTACTTTTTATGATGCAATCATTAAGAGGGAGTCTTATGAAGGAAAGAGCAATGGAAGATTGGTTCTTGGAAAGATCCAAGGCATGAATCTCACATCTCTTCATCTACTCAAACGATTCTATGATTATGAATTGATCACTCATGATCGAGATGGCAAAAGGTTGGTTGGAGAAGACTACATGGAGCAAATCGAGAGGCAATTTCTTCAAGGCAAGGGAGATCTCATTAGTGAGCTTATTAAGGTTTTTTATGGACTCAAGAAGGCTGGATTTACTAGGTTTGATACTCATCTTCACCTACTCTACTTCATGTTGGATGGAAAGTTTGGAATCTATCTTTTTGATTTATGATAGGGGCATTGTTTTCACTAACCTTTGTGAAAGATCCAGATCAAGCATTGATGAGATCTTGTTGGATCTAGATCATATGTTTGAGAGGGAGTATTTCTAGAGGTTCAGGTCTAAATATATTCATATCTTTGATATCTTTGATGTTCAAGAGAAAGGTAAGCAGGTGGAAGCGACTCATTTGCTCTACTCACATGTTTTGCTACATTGTCTTGCAATATCTTATTGCTGGAGTTGTACTAGCATTCTTGGCTGATTTTTCTTATGGAAATGAAGCTATTGGAGGTTCATTATGTCACTCATTCATGGCCAAGTCATCAAGTGTTGATGATATCTTGTGGCAAGATGGAGATGGAGGCTCATTCATGGAGTTTTATCGTGGAGACATATCAAGAAAGGACAAAGTTGGAGGATGTTGGAGAAAGAGGGGTGTGAGAAACAAAAATAGCTTGAATTGAAATGAACACAAAAAGAGATGACCTCGAAACTCGAAAAAGAAACGAACTAGAACGGAAAGTGTTCGTGCGCAACGGAATGAGCTATCTCACTCTTTCCCAAAACATGACTACGTCTATCAGACTCAAACAGAACATTAGTGATAGAAGTCACGTTCGATCTAATTACGTAGCCAAACATTAAGCATGAAGACATCAGAATGATAATTCATCGTGAACAGCTAGACTGATTGTCAATTGCGGATTAGTTGTGAAAGACAAGACTAAATATTAGTCGCAAATAGCTAGAATAATAATAATTTGCGAAGAATAGACTACCAAATTAAGCAATAAGAAAGTCAAACAAAATGTAGAAAAGCATTTGAACATAGAACAAACAGAGCTGTATCAGATTAAGTATAGCGAAATATACAGGTCAATAATGCAGGTGAGCACAAGACAATAGTGGACGAAACTGTGTGCTTCACAAAGCTAATCCAATTTGAAAAAGGATAAGCCTATTACTGACATTACAAAAAAGCGATGCACAAAAACATCTACTTCGTCTATCTCTGATAAGCTTTTGATGCTATTATGCTTGTTTCTTGTTTCTCACTTAATTTCTATGTCTGAATACACAGATGGTATTCAATATATACATAATTTACAGGTGTGCAGATGAAGAAAGTACAAAGTGGTGTGCGGTCTATGGGTCTATGGGAGATCGTGGACGGCTGTTGTCATTGTCAAATCTGATTACACAGTTGCATGGGATGAGCGTGAGAAGGCCGTGACATCAACCTTCATTGAAATGAATGTTGGTAAAGACGCGAAAAATGCGACACTCTGACAAATGCCTTAAAATTTGATATACAGGGTACCTTCGCTTTTCCATTAGGGCACCTTCGGCATTTGTAGGGAAGTGTCGCCTTTTTTGCCTGTCACAAATCATGTGTAAAAACACACATTAGAGAGAATATGGGCCCAAAGAGGGCCCTATAAGAAATGCCATGTAGGAGAGAGAGAAATAACTATAAAGTAATTATAATATCATTTTCTAACTTCTTTACGCATCTGCCTGCACTACTTTCCATGTAAATGAATGCACCTTAGTTTAGTCACATCAAACTTCACTGATGCTTAACTATAGTTAAAATATAATTTTTCAAAATGCTGAAATATTCCCTCTCAATAGTTGGGAATACTCAAAAATTTGAATTAGGAGTGACATTTTTGAAAAAAACCTACGCCATCTCTATCTCTAGGGTCAAAAACAAGTGTTTAGCGCCATCTCTATCTCCAACAGAGTCATTAGCGCCATCTCCAGCTTTGTTATTGTCATTGTGTTGTTTGTTACTATACTACTGTACTGATGACAAAGCTTTATCATCTTCATGTGGATCTATCACCAGAATATGCTCCGCTCAGGACAAGAAATTCAAAGCAACCCAAATTGTCAACTTCTGATATGGTACGATACAGGGTGGAAAAGCTAAAGCATGTAGATTTATGGTCACCAGGAACATTGTATCCTATTGATCCATCTTCATTGCAACATCCAGATTTTCATTCGGTGAGTCAGTTAATAATCTATATGTGTCATGGTAAAAATGGCCTTTTGGGTTACTGTGAGAATTTGATGCTCTATGGGAATGCACATTCAATGCAAAGAATACATTATTTGGAAGAGGAATCAAGGAAAATATCAAAGGAGTGCGAAGAAAAATCTACAAAGATGAAAACTTGTTTGGATGAAAATGAGATGCTCAAGGAGGGGATCCAAAGGTTGAAATCTTCTTTGCATCATTATACAACTAGTAATGATGAGATAAAAATTGCATTTCAATCCATGCGTACCTCATATTTGTCTCTTGTTAAAGATATAGATGTGCTTAACAGAAAGGTCCGAAGCAACAAGAGAAAAAGATTGGTAAACAAGGATATATGTGATCTATCATCTAGAGGAGGTCATAGAAAAAGACGAATCCGTGCATTCAAGTAGGTTATAGCTTATTTGGTATTGAATATTGCTTGAACTTCTTGATTCATTCATAATCACTAATTTTGTTATTTATTCATTTCAACTTTCTGTTGATTTGCTTATTATATACTGCTATGAATACTATGAGTGTCCTAATTTCTACTGACATTTTCATGAACATTATGTTTGCAATACAGATCAGCACTGGTTGTTGAAGACCATTTGGCCGATGAGATTTCAATTGGAAACTCACTAGGCTCTATCTTGATTTTTAAATCTATGAAATCAATGTTAAATAATAACAAAATGAAAAAGATTAAGGCTTCAGTTACTGATAGCATTATGGATGAAGTTGGAAAAATATTAGACACTACATTGTTTCAAGGGGCACGTGACTTTTCGAGCATCAGTAAGGAAGCATATGCAACAATGTTTAAGATGATAAAGGAGGCATTTGTACAGGTAAATATTAAAAAGTTTTCAATCCCAAGACCATTTCATCTTTTAAGAAAAAAGACATGTTAAACCAAGGTATGCAGACAATAGTTGGTAATCCATCTCATATCAATGAAGTGTATTGCTCAAAAGGAGAAAGTCTAGCTTATAACAATTTCAACAATTTATTTATTGACATTAATCAGTTATTAACATTCATCATAAATTTTTATGGTATTACAAATGAGAATGTCAATAACAAGTTGATAGTTGTTCTTAAGTTAGATGAGTCTGAAATTATAAAAGGACAAAAAATGAAAATAGTCAGTCTCACGATCATAAATGGAGCACTTTCAAATTCAGAAGACTCAGAAGGCCTCAATTTCAGTGTTCAATCAGAAAATGATATCTGTTGGTGGTTGGCAGCATTTCAGGTATAGCAGTTCCTTTGCATAATAAATAGGGATAATCATTTGAATATGGACTTCATATGGAAAATCTTCTCTGTGTTAATATTATGAGGCTAATCATGTTTTTGTATTCTCTTATAGATGCTAAAAGAAGACCATGACATTCTCTCATGGATATTTAATAGAACATCAAATCCTGCCACCATAAAAAATCACATGGAGGGAGTTTCACTCAATATTTCTGGAATTGGCACTTTCAACATTGAATGGCATTTAGCAGGAGATCTGAAGACATTAAAATGTATGTTCAATGTATCTCATGGCACTAACTCTAAACATCCTTGTTTGTAATGCATGAAAACAACAAAAGACATGACAAGGAGTACAGGAATATCAAGAGATCGAGAAGATCCTAATTGGAAACCTGTACTACCGATTCCTCTACAAAATGTTCATATCTGTACATTGCATGTGGAGGTGCGTATTATAGAAAAAATAATATATCTTCACATCTTATTTGCATGGAATTCCGAGCCAGAGGCCTCTGCGAAGGAAGCTATTTCCATATTAGAGGATGTGTTGTCCAAAGTAGGCTTACATAAAGGCCATGTTAAAATAAAAAAAGATAACAAGCTATCAGGTAAAATAGAAAATATTCCATGCAAGCCGAGCATTGGAAGATCTAAAGCTCGAAGATTTTTATCAAATTATTCTGGCAAACAATCCAAGGTTCAATACACGGTTTGAAAAGAAATTATTGCAGCAACTCAAGATTTCAAAGAAGAAAGTCTACTCGTATACACAGTAGAAGTTTGGAAAAAGTTAGACAACGTGGTGAAATACTTGATAAAAGATAAATTTTCAAATACTGACGCACAAATGATACTTTTGTGCGTCAGTATTTGTGGATGTAGTTCAAAGTGTTGATCGTATAACACATTATATGGTAAGATTTTGATTTTACACTACGATAGACAAATATGTGCAATTAAATTAGATACTTTTGGTACTGATTTGAATTATGTTTTTATGACATGCAACACATATTACGACATCATTCGACATTCTTTGCAAGAAATAGTGGAAGTTAGCATATGGTCATTGCAAGGAATAGAAAAATCTCATTGGCAAGCAAGAGCGGCATTTCATAAAAGTACACAACGTGGCGGAACTAGCACAAAAAACAACTATATATTGCAACCTTCCAATAATTTTACAGAAGAATCCAAATTTTTCATAATAATTATGTCCACCTTTCGATGTCAATATTGTTGGTGAATAGACAGTTGGTTGTGGAAAACCAAGTTGACTTTGGATTCTAAGAAACTCCTCCTCAGAAGGTAGATCATCTTCTTTGTTGCGCATTTCCTCCACAGCCATTTTCAAGCAATCTTTCCCTAAATAAAACTTATCATTATGTACATCGTCAACACCAAGGAGAAGATCATCAGCATCAAAATCAATTATATCCGAAAATTCATCAAGCTCTTTGCTCAAAATGCAAAGAGTCTCAGCTTCAATGAAGTCAAAAAAATCCGATATATCCGATATTGTCAAAAAGAAATTATTATCTATATTATAAGTAGGCAAAGTGATCAAAGATTCATCAGAAAGAGATAGAGTAGTGGGAGTTCTAGGGCCTATAAACGTAGCCCTATTTCGAGCAGGATCAAAATCAGAACAATCGTCTAAATTAATGCTCGTATAATAAAAAAAAGTATCTATATCTACAATCTTTGACTTTTCAGACTTTGTACCACTAGAAGAAGCAGCTTTAGAAGTGGAAGGGATAGCCTCCGAATCGTCAGAAATATTTAACAAAAGAAAAAAAAACAAAAGCAGACTGAAAATCAACAAATTTACATTTTTTATGATGAATTGGGCACTCATCTACAAACTTGAAATCATTTTGTAACTTGGTAAACATTCTATCAAGCTTAGATTTATAGATATGCTTGTCGAGTGCCACCAGGTCCTGATAATGAATCATGTCCTTATTCTGAGATCTAAATAACAGAGTACTGAGCAGGGATTTAAATCTAAGATGTATCTCAGAAAATGCCTCCACACTAGGGCTCTCAGTTATAGAAAGTAGAATAAAAAGAAAAGGAGAAAAAAGAGATTTGAAATACTCCAACCTATCAGTAATAACAAATTCATGAAAAAAAGACAACAAACTAGAATCAAAATTAGACATTTTAAACAAAAACAATAGAAGTAAAATTCCAAATATCTTTCTCAGGCGTAAACTGCAGGTCAGGCAAGCACGTCAAGGCAATGTGCACTCGAGAGAGATATTACAAGTTGTAGTATAGGATCCGAACGCAAAAACACAGAGCACAAAAGAAAGGAGATGCAATGCGCACTTGAATGCGATACCGGATGAGGCAGTATCGATTCCAGGCGCAAATGGGTCAACGGAGGGTAATCAGAGCAAACGGCGTGTTTAAAATTGATATCCGGCCAAGCAATCGTAAATTTGCATGAAAATCTGAACAGAAAAAGACCTATTTATAAAAAAAAATTGCACGTGTGGAGGAGTGGCGAAGAACACATGTCGACTTGTGATTGGTCCAAATTAATGCGCCGTATCTAGAATGATTGATCTGACATCTGTCACGTGCGAGAATGACATGCGTCGAGAACGGATTGGTGCACGTGTCCTATCCCATGTGGCCTCATAATTGGGTCATCATTGTCAGTACGGATATTTCACGTGGACCAATAATCTGACGACACGTGTCCCGGCCATCTTTTCACACGTTCAAAAATTTCATACATATAAGTCCTTGAAATTCTCATTTTTTTTTGCAAAATTTTTGGTTTTCGCTCCCAGTATCGCTCTCAAGCATGACAGCCATGCAGGCCTTACAGGGTGCTGCAGAAGATTTTATGTCCCAGTTTTTTGAGGATACTTGTCTTTTGGCAGTGCATGGTAAGCGTGTCACCATCATGCCAAAGGATTTTGTCATTCTCAAAAGGCTTCGGGACTGATATTCTGGTCTGCATGTTGATAATGCCAGCACCTCCAGAGACCTACCTCTGGATAGAACCGACTTGCCTACTACCTCTATGAGAAAGAAGAAACAGTCTGTCTCCAAGAAGGCTGGATCTTGAAGGCCAGCTGCTTCTCTTCGTCCTAGATGTATCCCGGCCAAGAGACCTCGTATCTTTCTGAGCTCTGAGTCAAATGCTGGAGAATCTGACTCAGATTGAGAATCTTCACCCCTTCCTCCTCCTGTTATTCGTCCAGCTCCTCGGCAGGTTTCATCACCAAAAGTGTTGATTACCCAAGAGGAGCTCGACAAAATAACAGAGAAATCTGTAAATATTGTTTTCACTTCTGTTTTTGCTCTTGTACATATTCTTTTTGTGAGAATTCCATACGATCTAGCCCAAGTTTATTTTGATTATGACCATTATAATCAATACAAGGCCTACTTAGCTAATAAAATTGATCTTCTCGACAACTTTTTTGATTTTTTTCTTTCAGATACGCGTACAAGTTTTAGATTAGGTCCCAAATTTTATGCCGAGCTGAAAGATAAAACCTCGGAAATTTTAGATGTAATAGTAGAAGCCGGAGTTCTTTTTTTACAAAATAGTATTAGTTTCAATTTCCATGGTACAATTTTTGTTGTTAATCCATTTTTCAATATGGGAGTGATAAAGACGAAAGAAGCCAATTTTGAGAAGGCTGTCTATTTTATCGAATGCAATCCCATGGCAAAATTTTATTTGATTCCATATGAAAATAAGTAAGGATTGCTCTTTTGTTTTTGTTGCTTTAATTTGGATTGTTGCATGCTTCATTGCTTTAATAAGTAAGGAATTTTTTCATAAATATGGATTTATCGGTATTTGTATTCTGATTGTTGCAGTCGGCATTGGAGCCTGAACATTCTTTCTGTAAGGATAAATAAGGAGGGAGTATCAAATTTTATATGTGTAAAATTAAACTTAGTTGCAAATACACATAGAGAATTTGATACTCTACTTCATGATGTCGTTCGAGAAATACCAACAACGGCAACTTCAATTGGAGAGATAACCATTAGATCTCTCAAGGTATATTCAATTTATCTCTGATATGCATGTATTCCTTTTTTATTCAAATGTATCGTCATAGCATAAATAAAATTTCTATTATAATATTACTAATTTTCATTCTATATATGTAGTGTGTACATCAAAATGATGTTTTTAGTTGTGCATGGTTCGTCCTGTACAATACGAAGCTATTTTTTGAGTGGTATAATTTACAAGTGGATGTAGATATTGAAAAGGTAATATTCTGCTCATTTGTAGTTCCTTTCATTCTGATTCATATTTTTTTACTATCATTGTTTGTAATTTGCTGATTCTCATGTTTTGTGATGACAGTTCACTCTTGAGCCATATACTCCTGATGATGTATATAGATTTCGACAAAAGTTGATCAAAACCTATGCCCAGTACGGTGTAAGTGTTGCATCTAGGATCGAGGGCCCTCAAAAGGAAGCTGCTCCAACCTTAAAAGCCTGTCAGGTTGCTCAAGATGCAGATCTTATTTTATATGATCAAAAAGGAATAAAAGTCCTTCCTAATACAGAGGAAGGCAATATTATAGCAGAGATTCCTCTTGTCTTAAAAGGCATTGAGGCCCTTCCCAAAACAGAGGAGAGCGAGATTATAGAAGGAGTTGTTCCCTTATCAATTCCTAATACTGATAAAGAAAATATAGAAAAATTGATTGAATAAAAATCTATTTGTAAATAGAGAGACATAAAAAAAAATACAATCATTTTACATGTAAACAACCCGTTTATGTGTTTTTTTATTGATATCAATATAGATTCTTACAATCAGGTTGTGTCCATAGTGTAATACTGGAATGCAATTTTCTATATTGATAAAAAGACATGATGATTGGCATGTATTTGCTGATAGTGAATCTCAATATTCTTCCATTAGTTGGATTGTTTCGCCAATGTCTTTTACGTACTTGCATAAAACTAATACAAAGTTAGTTACAATTAGTACAGAGATTGTATTGGAAAGTTTTGATTGAAACTATTCATAAAAGATCGAGTGTTTACAGTTACTTATGAGTTTACCATTGAAAATGAATCTGAAGTCTGAAAGTACATCATCTTGTAGGAGCAATAGTTCCTGCCAGATGTAGTTTAGACTCCAATCTTCTTCCACCTCAACACACGTCAAAATGACATCATTGTATATAATTTCAATATTTTTTCGTTTTAAATGTCCACTGGCTTCCAAGTCTTGATCGAGTGGCACCCATTGACCTTTACTTTTTTTTTCCATCTTTGATAATGGAAGCATAAGGTCAACATTTGTTTTCCAATTTGATAACGAAAGCACATGGAAGACATTTTAATTCTGCATTCTATTTCTCCATCTGATCTTTTGTCCCAGCCTTCATCCATAAGTTCAGATAATAAACTATTTGATAAATACAGCATCTGCTTAGAATCCTTGACCAAATTGGTATTGTTGCTAAAAAGCAACATATCATCCACGTATAAGGTGATGATAATGAGAGATTGTTGCACTGACTTGGAATAGACGTTGCAATCAGCAGTGCTTGGTTTGAACCCTTGTTTGATGAGGAATCTGTTGATCCTCTGAAACCAAGCTCTGGTAGACTGTTTCAAGCCGTAGAGTACTTTATGGAGTTTACAGACATGATTCTTCATACCTTCCAGAACATATCCTTCGGGCTGGATCATGTAGATGTCTTCTTGTATAACTCCATTCAAATAAGCTATTTGCACATCAAGTTGATGCACTTCAAGGTCGGTAGCTATAGCAGCATATGACAAGAGGGCCCGGATCGACGGATGCTTGACTACTGGACTGAAAGTCTCACTATAGTCGACGTTGGGGATCTAAGTAAATCCTCGTGCTACCTATCTTGCCTTCCTTCGATCAATTGTTCCATTGGCATTGTATTTGATCTTGAAGATTCATTTGCAATCAATGATGTTGTAGCCAATAATAGCTTCCACTAGTGACCATGTCTGGTTCTTGATCAGAGAGGAATACTCTATGTCCATAGTTTCTCTCCAAAGATCAGATTCTGGTTGGCTGAGTGCCTCTTCGACTATTGTCGGTTCCTGTATCAAGAGACATGCAAACTCAAGAGTATACCTTGTGGGCGGTGTGTGCACTTGACTTTATCTTCTGGGAGGAATCAAATGATGAACCATTCCTAGGACTTATTGTTGGGTAGTAGCAACATCTTTGTCTGATTTGTTGTCAAACAGTGGATTGACAATGGACACACCTGAGCCCAAAGCTCTGATTGTCGTGTCAATGGCAGGTGATGAAGGTTCTCCTAGAACAATATCCTTGTTTTTTATGTTGAATAAATGATCCTTGATAAAGAATGTATCCCGGCTATACAAGATTTGCTAAGTATCAAGATCATACAAATTATATGTATTATCAGATAAAGTATATCCAATCAGGATGGTCTTGAGACCTTGGAAGTCAAATTTCTTCCTCGTGTCTTTCGGGATCTACGCGTAGGCAACGCATCCGAACACTCTTAGGTTCTTCACAAAAGGCTTAGAGCCTGTCCACACCTCATGGGGTGTCTTGCCTCAGAAGGCCTTGGTTGAACATCTGTTCTAGATGTAAGCTGTAGTGGAGACAGCTTCAGCCCAGAATCTCTTGGGCAACAATGCATGCGCTAGCATACATTTGGTTGATTCAACCAGGGTACGGTTCTTCTTCTCGTCTAAACCATATGACTGAGGACTGTAAGGAGTGATGAATTGCTGCTCAATGCCTTGGCTTTGGCAGTACTCCTTAAACTCGGTAGAGATGTATTCTCCACCATTGTCTGACCTTAAGGCCTTGATCGTTCATCCAGTCTCTTTTTCTACATGCTCTTTGAAGATTTTGAAGCAATTGAAAGCTTCTAATTTCTTCTTTATAAAGTATGCCATAGTCCTTCTGGAGAGTTCATCAATAAAAGCTATAAAATGCTTTGCATCCTTCAGCGAAGGATTTTTCATCAAGCCACAAATGTCTGAATGTACAATGTCTAACAATCCTCTAGCAGTATGCTGGTGGCTTGATCTAAATGGTCTCCTAGTTTGTTTACCAATTAGATAGTCTTGACAGGCAGGTAACTCGACTTTATCCCTAGGATAGTCTAGATCAAGAATAATAGAATGTCGAGACATTTGTTGTACAGCAGCATGATTCAAGTGACCAAGTCTATAATGCCAAAGTAAACTTGTATTTGCATGAATAGAAGTATTGACCGCCTGACTAGAGGCAGAAAAGCAATGACTTAATCTATACAAGTATCCATGCCTCTTTTCGAGTGCTAGGATCTTGCATGTCCTATCAACTACTTTGCACTGATCACATTCAAATTCTACTCTATGTTCTAGATTTGTGATTCTGCTTACAAAGAGCATATTTGTAGATAAATTGGGTACATATAGGACTTTACAAAGCAGCTTAGATTGATCATTTCAAAGCTCAATCTCATAGTACCTTCACCTTTAATAGTGTGTGTGCTATTATCGCCAAGGTGAACATATTTGTTGGTACTGTAAGGTGTATAGGACTCGAAACAACCGATGAGGCTGGTCACATGCTGAGTGACACCGGAATCCAAAATTCAAGAACTGTTGTTGGATGCTCCTTGATGGCTGGTCATGAAGGCATCATGATCTGCTTAATGAATAGGTTGTGGAGCCTCTGTAGCTGCATTTGCCACTTGATTCGACTACCCCTTGTTGTTGTTCTTAGTTTGTAATATCCGGCAGTCTTGAATTGTGTGGTTGTTTCGCTTGTAGTATCTGCAGAACAACTTCTTCTTCATCTACGGATTCAACTGTTCCTTGTGCTGTGCTGGTTTCTGGTCTGGCTTTGATTGCTTCGGGCCTTTCTTCTTCTTCTGCTTAGTCATGCTCTTGTTGGCGTACAAGGCATGAGAATCAGCTGAGGAACTTGAGGCTTCGTTCCTCCGCGTGTCTTCCTACAACAACACTGTAATGACTCTTGAAAAAGTCAGTTCTAGATGTGTCGTGATGATCATCACCCAGCTGTCGTTTGAGCTTGACAAGCTTGTAAGCAGTTGCATCACTACGTCTTGATCGTCTATGACAGATTCGACAACGGCCATTTGCTTCAGCAAGTTCTTGAATTGGTTGATGTAATTCTGTAGGGAATCACCATTCGCCATCTTGAGGGAGTAAAATTTATTTCTGAGATGTAGCTTGGAAGCTATATCTCGCACTTTGTATAGTGTATTCAAGATGTCCCAGACTTATTTAGGTGTCTGGGCCTCGGATACATGGCCAATCTGGGTATCCAAATTGTTGAGGATGATCAATGCAAAAGCCTTTCCATCCTTCAGCTTCCATCTGGTGATTGGTGCGTCTTCTGCTTTGGGTTTCTCTTCTGCACCTGTACCAATGTCATACAATTATTTAGCCATTAGCACTATTTTCATCTTTAATTTTCACAGATGGTAATTGGCTCCATCAAGCTTGTCCATGATAGAACTGGCTTTCCCTTGGGAATCCATGTGGAAGGTTAGTCTAGGTGATAGGAAAAACTATCAATGACTTCAGTATGAAAATATGGTGCCAAAATACAGAACAAAAAGAAATTACTCTATCGACTGGTAGAGTCTTGTTACTGTGGAAGCTTATCAGGCTATGAAAATAGCTCTGATACCATCTTGGAGAAAGAGGGGTGTGAGAAACGAAAATAGCTCGAAAAGAAACGAACACGAAAAGAGACAAACTGAAACTCGAAAAAGAAATGAACTCGAACGAAAAGTGTTCGTGCACAGCGGAATGAGCTATCTCAATCTTTCCCTAAGCATGACTATGCCTATCAGACTCGAACAAAACATTAGTGATAGAAATCACGTTCAATCTGATTACGTAGTCAAACATTAAGCATGAAGACATCAAAATGATAATTTGTCGCGAACAGCTAGACTGATTGTCAATTGCGAATTAGTCGCGAAAGACAAGACTAAATATTTGTCACGAACAATTAAAATGATAATAATTTGCAAAGAATAGACTACCAAATTAAGCAATAATAAAGTCAGACAGAATGTAGAAGAGCATTGCAAAATTGACGCAAATCTGAACGTAGAACAAACAGAGTTTTATCAGATTAAGTATAGCAAAATATACAGGTCAATAATGCAGGTGAGCACAAGACAATAGCGGACAAAACCGCGTGCTTCACAAAGCTAATCCAATCTGAAAAAGAAGTAAACCTATTACTGACAATACAAAGAATCGATGCGTGAAAACATCTACACTGATAAGATTTTGATGCTATTATGCTTGTTGCTTGTTTTTCACTTAATTCCTATGTCTAGATACGCAGATGATATTCAATATATACATAATTTTATAGGTGTGTAGATGAAGAAAGTACAAAGTGGATGTGATGTCTATGGGAGATTGTGGGTGGCTGTTGTTGTTGTCAAATTTGATTGCACAGTTGCATGGGATGAGCGTGAGAAGGCCGTGACGTCAGCCTTCGTTGAAATGAACGTTGGTGAAGATGCAAAAAATGCGACACTCTGACAAATGCCTTAAAATTTGATTTATAGGTTACCTTTTCTTTTCCATTAGGGCACCTTCGGCATTTGTAGGGCAGTGTCGTCTTTTTTACCTATCACAAATCACATGTAAAGACACAGTGTCACCTTTTTTGCCTGTGGATATTTACTTGTATTTATGCAGACAATCGCATTTTTCGTCTATCTTACTTTACATGTAAATATGTTGTTGGAAGTAAATCTTGTTCATGAATGTTTGGCTAGATCTACTCATGATGTGGTGTAGTATAGAGAGGATCGTCCGCTTTCTAAGTTTCTACCAAGCTTCAACAAAAATGTGGAAATAAAGAATAATGCCGGAAGCACTAAGGCTTACCCAACTAGTGCTCAGAATAGAAATGAAACTAACTAAGATGACAAAATACAAAACCTTACTAAGGCTTACCCAACTAGCAAGGTGATTAAACTAAATCCTAGATTAACACCCAAAGGGAATTAGAATGGAAGATTGTGGCTAACTAATAATCAATCAACAAAATACATGCCACAATACAAACCAATGAGAAGGAGGCAAGAGGAGGCCCGAGCACCTTCCCTCAAGCTATGCACCTTCCCAAAGAGAACACAAATGAAATAGAGAGATAATTTCAAAAATAGAAAAGTCAACACCCCATTCTAGGTAAGTGTAGATACTTGTTTATGGTTTAAATTTTCTAGGCAAATAGATTGGATAGTTGTCAATTCGGATAGGAGATAGTGTAGATTAGTTAAATATTAGTGATAGTTTAGATTTAGATCGCTAGAAGTTAGATCCTTAGCGTCCCGATTAGATCTAGAATAACTAAGTAGATTAGATAGCTAGATCAGGTAATTAAGTTAGATTGGATCTATGTGGCTTAGTAGATTAGTCTTCAGCTACGTAATTTCAGTTTAGATAGATCACTTAGTTGGTTAGCTAGCCTAGGAAGTTTCAAGTTAGATGGTCCCGACCCACTAGCTAGGATTAATCTAGGAAGCCCCATTAGATCTAGGTATTCTGATCCCTTAGAATATATTCTGATTAGATTTTCTTAGGTAGTTGATTCTTGTTCAAATAAATCTATTAGTTAAGTTAGCCTAAGAAGGTAGCATTTAGATCAAATCTAGACAGATAGTTAGTCGAGTAGATTTAGACAAGTTTGACCCTTAGGATAGATGTAGATCTAGTTAATCTTAGAAGTCCCAGATCCGATCCTTCGCACAGATTTAGGTAGTTAGGAGAATCATGTTAGATTTATGTGTAGATCGATCCGTTAGATTAGAAAGTTGTCCCTTAGTGTAGTTAAGTGACGATTTAGAATAGGAAGGAGATTAGGTAGATCTGGCTAGGGAGAGCATCAACAGAGCCTTGTAATTAGAAAATCCCATGCCTTGTACAAATCCTGTGTGAAAATCCAAACTTGCCCCTCCTTTCATCTTTTTCCTTGTAAACTTGCCCAAAAAAGTCCTGTACGGTCATATTGCTAATTTTTGGCAGTCATTGTCCTCGTCATTATCATGCTTTGTTGCACTTGAATGCATAATCGAATCTGTCCAAAAAAATTCCGACCGAAACGCAAGTTAGGCCCATTTTGTTACTAAGTTGCCATTTTTAGTAAACAACGGGACGTTCTGATTAGAAAATCTCGTAAATCTAGTAGCCAAATGGGAAACAGATTGTGCACAGTGTAAACATTGATGATTTGGTATAGATTAGACCGATGTCCAAAAATGACAATAGGCAAGCTATAATTCCCCTATATATATGAGGGCGAGTTATACAATTTTCCATCTTATTACTCACGCCCATTACTTGTGCTCTATTATTCGTCAGTTCCATTTACTCACCATCACTCATTTTCTTGCCATCATTACTTCTGCTCACTCGTTACTTGCCATCATTACTTGCCATCAATACTCGCCTCCATTACTCGCCTTCATTACTCGCCAGTGCCATCTGTCTATTACTCGCCTACCTGTATAACTCATCATCGTCATATAACTTGCGGTGTCATATTACTGGCTAATGTCCATAACTCGTCATCAGAACATTACTCGCCAGTGTGCATAACTTGCCATTCCTAGTATAACTCACCTTAGACCTCATCCATTCTTGTACTTGATTCTACCCATGGCAGTGAAACATCATCTTTTGGGCACTACTTCCCCTCCTGGCCAAAGAGTCTAAGTCACTCGAAGTGCTGCCACACCTGCTAGACCCAGCCATTCCTCCAACCCCTCTACATCTTCACGAGCCACTACCTCAGCTTCCGTGTCTCAATAGACCGAATCGACCTCATCTCTTCCACAACCTCATCGTCATCTGCGTCCCCCAACCGAGAGGAGAGAGAAACATCTTCCCAATCTGCCAACCGACCTGCTGTTCATGCTGCACGAGCACCATCTTAGTACACCATCATCCCGTTACTACCGAATCAAGAGATTGCCACTCTTCGTACTGACGACTACCTCGTAGTCCTGACCACTGCGGGCCTCCATAATATGCAAGTAACAATTTTCCAGGACCTTGCTCTGGTTGAGCAAGCCTTTTCCACTTTCACAACCAACAATTTTACCGTAACCTACAAAGGGCAGGACCATGTGAACCCCCTCGACCCGCATCTAATTTCAATAGCTCTGACTCTTTCTCACTCCGACCACCTACCCGCCACCCGTGCACTTGCCAAATCAAGATGACGTTAAAACAAAAACCAACGACAGGTACCTGATCTCGTGACTCAGGAATCCAAATCTCCATGACACAATAAAATTTTTATCTACCACAATTATTTTGAGTTCCCACCGTCCCCTCCGCGTGTCCAAACAAGTCATCTTCATGACACAATGATGGAAGGACCGGACACTATTTATGACTGGGCCTTGTTTCTCGTCAAGGAGTTATAGGCTACTTTCAAGCGCCCCTCACGGATCACATGCGGTAGTCTCATCACCGTCATTGCGTCCATGCACCTAGAGCATCTAGATGTCAGAACGCCCACACCCTCCTCTCCACCACACCCTCCTCTCCACCACCAGCCTCTCCTCTCAAGATCCACTCGCACTCTTGTTGGCAGGCCAACAATCGCCCACCTTCACCTCATCGCCTATGCCATCCACTCACACACACACCAACCCAACATGCACCAGCCCCATCCATTCCTCCTCCCTTCTATGAATCAAGTCCCCTATGTATAGCCCCATCCGTCCAATTGTATCTTCCCCATTTTCACCACTATCGCAGCTTCCATGGTTCCCACCATCACCACTCTCGCCATTTCCACCTCATTCCCTCTCTTTCTCACTCTTCCACTTGTTTCATCTCCCGTTTGCCCCACTGTTATTTCCACCGTCACCTCTCTCACCACCCTTGTTGTCACCCCTGCTATCGCCAGCATCTCCATCGCCATCTCTACCACCATCTGTCACCACACCTCTTCCACCACCCATCGTAACTCTACCGTCGTCGGCCAACTGGGATACTCAGGCTCTGGGTTGTTGGACCACCTTAACGGGTCTCCAGAAACAACTCCACCAAATGCTCTCTGAATGAGCTACTAAGCAGTCTCGCGATTAATTGGTGGCAGGACAAATGTTGTAGGCCTTGACTGATCATGTCGCGCAGTTGAAAAGAGAGAGCAAAAAAGAGAGAAATGAGAGCTAGGCGTTGGCCCACCAGTTGACAGGCCAGCTAAAGAAAATGGAGCAAGTAGTTCAGCAACACCAACAGCCCGTGTCTAAACTTCAGACTGAGCTAGACCAAGAGAAAACCATGTAGAAAACTTGCCAATCTGACCACCAGCACTTGGTACTAAAACAGGCTGCATTGGAACAAAAACGAGAATCTCTCAAAGCCTCCGAGAGATCCCTCAAGAATGAAGTCTGCCAATTGGAGCATAATGTCTCGAAGGAGCAAACTGAAATGTAGAGGGCCCATGCCAACTTCATGACTCAATAGGTGGCCCTGGAACTAAAATTCCAATAAGCAGACCAACAGGTGCAGGCCATCCAGGCTTCTCTTGATCAACTGGTAGTAAAGGCAGAAGAAGAAACATCGGCCACCCAGAAGCTGCAAGGGAAGCGCATCAAGTACTACAAGAACCATTTTGCCGAGGTGTTGCAAACCTAGACGGTAATTTACCATTTATTTTCCAATATCTCATTAGATTAGTTTTTTGTTATTTTTCTTTGTCTTTCCTGGCTTTTCCCTTCTCTAATTCAGATCTCATTCATATTTATCAGATTGCATCAGAGGCCAATAAAAATATATTTCATTTTGTCGTCCTAACTGGCTTTATCCAGGTTAAGGAATTCGATTATTTCTATGATGTTTTTGGAAGTCCTCCGCTCTGATTTGTAGTAGGCCTTTGCATCATTATCAATTTTCTGCAAGATCGACGCTTCCAATTGGAGCTAGATCACATGCATCAACCCCCCCTCTTCATTCCACCTTCGTTCATCCCTTCATCATCACAACATCAGCAGGTGTGGTACGCGCCAGAGTGCCAGCCCACATGAGCAGAGAAGCCAACCGACGCCCTTGCAGAGCACATTAAGCATTGCCACACTGCCGTCGTCGCCCTCTCTGACACTCTCAGTCTCACCTATAACAAGCTCAGAGCCCTCTACCATAACTGCCATCAATACCACCCCGCCATCCTCATCATGTGTTACAATGCGGACTTGGCACATTAGAATGCCATTGTCCAAGATCCACCCATCCGGCATCCATGCCAGATCTCTAATTTTCCATTCATTGAATCCGCCTCCACCTCCGACTATTAGGAGCTCCAGCTCTCCCTTCCACACTTCTACCTCCAAACTAGCAAAGACCACACCTTCGACTAGGATATTCAATATGCCTCATAAGCCAAAGCCACTACCTCCCTTCAGATCAATCCCAACATGCCCAAGCTCGAGATTTCATCTCCTCCTCATGGCCTTTCACCACCTCGCGCCATTTCACCTTCTGCCGCTTCTTCACCACCACCCACCGCTTCTTCACCCCCCAAATCTAATCCTCCGTCAACTTCCATTGTTCCTCCATGCCCAGTCGACAACCTTCCTGATCCTGTGGCGGCACATAAGCATTGGTATAACAAGTGTTCTTGGTACCTGATTCAGAACAGCCGACACTCTTCATCAAAAAATATCTGGATATCACGACCAAAGGCAGCTATACCTTACTAGGAAAGCTCAAGGAGCTCATCAAGAAGAAACCAATCGATCCTATTACTTTTGTATCCCCAACAAGAGTGGAGGAAGGTGCACAAGCTAGAGCTAATCAAAGAATATCTGATGGCACTGGTAGAATTATGGACAGATCCATCATACTACCCAATGCCAAGAAGTAGATCTTGGTCAGCGCTGAAAATTCCAAGCATCACCAATAATAAAGTCAGAGAAGGATTGGAGCACGACAATCGACTTTCAAAGGGCCCTCAACCTCTTTCTGACCGACACGGCTAACTCTCCAGATCCCATCATACTAGAAGCCTACTGCAATATGGAGATGTTGCTGACAACTACAAAGGTGGATACTAGATGGGACTTGTGTTTTAGCAAGTACTCGATCCCAACAAAGCCTTCAAAATGTCGGCCATCGTGGATCAAATTCCTCTATACCGGACCTACCATCTCTTGTCTACCATGTCATTTGTCAATGTCACGAGGTTGGGAAGATGGTACATGACCAGCTTCCTTGGGAATATGCACCCAGCATTCGGCCCAATATGCTCACAATCCATAACACGCAACACATTGTGGACCCGTTTCATCTGCATTGTTGCGGAAACCCACCGAAAAGTCCGTGATGTCGAAGATGCGAATGGCAAACAGATAGAACAGGCTCCTTGAAGCATGTCAAACCACCTAGTATCTTATTTAAAAAAAAAAACGTCCAGAAAAAGTATCAATAAAATCATCTTATTTTTTTTTGTTTTTCAAGTTAATTCATTTTCTGTTTTTCATTTTCATATATTTTTCTATCTATTTATATAATTTTTTTGTTCTCTATCTACACATACACCTTTTCTGTTTTGTGTCATTAAAACTAAGATGGTGCTTCTTTGACAAAGCCTTTGTGAAGTAATTTGTCGCCATTGATTTTGTCCTGCAAAGTAAACTAAGGATACCTCTTTGCTTTGCACTTTCTCTCTCAAATAGCGCAAAGAAAGGAGGTATCGATATGCTTGCTTTGAAAATGAAATATCGGATTGAGAGAGAGAGAGCTATGGTGCTTTGGTTGTCACAAAAGATGGTCATTGGATGTGACTATGCAAGGTCGATTTCTACTAGCAAGTGCCTCATCCAAATTGTCTCCTTTGTAGCATTTGTGGCAACAATGTACTCTGATTCGATTGATGATAGTGCTACTAAGGTCTGCTTTCGGCTGTTCCAAGAAATTGGGCCTTGATTGTATAAAAATAAAAATCCAAAAGTAGACCTTCTAGTATCGATATTTCTTGCCCAATCCACATCTATGTATCCTTGAAGTATGTTGGTAGGTTGGTTGCCTCCGTAAAGATGCTAAGATGTTTGGTTGTCTGGATGTACTTCATGAACTTTGTGAGCACTTTTCAATGGGTTAGACTTGGATTTGATAAAAATTGGCTAAGTAAACTGATTGAATATGCAATGTCGGGTCGAGTGCAGATCATTGCATACATCAGTTTGTCGATGATGGAGTGAAATGGATATTGCTTCATCTCCTCATTTTCTGTCTTAGTTTGAGGAGATTTTTCTTTGAAAATTTCAATTTAGGGTCAAGTGAAAAGAGACTCGGTTTGCAGTTGGCCATTTCATACTTTTCCAGCACATTTGTGAGATATCTCTATTGGTTGATGAAAATCAGACGGCTAGATTGAACTCAAAAAATTTCAATTGCATCGTTGCTTTCCATTGATCAACATCAGGTGTAGACATCGCCTCCAAAACTGTATTTCGTTCCTGCACAAAGTAGCAAGCTGCATCGTCCATAATCTAGATGGAGGCTGTCTCGGTCGATTTGATCTTCTTGGCTGAATTTCGACTCCCTATTCAAGCTCATTTTATGAGTTTGTATTGATTTTTTGATTTTCGATCCTAGAATCTTTTACGATACTTGGATTGAAAATTTCTTTGATACATGTATCGAAAATTGTCTGAGCTTTCTCGTTGTGGTTGTTAAATCAATCTTCCACAAAAATGACATCTTTGTTCATTGTAGTGGGTTTCTTTTCTTGCCTATCCTCAACCCAAGATTTAAGCACTCTAGCATCAAGGAGATGAAGTTAGTTGTCATGTGTAGGTTCGTTCCTATGAGAGCAATAGCATAACTCAAAATTCAGCATGAATGGAAGATCCATATCTAACTCTAACATCCATTAACCCTAAGCATTAACACTACGATCCATTAACACTGCGTTCCACAATGAAAATAGCTTACTCTTTCTCTCTCTCTTCCTTTCTCTCTCACAAAAAGTATAAGAACATGCAATCCCAATAATATTCAGATCCAACAATTAGCAAACACAACAAAAGCATGTGAGATGGAGGAAAGAGATAGAGAGCAAGGACATTCACAAATCCATTCCATAAGAAAACCAATCTGCTTGTATTAAAATGAGGATATGAACATGTTTAGCAAACTCGAGTTTGCCCCTTTTTATAGTAGAGAGGAGGGCCTTGGCCTCAAAATCCTATTGGCCCATTTCTACCTCCCTAACTATTCAAACTTAAAAAAAGAGTGGGAACCCATTCAAAATTGGAGGGAACCAATTTGAATTTGAATTTGAACCAATTTTGGTGGAAACCCCAACTTTATTCACTGACTTGACATTTAGGCCTGCGACATTAAAAGTCTCGCAAAAAGACCTAAAGGTCCTTTTATTGACTTTCTAATTATCAAATAACTATGTGATCATCGGGTTGGACTTACACACGCAGGGTGCCAAATCCCTCTCACTTATTAACTAGGGTTAGGGTTGCCTTGGGATCCGCAAACCCTCCAACAGTATCCCCCACCAAAATTGGTGGCGGTCCCACAACACCTTGTGAGATTATTCACTTCGGGCTCTGGTTCAGCTTGCCTTGCGTAGTTGGCTGCCATTCACTGGAGTATCAAAACATTTTCCATCCATATGTTCAAGAATAATTGTTCCATAGTTTAGGATTTCTTTGACTCTATATGGTCCTTCACCTGTGAACTCCAATTTTCTTTTGATCAACTTGGTTTTATACATCAATGCTAGATCTCCTTCTTTCAGATGTTTTTTGTGTAATCGACGATCATGCCAGGCCTTGCAGCGGGCTTTCTCTGCTACTAATGCATAAACTGCCATCAATCTGGTTTCACATAATTTGTGCAAAGCTTCATAGCGCAGTTGTTAGGATTGTCATCATCCAATCGCTCTATTGCCGCTATGTGTAGAGATGGTATTAAAAATTCAATCGGCATGACAACATCTTGACCATAAACTAGTTGAAACGGTGTTTGATTCGTGCTTCTTTTATAGGCGGTTTTGAATGCCCATAATGTTGCATGCAATCTATGTTCCCAGTCAGAACGACTTGCTTCAACCATTTTTGTCATAATAGTATACAGAATCTTATTGAAAGATTCATTTTGGCGATTACCCCTGGGATAGTATGGAGAGTACTAAACCGGTGTATAACAAAAAAATCTTCCAACAAACATTCTATTTCCCATTTTGCAAATAGCTTTGTTGAAATCACCCCGAACCTCCATCTATCACGGCTACTTCTTTAGAAAATTGCCTATGCTACATCGGCAAGGTGATATTTTTTTGTTCACTTTTCCAAGCTGCTCCAACATGGAGTACTTCATTAGATTCTTCAAATCTAACGCAAAACAGTGGTCCCTGATTGGCTTCTGGTTCAATCTGAGTTAACTTCTGCACTAATACTTCTTTTGCATTTGGCACCAACTTCAAGAACTCTCCCAACATAATATTGATCTTACTAGACAAAATACTCATGGGGAGTTCTGTCTGCAGCGCTTCCGGTTCAGTCATCTTGAAGGGTTCTTCATGATAAGAAAACTGAGTATTCATATCCGTTCATGGATTATTTCGTGGCTGCACTGTGCACTAGTGAAGAACGAACTTCGGTTGCAGCTTTAGCGGCTTCAAGCTCCTCTTCTTCTTGCAATTGTTTAATCCACTATCTCATATTCTGATATCTCTTCTTTTTGGCATGGAGATTTGAATAGACTCCAAATGTTGTTGGTATATCAGTTAATGGTATAGAATCAGCAGGTACTGGATCTGCTACCGGTCCTTTCTGCTTCTGAGCTCTGGTAACCACCATCAAGGGTATACTTGGTTCAAGTTGAACTGCTGGTCTTTGCTTGATTGTTATCAAATTTACAGGAGCTATGACCGGTGGTGGCTTCAATCTTGCTAGACACTCCTTGTAGCAATGCCCATAACCATAGTCACGAGAGAATGGTACAAATTTGTCTTTGTTTGGACATTCTGAACTCTATGATTTTCTCCACATGCAAAGCATCCAAGCGACGCTCTGGTCCAACTTCTAGATGCTTGTTGTTGTGCGGCAGCATAGATAGCATACTATTCTGAAGGTCCATTCTCATTACTATAATTCCATTGCTCGTTACCTTTGTAAGGTTCTAGTTCCATCAAATTAGCAGGAGGAGCAGATTGTGTCGGTGGGGCTGGTAAAGCTAATCTCTCCGAATACCCAAGAGCAGATTGACGAGGTCTGGCTATCGGATTCCCTCCATAATGGGGTTCTTGATATCCCATCTGGGCATATTGTTGCTGGATAATCCGAGGATTAAAGTTGTAATAAGTAGTCTCATAATCAAGCAAATTACACAAATGACACATACTAGTTTCTATTCGTTTTTTCAATTGAGGACATTCATTTGCCATGTGATTGCCCATACAAATGGAACACCAGACATTTTCTCTAGTAGGAGAAGTCTTAGCAAACTTCTCTGGTTCCTTATTCGCTTTTCCATAGAAATCTTCCAGTACTTTGATCTTCTCATCAAGTTGCGACTACAACTTTTCCATCTGTTTATGCTGGTCCTTCCCCAGTTTCTCAAACTCATTGAGCATCATCTCTATAGTAGCGTTGATATTCGTTGACGCAATAGTGGTGGATGTTGTAGTGGTCTGCCCTGCTGTAACAGGCAACATAGCAATATTTGGCTCATCATCTGAATCTTCATCCTCCTCTTGTATTGCATCATCCATAGCATTTAGAAAAATTGTGTACTCATTATGGCGTTTCAGCTCACGTCTGATCCTTTTGAGTAGACTTGACAATAACCACATAATCATGGCATTTTCGTTAATCAGCTCAGGTTTGCACTTAGATCTGAGTCGTTTAACCCGTTCAATGTAATCTTGAACCATTTCTCGCTTTTCCATTTTAAGTTTACTTAAAAGTAGAAAAGGGTCTTCCATAAACTTTTGAAATTTGAACCATGTAATAAGGGCTTGTTTAATAGTTTTTCAATCTGTACGCTCAGCCTCATCTTGATTATAATACCAATCTTGTGCTGCACCCGTTAAGGCCATTGGAAATAGCTTAAGTTTGTCTTGAGAAAAAACTTCACCATAGACTTCAAAAGATTCCGCATAGATTTGGAGAAATCTAACTGGATTTGTTAATCCATTGTATTTGGGTAGCTCCAAATGGAGTGATCTCCTAACAATGATTGGATTGACTTCCTGAGGAGCACCTCCAGGAGCAGCCATTTTTTTGAAACAAATCAATCAGACAATGAGATTGGATCTAGATTTTCGATCAGAATCTATCTCAGTTCAAATCTACAAAATTTCTTTCACTTGACAATAATCAGATTTCTAACTATGAAAAAGATTCTACGATCAAGCGAGCGACACTTCTCAAAAAGAACAATTCTCAAAATCAGAATAAAATTGAACCAGATTTTACCAAAAATTTGAGAGAGACTTGATCTGAAAAATCAGAACCTAAAAATAGTACCGGCGAAGATTTCTTAAGCGAAGGTTGACTCGACGAAGGTTCAGCAATGTTATTTTTTGGTAAAAACTCTCTGATCAAGCTTTTATAACAAATGTAATGAAAATAATCTTCGCCGAACACTCAGATAGAGAATCTGACGAAGGTTCCTAACATATAGAAATACAATTTTTGTAGTTTGACAAGGGTAAAAATAGAGATTTTCTGTGATCTTGACAAAATTAACGTTTGTCGAACTCAATAATGATAACCTACTATAAATAAAATCTTTAGAAAACTCGACGAAGGATCAGGTGAAGAATCAAGAGTAATACTGGTATTTTTGCAAAAAAGAGACTTTTTTGACAAAAATATGACAACTGATCTTTTGGAAAACCTTTGCCCAACTTACTGATTATCAAAAATAGTAAGTGGGACTGACATAGACTCTAGCAAAGGTTTAGGTGAAGGTTCTTCTCAGAGAATTGATATTTTTGCAAAAAGTTGTGAATTTTCACAAAAATTTACCAACAACTAGATGAACAATCACTTTGGCCTTCTATTTTTGGTATTATTCTTCGTCGACCTGGCAATAGATAGATCTGAATCACAACCTGTGCACAGTGAATCAGACGAAGGTTCTTTTTTTGTATTTTTTAGGGTTTAGATGATTTTTTGGTATTTTTTGATAGTTTTTGTAATGTTTTTGCAAATCTGCTAGAAATGAATCTTCGCCATTCAATCTGAAGAATCTATGAATGAAAACCCAAGCTTCATGTTTTCAACGAAGGTTTTATGAAAGAGGATTAAAAGTTATCAGCTCTAATGACAATTTTGTCTCTTTTAGTCCAAGATCTGGTAGATTGACTGATTTTTGTTGTTTTTTTCTGATTTCTTCTCAGATCCAGATGGATCTTAAGAATGGTGATCTGAATAGCTTTCTCTGTTCAATGATCAAATTAGATTTTAAACAAGCAAATCCACTCAAATCAGGCAAAACCACTTCCAAACTAATCCTAAATGCAAATTTAACACTATTCATGACATGACAAGATGCCTAATGCAAGCTAACCATCCAACAAACATGCTACAAACTGAAAAATTGGCGTAGCTCCCCGGCAACAGCGCCAAAATTGTAGTGGGTTTCTTTCCTTGCCTATCCTCAACCCAAGATCTAAGCATTCTAGCATCAAGGAGATGAAGTTAGTTGTCACGCGTAGGTTCGTTCCCATGAGAGTGATTAGCATATTTTAGAATTCAGCATGAATGGAAGATCCATATCCAACTTTAACGTCCATTAACCCTAAGCATTAACAATACGATTTCATTAACACTACATTTTACAATGAAGATAGCTGACTCTCTCTCTCTCTCTCTGTCTCTCCTCTCTCTCTCTCTTCTCTCTCTCTCTCTCTCTCTCTCTCTTCCTCTTCTCTCTTCTCTCTCTCCTCCTCTATGTAGCTCTCGTCTCTCCTCCTCTCTCTCTCTTACAAAAAGTATCAGAACATGCAATCCCAATAATATTCAGATCCAACAGTTAGCAAACACAACAAAAAGCATGAGAGATGGAGGAAAAAGATAGAGAGCAATGGACATTCACAAATCCATTCCATAAGAGAACCAATCTGCTTTTGTATTGCTACACCATGTGAAAATGGTACTCGTGATGGTGCAAACAATCGTTTTGATTTGTTTCGCAATGGGGAGTTGGACTGGTGATGTTGGTACTTCTGATGGTAGAAGTGTTGTTTGGTTTTTTTCTTTGCTTGCATTGCTTCCTCTACATGTGCATTCTGTATCCAATGGCATATCTTATGGTCCCTCACATTTAGGATATGGTCCTGCTACTGTGGGTTGATCATCGCGCCATTGAAATTGATGATGTTGGTGAATGGATCCACTCCCATTCCATTTATTGCATGCGTACTACTAGTACTGGTACATGAGGGTTTTGCTTTCTGTGGCATCCTTCTTGGAAGTGTTTGTCGGTTGCACTGAGATCAAATTCAAGGGGTGCACTTGGTTCCAGGTTTAATTGGGCAATTCTTGTAGCAATGCCCATATACGCATTCGGGCCATATACTTTCTCTTATAAGTACATTTCGCAATTCGGGGTGGCCTTTGTCGCATCCACTAGCAGCCATAGATGTTATCTCCTTGACGTTGAGGCAATACAGCATAGAATTCATTGATTGTTGAGGATCGACAAATGTCTCTTTCAGACCATACCACTATTGTTGCTCAGGTGGGGTGGTGGTCCTTACTCTGCTGCGATCAATTTACATGAGCCACGTGATTGTTAGTTGGCCTTGGTGGTGCAGGGAACGCCATGCACTACTGGTTTATTTGGTGCGCCATACCACGTGCCATATTCGATGCCCTTTTGATGATAAGAATAAGATTTCTGATACTAATTTCTCTTTTGTTGTATAATTCAAAGGTTGAATGGCATCAAATGTCATTTCGTGGTGATGATGCATTGCACAGATGGTAGTACCATTGTGTCAACTTGAGGTTCTAACTTCAACAATGACACTCATTTGCTATATGGTTTCTAGGTGCAAACAGGGACACCATACGTTCCCATCGTCAGGGATATTGCAGCTGGTTCGTGTTTCGGTGGATTTGGAGTTGGTGCTTACAGTTCCCTGCAAGAGTTTCTGATCAAACTACGTTGTTAGTTGTTCCATCTACTGCTTGTATAGCTTCATCATTTGCTCCATTAGTAGATTTGTTGATATATTGAATGCGTTGGGACGATGCTACCGAGTGGAGTTGGATTATAGATGGTCAGATATGATTCATCATCTGAACCCTCGTCTCTTCCCTGATGGCATCATCCATTGCTTCTTGCAATGTTTATTACTTGCTTCCCAGGTCTTTTAAGCTCTCTTCTGATACTTCATGGTAACCCCACGAGGAACCGTATAATAATCGCATGGTCAGGGAGTTAGGGCTACGTTGCATTCAGGATCTTAAGTGCTCTGACTTGTTCGATGTAGTCCCTGACTCTTTCTCTTTTCTCATTTTTACCTTGCTCAATGGAGAAACGGACCTTCCAAGAACTTCCTTGGTTTAAAGCGCATAAATGAGAGCCGCTTTAACCCTTTCCAAGTGGTTTTCTCTTCTTCTATAAGGTTGAAGAACCAATCTTGTGCTACAATAAGCTACCAAGGACATGGGGAACAATATCAGTTCTCTGTCGGTGGTCCGTATCGTCATAAACTTCGCATGCTTGCTTGTAGATCTGGATGCATCTGATAGGATCTGATGACCCATCATATTTAGATATTTCCATGTGAGGTGTCCTTCGAACTTCTTGTAAGGGTGCGACCCATAGAATCTATTGGTGCTAGTTTTGGTTTTGCCTCAATTTGCAACGGTCGCAACTCTAGGAAGATTTGGTGCTTGATTCGTTGTTCTTCTAGCTACTGATCGTCTGGGATCTCAAATTCATTCAGGCGGTAGAGTCCAAGGATGTTGAATCATTCTAGTTCAATAGAATTCAATCTGGGATCTTAAGAGATGCTGATTAGTTTAGGTTGGCCTACAATGTGAATTTAGATCTCTTATGTGGTTTTTTCCTTGATATCTTTTTGATCCTAGCTCTGATTGCTCTAATATTTCATAGTTGACAGATCTAGGGTAGATCTTCCTAGTGATGCTATATGTGAGAGTTTCTATGTGAGAGGGTTTTCTCACTGTTTTTAGTCAAAAACTATGTTTTTTCAAAAAATACTAGGAAGTAACTTTCGCAGGCTTTACTAGAGTTGTATCTAGTCTGGATCTAACTCCGAAAAAGCCTGCAAAGGTTAACTCTCACAGAAAATGAAAATTTCATCTGTCTACGAGGGTTTGAGAAACACATTTTTTGCTCTGATCTTCACCAATATCTTGTACTAACTCTTGTAGACTTCATTACTGATGTAATATACATTTTGAAGACAATGGAATGGTTATGTTTGCGAAGGTTAGTTCTGAGAGGATTCTCTATATCTTTTGATTTTGTTGATTTTAAACACTCAATCCACTTTTTAGCTCCTGGGATAAAACTAACTCTCATAGGCTCTTCTGTGACCTTGTCTCATTGAGATGGAACTTCAGAATTCTTTACGAAGGTTACCTACCAGCAGAACTAAAAAATTTTGATGTCTACAAGGGTTCACAACTCTTTTCCTATCTTTTTTATCTTGGGAACCTTCGTAGGGGCACTTTCTCTAGGAATGAACCTTTGTAGCCTTCTTTGTGTCCTTGTCTCATTGAAA